>CM062817.1:660402010-661602010 GCA_031772625.1 Pinus tabuliformis
ATTTACAAATACATATTTCAAACTTATCAAACAGAGAAAAATAGAGCTAAATTGAGTTTAGGGTGATCGAAACCTTAAAAAATTAGTAAATGAAACCTATATAATTGAAACATGAGAACATCAATAAACAAAACCCAGGTGATTGAAACCTGAGAACATTAGTAAATGGAGTCATTGTTTGTCTTGAGAATCTGAATGGAAAATCGTTTCAAGTTTCATAATACGGAGAATGACAGGAGGGGAGGGAAGGGTAAGGCAAATGTTTCATTACCCAAACTTGTTTCATCAACTATTGTGGAATTACACACCTTGTACCATGCAACTTGTTATCTCAATGTATTGAAACTAAAAGATTCTTCGAAGTCCTTTCGTTTTATCTATTGGATTATGTATACTACTAAGAATACTCTCAATGTCATAATTTTTTATTTTATAAAGAATCAAAATTGTGGAAGGCCTATTCTAAAATGTTCTGAAATAGACTACACTTATAGAATTGATAATATTTTTAATGTAAAAAAAAATAAGAAATATTAAAATTATTATTATTATGATTATTATTTATATTTTATTATGTTAATAATAGAAGGAAATAAATTTTATTTTACTAATAAAACGATGTTTAGCCCTTTTAGCTTATGGAATTTTTAAATCTGAAAAAAATAAAAATAATAAATAAATAAATGTCAATATAATAACAAATGTAATTGGGAAATTACAAATTATGTTTGAAACCATTTTAAAATAAGTGTAATTTGCAGCGTTGCTGGTTAGTACTTACCTCTTATGCAAAAAGTAATTAATAGCACAAGTTATGTTACTAATATAAAAGGAATTCTAAGATATTTCAAAAAAAAGATTATGCTATAAATAAATAAAATAATATTGTTACTGTTTAAATTTATTTGTGTCATAAAGATATTGAATTCCACGAAGGAAGATTGAAATTGTTTGTAGTTTGTTGATTACTTTTAAGAGAGACAGTTATAAACTTAATAGAATTTATCAAAATTAAAAAAAATTCTAATTTCACCTAACTGATAAAAACTTTGAAAATATATTATTACACACTAAAATAATAATCATATAAAAAAAATCACAATATATTCACAAATACTATGAACTTCTAAAAAATTAACATTCGGAAAATTTGTAAAAATTGTACGACTTTGAAAAGGATTAACCTTGAAGAAACTTACAATGGCCATGAAATCACGTGAACTACTTTTCTCCCTTTTTTTCACAAGTTTTAAAAGGATTAACCTTGAAGAAACTTACAATGGCCATGAAATCACGTGAACTACTTTTCTCCCTTTTTTTCACAAGTTTTATTGGTTTTGTTGTAAATTTTGAAGGGCGGTTTAGTTACATTTTCGTCTCATCTCTTTAACAAATACTATTGGTCTTATTGTAAGTTTTTAAAAGACCCTTTATTTACACAGTTTTAAATTTCTAAAAGATCATTTTTTTCTAAATATTCACTTTCTTATAATATTTGTTCTATTTAAGATTTGTAATAGTTTCAAAATCCTTCAAAATGTTATTTTCCATTGAACCAATGTTTCACAAAGTTTCAAAATATTATTTTTGTGTGATTTTCTAAGATTCCATAGGATGCCCAAATATCCATATTTATGGAGGATTCAAAAAGCAACGTTTGATACAAACACCCAAAATTAATTCATTTTTTTAGCATCTTTCGACAATTGTGATCACCTCATAGGATCTCAAAAAGGTAGAAGAATATACTTTACAATGAATATGAAGTGGTTACTAGTTTTTGGAACATTTTATCTTTAAATTTCAAAAAAAGAAGTAATTAGTCTTTGGTGGAAGATTATATATTGAATTTTGAAAAGCAATTTATAAAATTGGTATTTAAAATTTGAAAATGAAAATAATTGATATTTTAAATCTAATTTGTTATTATATTTAGCTAACATTATAATTTGCAATTTTAATTTATTTTAATAAAAATAAGTAAATATTTTTATTTAAAAAAATGATTTAAAAAATATATGCAATATAACACAAATGGAAAATATTCATTAATAGCTTCCTTAAGAAGAAATTAAAATAATAATAATAATTGAATACTTTATAAGGAATGTGAAGTAATTTCAAGCTTGGAATATTTTATCTTTAGGTTTTAAAAAATTAGAGAAATAAATGCAAATTAATTAATCTTTAGTTTATGATTAAGTATAGAATTTTGAAAGGTAACGCATAATGTTGAGATTTAATGAAATTATAAATGATGAGAATTTAATTCACATAAATTTTTAATTTAAAAATTTAAACAAAATTTGATTATTTTTTAGATACAATTATATTAAAAATCATATATTTTTATTTGAAATTTTTGAAAAAGATTATAAAAGTATTTTTAAAAATTAAAAATAGAATATTTAACATATTTTTATTTTATTTTATTTAATATATATATATATATATATATAGCAAAACGTAGTACTTCACATATCTACTTACGTAACCTAAATTATGTGATCTAAAGCACCATTCCAAATAAGTTGATATTATGGTGTTATTTTAATAAGAATGTTTTTTTAGGCACGAAAATCTCCGCCCACATTGTCCATAATGTTGCTTACATAATAAGCATGGTTATTCATGTTGAAAATCTGATGGTAGGTTAACCCGATAATGCAATATAAATCAAAGTAGAATATTATAACCTTCTTCTACTATCAATTTGCAGAAGCTTAAAGATGGAGCTGAACAATATAACCAAAAGAAGAAAAATCAATGGCACAATACACATGAAAATACTTTTTGGGAAAGCCACAGCTAAAAACCCCACACTATTGTATTATCATACATGGTGGAAATACATAGGAATTATACAAAGCCTTACTTCTCACAACTAGCCAACTCTCAGTACAATCCTCACAGATGCTCACAGGCAATCTTGGCTTCTCTCCAGCTTTCCTCTCTGCCCTCCAAGCTCCTATTTCCTTGCATTGTTCCTTGTGGATGATTCACTTTTACCAAGTGGATGATCTCTTTCAAAACTACACAATCCACAAGGATTAAATCCTTGACTGCATGAATGAGTTTTCTCCATGAGAAAACACATGCAACTGATAGTACATTGTCCTTGACTTTAATCTCAACTGGGTCTTTCTTAGAATAGACATGCATGAGTTTCTGATGAGGGAATCTTCAGTTAACTGGAGTAGCACTAGTTGAGTGCATACATGCATCAACTGACCGTTAACTCTCTATCAGTTCCTCAAACAATTTCGAACTAATTTAAGTGGACGTAACTTAGTAAACTGAGTTAACTAATTACAACTCAAATATAGCTCAATCTTATCTCCTTAATTTAAGGGATAACCCTTGCATGACTTCAGAAAGACTTCTAATTTGAATTTCGCCAACTAATTAATTTAAAATAAATTAATTAATTATTTCCAAGTAGTTGTTAAGACTAAATTCAATTTTAATTCACAATTTAATTCAAGGACAAATTAAATTGGAATATTCTTGTTGCCATATTTCAACACTCCCTCTCAACAAGAAAGGGATTATCTACCACCTCGATCTTGTCTCTATGGAACTCGAATTTACACTTTGATAATACCTTTGTCAAAATGTCAGCGTCTTGCTCCTTTGTCGAAATATACTGCAACAACATGATGCTCCTCGCGACACAGTCTCTGAGATGATGATACCTAATGTCGATGTGCTTGGACCTATCATGAAATACTGGATTCTCAGAGAGTTTGATACAACTCTAATTATCACAATAGATCATAGTTGGATCCATCCTCTCATCAAACAAACCAATTAGGATTTTAGGCATCTAGATGGCCTCGCATGCTAATTGACTTGCAACCATGTATTCTGCCTCTGCCGAGCTGAGTGCAACCAACCTCTGTTTCTTGTTGTACCAAGAAACTGCTGCTAACTCAAGGTTGAAAATCCCTCCTGATGTGCTCTTCCGATCTGATAGACTCCTTGCCTAATCTACATCGGTGAAGCCCAGTAGCTTCACTCCCTCTATCCATCTGTACCATAATCCATACTGAGATCTACCTCTCAGGTATCTTAATACATGCTTCACCGCCTTCCAAAACATCTTGGTAAGCTGAACCATCGCTTGACTCAGATGGTTCACCGCATAGCACAAATCTGGTCATGTGTTCACTAAGCACATCAATGAACCCACAAGTTTCCTATACACAGTAGCCTCTACCACTTCTCTTGAAGTAGCAACCTCCTGCCTCCAGTTACCTGCTAGAGGAGTCTGCATGGGCTTACACTTCTCCATGTGGAATATCCTGAGTACCTCGTTGGCATACTTGCCGTGAGACACAAGAAACTAGCCATCCTTCTGCCACACTTCCATGCCAAGGAAGTAATGCATGACACCAATGTCTTTCATCTCAAATTCTCTTGCAAGGTCCTCGTTGCAAGACACGACCAACTGATCATCACCAGTCAATATGAGATCATCAACATAAAGTATGATGATCAAAAACTTACCTTTCACCACGATGTGGTACAGGTTCACATATGCTTCACTCTTTATGAAGCCCAACTCGGTGAAGTAGTTGTCTATCCTGGTGTACCAAGCACGAGATGCTTGCTTCAGCCTGTACAATGCTCTCTTGAGTCGACACACATGTGAATCACGATCGAAGGTCTCAAAACTTTCCGGCTTCTCTATGTACACCTATTCCTCAATCTGGCCATTGAGGAATGCAGTCTTCACATCCATCTGATGGATCTTCCAACCCAACTAGGGAAAGCAGGGAGAGCAGCGCTGCGGGGAAGCCAAACTAGGGTTTGCGACAACGTTTAGAGTTGGTCACCATGGAGGGGCGAGGAGGGGGGAGTTCCACTCCCTCCTATAGTCATGTAGTTTCGAGCTGCTTCAAGAAACCATTGGAGGTAGAAACTGGGAGTATCAACAAAGAAAAACAGAAAAATATCAGATCACAGGAACAAGAGGAGAATCTAGAGGAAGTCAAAGGAGAGAAAAGTACAGGAGGAGGTAGGCAGAGAACTGAGCACAAGAATATGACAGGCCTCTATAAACCTAAGTCTACCATCACACCCCAGGTTGTTTTAAGTGATCCAGCGCTGCAGGTGCACAGGGATCACATGGCAACTTATGCAATAATATGCAAATTTATGGGGATATGGCCAACGAAGAAAGCTTTGCATGCTTGGATAAAGAACAACTGGAAGCCTGAGGAGGAAATAAATCTTCACCTTGTGTCCAAGGGTTTCTTTACAGTAGTGTTCACAAACCTAGAAGACAAAGATAGAGTATTCGAATGAGGACCATATTTTTATGTTGCGCCAGGCCTATACATGTAACCATGGGTGATGAATTTTTTCCCGGAGCACGAAACATTCACATCAGTACCAGTATGGATAAGACTCTATTCCCTACCTTTAGATTATTGGCTGCCAAAATCCTTAAAGGCCATAGGGAATAAACTAGGTCATTTTTTAGAAATATTAGAAGTGACTCTGTGAGGAAAATATACCTCCTTTGCCCGAATATACGTAGAAATGGACCTATCTGAGCACTTCCAAACGAAATCATTCTAGAAGTATACAATGAAGAATGAGTGCAGGGGGTGAACTATGAACATGTCCTATTAAGATGTCGCAAATGTCATAAACATAGACACCTCTTCAAAGACTGCCCATTAAACAAAATGGAGAGTATTATCAAAACCAACACAAGAAAAGATATCTTAGAAATAGGCAAAGAGGGCCTTCTGCATGGCATAAGCATTGCATGAGATAAAATTGTTGAGGGCATTATATAAAGGGGTCGTTTTATAGACTCTTCTCTTTCTTGCGCACTTACCATTTGCAAAAATAGGATTCACGAAGAATGCATCAACAACAACATTATTGTTCACATTATCTCGAGAAAACACAGTTGAAAAGAAAATTAAAACCGCTTAAGAATTATGTATAAACGGAAAATTGTTATATTATTTCAAGAAAAAGTATTCAAAGTAGCTTTAATAAAATTTTAAATGCATACGAGACATCGACCAAATAAGTAACACAACGTTATTGAACAAAAATTCTAATGTATTTCGTCCTTCTTCGGCGCTTTGTCATTACCCATATGGTTTTTTTCGTCCTCAACTGGGTGTATTTTCATTATTTAACTCTGGATCTATTTTATTCACGTGGGTATCTTGTCATTATATATATAAATGACATCCTCATCCACCCTCGAAATATACCTAGATAATATACTGAGACAAACTCTCTTAAAAAGAAATGTGACGAAAAATTAACGAAAACTCTAGTCGACACAAATAATTAACTAGTTTTGTCACTATGACAAAGATTCACATTTATAAATTTACACACACAACAAATATAGAAACATATTTAAGCCCAAACTTGTCCTTTGACAGGGCTTAAATATGTTTCTATATTTGTTGTGTGTGTAAATTTATAAATGTGAATCTTTGTCATAGTGACAAAACTAGTTAATTATTTGTGTCGACTAGAGTTTTCGTTAATTTTTCGTCACATTTCTTTTTAAGAGAGTTTGTCTCAGTGTATTATCTAGGTATATTTCGAGGGTGGATGAGGATGTCATTTATATAAATAATGACAAGATACCCACGTGAATAAAATAGATCCAGAGTTAAATAATGAAAATACACCCAGTTGAGGACGAAAAAAATAATGACAAAATAACAAGATGGGAACAAATAATTCCATATGGGTAATGACAAAGCGCCGAAAAAGGACGAAATAGTTTAGAATTTTTGTTCAATAACGTTGTGTTACTTATTTGGTCGATGTCTCGTCTGCATTTAAAATTTTATTAAAGCTACTTTGAATACTTTTTCTTGAAATAATATAACAATTTTCCGTTTATACATAATTCTGAAGCGGTTATAATTTTCTTTTCAACTGTGTTTTCTCGAGATAATGTGAACAATAATGTTGTTGTTGATGCATTCTTCGTGAATCCTATTTTTGCAAATGGTAAGTGCGCAAGAAAGAGAAGAGTCTATAAAACGACCCCTTTATATAAAGCCCTCAACAATTTTATCTCATGCAATGCTTATGCCATGCAGAAGGCCCTCTTTGCCTATTTTTGAGATTCGACTTCTAAAGATAAAAAAAAAAATTAAAAAAATAATTAATTGTGATTTGAAGATAACTCTAATTAAAAGGTTGGTATTGCTATAAGATTTCGCTGATTTCATGATATTACAATGAGCCGTTTGCCTCAGGCTGAAAATGCAAGGTTCTAGGTCCACATCAAACCACGCTCAGCCTCGTAGCTAGCCCTACGAGGACAGGAGAGGGCTCTCTCCGGGTCAATCTCAGCGAAAGATGATCTATGGGGCTTGAGATGACTAAAATATAAACTAATTTTAGGTTAGGTATGAAGTACAAGGATTTGATTTGAGTTTTTGGGGGTTTTGTTGAAAAAAATGGACAGGCAAATTTTGGGTCCAGGGATGAGGGCCAGTTCTTGCAGAGTTCAAGTTGGGAAGAGGAAAGCAATGGTTAGGATGCCTTAAATTGAATGAATGGATAGAAAAGATTGTTGAGAAGCTGAAGAGGGCAAGATTATATCAAGGATCCTCTACAAACTGAAGAAAACATATAAAACTAAACAAAAGTCAAACGCAGAGCATAGCAGTTTATGGATTCCACTTTAAGTACTCATTAGTTTAATCTCTAAAGTAAGAGAAGGGAAATGGCATACATAAACATTCATGAACTTACAAATACATGGAGAAAAACACCATCCAAACACAAGCCACAAGGATCCCAACAAGTGTTGCAAAACCCTAGTCTTTCCTTTGCCAAAGTCGCAGAAATGAAATGTACAATAGAGTGCCAAGCAATCCCAAGTGTCCAACCCTGAAAATGACTTAGAAATTACATAATATAGACAAGCCAAACCTATTCCCTTGCCTCCAGGGGTCGAGCTCATCATTCTAGGAGTTGTTTGAACTAATTCTAAACAAAGAACTAAAATCTAGGCAGTCAAACAACCTACCCCTATATGCTAGGAAGCTGATTCATTCATTCAATTTTCACCTTTTAGTGAATGAATCCTCTAGAACAAATAAAAATGTGCCAATATTACATCATGGTTATCAAATTACATCATAAAAAGTCAAGAATAACATCAAAAAACAAAACTGGTCAAAACTGGGCGAATTACTGAGCTGAACAGTGAAAAATAGGCAAAAATCCTCTATGCGCCACGCCTGATTCTCTATGCGTCGCGCCATTTTGGAGATGATTTTGAGGCACTTCCTGAAGTCCAAATTGAGTCCAAGTGTGCTTGTTGGAAAGCCCTGTCTGTTTAATTTCCAACCCAAGTGGAATTTCTGAATTTGGATGTCATTTGACCCTCCAAAACTTCAATCTCCCAAGACTGTTTCCTATGTGTCAAAATAGGGGCAGTGAGGTCATTTTTTGAGTGTTTTTGACCTCCTAGGGACTCAAAACTTGCCCAAATTTCTTGGCCATGCACTAGCAACCATGATTTTTCATGACAAATCCAAAAATGTAAACTTTTTGCAATTTGGAGCTCCCTAGAAAAAGCACGCGCCACGTGGCGCGACGCATAGGGAGAAAAACCCTGTTTTTTGTGCCAAAATTTGTCAAAATGCCAAAAATGCCCCAAATTTCTTGAAATTTGGGCTGGAGCTTCTTCATTAAGTGTCATGTTGGGCTAAAGAGGCTTCGGCCAATATCTAAAGACGATCAAGCTCCCTTTCCCTCTTTTGCTTCCTTATTGCCTTCTTTAATTTTGCCTTTAAATTCCTGATTCGTGCCTTGCAGATCTTGTTCTGTGTCATGTAGTGGAAAGCCATGTGTTTCAGCAATGCATGGTCCTTATCGGCTTTTTCCAACAGTCTCTCTAAGTTGATGTTAACTCTCTCGAGATTAGACTCTCGATCATCATTAATCTTTTTCTCCAATGAAGTGAGCTCAACCCTTCTCCTTTGTGCAGCTTGGCGATTCTCGCGGATGTTTTGTAACTCCATGATTGCTTGCCGATCTTCAAACTGTTTGTTCCTCTGCTCCAAGTATTTCATAGTCCACTTAGTCCTCTCCAAGTCAAGGGATAAGGCTTTGATCTCTGTTTGCTGCTCCTGAATGATCTCTCTAAGATGTGCACTTTGTGGGCCCGTATCTGTATCATCATCATGAATGAGAATGAAGTCAGTGTCTTGTTCACCTGAAGGCCCCTCATCTTGCATTGGCCTCTTGCCTTTGTCTTGTACCTGTGGTATTGATGTCGGAAGCGAGGCCCCTTCCACATCGGGTGGAGATAACACTCGCTTCGCTGCTGCAAACAAATTTCTAGTGCCCCTCTGATACGTGATGAATACCGGCACACTAGCAGTCTCATGGCGCTCACATTGATGAGAAGGTCCACCTGTCTCATGCTTAACCTCTGATAATCCCTATGAAGCTCTGAAGAGTCACGAGAGATGAAATCATCCCAAGTGATTCCCTGCAATCCAAGCTGATGAACCACCAAAATCTTAATAAGAGCAAAATGATAAACACTGTTAAGTTGCTGCTGAGGGGTTTTGTGCTGCACAAGGGTGGTCATCCTCTCTATGTTCCGACAAATAAAATACGGAATGTTCATCATCTGTACCCTGGTGAAATGCATGAGCAACCTGATGTGATAAGCATATAGACGAGAGAACCGTCCCTCACAGCTGAAATATTTCATGATCAATTTCATTAGTGGAGCATATTCATCTTTCAGATATCGGAATGGAAACACTCTCTTGAGCTGCCTCAAGAAACCGGTTTTAATGTATGGCTCATAGTGCTGCCGGTCAATCTTCTTCCTCTTGGTCCATGGTTCCCTAATGTTTGGTATGCCGGTTGCTAGTGAGACAGATTCTGGTGTAGGTGTGAAGGTGACACTGGCTAAGGTAGCTTGATCTCCATGTAAATGCAACACAAATAGACGAGCCAACTCATGATGAAATTGAACATTGACCACCTTTTGACAAAACTCATAGCAAGACTGATGCTGAAAACAAAACATGGCAAGAGGGCAGGCCTGTAATTCAGTGAGGGTGATTGGTTCTTCTCTGATATGTATACCTCCTCTATGAGGCCTCCGGGGTGCATGTTCCTCCATGGTAGAGTCACTTTGGGTTTCCATTTCATAATCCGATGAATGTTCAGATGCCATGACTACTATTTTTCAAACTGCCTTGGGGAAAAATATGCTGGTGTATGAAAACTGTTTGAACTGCTCTTTTAATGATGTGATCAAACTCTGCCACCAAGGGGAAACAAATGAAACAGGGACTGTTAGGAAGGGGAAATAATAGTAAGGGATTAGGAATTATTGGTAGAAATTTGTTAGGGAAATATGGGAGGGGGTTTAAGATTTATGTGTGGGAATAGGGTTTAGCGTTTTCACATTTAAAAGTTTGGGAAAGGGAATTTGGGATAGGGGTCTAGTAATTTTAGGAGATAGGGAACAATGAAAACAGGGGAAAAAAAGGAGCCAAGGAAAATGATGGAAAAGAGTAACCTTGGTGGCAAACAATTTTTTTAAAACCCTAGGTAGCAGCTTATACTTGAGGAATTCAAAATAATAGGGTTTGATCATTTGTTTGGAAACTCAACACATCAACCATAATATACACCATAAACTTGGATGTATGAATAACGAAGGAGGAGCTCAACCTACTTGAATTCAAGAGAAATTTGCACGTTTTGGGCATTTGGAGGCCGTTCTGGAATTTTTTGGGCCAGACAGCTGAGTGCACCGCGCAACTAGCCCAACGCACCACGCTGTCCCAGTGTGCCACACCCGTGTTAATTTACATTGCGCAACTTCTCCCAGTGCATCGCGCCTCCCCGATGCACCACATCTTCTGCCCAATGTGCCGCGCCGGCAAGTTGCAGCGGTTTTTGTCCAATTTCTCACTCTTTCACCAAAACTCACTTTGAGATGCCTCCTCTTTGTTCTTGGCATGCAAATGAATGTTTTTTAAAATCATGAGAACCTCTTATAGTGATAGATTTGATTTTTTCTTCTCACAAACCCACTTTGTAATGTCTTGACTTGGCACTTTTTGTCACAATTAATATAACTCTGTCTTTTTGTTTCCCTTTTGATTTTTGGCTTGAATGATGTTTTCTTTTGGAAAATTTTCAGGGATAGTAGCATGTCTTGACAAAGGAAGACCAAGGCTACGCCTGAAGATTTCAACAACTGAGAAACTTTTTGAAAATTTCATGACAATTTATTACAAAGGGAAATGACGAATTTTCTTCAAAACAGAATTTTGAAGAAAAGTCATAGTCGAGCATATGATGATGAAAATATTGTAAATGAAAATCTATTAAGGACCTCCCTCATTAGTCAGCTGGCATGATTAGACATTGTTGAAGACCAAATTGACTAACCCTAGACCTAATGACTGAAATGACCTTTGCTAATCAATAAACTAAAACAGGACTGTAAGTGATTTTAAAACTTGACTTTGATGGACATACCTGAGCCAACATGGATAAGGCATGAGAGGTAATGTATGACAAGACCCTCCCGTCAGATTATGGCATGCCCCTGGCGAAATGCAGATGATTGCGCTGAATGAGACACCTAAAACATGAAATGCAATAAAAGAAATGATCTTTGACGGAGGGATGACCAGACCGACTCTAACATTGGATCCAATGGGGATGGTAGCTCTTCGGAGGTGCCAAGAACGACAGATCTCTGGGAGAGCTAGATAGTGCCTTCATCCATTGGGATATGGAGTCATTATTTCGACAAACAACACAAAACTCTGACTCAATTTATTTGACTGAAACTTGACTCAAAATGACTCGATGATGAAACTAAAATGACTCAACAAACTAACTTCAAAACTGAAATCTTTCTTCAGAATTATAGCCTTCACTTCAGGCCCCAAACTAAAGAAAAGATCATAGCACACACTTGCAATGAAACTGAAATAAAATGGTATTTACAATGACAATGTAAACAACAAAAATAACTCAAAAAAGGTACCACTTGAGCAGCCAACCATTGACCGGCCCTCCAAGACAATCTTCCCCATTCATTTCCTTCAGAAGAAAGGCATTCTAACCCCGATATGCTGCAATCTTAAAAGGACCTTTCTAGAGATTTTCAAACTTACCGTGCTTGCCCTTTTCCTCATTCCTTGCATCCCACTTTAGCACCACATCATCCAACTGAAATTTGTCTGCCTTTGCTTTTCTGTCATAAATCTTTTTAATTCTCTCCTGCAACTTGAACATGTTTTGAAAAACATCTTCTCGTGTCTGCTGCAAATGGATCATTTGATTTAGTCTCCTCTGCATTGGATCATCTTCACTACCAGCCTCTTGAAGAAGTTTGACTACCGGAGCTGCGAGAGAGGTAGGAAACACTGTATCAACTCCATAAACTAGCTCAAAGGGGACATACCAATGGATTTCTTTTGACTCACTCGATCAGCCCAAAGTGCATGGACCAATTTCTTATGCCAACTCTTCTTGTTTATTTCCAGCATCTTCTTAATGATATTAACCAAAGATTTGTTGGAAGAATCCGCCAATCCATTGCCTTGTGGATGATAGGTGGTTGAGTGCCCCAAAGTAATGTGATATTTATTACAAAACTCAACCATTCTTTTTGACTTGAAAGTTGCTGCGTTATCAGTGATTAACTTATTCAGGCAACCAAAATGAGACAAAATATTATTCTCAAGGAATGAAATTATTACCGCATCCGTAGCTTGCTTAGTGGGAATTGCTTCGATCCACTTCATGAAATAATATGTTGCTATGAGGATCCATCTATGCTGACCTGAAGAAGCAGGATGAATTTCACCAATGAAATCCAACCCCCACTGCTGAAAAGGGGCACTCACCTCAATGGGCTTAAGCGGCAAAGGCTGTAATTTATGTTTTCCTTCAAAAATCTGACAGTTATGACATCTCTTGACAGTCTTGAACACATCAGCAAACAATGTTGGCCAATAGTATCTGGTGCTCAGAATTTTATTTGCCGTTGTTTTCCCAAAAAGTTGACCGCTACAATCTCCTTTACGGAAATCTTCCATGACCTGTTTTGCTTCTTCTTCCACCAAACAATTTAACAAAACGCCACCAGGATCTTTCCAATAAAGTGCAGAATTCAAAACACAAAACTTGGCAGCCTTTAATTTAAGAGTTCTAGCTTTGTTTTTAGCCAGACCAGGTGGCGCAGACAAATTTTGAAGCACATATATAATATTTGAATACCATGGAGAAAGAACAAAGATTTCAGCTACCTGAATTGAAGAACCTTGCTCATTTTCATCGGACATAGCAGCAATCAGATTTATGTCCAAGACGTGCAGATTTGATTCAGCCATTAACTTTGCTAATCCCTGTCCTTTAACAAGATTTGTGGGCTTTATCTCCACATCATACTCCAGCAAAGCCGCAATCCACTTTGCCACGTCTTCCTTCTGGATCTGTTTGTACTAGAATATCTTTGACAGCAACATTAGGAACATAAGCCAAAATATGGGAATGCAAAATATATACGCAGAAGTCTTTCAATGCTTTTACAAGTGCAAGGGCTTGCTTCTCAATAAAGTTGTATTTCAAAGCAGCATCTCTTACGTTTCGGTTAAAAAAAGTAATGGGTCTTTCATGCTCATCTTTTTTCGGCATTAATACAAACTTTGTTGAAAACCTGACTTCGCAAAAGAGCACAAGAACCAGTCAAGAAACTTGTAACACATTAGATGTAAGCGCATTAAAGTTCATCTAATGAGAGAGAAATTTTAAAAGAGTTTGTTGGAGATGCAACCTTAAACTCTGAATAAACCTGACACCAAAATTGTCAAGGGGTTTATAAACTAAAACCCCGGCTGCACTTGAATAAGGGTTACAAACCCAAAATATGCCTCAGGAAGAAAATACAGGAAATAAATCAAGGGGTTTGATAAATTGAAACCCCTACTGCACTTGAATAAAGGTTACAAACCCAAAACTTTCCTAAGGAAGAAAATTTAGGAAATAAATTAAGGAACTTGGATGCACGAGAAACCTTGAATAACGCAAACCCTCAACTACAACAGGACCAAAGGTAAAGAAGTATCTACATTATTCACAACCAAAATAAAGGAAGTTAGAGTAAGAATTTCCTAGTAAAACCAATTACCTAGTTGGCTACATCAAATAAAGAAATTTACTTGTGCGAAATGGAACCTTCCATCTTCTAACTCTCTGAAAAAATAAAATTATGTTAAATGTTTAGGGAGCAAAAATACCCAGAGAGAATTTACAGACTAGGGTGAGGGTTAGTAGAACCACTTACCACTATCTGTAACTCAGAAAGCATTCATCATTGTGAGGAAATAAATAGATCCTGATCCATTGCCTTTGAGGGACCTCTGTAGTGAGTCATTGCCACCTTCAACCATAAAATGGTGAAAGAAAAACACAGAAAATCAAATGAGTTAAGCGATAAGAAGAAGTAATTCCTCACTATGTGAAACTAACCACAAAAGTGAGGGTTAATAGTGTCTTACCATTTTCAGACAAGGGGGTTCCGGAGGCCAGTAGTAACGCTGCTATCAATAGACCTAGTTGTTTGAAGATAAATTGCAAAGTTTTTGTCGCAAGGAGTGACTGAGAAGAATGAGCAACAAAGGGCGAGCAAAGGCAGGGTAGTTGCCATAACGACTTACCCTCTCCACCCACCATCGATTTGCAAAGGCTAAATGGGCGAATGTTATTTCCAACCCTATATCAATATAAATGCCCTCTGACATGCGAAGGAAATAGCGCTTGCGCTCTCACTGACAGCACGTGAACAAATGAATGGAGCGTGGAGAGAGAGGGCGAGTGCTATTTCCCTTATTTATATTGTTATAGGATTGGAAATAGTGTTTGCCATATCTAATGGCACCAATGACTGACACCTCAGCTTCTCCAACTTGTTTAGGTTGTAGTGATGTGACAACCTTGATGATAGTGCTTGGTTTTTGGAGGGTTCGGTGAACCCATAATACGTAAGCTTGTTTCGTAGAAAATAGTGTCCCAAATCAAACAAAAATATATTGATTACTGAATGTTTAATAAATTCAACACAAAGATAGAATTCCATTGCATAATAAATATCTGAGCAACATGAAGTTGGAGTGAAAGACTTTGCACGCTTAGTATATTAATACAAACCATTATTAACATGAAAAAATGTGGATGCCAATGGATTGGTTGATGTACAGTCGATTCATCAATTTAATTTCAATATTGTACGTGATTCTTCACTGTGTCGGTATTATCCCGTAACCATTGGATCTAGGCATGTTGCGGCGAGATGACACTAACCAAATAATAATAATAATAAAACTAAAGTTCCACTTTAGAAATTGCAAAAATTTCCTTTGTACTGGTTAAACCCTAATTCCAACTGATCCCTAAATGTCACCTACAGTGACATAATAATACTACAATGAAATTATATAATATAAATATGAACTGGGTTTTACAATACCATATCAAGTAAAGTTTATAAAATAATAATTTATGTAAATTTATGAAAAATAAAGCACAAAATTTTAATTAACCCCAAGAATTATAACCTCTTGGCCATTGTTATTATGTGTAATGTCCTAGATTTAAAGTGCAATGCAAAAAACAATTATTAATTGCACTCCCACTTTTTAATAATTTAATAGTATAGAAGATGTGATTTTCAATAAACATTCTTACAAATTAACATGGACTGTGTCAACACAACGTTGCCGTTGTCGTCGGACTTGCTTTCTCGACACAATAGTATTATAATTGTCCATGACAATGGTAGTAATTAAACTGCATAGAATCCATCAAAATAAGTGTATTATAATTGATGTATTAAGTCTAATAAAATGGAAAATTTACAACATATGTTTATTTGTTTTATGATTAATTATGTTAGAGCAGAGGGTATTTAATATATGTACATAATAAAATTTAAGTGCAATATGAAGTTACAATATAATATAATTTTTAAATTTTAGTTTTATAATTTTTTTTTATAAATGCATTTTAAAGTACATCAAATTAGTTACTTCATTGTTTCTGTCCAATTAAAAATGGGATGGAATATATATATATATATATATATATATATATAATATTTAATTTGATATTTAAATATTTCAAAATTAATGTAAAATCATAAAAAAAAAATTACAAATTAAATAAAAATCTAACATACTTTGACAAATTGATTGCAATATGATAAGCATATATAAACTTTGTTATAAAGGAAGAAATATTTAATTGAAAAATGATCAAACTTAACTTGTAAACAAAACAATGATAATAAAAATAATAATAACAAAATACAAGACAATTAAATTTAAACAATTCAATATAGTCTTATAAAATAACATGTACATTGAGTCTTAAAAGCAGCTCAATTGGTAATCCTAGATATATGAAAATCCCCCTTTTGCGACCCAGTTTATAGAGAAGATATGTCATAGAACCTCAAAAATTTACTAGTAATTACTACTCAGTTCCTCGAGGTCACTATATATATATATATATATATATATATATATATATATATATATATAGCACAAATTAAGATTAAAAAGCATTGTATTTTGTTAATATATTTTTTATAGTTTTACTAATCTATAAAAAAAAATAACATTGTAAATTATATATATATATATATATATATATATATATATATATATTATAATGATATATTTTTAAGTAGATAGATGTATATATTAATTTAATTATTAATGATTATGAGGTATATAAGAAGGATTTATCTTTCACTAAATATTTCAGAATATTTTTAATTAGTTTAATAGGTGTGTCTATTTAATATGCCTTTCCAAATTTTAATTGAATTATCAATAATTATTAGGTCAATGATAGAGATTTTAAATTCCATGAAATATGTTGGAATTTCATGGAAGTATTAACATATATTAATTCTTTTTATAATTAATTATAATAATAATAATTTGAAATAAAGTTATAATTTAGTTAATTTTTATGATTTTTTTAAATCTAAACAATGTCAAATGTATCATGGGATAAGTATATTGATGCTTATCAAGGATTGATACCCATTGATGTTTACCAACCATTCTTAACATTAGTCATAGCTCAAAGATTAATATTTATCTCAAAAGTAGCTATGCCCTTTCCCCCTTTCAATTAAATTGGTTAATTAAGAAAAAACTGGTCATATCAATATGTGCCATAAGAACATGAGTTACGGTTTTTTGGACATGAGATATCAATAAGCTATGGTATTGGTCCATGATGTTGTCACCAAGTCTACTTACAAGTTAAAAATATCCATGTTCAAGTGTGGGTGAATCTCCAAGTCAAGAATCTATTACATGTTTTTTTAAATGTATATATCTTTAACTCATATATTAACTTTTTTTTAATAATTAATAACAATAATACAAATTAAGAGCTAGGGTTTAGTTTCAGCTATAATTTTAAGGGTTTTTGTTGCTAATTGGATCCAAATTATAGTTCTTTTCCTTAGCTCCATGTGCATCAACTATTTGGATACACATTCTGAAGGACCCATGGTAGAAAAATCAATGGGAGGGGGCCTAAAATCATACTACCACAACACCTCAACTGAAGACTCTAGCTCAAGGAATTTAGAATTCCTCATCAATCAACTCCTAGAGAAGCACACATTAAAGGTTAGACATTCACGCAGTCGAGACTCTCTTCAAAAACTAATCTTAGAACCATTGTCTACCCAAAGTATTACAGAACTCTCACTCTGAAGTCTTCTTAGATGAAATCAGAGATTCCATCCATGACATGCAAGATCATGGGTTTATTTGCAAATATATTAGGGTTTGGCCCACAAAAATAGATTTGGATGCTTGGATCAAGCAAAAATGACACCCGAAATGGTACATAGATATGGATTTGGGTGCCAAATGTTTCTGCATAGTTATATTTTCCAACTTGGAAGAGCACATAAGGGCTTTTTAAAGTGGACCCTACTTCTACAATAGTTCTAGACTCTTTATGAGGTTCTAGACCCGAAGATATATCCTAGAGAAGGATAAATAACTATCGTCACTGGTATGGATATAGTTGTACTCCCTTCTAAAGGAATACTAAGAGGAAAATTTCCTAGAATGCATTGGAAACTCCATCAGATCCTTTGTGAATGTTAGGGTCCAACCCTAACTCCCTTATTTATGTAATAGGATCGAGTCATAGTTATAGTTAAGTAGAGAGTCAATAAATCCCATATTAATAATTGTAAGTGGTTAACCCGCATTTAATGAAGCGACCACAGATAGTTGCAAATGGGCCATGGTATTAGATAGATGGTATCAATAAGAACCATGGTATTGCCCCATGGTATTGCATGTATGAATCCTATATAAAGGATAGAGACTTCCCTCGAGGAGCATTGTGTCTTATTTTGTAATTGAGCTCAGCTCTATTGGAGGTTGCCCCCTCAAAGAGGCAAGTGAACATTGCTTTCTGAATAATAAAATACTTACTATTATTTCTCATTGTTCTATGTCCTGGGTATATTTCTTTGCATATTTGTTATTCTGGTATCGTCTTGCAGGTTAACAGCATAACAAGTGGTATCAGAGCGCTTTCTAGGGCCGATGGGATCTCTAATTTTTAGCAAAAAAATTTTTGGCTAGAGACGTGTTTCGACGTCTTTAAACCACGGGATCTGTCATTGAGCGCATAAACCTGCGGATTTGGGGAGCCATGCACGCAGGAAATACAAGAGGTGGTCACGTTTGTTGGACTCCCTTGTAACCCCCGTGGGTACCCCTTCGAGTAGTAGCGCATTAGACAGAACCGCGCACAGACTGTCTTCCAAGTGCCCTTTGGGTATATCGGAAGCCCCCTAGCTCCCTTGAAACCTCGCCATAGATAAACCGTCGACTGTCTTGCTGCTACAGTACACTGAGAATAGCACTCAGAGAGATTACTCACACGTACGATAGGGTAGTCAGGTTGTACGGCGAAGGGTATGATTGATCCTCCTTGGTTAGTGCCTTGAAAAATTGGGTTGAGTACAACTGTCAGACCCTTATGTATATTGTGATCTGTAGCACCTGACACTCCTGGAGACCATAGTTCCCTTCTCTATATCTAGATCATGCATAATATTTGCAAGATCAGATCTTGCAAGTGGGGTTTTGTCACAGGACCAGTAATCAGTTCCATCGTTCAGATCTATCAAATCAGCCATTCAGATCCATCAGATCCGCAGTAGCAATCAGTTCCGCCAAATCCATCAGATCCGCCATCCAGATCTAGCAGTTCGAGCTCTGTAGCCATTGCAACAATTAGATCCGCCATTCAGAGCTAACTAATTGTGGGGGTTCCTATACTTGGGCGTGATTTTCGCAGGACTTTGGGTAGCATTGACATTTCTAGGATTCGACCACTGCAGTATTCCTAAGCAAGGAGTAAAACTCCGTTCAGAGTAAAAAAAAACGAAAGTCTGAGACCCCCTGGGACGCTTATTGGTGACTTAGCCCATAAGAATCAGGTCAACGAGCTGAGCAAGGTGGTACCATTCAATTGTTAGTGCCAAAAATTTCGGGTGGTCCCAAATTTCCAGTATAGCAGATCGGTGCATGGTACAAACTAGAGCTCAAGCTATGGCCAATGAGAGGATTGACAGCATTGAATCACAATTGAACGAGGTCATGTTGTAGCTGAAGACCTTAAATTAAACACTCTCTAAGGGCAAGGTGGCGGAACACACAGAGGCATATATTGGCAATGAAAATAGTGAGGGTGAGTCTACCTAGTCCCTTCTCCTCTTTGACACCCACCAACAATCCCATTCATGACCACCCAAGCTGGACATGTATAAATTTGATGGCTGTCACCCAGCCACATGGATAGCACAAATGGAGCAATATTTCACACTGAATTACATCCTGGATGATGCGACTTAGCTTAGTGTGGGTATCATGTACTTGGACAATGAAAGATGGCAATGGTGGTAATTGCATCAACATTGCGATGGAAGGCCCTTGACTTGGCAGACATTCAAGAAAGATCTTACGGATCGTTTTGACCATGAATCTAATTTTTTGGGTCATCTCACTAAGCTCCGACAGACAGGAACAATGAACGAATATATTACAGCCTTTGAAGCCTTAGCTTTCCACACTGGAGGTCTACAAGATGAGTTCTACACGGAATGTTTTGTCAATGGTCTTAAAGAAGCCATACAAGCCCACATCCTGTAGAAATTTTGAATAATAAACACATATTCAACAGATATTATCCCGATTATACACTATTTCGGAATACATGCATAATACATAACCTCCTCTATGTTGATCATCAATTTAGCAGCACAAAAAACAATGAAACATCAATCACATGCACACATTAACACAGTATGTCAGGGGAAAGCTTACAGCTGAAAACCCCACACTATTTGTATATTAATGATTGAGAACATGTAACAATACATAGTACAATACTCCTCTCAAGAATCCAGCACAATCTCCACCTGTTACACACAAAACTATCTCAAATCTGAACAAGTCACAGGTTCAAATCTTCTCCACTACTTTGCATGCTTCTATTGCACACAATACCATGTGAAAATCACTCACTTTGGAAATCGCGTGAGCACAGGCTATTCACTCGGCATATACTGGGCAATTCTCATTGGCATACTCAATACATTTCTTGTGCAAGATCTCATGCACAACTATAGTCACAACTGATAGCAATCTCAACCTCTAACACCTGTCTTCACTTAATTGTACATGCACTGAGTTAACTGATGTATTCTTCAGTTGCATTATGAGTTAATAATTAGTGAATTAATTTAATCAATTAATTCACATCACTCATCACTATTCTATTTGCAGTTAGACTAATTACAACTAGTTTAACCAAGTCAAACTGAACACAACTCCATCAACTCCACATCCAACTCCACAGAACTCACATGCATGAGTTCTAACTGATGTCATGCATGCAATAGCTCAACTGACTCATAAGAAAAGCGTATTTCCTTCTGACAGCTGCATGTGCCACATCTGTAGCTCAAACTGAAGTGCTCCAAGAGGATAAGATAATGTTTATAGTCTAAATATTATTATCAGACAATAATATTTGACTTTTCTATTTTTAACCTGGTAGTCTAAAATAGACTTTGATCACTCCTGCTGTGAACCAGAAATAGAAGTCCATCTATTTTTCCCAACATGACCAATCATCCATAAACAACATCCTACAACTCATATACCATGATCCATATGTCTAAAAATAGACATAGTCTAAAAATAGACTTTGCACCATAATTTGCCTGCGGGCCCACTTAGTGAAGGTGACTCCTTTCCACTAAGCTCCATCATCTTGTTGCATTCTCAACACTCCCTCTCAACAAGATATGGATTATCAACAATCCCTATCCTACCTCGGTGGTATTCAAATTTTCTCCTGGTGAGCGCCTTCATCAAGATATCAACATCCTGATCCTCCGTTGGAATGTATGAAAGTAACATGATTCTCCGCTGCACACAATCTCTGATATGATGGTACCTGATGTCAATGTGCTTAGATCTATCATGAAATATAGGATTAGCCGAGAGTTTAATGCAACTCTGGTTATCACAGTAAATCACAGTAGGATCCAAGTGAGAACTGAACAAACCGACCAGAATCTTCCTCATCCATATAGCCTCGCATGTAGCCAAACTTGCTGCCATATACTCGGCCTCTGTTGAACTGAGTGCCACGGATCTCTGCTTCCTACTGTACCAAGAAACTGCTGTTGACCCGATACTGAAGACCCCTCCTGATGTGCTCTTTCTGTCCGTTGGGCTCCCTGCCCAATCTGCATCCGTGAAGCCACATAGCTTCACCTCATCCTCCTGTCTGTACCACAATCCATATCCCTATGTGCCTCTCAAATGATGCAATACATGCTTGCCCGCCTTCTAGAAGAGCTTGGTAGGATTAACCATAGCTTGTGAAAGCTGGTTAGCATAGCATATATCGGGTCGTGTATTGACCAGATACATAAGCGACCCCACCAACTGTCGATAAACAGTGGCATCCACTTCTTCTGCCGAAGTGGCATCCTCCTTCCTCCAACCTCTAGGAAGAGGAGTATCAATAGGCTTGCAGCCATGCATGTTGAACTTCTCTAGTATCTCCCGAGCATACTTACCCTGAGAAACAAATAGTCCATCACTGCGCTGCCAAATTTCCAATCCCAGGAAATACTGAAGGAGGCCCAAGTCCTTCATCTCAAACTCCTTAGCAAGATCATCCTTACATGAAAGTATCAACAGCTCATCACCCGTTAGAATCTAATCATCTACATACAATACAATGATAAACAACTTACCCTCCACCACAATCTGGTATAGGTTAGGATCCGCCTCACTCTTGGAGAATCCCAGTCTGGTGAAATAGCTGTCTATTTGTGTGTACCAAGCACGTGGTGCTTGTTTCAACCCATACAGTGCTCTCTTGAGCCTGCACACATGCGACTCGCTGCTGAAGAACTCAAAACCTTCGGGTTGCTCAATATACACCTCCTCCTTAATGACTCCATTGAAGAATGTAGTATTCACATCCATCTGATGAATGTGCCATCCCATCTGCGCTGAGAGAGTAAGAATTGTCCATATGGAAGAATACCTTGCGACAGGTGCAGAGGTCTCCTCATAATCGATCCCCTCTGTCTGTGAAAAGCCTCGGGCAATAAATCTTGCCTTGTACTTCTCCACACTCCCGTCAACTGCCTGCTTAACTTTGTAGATCCATCTCGAACCCACCACTGATTTCCCTTCTGGTCTAGGAACAATCTCCCATGCACTGTTTCTGACAATCGAATCATACTCTTCCACCATGGCGTCTACCCATGCGGGATCCTCCACAGCTTCCTCGAAAGAGGATGGCTCAGTCACAACACATTTGCTCATAAGAGCCATGTATCCGGTGTACCGATCAGGTGACTGTCTCTGCCTGCGTTGGGCTATAGGTGGTCCTACAACTTTCTCTGCATCTTGAGCCAATCGCTCAGCTTCTGTCAAGTGCTTTCACCCTCTGATGGTTGGTGCTGCATGAGTGGTCTCTTCCACTCCATGAACCTCGTCATGTGGCTGATCCACATCCTAAAGCTCATCCTTAGGAACTAATAGCTCCTCATCTGCATGCAAGTGTAGCTCCCTCTCAAGCGAACACTTCATGGCTTTCTGCTCCTGAAATTTTATATCCCGTCGCACAACAGTCTTGCCACTGTCTGGCAAATACACACGATAGTTGTGGGGCATATCAGGGTACCCCACAAATATCCCAACCTATGCGGTCAGCTCCAACTTCTTCCTAGCATCCTTCGTCACATGCATGTAAACGTTAGCACCAAAAATCCTCAAATGAGAAAGATCAGGCTTCTTCCCAGAATAAGCCTCCTTGGGTGTACTCATGCCAAGTATCCTGTGAGGAAAACGGTTCTGCACATAAACTGCTATATTACATGCTTCTGCCCACAAGTGAAGGGGTAGGCCCTAATCATGCAACATCGCCCGTGCAACACCCATGATCATTTTGTTCTTCCGCTCAGCAACCCCATTCTGCTGTGGGTTATGGGGAGCTATGAGCTCTCCTCGAATCCCTTCTGCACTGTAGAAATCCTTGAACTCGCCAGAGATGTATTCACCACCATTATTGCTCCTAAGAGCCTTCACCTTCTTCCCCGACTCCTTCTCGACCTGTACTTTGAACTCACAAAACTTTGAGTATGTCTTGCTCTTCTTCTGCATGAAGAAGATCCAGCACTTACGAGAGAAATCATCAACAGAAATCGCATAATACCTGTGTTTTTCTATCGAAGCTACTGAGAAAGGTCCACACACATCTGTGTGAATTCTCTCAAGGATCTTTGTGGCGTGACTATCCTTCTCGTGAAATGTGGCTTTCACAAACTTTCCCAAAGTACACCCCTTGCATTGATCTGACTGCGCAAGAGTGCCTTTAGGAAGCCCTGTAGTGATCCGTTGCAGTATCTTCAGGGCTCCATGGTGAAGGTGACCCAATCTCCTGTGCCACAGTTCGCCATCATCCCGACTCACCAATCCTTCTGCCTTGCATGCCATTGCTGTGCATCCATCTACATGCAACTGATAAAGGTTCCTCACTCGAACCCCTATCTTCCAGGTTTCTCCAGTTGTCTTGCTGCGTAGGAAAGCTTCCCTCGCTAAAAACAACATCATATCCCTTGTCTTCTAACATCGCCACAGAGATAAGATTCTTCTTCAATCCTGGAACATGCATCACTTCCTTCAATACGAAGGGTTTACTAGACTCCCTCTCAAAGGAAATGGTACCGATACCGGTGACACTGTATCTACCATCATCTCCCATCTCGATGTGCACTCCAAGATCTTTGTCCTCCATATCAGAAAAAAAATCTCGATCTCCTATCATGTGAAAAGATGCGCCACTGTCTAAGAACCACACCGATCCCATCACACTTGAAACCAAGCATACGATCAATGAAAAATCAAGCTCAAACTGCGAGGCTAGAGCCTCTCCTACTGCAGATCCAACAGCTTGCTTGTTCTTCTTCTTCTGCGGACAATTAGTGGCATAGTGTCCGTGTTGGTGATAGTGAAAACACTTCATCTTGGACATGTCTTGCTTCTTTCCTTTTGCACTAGACTGAGAAGCTTTCTTGTTCTTCCCCTTCTTTTTTTTGGTAGCCAAAGTGCAATTTTCTTCATCAGGTCCCTTTGATGAAGATCCGTCCCTGGTATTCTGCTTGATCTCCTCCTGCACAAGATCTGACCAAAGTCTCTCCCATCCTAGAAATTTCTCCCGACCATTGACAGAGTCCTGATAGGAATGCCAACTCTTAGGAAGACCAAGGAGAGCCAAGCTCACCAAATCCTCATCATCGACAGTCACCCCCACACTTCCCAGCTCATCCCGACACTGAGTGAACTTCGTGAGATACTTGGGCATACTGTCTCCCTTCTCACATTTGATGTTTCTAAGTTTATCTTTGAGCGCCAGCTTCCTCTGATCGCTCTTGCTTTGGAATAGATTTGTCAACGCTTTCCACATCAAGTATGGAGAAGACTTACCATGCAGGCTGGACATAATGTGATCCTTCACACCCTCCAACAGAATCCTTTGACACTTTGCTATCTTCTTTTGCCAAGCATCAACCTGCACAACATCAGTAGGCTTTGGGACATCAGCCTCTATGAACTCCTTCAGCCCGTTATCATCTAACACTGCCTCCATCCTGTCCTTCAATGCAATATATTTCAAGCTGCCCTCAAGAGCATACTCCAATCGCAATCCGTTGAAAGACATTGCCATGTTTATATGAGAAAACACTGCTGCAAATTCGAATTCCACTAGCTCCAAACTCAACTGCCTCGGATCTAAAATTCGTGAGAACAAAGTATTTCTCGTAAAGAGATTGACTGTATGGGATTTTACCGGATATCTCACCTTCCAAATGAAGGATGAATCCAGAGGCTACCTGGCCCAATTACAGACTCTGCCTAAAGAAATAAAATGTAAACACTTCCTGAATAGTAGATCTAATGATCAACAGCTCTGATACCATGTAGAAATTTTGAATAATAAACACATATTCAATAGAGATTATCTTGATTATACACTATTGCGGAATACATGCATAATACATAACCTCCTCTATGTTGATCATCAATTTAGCAGCATCAAAAACAATGAAACATCAATCGCATGCACACATTAACACAGTATGTATCCTGGGGAAAGCTTACAGCTGAAAACCACACACTATCTGTATATTAATGATTGAGAACATGTAACAATACATAGTACAATACTCCTCTCAAGTATCCAGCACTATCTCCACCTGTTACACACAAAACTAGCTCAGATCTGAACAAGTCACAGGTTCAAATCTTCTCCACTGCTTTGCCTGCCTCTATTGCACACAATACCATGTGAAAATCACTCACTCTGGAAATCACGTGAGCATAGGCTATTCACTAGGCATATACTGGGCAATTCTCATTGGCATACTCAATACATTGCTTGTGCAAGATCTCATGCACAACTATAGTCACAATTGATAGCAATCTCAACCTCCAACACCTGTCTCCACTGAACTGTACATGCACTGAGTTAACTGATGTATTCTTCAGTTGCATTATGGGTTAATAATTAGTGAATTAATTTAATCAATTAATTCACATCACTCATCACTAGTCTATTTGTAGTTAGACTAATTACAACTAGTTTAACCAAGTCAAACTGAACACAACTCCATCAACTCCACATCCAACTCCACAGAACTCACATGCATGAGTTCTAACTGATGTCATGCATGCAATAGCTCAACTGACTCATAAGAAAAGCGTATTTCCTTCTGACAGCTGCATGTGCCACATATGTAGCTCAAACTGAAGTGGTCCAAGAGGATAAGATAATGTTTATAGTCTAAATACTATTATGAGACAATAATATTTGGCTTTTCTATTTTTAACCTGACAGTCTAAAATAGACTTTGATCACTCCTGCTGTGAACCAGAAATAGAAGTCCATCTATTTTTCCCAACATGACCAATCATCCATAAACAACATCTTGCAACTCATAGACCATGATCCATATGTCTAAAAATAAACATAGTCTAAAAATAGACTTTGCACCATAATTTGCCTATGGGCCCACTTAGTGAAGGCGACTCCTTTCCACTAAGCTCCATCATGTTGTTGCATTCTCAACACATCCGACTGCACCACCCTATCTCATGGCTACATGCTTGCAAGATAGCTCGTGAAGTAGAACTTGCATTAGCGGCCCAGTCCAATCACCCAAATTTCATCGCCAAGGGTCACCCCACACAGGCTCAAAGCACTACCCAAATAGTCAAGGTTCAAAAGGTGTCATCAGCAGAAATGGCAGAAAGAAGAAAGCACGTATTGTGTTACTACTATGATGAGAAATACTCCCCTAGGCATAAATGCAAGGAGCCCAAATTCTTTCAAATTGATGCTACTAATCATAGTTCATCGGAGGAAGTGCCACCACTTGAGGAACCAGAGGAGGAAGAAGAGGAAAACTAGCAGGACAATGTACCTAAAGAACCAGTTATCTTGTTGCATGCTTTGGCAGGGATTTCTTCTCCCCAAACTCTCAAAATCAGAGGTTTTATTAAGCATTGCCTAGTCGTAGTCTTGATTGATAGGGCAGTACACATAATTTTATCCATCAAAGAGTCATGGAAGCAGTGCATTGTTTTTTCCAAGCAGTTTCTAACTTCCAAGTCCAAATTGCTGATGGGGGGACAATGAAATGTGAAGGCCGCTATGAAAATGTCAAACTTCAAATGGGGGATTATCAGTTAAAGACCCACATGTTTGCCATACACATGGGAGGGTCCAACATTGTCCTAGGTGCTGAATGGCTTTGCACACTTGGTCCAATCACAATGGATTTCCAGAAGTTATATATGAGCTTTAAGCAGAACAACCACACACATACCCTCCGCGGACTCTAGGCGGGAGCTCCTTCTATCATCAGCTCACATCAGATGGAAAAATTGTTAAAAAAGGGCCACCATGGAGTTATACCCCAATTTAATGCCATCCATGCCTTCGAACCCAATTCTCTTCATATTCATCCTGAGATGCAATAGATCTTAAATAACAATCTTCCAGTCTTTGACAAGCCTCATGAGCTTCCACCCTCAAGAGGGGAACATGATCATAGCATTACTTTGGTCCCAGGAGCCCAACCACCAAATATGCGCCCATATAGATATCCATTTGCCCAAAAGAATGAAATTGAAAAAATAATCAAGGAACTCTTGGAAGCAGGCATCATTCGTCCTAGCATTAGTCCTTATTCATCGCTTGTGGTCATGGTTCTCACAAAAGATGGGGAATGGCATATGTATCTAGACTTTAGGGCCCTCAATAAGTTGATGGTCAAAGATAAATTTCCCATCCCGGTTATCGATGATTTACTGGATGAACTGAATGGGGCTCAATTCTTTACTAAGCTCGACCTTCACTCAGGCTACCACCAAATTCACATGAAAGAAGTAGACATTCCAAAGACTGCTTTCCGAACTCATGAAGGCCATTATGAGTTCCTGGTCATGCCATTTGGTCTTTGTAATGCCCCATCCACTTTTCAGAGCCTTATGCACCACCTAATCAAACCATATCTCAGAAAATTTGTCCTTGTTTTCTTTGATGACATCCTCATCTACATTCGCACCTAGGCCACACATCTTCAACATGTAGATCTACTCTTGCAACTACTCCGCAAGCATAAATTATTTGTCAAGATGTCCAAGTGCTCTTTTTGCATGGAAGAAGTTGAGTATTTGGGCCACATTGTGGGCGTGAAGGTGTCAGGGTGGACCCCAAAATGATCCAAGCAATGCAAGATTGGCCTCAACCAAAGACCTTGAAGAGCTTGAGAGGATTTTTGGGTCTCACAGGCTACTATCGCAAATTTGTCCACAATTATGGTCACATTGATAGGCCCCTCACTCAACTCCTCATGAAAAATTCATTTCTCTGGAATGATGAAGCACAACAGGCCTTTACAGCTCTCAAACATGCCATGTGTTCCACTCCAGTCTTAGCACTACCCAACTTCACCAAATCTTTTGTGATTGAATGTGATGCTTCTAGTACGGGTATTGGGGCAGTCTTAATCCAGGAAGGTTGACCCTTGGCCTTCACAAGCCAACAACTAAGTGGGAAGAACCTGGGATAATATACCTAAGAGAAGGAGATGATGGCCATCTTACATGCAGTAGATACCTGGCAACCATACTTATTGGGGTGACGCTTCCATATCCGCACAGACCATCAAAGCCTTAATTATTTTTTGGAGCAACGCCTATCCTCATCACAACAAAATAAATGGCTCACCAAAATGCTGGGATATGATTATGAGATAATTTACAAGAAAAGGCACGAAGATATTGTAGCAGATGCATTATCCCACCAATTTTAGGAGGAAAGTACCCTGCTCGCAATTTTCCTTCCCATTCTAGAATGGATTGAAGAGGCTTGCAAGGAATGCTTTTCACATCCCTGGCTCTCCCAACTCATTAATCAATTGCAGACAGATCCAAATTCCACAACAGGCTACTCGTGGTAGGATGAGATTCTTCACTACAAGGACATAGTCGTAATATCACCAACATCCACCCTAAAAAGCCGCAATTTGGCAGAGTTTCACTCATCTCCCACTGCAGGACATTCAGGCTTTCAGAAGACGTATGCTCGCACTCGAAGATCATTTTTTTGGATAGGCATGAAAAATGACATTCTTACTTTTGTAGCAGAATGCGATGTCTGTCAGTGCCACAAAGGAGAAACAGTCAAATCCCCAGGCACATTACAACCATTTCCCATCCTGGCCTCAATTTGGATGAAGGTTTCTATGGATTTCATCACGGGTCTTCCAAAATCAGGAAACAAGTCAGTCATCATGGTGGTTGCAGACAGACTTTCTAAGTATGCTCATTTTTGTGCCCTACTCCACTCTTTTACACAGACTTTGGTCACTCAATATTTCATGGATTAGATCTTCAAATTGCATGGCATGCCCACTTCCATTGTGTTTGATTGTGACCCAATCTTCACCAGTAACTTTTGGTAGGAACTCTTCCAGCTACAAGGTACCCAACTACAACTCAGTACTTCCTATCATCCACAAAATGATGGTCGAGCTGAAGCGGTCAACACATGTCTGGAGACCTAGCTTAGGTGTTTCACTTTAGAAAAACAACACCTCTGGGTACAGTGGTTACATCTAGCCGAATGGTGGTATAACACCAACTATCATGCCACCACCAAAATGACTCCATATGAAGTAGTTTATGGTCAACTCCCTCCTTCCCCTACTTGTCATATCAAGGGATGCTCGAAGGAACAAGCAATGGATCAACTCCTACAAAACCGCACAACCATGCTGGCCCACCTTAGAGAGAATCTTCATGAAGCTCAAAACCACATGAAACAACAGGCAGATTAACATCGCTCAAAACGCCAATTTCAAGAAGGGGATTAGGTATTTTTGAGGCTGCAACCATATAAGCAAACATCACTCAAAGACAAGGGTTTTCAAAAATTATCTCCAAAATTATACAGACCATATCAAGTACTTCAGCGCATTGGAGAAGTAGCCTACAAGCTAGCTTTCCTACCCACTACAAAAATCCGTCCAGTCTTCCATGTCTCATGCCTCAAGAAAGTGATTGCGAACCATTGCAGAATTCAAACCAATCTACCTGAAGTGGATGAACAAGGGTCAATATAGCTCAAACCTGAATAGGTTCTTGACACATGAGAACGACACCTGCGTGGCCACACAATCAAGGAAGTCCTCGTCAAGTGGAAATAAACCTATCCTAAAGATGCAACCTGGGAACCAACCACTATCCTTCAGCAGTTTCTGCAGCTTCAACCTTGAGGACAAGGCTATTCTTATGGGGGAGGGAATGTTAGGGTCCAACCCTAACCCCCTTATTTATGTAATAGGATCGAGTCATCGTTATAGTTAAGTAAAGAGTCAATAAAGCCCATATTAATAATTGTAAGTGGTTAACCTGCATTTAATGAAGGGACCACAGTTAGTTGCAAATGGGCCATGGTATTAGATAGATGGTATTGATAAGAACCATGGTATTGCCCCATGGTATTGCATGTATGAATCCTATATAAAGGATGGAGACTCCCCTCGAGGAGCATCGTGTCTTATTTTTTAATTAAGCTCAGCTCTATTGGAGGTTGCCCCCTCGAAGAGGCAAGTGAACATTGCTTTCTGAATAATAAAATACTTATTTTATTTCTCATTGTTCTATGTCCTGGGTATATTTCTTCGCATATTTAGTATTCTGGTATTGTCTTGCAGGTTAAGAGCATAACAGTGAAAGTTTCAAAAGTAACCAAGAGAGGTCAATATAGTGCATACACTAGAATATGTGTGTATATGGATATTAGAGCCCCTACCATAATCAATAGAAATATCCTATCTCAGTAAGGAAATCATCCAACAATTGATTACCAACATGTCTCCTTCTATTATAGGTGATGTCATGAGTGTGGGAACTTATTCAGTGATTTCCTTTTGGTACAAAATTCACCTCAACCTAATCAAAGACTACATCAAGAAGAAGGTGACTTTCAATTAGTCAACAATAGACAAAAAAATTAAAGGAATATAACTACATCTATGGGGGATAACCTTCATATCGATAACAGATACAAAGCACTCTTTATCTGTAGAAAATAGAGGAACAACTAAATCCAAACATTGGGGTGACCGAATCCTAGCAAGATCCAAACTCTAATCGAGCTAGAAAGAGAAGGAAAAACTTAGAAACCTAGCAGGAAATTCCAAGGAATGAGAAAGAGGATATGACAAAAGTAAAAGAATGAGGAGAAAAAAGACATGCATAAGACATGGAAACAAATGAAATAAAATTATTTTCCATGTTAGAGGGTTGCCAAGGTAAGGGCCCCTGCTCTATTCTACAAAAACATATGAACTTACTTCATCATTAATATTTAAAAGAAAGAGATCGTAAAACATACCATCTTCCTCAAGGGGTAACTCTTCCTCATTCTCTTTAAGATTTATTTTTCTCTCCTTCAAAGAACCCTTGAAATAAACCAAATATGGGTGAAGGAAGGGGCATAAAATTAGTAAGGATTTGAACAAAGAAGCATGATCTTTCTGGCTAATTATAGTAAAGTAAGATCTCAAAGATCTTTTCCTCAACCCATAAAGCTTCACAATGAAAATACTCCCATTGAAAATAAGATGCCTCAACTATCATGGAAAGAAAAGGCATATTAAGATCAAAATTAGGAAGGAAATTACAACAGTAATACTTCTCCAAGACACTAAGTACTTAGAGAGTATATTAAAAAATCATGGTCCATTGTTGCAAGAGGATTTAGTTTATAGATCTAAATTCCATGGGCCATGCATGAGGATTAGTTCCTATATGGTACCTAATAGAAATAAAATTCTATAACTAGGTATCTTATTCAAGGATTCTCTCAGGGAAACTTCATTATTTAGGTGTAATAGAAATGGGATGTATCACAACAATACACAAACCCGACATGCCTTTGAAAAGGTTGGATTTCCTTCAAAATATGGCCTCAATTCAAGGAATTCATAGGGATGATTTATGGATTGTAAGAGGGTATTTAAATATGATAAAAATCTTGGATGATAAACATGGGGCATCTATATTTGGATATTGAATAATGTCTGCCACAAACCCTTGGTGGACACATTATTCTAAGCCCATCGAGTCACCAAGATGTGCTACACTGAAAAATTTCATCACAATTCTGAAACCAAATTGTGAATAATTACATCTAGATTACCCCTAGAACAAATATACTTCTTCTTATATGTGTGAGAATTACTTAGTTTGTGGAATTAACTTTCATTGATTAATGCAAGCATAGTTCCAAACTTCATTAATGTTATGTGTAGATTAACAATGCCAACAACATAAACTTCATGACCAATGCCAGATAATAGAGCATATAATAATATCTGAAATTGAGAAACCACTCTTGTATTATTATATATGATTTTATAAAATTAATAAAAAAACATACTTCAAAATAATAAGTTGCAATCTTTTGAATTGTAGCTATACTTCATAAATTCACAACCAAAACCACAACAAACAACACTCCATAATCGCACTCGACTTCCTTCGTCATAGCTCACTTAAGAGCATGCTCATTTCATGAGATTGGATCTCCTCCTTTGACATTGGATTACATCTTGGTGTTGTGTGATAATCAAGGTCAATGCCTAACTCAACATCCCTCTCTTCAGTATATACAATCCACTCTTCATGAAATGATGCACCCCTTTGGTTTATGTTCAAGCTAACTCATTTTTTCATTTAGCTGTCCACACATCAAAATACTAAATTTTATGTCACTTCTTTCATCACATATTTACAACACTTTAGTTTGAATCATCACATGATTGGGGCACACACTCCTTGTTGTGGCTACCAAATTGACTTCGACTCGTCTCACTGGCACACTCATGCACGTAGTTTTGACGTGGAATCACCATGTGGAGACAAGCATTCTTGATGTTACTTGTGAGCTTGAAATCCTCACCCACCTTAAGTCATTATCATCCTTAGCAATTTGTGTCTTATGCCCACTTTTTCCCTGAACTAATCAATCTTTTTCTTCCATCTCCATAGGGATTCTTCTATTTTCCATCCATAGTCCTCTAGTGAATCCTTCCAACACATGAAGTAGTCTCTCTCCCTATTGCTCCCAAGTCTTGTAATTTTGTAGTCAACAATCTCCTCCAGTATAGACCCTCAAATTTCCTATTCAAAGACTTCAACATCCCCTTTGATGGTGGAAAATTCTCCATCATCTTCACAAATACCATATCCACAAATTCTAACTGCACATCACATCTATCCTTATTTACCCACTTCATGATTTGTCTATGACATTCATCAAATTCACTCGAGTTAACTCCAACATATCCTCCCAAGTTGCTAAAAAAATAAAGGTTAAATGACTTCTCCCATGTCTTCTCAATAACATTGTTTGTAGAGAAATAGGTATCTATCCATTGAATAGATCAAACATACTATACCCTATCATAGAACTATTCTATAGATTATAGCTAAACTGAGCCCTATCCAATGACTCTGACCTCAACCCTTACAAAATTCCTCAAGTAATATTCAATCAATGATTTGATATGCTTAGTTTGACCATGTCTATAAGGATGGAGACTCAAAATAAGTAGCAAATCCATCCCAACATACCTGAACAATGTGGTCCAAAACTCCCTTTTTAACATTATATCTCTACCTAATACAATACTCAATTGCAATCCACTATAATTGACAACATTCCTAAAAATAGCTCAACAATCTTCTCTACCCATAAGGTATCTTCATTGGTACAGAGACAACATACTTGGAAACAAAATCAACAATGACCATGATCCCGTTATACCCCTACACTTGTGGTAATTATGTGATGAATTTCATCGAGACACTTGTTCATGGTCTCTCTAGAATTGGTAAAAGATGAAACAACCCTCCCTATAATTTTGGGTCTACCTTTTCTTGCTGACAAAATATGCATGTCTAAAAATAGTCTTCCACATCCTCCCTCATACACTCTTAGAAGTATCAACTTTCCAGTAATTCCAAAGTCTACTAGTTCCTTGAGTGGCCAGCCCATGGAAAAGCATGGCACTCATCCAAGAGATTCTTTCAAAGTCTTTATGACCTAGGAAAATAAAGGTGATCACCATAAAACAAGAATCCATATCATACAAGAAACTTCATTGAATTTCCTTCCTTGACCTGCTTCATAATGCTCTTTGCCTAAGTATCAGTCTCTAGCCCTCCATGACTTTTTCTTTGCGACTCCTCATTCATATGAATCTGATTGTCTCTTATTATAGCACAATCCTCTTCTTCCTCAATCATAACCAAATTTTATTTCCTACTAAGGACATATACTATAACATTGAGTATGATCGACCTATACTCAATTGTCACATCAAACACTGCCAAGAAATCCTACAAAAAAGCTTTCTTCATTAACAACCTTGGTTGAGATGCAAAGTAACTCACTACAAAATTGTTAATTTTGATGAAAAACGACTTCGAAATTAAGTAATTCCTCGATACTTAAGAAAATAGGTGTTGGCAGTCTTCTCCTTCTCATGAATCGGCTACCTCCATTCCTTGTCTTGTAACTTTCTACTTTCATAAGCTACCAAATGTCCATCCTACAAGGGAACACCTCCAATTATGAAATCTAAAGCATCTATTTGCACTTCAAATGGTCATGAAACTCAAGTAGCTTTAATATCGACATATTAACCATCCTACACCTTAACTCTTCAAATTTCCCATGAAACTTCTCTATCCATTTCCATAGGTTATCCTTCTTCAACAAGTTTTTTAGTGGTGTGAAAACCTTAGAATAGCCCTCCACAAACCTTTGCTAGTATTTCACGATTCCCAAAAAGACTCTTGCTTCATGCACATTCTTAGGTTCCTCCCAATATTCAGTAGTACAAACCTTCTCTGAGTCCATTTGGACACATCACTGGCCAATCCAATGTCCAAGAAACAATATCTGAGACTCAATGAGCATGCACTTTGAATTCTTGAAGTACAATTGATTCTTCCTCAGTGCCTCAAATACTAGATCTACATGGTTCTTTTGTTCCTATATGTTATGATTATACACCATTATATTGTCCAAGTATACTACCATGGACCAATCCAAATATGGACACAATATATCATTCATCAATGTGTGGAACATAGCACAAGCATTGCACACCTCAAATTGTATAATCAAGAACTCATAACTTTTGTATCTCATCACCATCATTTTCTTCTACTAATCACCTTTCCCAATACACACCTGATAATACCATATTTCAAATGAATATTAAAAAACACTCTGACCTTCGCAAAATTTTCAAAGCAATATCCTACAACCGAATGTGGAAATCCATTCTTGATAGTCTCCTTATTTAAATCTTTGAAGTCACAACACATCTGTAATGAATTTGTGTCCTTCTTCTTTTAAAAGATCAATGGAGCACCAAAGGGGGACCATGAAAGTTGTATGAAGCCTATTTCAACCAACTCCTTCAATTGACACTTCAACTCCTCTAACTCAAGTCCAAACAGTCTATAAGGAGCTTGTGTTGACAACTGATTTCATGACTTCAGATCAATATTTTTGTCAACTATGTGCCTAGGTGGAAGTACCTTCAAAAAGTCATCCAGATTTAGAACCACATAAACATCTAGAACCTCAAAAATCTTGGGTGGAATAATCATCCTCATCCCATCATTTTCTCAGTTCTCCCTTATGACATGCATACATGACTCAACATTTGACCTTTGTGTTGCCCTCGTGATACTCAAAGTCGACACTAGCTACACCTTTACTTCCTTCCCTTGCAAATGGGTCAGAAAATTCCACACTCACACATCTCCAACTACAATTATGTCATCCACTTGAGGTAGCACGACAACCCTATATCCTCTAAAAATGTATTTTCCCAAAATAATATAAAATCCATTCATCTTAATGACCATAAAATCCAAGAATCTAATCCAATCTCCAATTCAAACCAGTATATTGTTAACTAGTGTTGACACCCTAGGCCTAGAGTTCACATTCTTAACCTCCACATTCTTGGAATTTACTTACATCCCAATCTATCTCACTAGAATTTTCCTCATAAAATTGTTGGTAACTCTAATATCCACAAGAACTTGGACAACCTTTGCATGGATTTCCAAGCCATAAAAAAAAACCTATGCAATCAACCATCCTTCTTCCCAAGAACACCAATACTCATACGATCAACTTCACATGGAACACGTATCTCAATTCTATTGCAAAGCCTTGCATCATCACCTGCATCTCCATATCTTCCTTTAAAATGAGGCCTAGCTCTCATACCCTCTGTCATGACCCCTTGGTGGACACACAAGTTTAAGCTCATCGAGTCACTAAAACATGCATCACCATCAAAGTTCATCACAATGGTAAAACCAACTTATGACTAATTATTCCCACACTATACCTATAACAAATATACTTCTTATATGTGTGAAAATTACTTAGTTTGTTGAATTAACCTTCATTCATCAATACATGCATATTGAAAAACTTCATTAATGTTATGTGTAGATTAATAATTCCAACAACATAAAATTCATGACCAATCAGAGATAAAAGAGCATACAACAATATATAAAAGGGGGAAAACACGATTGTATTATTATATTAATTTATCCAAAAATAATACAAAAATAGAACTTCAAAATAACTAGCTACGGTCCTTCAACTTGCAACTGTAATTCATAAATATACAACCAAAACCGAAACAAACAACACTTCATAATCATGCTCGACTTCCATCTTCATATCTCACTTAAGAGAGAGTTCATTCCATGATCTTCTCTCTCCTCCTTTGACTTGGCATTACTTCTTCTTATTGTGAGACGGTTGAGATTGATGCCTAACTGGAGGTCCTTCTCTTCAATATATATGAGTCACCCTTCATGAAATGGTGTGTCTCTTTGGTTGGTCTATGAGGCGACTTGTTTTCTCGTTGAGCTGGCCACACTCTAGAACACCAAATTTTATGTCACTTCTTTTGTCACATATTTGCAACACTTCAATTTGACTCATCCCTTGACTCATCTCATGGTTGTCGCATGTGCTCCTTGTCATGACTGCCAACTCGACTTTCACTCGTCTCACCGGCACACTCGATCACTTGGTTTAGATGTCAATTATCCATGTGGAGACAAGCGTGCTTGAGGTGACTCATGGGCTTAGAAATATTGCTTTAAGGAGATGATGCAAAGGATAGCAGTCGTAAATGTAGAAATAATAAATGGACTACATACTTGGAATATTAAAAATGGAAGAAAACATCAAATAGCCTCAAATCTAGATAGGTTTGTAATATTGGAATCTATTGGAAATATAGATCACTATAGAAGCCTCCATTCACCCCTTTCCGAATCCAATGGACGTCAAAATCACATGAAACCAGTTTTGGAAGAACAAGTTGAAAGTGACTGTTGGACATATTTACTCTTATTGAGCCTTTGAAAATATCTTATTAGTCCCTGTCGTTAGGCATCGGACTATAGAAACCAAAATGGTTCCATATGATTAGTTCATGTGCCAAGCAGCCTAAAGCTTTTAGCTGCTAAAATCTACTAAGAAAAATTGTAACCTATGAACTTTACGTATTCATTTTTGAGGACCAATAGAATTATTAGTCATCTTATTTGGCCTATTCTTGAGGCAAGGAGGCTATAACCTTGGATAATATATTTTATATTTCATTCATATTTGGCAACTACAAAATAATGTTAACATTAGCTTGTAGATATTAAATTCTAAGTAGCCACATTTATTTGACATGACGTGTATGACCATCAGTGCCTATTATTCCTAATTAATTAACCTGCCTACTTAGTAATTAACCTTCCACCATTTTTTTTCTTTTGTACATGTATGCCTTCCACCACTTCTATCTAAATTCAATAAGTGTCATACAATTTTCAGACTCCAAAAGAAAACAAGAACACGTCGCACAAACAAAAACACCTTAATTCTTTGCGTTAACAAGATTTCTTTTAAATAGCTAGAACAGAAAGAAAACTTAACATACCAATGTTGTAGAACACTATTTCTCTGTCACACTTACCTAGAATCTATCAAGCCATGGTCCATTCAAATCAGTCTCACCCCAACTAGAGTTGATCAGAGGAAGAATATATTGTGCAAACAGTAAGTGTAGCGAAGTGAAACAATGTTTTAGAAAACAAGTAATTGCATATTTTAGTTCGCACTTACCGTATAGAGAATAGTAGCGAAGCCATAGGATTAAGAATATGAACCAAGCATGGATATGGATCTAGTTGGGGAGATTCCTTCTATCCACTCATACAGCTACTCCCACACATACAACAATTAGCACTCGTGGGACTGTAATCCCACTCACAGTACAAGAAAGATAGGGATTGAGCACTATTTCTTTCCTACTGAACAAGGAGGTGCACATTAGCTTTAATTTTCTTGGTGCCCTCTGGTCCTCTATATAAGGAAGTGGACTCGAACTCGCCTTCATAAGCATTCAGGTCATTCAAAATCAATATTCTTGCTTGCTTGACAACTCGATGAGCTCAACTTGATAGCTTGACTTCGGACTAGGAAGAGCTTCATAAAATAAATATCTAAAAGAAAATACCATCATGTGCAAGCTCAACTCGACATGCTATTAATAAATAATGGAATTGTTCCACACTCATACTCCTTTCTTTGTGCATAATAAACTCCATCGCTGGAGATTGAAAAATGAAATGGTGTACTGATTTGTAATGCCATGCCATCTTTTATTAATATATCAATATATCCCGGTAAGCTCTTCATAATTTTTTGTCATAGGCCTGTCACATAGGATTCCCTTTTTTTTTGTAAGATTGGTTGCTTGGTGTTGGGCACAACACAACTTGGCCTAAATTTTTGCAAAGACTCCACATTTTGTGTAGCGGAGCACGCATTGGAGCGTGCAGCGGAGTGTGCAGTAGAGAAACAGAATGTGAAGTGGACTGTGCAGTGGAGCTCTTGGAATATATTGCATGGTGTAAGGGCTTTGGGATGGGTCAAAGCCCCTACTTTTTGTAAAAGTGTGCTAGTTTTGTAAGGGATCAATGTTTTTGGGACCATAGTTTCTTTTTATAGGGAGTCCATGGTATTTTTGATGATGTAACCACTTGATGTAATAGTATATATAGGGTAAAATAATAAGAATAAAATCATCAAATTGAATTCATCTAGATCAATTTTATGGTTGTATTATTGTGATCTGTAAATTGAAAGAGAAGGCGAGGCTCTACAACTGAGTGTGCAAAGGCCTGAGTCTACAAATGAGTGCGAAGACAACCTGTAGCTTAGTGCACAGGCCAAAAATTGTTTGTTGTTGTTCACATAATCATTATATTAGCAACAGTTCCTGTGGACATAGCCCTACACTCGGGTGAACCATGGTAAGTTGGTGTTCTGATATGTATATTTTCTTAATATCTTTTGTAGAGTAGCAATTATTATAGTTGTATTTTGTCTCATCATAGTGATGGTTTATGGTTTTATATCACATATTTAAGTGTTTAATATAATGCAGTGAAGTGATCTATAAATGATAAGAATAAAAAAGCATAATAATACCACATCTCATAATCCTTAAAGGTTGCAGAAACCTGGTTCTGCATCCTACCATAGTCACTTCGAGTGAGACTGCAATCTTCTTGCAGATCATTGCCAAAAGGGCCAGTGATTGAGGGTTTTGTTAGTTCGCAATATAGATCGAATCTGGGTTAACCCAAACCAAGGAAAAAAATGGTTTTGTTCCCAAGGTTGGGATCTATTTGAAGGACATGTGGATGTGGCACCGATCGAAGAAAGAGATTCAAGACTGGATAGAACTAAAAGAGTGAGAATTTGCAGATCAAGAAAATAGAAACCCTCATCTTTCAAAATCTTGGTTATAGAAGTACATATTCACAAATCAATATGATATTTTATTCACTTCATTTCCTGTCGAGTTGTATGAGTGGATATCAAGGTTGACTGGAAAGAATAATTGCTTTAAAGGTGAAGAACCTATGGTGTGGACTCATGAACTAATACAGGGACTCAAGAGCATTGACAATAGGATTTCAAGGGCTGTTGATTTATGGATTGATAGCATTTTGGGAGGATTCATTGAGTTCACTGTAAACTCGACCATGTCCTACAGTGAAGCAGAACAATGATTCTTCAAAGGACTATGAGGAAAGTATTTAAAATATTTGAAACTCTGGATGAAGGTGCTTCTGTGTGAAAATGGATTTTTATAGATGCAATCAAATTACTAGTGTACTTATGTTTGGAAGAAGAGAGAATAAATCTGAGTAAGATGTCACTGTAACACAAAGTGGAAAGATATATAGAGTAGATACCAGAAAGAGATATCATGGAAAAGATATGAAGACCTTTATAGAGACTAATTATAGTCCTCTTTTGAGTGAATCTGAAAGTGAAAGAGAATAAATCCACCCTGATAACCCCTAAATAACACCATAGTATTCTAACCTAAGATTTTGTAGAAGCCAGAATCCAGTAATAGCTAGGGTGCTTTTGGCTTTCCCCCTCTCCCTCCCACTCCCTCTACCCCTCCTATCCCCCATCCCCCTCCACTTACTCCTCCCCCACCCCCTCCAAGAAGAAGTATGGCTGATGATATTAAGCTACATGTTTTCAAAGGAACTGGATTGGAGGATTTGGAACAGTTTTCATTTTTATGTGAAGCTATATGGACAATGAAGGAGATCAATGATCAGAATATGTAGAAAGAGCAGCTTGTTACGAAATTTCGAGATAGATCATTGACATGGTATATGAAGTATTCAAATAATCAGAATAGAACATTTGCAAATATTAAAACAACACTGATAAGAGAGTTTAAGAAACTGAAGACTAAGTCATGGTGCATCACCAAGTTGAAAGAGATAAAAAAAAAAAAACCTATTGAGTCTGTTTAGGAGTTTGATTAGGGATTTAAGGTGTTATTGGATCAAGTAAGCTTCGACATAGCTTCGAAGCAACAACAAGAATGGTTTGTAGTTTCACTGCTACCACATATTAGATTTCCATTAATGCAACAAAAGATAGAAAGTGAAGCCAAAGCTCTACAGATTGCGATGAAATTGGAAACTTCACCTATAGGAGATACGAATGTAGGCGTGCCACAGATTTAGACTCAGATTACCAACCTAACCCTACAAATACAAGACATCAAGAGAATAAAATAAGTTAGAGAAGAGGTATGGTGTAATAAGGTCAGATCGGAGGGCCATTCTAAAGAGAAATGTCCTATATTCAGGAATTAGATGGCTAGTCGGGCATTGAATCCCTTGAATGCAAAATCTAGACTATAGTGCAAAATATGTAAGACTAGACACCAACATCATTCAGAATACTATTATTTGTTACAGAAATATGTACAGAAACTGAGGAATCTATATTGCAAATTATCTAAATCAGTGGGACATGATGAGAAGAATTGTCGACCTTAATAACTATTGATGGAGTGCAGTGCTGACACTTATAGAATGCAAGGAGAAGAGCACGAAAATGAGGAAAATGGACAACGCAGTGGTTGAGGAGGTTACAAAGGAAGAGGTAGAGGTGGTGGAGCTAGTCAAGGATGTGGGCATATCATTTGTTATAACTATAGCTAGTGAGTTCATTTTGCGAGAGACTTCCAAAACCTTACAATGACATGTAAGTATAGTAAATCCTTTGACCATGTAATTGAAGAATTTCTTGTACTTATAGCGAAGATGCAAGAAAAAAGGAAAAAACAACCGACATAGAAAATTCAAATGATGACTACTGAAAGGAGGATTGATGACCCTTGAATTAGTATTGTCACTAGAAGTGGAGTTGCAACCATTAGTGATAAAGTAGATGAAAAGAAATAATATGAAAGTGGATGGGTCAGAAACACTAATGAAAAAGTTCCTGGTTTTTATATTCAGAGAGAAAAATAAGTACTTATGGAAGAAAAGTGAAGTTTTATGGATGTTAGAGCTTCAACCTATAGTGTATACATAAATTCTGATTAGAAAAGTAATTGCAAAGTATAATCAACTTCGACACAGGACTGAGCTTCGATATAGGATCGAGCTCCGACACAAGACCAAGATTCAGCAAATCAAGTAGGTATTTTAAAGTCTTTTCTGCAAACTTATATGAAATTGTTAATAGATGAAAAGGTTACAGAAGGGCTTTAACAGTTGATAGAATCCTATGCATCCAAAGAAACACTGTGAAGTGAGATGCGCACAGTCAATGATTTTCATTGACAGAAGAGAACTGGAGGAGAGATGAGGCTTAGTGTTTAGAGAGGAGAATATTAGATGGATCATATTATTCTGGATCTGGGATTTGATGTTAATTTCTTTATGAAGTAGACATGGGAATTAATGGGTAAGTTGAAGCTACAATGGTCACCTATTTAGTTAAGGATGGAAAATCAACAAATGTCTTCCCTCTGGGAAGAATATCAGGTGTCACGGTGGATATTGAAGAAGTTCGCACTATTGGTATTTTGAAGTAACAGAGATCATTGATGATAGTAACCCTTATCCTGCATTTCTCAGAATTGACTAGCCATTTGATAATATGGCCATAATTAATCTGAAGGAGAGACATATGATATTTTAAGGAAGAAATATGAGAGTAATTGTTCCCTTGGATCCTTCAGAAGGAGTAAGATATACAGAACCAATCAAAGAATAATATTGTGCAGCTAACACAGACAAAATCTATCAAATTACAATGAAAGAACATGATTATGTTAACCCTACTACATAAGAAAAGTTGAGTTAGGAGCATGATATTTCTTGTACCTTAGACTTAGAAGAAGAGTTGGAGAACTAGTAGAATAGGCTGCATGAAGTATCCACAAGGCATTATGCAAGAATTACTAAATCAATTCCCTGTATGATAGCTGAGGTATGTAACTTTCCTTCATATGATGGCTTAGGTGATGTAAATAATTTTATTAATGATTATGAAGAACAAGTTCCAGAAAATCAAAGGTTACCATCCTTGGATATAGCCCTCAAAGATACCCATGCTAGATGGTGGAATGCACGCAAGAAGAATATAGGAGGCTAGAAAGGATGTCAAAAACTAGAGTGGATAATATTTATATAGATAAATATAGAGAGAGAAAAAATATGATGGTGAAACTAATCCTAGGAAGCATATCCAACTATGCACTACAACATGGAAGGAGATTCCACAGCGAGAATAAGTACATGGATTCATTCATAAATTAGAGACAAACCCTAAGAACTGGTACGTAGAAATGAAGCTTCGACATGGCACCGTGAACTAGGAAGACATGGTTGATGGCTTCATATTAAAATTCAACCTTGAGGATGATTTTCTATACATATATTTGGCCCTTCAGACAATCAAGAAGAGGATCTTTGAGAATCTAACCCCATTGACATGGCAACAAACTAATTTGGTTGCACAAATAGAAAATCTATTGGAGTGCTATAACCTTACTGCAAATGAATAAGAAGATCTCCATAATATTGACATAGCAGAGTCAGAAGAATACTGCATAGTTACAGGACTTGAGCTAGAGATACTAGACATAACGAAGCCACTAGATACCAATAAGGTGAACATATGATCAGAGAAGGAATCAAAGTTTGCAACAATAGGAGACTACTGGGATGAGGAGACAATCAGTAAAGTTACAGAGTTACTTCATGAATATCAAGAACTATTTCCCACCAAGTTTTCAGAGATGAAGGGTATAATAGGAGATCTAGGAGTCATGAAGATTCCCCTTAAGCTTGATGCGAAGCCAGTGAAATAAATACCTTACAGGTTGATCCTAAAGTATAAGGAGAAAGTGAAAATAGAACTTAATAAGATGATAGCAGTAGGAATTATTGAACCAGTAGAAGAGTCAGAATGGGTGAGTCCTATGGTAGTGCAAGAGAAGAAGGCTCAAGTAGAAATTAGGATATGTGTTGATCTGAGAAAGTTGAATGATGCATTTTTACATGATCCCTTCCCTGCCCCTTTCATAGATGAAGTGCTAGACAATGTAGGAGGTCAGGAAGCTTACTCATTTACAATGGATTCTCAGGTTATCATTAGATTAGTATTTCACTTGAAGATCGACATAAGACCACATTTGCTACAGAATGGGGCTCATATCAATACACACTAATGCCTTTTGGATTAAAAAATTCCCCTACTATATTTTCCAAGGTGGTGGTCACAACATTTAAGGAATACATCCACACATTTTTAGAGGTATATTTGGATTATTGGAGAATATTTGGATTGTTGAGAAAACATGTTGGACGTTTAAGACTTATGCTCGACACATCTAGATACTATCAGATCACTCTGAACCTAAATAAGTTCATATTTTGTGTACCTTTCGGCATATTGTTGGCGCATATTGTCTATAAGCAAGGACTAATGGTGGACCCAACTAAGATTTCTATCATTTTGAACTTGCCTCCATGTAAGACAATGAGACAACTTCACACTACATTAGGACATACTAGGTATTACAGGAAGTTCGTCAAGGGGTATGCTTAAATCACCGCGCCTATGGAGAAATTGTTGAAAAATGATGTAACTTTTCAGTGGAATGAAGAATGTTAGGAGAGCCTCGACATATTGAAAGAAAAATGGTATTTTCACCTATACTAGTGTTCCCTTATTGGAATAAGGAATTCCATGTCCATGTGGACGCCTCTTGTATAACTTTGGGAGTAGTACTAGCACAACCTAGTGCAGGAAAGATTGATCATCCTATAGAATTTCCAAGTAGAAATTTATCTAAAGAAGAAAAGAATTACAACACTATATAAAGGGAAGGATTGGCCATGGTGTATGCTTTGCAGAATTTTAGACACTATTTATTGGGGTCACACTTTAAAATGTTTACATATCATTTTTCACTAAAGTATTTGATTAATAAGTCTGTCTTAGGAGGAAATATTTGCAGATGGTTACTATTATTCCAAGAATATGACTTTTAGATCATTGTTAAGCCAAGGAGATTGAATGCAAGACCTGATCATCTGTCAAGATTAGAAACAGAGAAAGAACCAACTAGCATAGAGGATAATCTCCCTGATGCATAGTTATTTGCAGTTAGAGTTGAACATGACCATTTCACACATATCATTCAGTCTTTGACGACAAGAATGGCTCCTTCAGAGTATACTACATAGCAAAATAAAGAATTACTGGTTAAGGCAACTGAATTTTCATTAATAGAAGGACAGTTATATAAGATGGGACTAGATGAGATACTGTGTAGATATGTTACTAAACATGAAAGACATATGATTCTAGCAGAGGCTTATGGGGGTGTAGCTGGTGGACACTATGCCACAAAAGATATTGCCCAGTAGATTTTGAGAGTAGGATTATGGTGGCCTGCACTACATAAATATGCGAAGGAGTACTGTCGAGCATGTGATGCATGTAAAAGAATAGGGAAGGGTTCAAGAAGATATGAGATGCCATTGGTACCATAAGTTACATTGCAAGCCTTTGATAAATGGGCCATTGATTTTTTTGGACCTATCAACGCATCTGAAAAGATGACCGGTGCAAGATACATAATTAAAACAATTGATTACTTGAAAATATGGGTTGAACCACAACCAATAAGGGACTACAGCATAGAGACTATTGCGAATTTTATTTTTAAGTACATATTGTCTAGATGTGGATGTCTGAATATTTTGATGAGTGTCCAAGGTTCACACTTCCTAATTAAGACTATTGAAGCATTAACTGAGGAGTCCCAAGTCTATCATCAGAAGAGTACCCCTTATCATCCTTAGCCCAATGGAACAGTAGAAGAATTTAATAAGATTTTAGAGAATGCACTTACTAAGGTATGAAATGTGAACAGAGATGACTGAGACCTTAGAATTCCAGCAGTAGTATGGGCTTATAGGGCCACATGTAAGAAGTTGACAGGTGAGACACCCTTCAGGTTAGTTTATGGGAAAGAAATTGTGATACCCATGGATTACATGGTGCCTAGCTTGAGGACTACTACTTTTACAGATATGGCTGACCATGATATAATGGAGGAAAGAATGTCACAGTTTCTTTCTTTGGAAGAAGATAGATTTATAGCAGGACTTCATCAGCAGGTAAAAAAAGCAAGAGAAAATTCCTAGCATGACAGACATATTAAGCAGAAGAAGTTCCAAGTAAGAGACCTTGTTCTTCTTTATGACAGTAAGTTTGTAAAATTTCTAGGAAAATTCAAGATGCATTGGTTGGGCCCATACATTATCAATCACATTAGTCATGGTGGCGTATTTCGATTAGCAAAGTTAAATGGAGAATTGGTTCATGGAAGAGTAAATGGGAACATATTTAAGTTGTAAAGGGACAACCCTGCCCCTATAGCTTCACTTTGAAGAAGGGGAAAAGTCTTAGTGTCACCTGCAGTTGAAAGTGGGCACTGAACTGTAAACTACACTACAGAGAGAGCTTTGATCTAGGAAGTTACTTTTCTATAGTTTGGATTATGTCGAAGTTTGTATGAGCCTCAACATAAGAGGGGTCATTCGCTACAATATGGGATGCGTTGAATCTCGTTGGAAAATATGATTGTTAAAAGGGAAATTTAACGTTAAAACATGTGGAAAGTTGAATTTATGAGGAAATATTGTTGTAATTTAGCGATAGATATGCAATTAGTAAACACAATATGAGCTAATGATGGGGTTAGAAATTCTGATTTGTTATAAAAAGTTGTGTCCTGTCTAGATTTGGCACTTTGCTGAAATGAGAATTCGAATATTTCCATTGCGAAGAAGTTGCATAAAATTTTGCATGAATATCCTATTGATTGAAGAATTCATTTGTATATTTAACAAGAAGGGCTTAGTCAGAGTCATGGAAGCAACGTCTAAAGCAGCTTCTGAAGTAGCATCAACTGATGTTCCCACAACAACATCACCCGCAGCAGCATCATCACACGCACAAAAAAGATGCTCGTGAAAGAAAATGACCAAAGAGGAGAGAACAAAGAAGAAATAGGACAAGGGACTTGTTGAGTAGCCTGAACAAGTGAGAGATAGTGCATAAGAAGCAGAGCAAGGGAAAATGGAAATGAATGGCACAACGTTTCCATTTCCTCTACCGCCATCTATTCCACCAAGAAAACCGAATGCAAAACTAGTAAAAGAGTTGAAGAATGCGAAGTATGGCATGTTCACACCTTTATTGTCAGAGTGAGTACCATTTGCTAGAGGAACCCTTGGGAAGATTCCACAACTGAAGTTCATGAACTATGATTTCAATCGCATAAATAAATATCCATAGTTTGCACCAGAAAGATACTTGAAACAAGTGCACTACTATGAGAGTGGTGTGATGAGGTTAGAACCACAACAGTGGCTGACTGGATTGGCGAAGTTAGTGTTGATGAACATGTTGAATGTACCGCACTTTAGTAGAAGTCAAGGGAGCATGGCCTGTGTGAGACAACTGCTCATGCTGGCACATGATGGATGCCTATGGATGGGGAAGAGGATCGCTATCGACCCAATACTGATATGGAGAATCAGAAGACTTCCATATCAAGGGAAGAACCCCATAGAAGAATTTGTTGGGAAAGGTTGGGACAGTGCAATAGCCAAAAACATGAAGAAGAATTTCAGACTGACAAAAGGGAAGCGAGGTTATGATATCAACTTGATCAGTGATAAGGAAGTTAACTTCACAACATATATATTGGTTGGAAAAATCATGAGGAAGTGTTGGGCTAATGAAGTCTCTGCATCGATGGTATCATTAGCTGTGAAGTGCGCTAATGGAGTTCAGTACAACTTGGCCGCATATGAATGCCAAGAGTTTTTAGATGACTGCTGTAAGGCTCAGGAGAAAGGTACAACATTTCATTATGCATGGTTAATTTTGATAATATCTATGCTTGCATGGAGAGAGCTAAAATATTCACAGTTCCCTTCAGTACCCTCGAATGTTTGTGAAGCCTCACGGTATGCCTCGCTGTGGTATACCACCAACCTGTTGTAAGAACAGAAAAACAAAATGATTTTTTTATTATACCATATGGACTTACACATGTTGGTGAACCAACACCCTCGACTTTTACCGAGCCTATACCATTAGTATACCAATGTCGCGAAGTTTAAGATTGACTTCCACAGAATTTATATGTAGGTCTGTAGGAACACAAAGAAGAAATGGCATCCCCTGCCATATTTAGTGACAGAAGACGATCTCCTAGCATAGATATAGCAATGGCCCACAGAGTGGATGACTACGATAGAGACATAGATAGAGGATAGTCCGATAGAGGAGGAAACAACGTAGCATGGGGAAGAAAGTTGGAAGGATAAGGATGATCTGGTGATGACTTGAGGGGACCTGACCTAGGTTCAACGTTAGTTAGCCAAACAAATCTCTACACTACTGGAGCGAGGACTGAAGTCTCACCCGAAGCAGTATGGGTGGATGTTGGAACCAAGTTTTTGCACCCTTAAGATGGTTGTGATGTTAGTTTATTCCAGTTAGACCTGCCTTCACACAGGTGGCCTAATCCTCTGTTCCACCCTTCAATACTTTCGTGAAAGGGTACAACTGGCTTCCGTGTAGCCCTAGCTAGGGGCTGAGGTACTTTTGCATTGCTAGGGCAGCAAATTGTGATATTTCCCAAACCAAGCTAAGTGTCTTATTTATCTTATTATCTAATCTTAGTTATATTCACGTAAATAGATGTTATTATTTGCATTCACTTAACCAATACATTTACATATATTCGTGCATCATATAAAAATTATAAGTAAAATTCATACCCAATATAATAGATGTATAAACAGGAAATATAGATGCAGAAATTATGGAATACTTCTCTTTATTAATAATTCCAGATAATTAGAAACTCGACTCGCCCTACGCACTCAGCTACATGGGTCCGCGCACTCAGCTGCGAACTTCTAGGCCTATGTGCACTCAGCTGCAGAGCTTCTACCTACGCTACACTGCAAGACTTAGACTTCTACTTCATAGCTATCTCTCGTACATCATATCTTCATTGATTATTCTTTTCCCTTTAGAGATTAGCTCTATTTATACAATCCCATGGTCCCTGGACCATGGGTAGATCTTTTACAACCGACATTATATTTCCAAAATAAGGGTGGAAAACCCTATGACTCTTTAACATCTACACACTCCACGAGTACAAAATGTGGATTCTTTACACTTGGATTACAAAATTTGACCAAAATATGGGCTTTTAGCCCCAAAACTACCCTTGGGGGATCCCATGCCCAACAAGCCCCCAACACAAACTTCGTGACTTGCTCTTGAGTCACTCTGCAGGTGTGGAGATCTTAGCACAAAGACTTCCTAGCTCTGTTCGGATCACCGCAACTTTGGTAGTGCACTGAGCGGCCGCCTGCTAGACTTCTTCCACTCGATGCTCGATGCTCGATGACTGCCACTAAAATGTTGCCCTGAATCTTCTGCTAAGCTACCTGCAATTGTGCGAGGTTTCCTTCAATGGAGGTTATGATCATACATGCCTCGTCTATCCATGGTTGTAGGCGCACTTTTAAGACCGCTTCTTTGTGCTGAGCGGCATCCACATGTTCCTTGAGCGCCTTTGCCTCCTGCATTTGTGCAAGCCTCTACATAAGGGGAACCGTATGCACAGTCCCTTTTACCTCGTCATACCTTTGTTGTAGTTTGTATGCCTCTGTCTCCAGGGGCTCTACATTTAGGTCCTCCTGTAGGGTGGTTAGGACCTCGAATGACTATTCAAAAAGCTGCACGCAGTTTGCCACTGCACTGTCAACCATTGCTATTGTTATTGTAACAATGGTGGTATGTTGTTCCTTGACTTTCGGCAGAGTTGAAGGTTGAGCCCGCAACTGTAATTCTGTGATCTGGTTCAGCTCCAAGTGAACCCTAGCCATCTTTGCTCGAGCATCGCGCACCCCTATGGCTAACTTGCGGACGCGCACCTCAACTAGTTCTTCTGCCTGAATGTCCAACTCCGGGACCATCTGACATGCTTCCTCCACTACCTACATGATCTACTTATTTCGTTTTACTGCCTCATTGCGTTGCAGGCCCAGCTGGTCAATGTTGATACATTTCTCACTCATCACCTATAGAGCGCGACTTTCCGAGGCCCAAAGTTTTGCAGTGACTCCATCCTACAAGAGGTAGAGTGTCTCTCAAGGGAGCGCAGCCATATTTAATCCTACCCCTTTCAGACTACTGACCATGGGCCTGTCGGCCTCATTCTCTATAGTAAGTGCTCCATCTGGTAGCATTATCATGTTGGTCACCCTTGTGCATAACATCTCCTCAGCAGCCGAAGTGTCGATTGCGAGGCTGGTGGACATTGTGCCAGCCTGTGGAGTGCAAACCTACAACTCCTCTAGCTCTGTCTGAAGAGCCCCCAATACCAACTGTTGCTTCTCTTCGAACTGTTGGAGGGCCTTCATGATAGCATCCCTCACCGTTTCTCTGATATCGTGCAAATCCCCCTCAGTGAGGGTGATTGGGTCGAAGGATTTCTTTCATGCCTTGGTTTTCTTTCATGGCATTGCCTTCTCTTGCAGTCGCGGATGCTTGAGTTGGGCAGACGTCGTCTGCAGCTCCATGCCACCTTGTTCTGTTGGATCCTCTGTTTCTGCTTCAGTCCCTGGTGAAGGTGACTTCTGTCCTTGATGCTCTTCTCCTCCTGTCTTTTGTTGTTTGGCCAATTTTGTGGCATCGCACGTTGCTTGGGCCTTAGCCTCCACTTCTTCCTTTTTGCACTTCTTCGTCAGTTGCACCATTCAGAGCTTTGTTTCTTCCTTCTTGCGCTACACGACGGGCTTGTCTGTTTCCATCGTGGAGCCTACTAGAGTGTGCCACTCCGACGGCCAAGACTCGAGGACTGCAAAAATTGCATCATCAGTTGCCAGATATGGTAGCTTATGCCATGTCTTCGCAGGGTTGTTTCGTGCCCAGATAAAGACATGGTGGAAATCCTCTTTGTACTCTACAAAGCTCTGCAAACTGGCGTATACTGTGGGTGACAACTATAGCTTGCAATTGATCCCCATCTGGATACTCATCTCCATCAAGATCCAAAAGATCTTGCTTTCTTTTATACACTACGCATCCTTGTGTTGGCATTATGATACAGGTGTTGTCCTTGATGGCAACTCACTCAAATGAAAGATCAAAGTACAGCAGGCTAACAACAAAGAATTACAGATCAGACTACAAAGAATGAAGAAAGAGAGATATACGCAGGTTCACCTTGACCAAGCTGCATATACACGCAGGTTCACTGAACACAACTAGCGTATACGTACGCACGCACTTTCATAGAAGGAAAAGTGCGTATATGTTGGAAAACTAAGTTTTTGGTCCGAGGTATTTGGTCCATGGTATTTTGATCCATGGTATTGGTCTAAGGTATTTGGTCCGAGGTACTGACCCTAGGTATTTGGTCCAAGGTCTTGGTCCTAAGTGGTTTTGATCCATGGTATTGAGAAAGACCTAAAACTATATAAGGAGGAGAAGATCATTAGGCCAAGGTGTGCAAGTATTGAATATATGACGAAGTGTGAGATCTAGTATGCAGGTTATTGGCTTATGGTGTTGTGCTTGATCTGAACCAAGGATGAACCTTAGCGGTTGATGAAGGATAAAATCTCATGATGGATCAGGATCTTAAGGCTTGAAATGAATTATCATTATGTGGTTTGATCATGTATAGTCTAGATTTGAATACCGATGCATGTGTTGTTCTGTAAATATTATGATCTCGGTATAACTAAAGTCTGAAATAATTGCAGAATTATGAATTAATATTTGCAGATGTGTATGCTATTTGACTTTGATAAAAGTGCGTATACATGTAGGTTTGACACATAGAAGTAGTGTATACCTCATAAAGTATGTTTCAGTTGTTTCTGTTTACTGTTGCAGAGTTCTGGGTTCTGGTTACTATATTCTGGTGACAATATTCTGAATGATCAGATTGATTGTGATTTGACGATGGGTCGTCAAAATGATTGATTGGTTTAGTTGTGGTTGATTCAGAAAGTGATGATTGAGTTTCAGTGGTTGGTTGATGCAAATGTATTTGATGATTGAATTGCAGTTATGATGTTGTAGATGGATCCAGTCTGAAAATTTATGAAACGTGGTCCTTAGAGGAAGAAAGAATATTGTAGCCTTCTGTAGGTCGTCGCCTACGTACTAGTAAACATATCGGCTAGTACAAGAGTTAGGGGGTTGTAGCTCCCTTCTAGTAGAAGCTAGAGAACGAGAGAAGGTTGTAACCTTTTGCAGGTAGAAGCCTGCATACTGATATAAGTCTCCACTAGTACAAGATTGTAAACATATTTTCTTATTATTAAAAGAAGACAGAGACGACAGCAGCAGGTGGATTTTACCCACATTGGTTTCCACCTTGTATCTTGGTGTTCATATGTATTGCTTATGTTTGATGCTTTATTTTGCTTTTACTGCACTGTCTAATAAATCTCTGATATACTGGTTAAAATTCAATGCATGATAAATTGGGTAAATCAAAAGTTCTTTGGATATATGTTGGTTTTTTTAAGTACAGCCGCGTGTACATGCTAGTTCACTTAGCTGAAGTAGCGTATACAAATTTGTTTGGGAAATAAAATTGTTGATATGATAATACTGATTCACCCCCCCCCCTCGCAGTATTATTTCCAACAATTGGTATCAGAGCAGGTCCTTCAGAAGAAGCTTGATCGCTTGAAGGGAGATCCATCATCATGAGTAATCAAGAAAGCGTGGGATCCATTAGACCACCAATCTTTGATGGGAGCAACTTTTTTAATTGAAAGATAAGAACCACAACCTATCTACAATCACTTGGAATGGATGTCTGGGAAATTGTGGAAGGAGGATATACATTTCCATCAGCAATTCCTACAGATACGGAATGTAAAAAGCAATATGAAACCAATGCCAAGGCTGCCAATACATTATTGGGAAGTTTGTCACAATCATAGTTTGTCAAAGTTATGCAGCTCAAATTAGCCAAAGAAATATGGGACAAAATCGTTCTGAGCTACGAAGGAGACTCTCAGGTAAAACGTGCTAAACTTCAAACTCTCAGAATTCAATATGAAACTCATAAGATGCACAATGATGAAAGTATAGCTAGTTACTTCTTACATATAGATGAGGTTTTCAATTGTATGAAGAATTTGGGTGAAGATATAAAGGAAGTTACCTTAGTTGAGAAAGTTTTAAGATCCTTGTCTACTAAATTTGAATCAAAAGTATCTTCCATAGAAGAAAAATAGGATCTACAGACTATCACTATGACACAACTTCCCGAAATCTTAAATGCCTTTGAGATGAGAAAAGGAGTCCCATCAGATACAAGAGAAGTTGCATTTAAAGCTTCAGCAAAAGGAAAGGAAGAAATCAATGAATCAAGACATATTTCATAAGAAGAAGATGAAGTAAACTTTGTCAAAAGGCTTCAATGGGGTTCCGAAAGGTTTAGAGGTAAACTACCCTTCAAATGTTTTCCCTATGGTAGAGTCAGTCATTATGCTGCCAAATGTCCTCATAAAGATAAATATGATAAAGGAAAGGAATATGCAAAATGGAATAGAAAACAAAATGTAAGTAAAAAGAGTTACTATACTCATGAAGATAGCAATGGTTTATCAAATAGTGATGAAGATCAAAATAGTAATGACTATAGACTTCTAATGGCTTATGACGATGATAGTTTTTGGGATGCTTTAGAAGAAGATGACCTTCATGAAGAAATCTCTAAACTCAAAATCTGTTTAGAAGAAAAGAATATGATTATAGATACCTTGACATACTAACTTGCTGAAAAAGAAAAACATAATGAAAAACTAGAATATGAAATTGTGGGTCTAAGAAAGGATCTTGAGAAAACGAAATCTCTCAATCTTAGATTTGCTGAAGGATCAGAAACATCAAATGAAATTATCAAAGTGAAGTTTTCTCCTCTGATAAATACAGGTCTTGGATATACCGAAGAAGCATCTAAATCATAGAAGCCGTCAACCTCCACTAAAAGCTATCTTGATGCAGCAAAGAACAGTGAACAGTATGACAATCGTCAACAAAGGCATAAAGCAGTTCACTAGGTAAATCAAACTCAATTTTCTTCAAGGATGAACATAAGCCACAACCAAACTTAGGTAAATCATACTCAATTTATCCAAAGATGAATATCAATAGAAACTACAATCACCAGATCAATAGATTTGATAATCACAGGAACTTCTTTAATGGTCAATGTTTCTCATGTCATAATTTTGGACACAAAGCTGCTTAATGTGTTGCTTACAAAACCATCATGACTAGAGAAGCACGAAATCAAAGGAATGTGACAAGGATCAAGAAAATTTCCTATAATAACTTTTCTCTTCTTGAAAATGAAATAGAATGCTCAATCTGTAGCAAATTTGGCCATGAAGAATCTGAATGCAAGAAAAAATTTCGGCAAACATCCCAAAAGGAGAAAACTCCATTAAATCCCAAGATATGGAGAAGGAAAGAACCTCAAACAAAAATATGTGGTATAGCCTTGTATGCAGAAGGACAAGAAAATTAGTGGTACATCGATAGTGGATGCTCAAAACACATGACAGGTGACAAAGAAAAACTTTACTCATATAATGCCTTAGAAAAGGAAAAGAGTGTCTCATTTGGGAATGACACTCCTGCTGTCATAAAAGGTAAAGGTTTTGTTTTCTTGAAAGAAAATTTTAAAGCTGGGAATGTTATGTATGTAGATGGTCTAAAGCATAACCTATTGAGTGTCAGTCAAATGTGTGATCAAGGAAATGAAGTGGTGTTTCGATCAAACGGATATGTTGTTTGTGAGGTTGATACATGAGAAACTGTGATCAAAGGTACAAGAACTCCAAACAACTTATACATAATCAAGGGAGGACAACAATAGTGCTATCAAAGCAAAAATGATGAAATTGGTTGTGGCATAGAAGATTGGGACATCTAAGATTTTCTCAAATAAGAAAAGCACGCAGATTCCAGGTTGTTCATGATCTTCAAGATATCAGCATCCCTGAAAATACAATATGCAAACCATGTCAATTCAGTAAGCAAACCAGAGCTCACTTCATTGAAAAGGAAGGGTCAGCTAGTAAGCCTCTTGAACTTGTCCATACTGATTTTTGTGGACCATCAAGGAAAAAGTCACCTCGCGGAGAAGAATACTTTATTTTGTTCATTGATGATTTTTCCAGAATGTGTTGGATAGGTCTTCTAAAGCATAAATATGAAGCATTTGAAAAGTTCAAAGCCTTCAAAACTTTGGTTGAAAATGAATTAGATTGCAAAATCAAATGCCTCAGATCTGATCGAGGAGGGGAATTTACCTCGGATGAATTCTTTGACTTTTGTGAACAACATGGAATAAAAAGGCAGTTCTCCATTGAAAGGACTCCTCAGCAAAATGGAGTGGTAGAAAGAATCAACAGAACCATTCAAAAATTGGCTTGAGCTATGCTAGATGAATCTGGAACACCTGCAACCTTCTGGGGTGAAGCTGCATTCACCGCCGTAACTATTCTCAACCTAGCAAATGTTTGGGTAAACAACACTCAAACTCCACATGAATTTTAGTATGGTAAGACTCCTACTGTAAAATACTTTAAAGTTTTTGGAAGCAAATGTTATATCAAAAGGACTAATGAAAAACTTGGTAAGTTTGAGCCCAGAGCAAATGAAGGTATCCTTCTTGGTTACTCCTCTCTAAGGATATAAATGCTATAATAAAAGACATGGGAAAATTGTTGAAAGTATTGATGTTGTATTTGATGAAGCATGCAAAAATCCAAAACAGATAAAAACCGAAGATTGTGACAATGAAGAAGATGGGGATTATTTTCCCACATCAAATCATAATGATTCTAAAGAAGAAACCAATGAAGCGCCAGAAGAAGAGATAACGGTAGAAGAAAATACTCCGTCCAGGTATGTTTAAAAAAATCATTCAAAAACTCAAATTTTAGGGGAAAAGGAGGCAGGTGAGACAAGAAGAACTATTACAGAAACCTCAAGCTATCTAGCATTACCATCCACCACCCAACGTCAAAATGTAAATGAAGCATGCAAAGATAAATGTTAGGTCAAGGCCATGAATGAAGAAATTGAGCAAATTGAAAAGAATAATACTTGGGAATTAGTTCCTAGACCTCATGATAAAAATATTATAGGAACTAAATGGATATTCAAAAACAAGTTGAATGAAAATGGAGAAGTTATTAGAAACAAGGCTAGACTTGTTTGTAAAGGATATGCTCAACGAGAAGGTATAGATTTTGAAGAAACTTTTGCACCTGTTGCTAGACTTGAAGTCATAAGCATGTTTCTTGCTCTTTCTAGTTTTATGAAATTCAAAGTATACCAAATGGATGTAAAATCTACCTTCCTTAATGGAGACTTAGAAGAAGAAGTCTATATTGAATAACTAGAAGGATTCATTCTTGGAAATGATGCAAAACTTGTATGCAGACTCAGAAAGGTTCTCTATGGTCTAAAACAGGCTCCAAGGGCTTGATATTACTGCCTTGACAAATATCTCCACCAACAGGGTTCTTCAAAAGGGTCAGCGGATAGCAATCTATATACAAATATTGAAACTGATAAATTGCTAATAATTGTTGTTTATGTTGATGATATCATTTTTGGTAGCAATGAAGAATCCATGAGTCAGCATTTTGCTTCAGTAATGCAACAAGAATTTGAAATGTCCTTACTTGGTGAACTTACCTATTTTCTTGATTTACAAGTTCAACAAAATGAAGATGGTATTTTTCTTTCACAAACAAAATATCTCAAACATATCTTGAAAAAGTACGGCATGGAAGATTCTAAACTTGTATGTACCCAATGGTAATAGGATGCAGTCTCAGCTCAAATGATGAATTAGTAGTAGTACATCAACTAACTTATAGATCCATGATTAGTAGTCTGCTTTATCTAACAGGTACACGACCAGACATCATGCATGTGGTAGGAATAGTTGGAAGATTCCAAGCAAATCCAAAGGAATCACATCTTCAGGCAGTCAAAAGGATTTTCAAATATCTTCAAGGAACACAGAACTTTGGTTTATGGTATCCTAGAGATACAAATCTTACTCTTCATGCATATACAGATGCAGATTGGGCAAGAAGTGTTGATGACAGAAAAAGCACTAGTGGTGGTGCATTCTATATGGATTCCAGGTTAGTGTCTTGGTTCAAAAAGAAACAAAGTTCAATTGTGTTATCTACAGCTGAAGCAGAATATGTGGCTGCTGCATCTTGCTACACACAACTACTTTGGATGATGCAAACATTGCAAGACATTTAGATCACATGTACTCCACCCATCTCCATTCTATGTGATAATACAAGTGCCATCAATATTTCAAAGAATCCAGTCATGCACTCCAAGACCAAGCACATACCCATCAAATACCATTTTCTACGTGAACAAGTGCTTGAACAAAAGGCCCAATTGGAATATGTTCCCTCCAAAGAACAGGTTGTTGATATATTCACTAAACCACTGCCCAAACAGACATTTGAATATCTCGGACAAAAGTGGGAGTAGTTGCTGCATCATCCTATTGTTAAATCAAACTTTTAAGAGAAAGGTGATTATACGCGTGTTTCCTGAAGAGTAGTCGCATACAAATGCGGGTTTCTGTGGGTCAAGGAGTGTATATGTTTTTTCAGGCAAGAAAACCAATGGGGCAGGCTCTGATATGGGTGCTCTGACTGATATTGATGATATGCTATGTTCATTAATTTTATCTAACTAACAAAGATGCCTTGATCTTTGACCTGTTAACAATGCACAGGTAGCACCAGTTCAGGGGGAGCATTAGCCTTCACATACATTCAACATTGTTGGCATTATGGTTGTTGAGTCAGGCTATGGCCTCAGATATTTATACCATTTCTTGCTCAGGTCATGTAAAAGTCTAGGGTGTGATATGTCTTCTCATACATTTGAATGGGTCCTCTTGGAAAAATGATGTAATTTATATCCCCACTTTACATGGGATGGATGATGTAATATTTCTTGTTTTTGTGATGTATAAACAATTTGCATATCCCCACTTGGTTGGGTGGATGAGACAAATTTGGTATATCCCCACTTGGCTGGGAGATGGATGTATGTATGAGTCATTGGTGATAGGAAGCTCATCCTCACATAGTTGAGTTATAGAGTCATGTTATTCTTTTAGAAAATCTTTTTGCAGACTTTGCTTGTGCTCAGGGGGAGCATTGACTCAATCATGGGAGCTCAATTAGTACATTTCAGCATATTAAAGAATTCAACATGTACTCAGGGGGAGCATGACCCTTTGCCCTTGATGTCAAAGGGGGAGAGTGACTTGGTGTTGTTGTTGCCATCAAGTCCAAAGGGGGAGATTGTTGGCATTATGATATAGTTGTTGTCCTTGATGGTACCTCACTCAGATGAAAGATCGTAGTACAATAGGTTAACAACAAAGAATTACAGATCAGACTACAAAGAATGAAGAAAGAGAGGTATACATAGGTTCACCTTGACCAAGCTGCATATACAGGCACATCCACTGAACACAACTAGCATATACGTACACACGCACTTTCATACAAGGAAAAGCATGTATATGTTGGAAAACTAAGTTTTTGGCCCGAGGTATTTGGTCCATGGTATTGTTCCAAGGTATTTGGTCTGAGGTATTGACCCTAGGTATTTGGTCCAAGGTATTGGTCCTAAGTGGTTTTGATCCATGGTATTGAGAAGGGCCTAAAACTATATAAGGAGGAGAATATCATTAGGCCAAGGTGTGCAAGTATTGAATATCTGATGGTGTGAGATCTAGTATGCAGGTTATTGGCTTATGGTGTTGTGCTTGATCTGAACCAAGGATGAACCTTAGTGGTTGATGAAGGATAAGATCTAATGATGGATCAGGATCTTAAGGCTTGAAATGAATTATCATTATGTGGTTTGATCATGTATAGTCTAGATCTGAATACTGGCGCATGTGTTGTTATGTAAATATTATGATCTGGGTATAACTGAAGTTCGGAATAGTTGCAGAATTATGAATTAATATTTGCATATGTGTACGTTGGTTGGCTTTGATAAAATCGTGTATACACACAGGTTCGACACATGGATGTATACCTCATAAAGTATGTTTCAGTTGTTTTTTCAGAGTTCTAGATTCTGGTTGGGGTTCTGGTTACTGTATTCTGGTGATAGTATTTTGAATGATCAGATTGATTGTGATTTGATGATGGGTTGTAAAAATGATTGACTGATTCAATTGTGGTTGATTCAGAAAGTGATGATTAAGTTTCAGTGATTGGTTGATGCAAATGTATTTGATGATTGAATTTCAGTTATGATGTTGTTGATGGATCTAGTCTGAAAATTTATGAAATGTGGTCCTTGGAGGAAGAAAGAAGGTTGTAGCCTTCTGTAGGTCGCTGCCTTTGTACTAGTAAACATATCACCTAGTACAAGAATTAGGGGGTTGTAGCTCCCTTCTAGTAGAAGCTAGAGAATGAGAGAAGGTTGTAACCTTCTGCAGGTAGAAGCCTACGTACTGGTATAAGTCTGCACCAGTACAAGACTGTAAATAGATTTTCTTATTATTAAAAGAAGACAAAGACGACAGCAGCAGGTGGCTTTTACCCACATTGGGTTTCCATCTTATATCTTGGTGTTCATGTGTATTGCTTATGTTTGATGCTTTATTATGTTTTTACTACACTGTCTAATAAATCTCTGATATACTCGTTAAAGTTCAATACATGATAAATTGGGTAAATCAAAAGTTATTTGCATATACGCTGGTTTCTTTAAGTATAGTCGCGTGTACACACTAGTTCACCTAGCTGAAGTAGTGTATACAAATCTGTTTGGGAAATAAAATTATTGATCTGATAATACTGATTCACCCGCCCTCTCAGTATTATTTCCAACACCTTGGTCACCCACAGCAAAGCATAGTTCGTTGCCTCTGGAAAGTCTAGCATGACCGAAGGGAATTAGCTGCCTTCTGGCAGCTCCCATGCCACCAGTACGATCGACAATAAGAGCCACACATAGTGAAGCGTCTTGCCCTGCTCCTGTGCCTCGTGACAGTTCGCAAGGAAATTGCCACATAGATAATTCACGTAGTTGAACTGGACTCCTTCAGCGCATTGCGCTGCTAGTGCAATCGCAGGCACAAGCACCTCATCCGTGCAGCACTTCCAAATCACCTTCCCAGCTAAAATTTGTGTTGCAACCTTGAATATAGTTTTGTTAATGCTGGAGATGGCATATCCCCACTTCTTCTTCTCCAACTTTAACCTCTTCTTCATCGCTTCCAGAAGGGCCATCTTGCCACCTTTTCCTTCTGATATATTGGCTAGATCCTCCCCTAAGTAAGGTAGCCATGTGATCTGATGAATTAAGTGGTCTATGATGGGAATGGGCTCCTCTAGCCACAAGCACTCATCATGCACCACGCACAGTAGCTACGTGATGATGAAGGCAGTCACTGGGGTGTGGTGGTAATGCGGCACCCAGAGCAGGTTGAGCAACCCAGCTTTCTCTACACCCTTGATCCATGTCCGTGGCTCCAATTCAATCATTCCAGCAGTCTCATCAATCTGTCAGTGCATTAGCTACTCAGTCACTAAATGTAGGAACTTCTCATGATTTATGAGGTCCCAATCTTCAAATTTTAGTACAGGAACCTGCCCTAAGTGCGGTCCCTCAAAAACAATGTCATCCGGGAGCAACGGAGTTTGCAAGGAGCTCTTGCTCTCATCTATGTCCTTCGGCACCTTGGCTTTACCCTTGCGTAGGGGAAGATATTTTGTTAATTGGGTAATAGGGTCCGAACCTTGGGTTTCAACTTCCATTTTCACTTCCTCCTCATCCACCAGGATTTCTTTAGATTCTTCCTTGTCAGTCTCCAGATTAATGGCCTTCCCCTTTTCTTGCAAGTTGAGCTTGGTCCTTTGTGGGTTTCTTGGTGAAACGCGCATCGGGATCATAGTATGCTTATCCTTCTTTTGTCTCAATGTTCTGGGTGATTTAGGGACTTCAACTACTACTCTGGCACTCTCTGGGGCTTCGACTAGCATAATTTCCTATGTGGCTTCCTCGGGTATCGACATCATTCTAGTCAGGAGGTCCCGCGTTTCCTTCGGCAATGTCTCAAACACTGAACTTGCTCTCAAAGCCTCAAAATTCATAAGGTCCATACATACCTGATAGTGCAACAACTGAATTTTCAAAATGCCAAGTGTTTTTTGTTGGACAGCCACTTGTAATTTATAGGGCCTTTCGAATTAAAATTCGACTGTTCCCCCCACATTCGGCCCATTAATGCTAAATTGGCAGTAGATTTCCAAGAATCTAATCCATAAAGTTTTCCTTAAATGCCTCCCGCCCACTCCATTTGGCCACAAACCAACCATCAAATTGTGAACAATGACTTTAACAGTCGCTTTCCAGTGAACCTGCGCGCTAGTGCAGCTGTCTTCGCATTGTCGCAAACCCTGTGACACTTCACGCAGTCTTGAAATTGTGCAGCTCCCCAACCCAAGCAGTGTAGTTTATATCCCCGCGCCTCCTTTCAGTTTCCTGGAGCGCTAAGATTGTGCTCTTGTTGCATAGTCAGATGGATGGGCCACCTGTGTATGGCTTCAATCGATTTCCATTCACCTTTCGTGGGAAGAGATCTCCATTCAACATAACCAACTGGACCACACCACCATCGGTAATCTCCTTAATAACATAGGGTCCTAGCCAATGCATTTTGAATTTCCCTAGAAATTTATCAAAATTATTGTCATACAACACCACCAAGTCATTCACCTTAAAGGTGCGCAGCTTAATATGTCAGTGATGCCACGCTTTTTTACACTGTTTTTTGGACCTACCGGTGAAATCCAACCAAAAATCTTTCTTCTTCAAGCTCATCCATCTGCACGAACCTTTCTTCTAGGGCTCCACGATCTGTCATACCTATGAGTGCTGCTATGCGCAGACTAGGAACGATGTATTCCATAGGCATTACAGCTTCCACACCATAGACAAACCTAAAAGGGGTTTGTCCCGTCAGCTTTTTACATGTTGTCTGATAAGCCCACAACACTGCAGGTATGCGTAGGTCCCAATCACCTCGCTGAGCATTGCAAACCTTGATCAACACCTTTTCAAGCACTTTGTTGAATGCCTCCATTGTCTCGTTAGCCTGTGGGTGATACGGTGTTCTCTTCTAGTGATACACCTGAAATTCCTTCGTTAGTGCACTAATCGTCTCATTTCGGAAGTGCGTACCATGGTCACTCATCAAGATCCTTGGATATCCAAATCTCATCAATACATGTTCAAATAGAAACTTCACAATCGTCGCGCCTGTGCAATCCTTCACCAATTGCGCTTCTGCCCAATGAGTCAAATACTCCGTCGCAGTGATAATGTACCTCACACTTTTCTTTCCTTGAGGTTGAATGGGTCCTACAAAATCTATTGTCCACTTTTTGAAGGGTTGCAATGTTATTGTGGATTCAAAGGAATTTCATCCCTTTGTGATGGCTTGCCTGTTCTTTGACATACATCACATGCCTTGCAAAATACTTTTGAATCCTGATGAAGGGTTGGCTACCACAATTCGGCGTGTAGAATCTTATGTGCAGTTGCTGTCCCTGCATAATGTCCTCTCACAGCGGCCCCATGAGTGTCTGCAAGGATGATTCTTCATTCAAATTCAGGTACATATCATCGCAATATCTCATCAGTCCCCATCTTGTATAGATGACTAGCAATAACAGAGAAATGTGCCACGCGCACCATTAATTCGTTCTTTTGCTGGATAGAGTATCCTTCCGGTGTAGTTCATGTTGTTAGGAAGTGTATTATATCCTCAAAATGTCCATCCGTGACACACAGAGCAAAGAGTTGCACGTCAGGTAATCCTTCCTCCAAATTAGTGGGTTCCTCCCCTCTCTCAATGCACAATAGGTGGTCAGGTCCCGTGTTCAATCGTCCAGGCTTCACAACAACTTCAAAATCATACTCTTGGAATAATAAGAGCCATCTACAGATTCACCCCCCAACACAGTCTTATTGACCAGGTACTTTAGTGCAGAGTACAGGTGCACCTGCACAGGTTAGGGCTTTTCTCCATAGCCCTGCATCCATTTTGCCCAATGCACGCATGGATCATTCTACCCATCGTACTTGTTTGTCAGTCGCACCTTAGGCTTCCCAAATCATGCTCTCATCATCCTACTACATTTGCGCCAATCATCAAAACTTCCCTTGTGCATACCCCACCATCTTGTGGGCGTAGCGTGCAGTGCCCAGTCCAAGGCCTGGAAGCATTGTTTTTCTGGCACCTCCCTTTCAAATGCATCCAAAAATGTATCTACCTCATTTAGACCATCATAAATAGGTAGATTTCTTACCTCTAATGACACATATCGCAGCGACCAAATCATCATGTTTTAATTCATCGTAGTTACTTCATGTAACTGATTCCTCCAGCATTCTATTTCTTCGTCGGAGTCCAAAGTGTAGGAACTCTCATGCTCCCATGTAATCCGCCCATCTGTGGTGGGATTCACCTAGTCTTGGTCTTGTGCTATTATCTTATAGATGCAGTCCAGATCATCATCCCTCTCATAATCACAGACCGGTTTTGTAGAGCGCGATCCTTTAGCAGGATCTAGGGGCTTTATTATGCGCAGTGATTTCTTATCAAATATCATCTTTCACTTCTTCATATTGATTACCCCATTCATATCAGTAGCCCAGTCAATTCCCAGGAGTGTAGGGTAGGGATTGTTATCATCAACAATCTCTATTACTTCAAAATCTACCAACGTACTCGCTCCCTCAGTATCCACGGTCACTCCCTATAGCCTCCCCATGGGTATTATTTTTTGTTGATTCACCTTCCTTAGCTGAATTGGAGACCGTTTCAATGCAGATCTCCCCATTCGCTCCCATATTTGCTTCGGTAGAACATTCGCATTTGACCCAAAATCCAGAATCACTTGATCCATTTTGTATTCTCTGATCTGCGTGGTGAATCTGATTTCATGCCCCATCCTTGTCTTATTCTTACCAATCTTTCGGACTATGTGTGGTTCACCTAGTGCAGTCCCAGCAAATCTATTGATGAGTTCCTGTAACCCAATCATAGCCTTACTGTTGCGCAACAACTTCATATAGGTTTCTAGGAAAGTTGTTAACATTGAAGGGTCCATCTCCAGCTTAGGCTTATCCTTGCTTCCTGAGGTGGAGGCCTCAATGAAGCTTTTCTTAGCTTCCATGAATTCTTCACGAGCGTGCTCCAAATCGAACTTAGCCTCTTTCACTGAGGCTTTGCGAAACCATGTATTGTCTTCTGGCTATTTCCCTTTGTCATCTCCCATCGTGATTCCACTCTGGAGCACTATATTTACGTTCAGATCTTCCTCGCATGGCTCAAACCTCATCATCTATAGGTTCTGAGTCGAGGAAGGTGGTAGTGCCCCTTTGTCACGTATCCTAGCTATCAACATAGGACAATCTTTGGTTTCATGATCAAACAACATGCAATACTTGCACGACGATCATGTTGGATTAGTGCAGTCGTTGGCATAGTGTCCTGGTTCTCCACAATTGTAGCAAACCAACTATTCGTGACCTCTACTACGTCCTCCTCCGCCTTAGCCTCGTTTGCACCTTGAAATCCTATCCGTGCCATCCCTGCATTTTGGTGAAGGGGGCGCATTTAGGCCTAAACCCTGTAGGCGAGAGTTCTATCCATCATCAATTCATAGCTCCTGCAAGTACACTCATCATGTCCCACCGACCTACAAAAGTTGTAGAACAACTGTTGTGGTGCTTGCACATACTTTTGTAGCAAGTGACAGTTATCCGTAGCATGTTTTCTGGCTACTTGACAGATAGCGCACCATAAACACCGCGCTAGGTCCTGCTTGAGTTTCCGACCTTAAAGGCATTGGTCCTCCTCCTGCAAGGTAATTTGCAAATACTAGGAAATGTTCTTTGTCATGACCCTGACTCTTGCATTTCAAGCACCATACCTCCTTGCGTACCTCTGATCGAACCGTCCTGTCCTGCTTCAGACTTTGCATCTCAAGGGATAGATTCTGCAGTTGCGCGTGGATCTGCTGAACTCCTAGATTAATATCTTGCATCAGAGTCTCATGTAGTCTCATGGCAATCTCCAAGGCCTCTGCCTGAGTTTTTATCTTCTGCTGCGACAACACACTCCTTAAGTGGGGTAGTAATGAAGCCATAAACCAGTCGCAATGTTGTCCATCTGTCAAATTCATATTGGCTTCATGGATTTGACAGTTCAATCTTTGATCCAATTTCCACGGTGTCTCACCTGGTCACATCGCAATCTCTTTGAAGCCCACAATCGACTGTGCCTCGAATTTAGGCATGCTAAATTCCCTGTTTAGTGCTACTTGGATGTCCGCTACTATAACATTCGGGTTATCGTTACAGTACTTAATGTACCAGGTTAGCACACGATCTTGCAGAGCACTAACCAGTGTCGGTTTCCTTATATGATCATCTGTAACGCCTTTAGCTTCCCATATAGCCCTTACATCCCTCATTTCCCAAGGCTTTAGCCCTCATTTCCCAAGCCTTTGAACAAAGGCAAATTCACTGTGTTTTCCATACTGAATCACAGTGGAGGTGGAGGTGGTACAGGTGAAGTTGGAGGTGATGGCGGTGAAGACAGAGGTGGTGTGGGTGGAGGTGGTATTCATGGGAATCCTTGTCTTATCAACAGAATAGTGCTTCGCAGAGAAACCTTCACTATTCCTTCTTTGTCTCTTTGTGGAGGTGAAATCAAGGGGCTATACTCCGGACCCTTATTTCCTTCGTTTCTATAACTTTTCCACTTCGCATAGTCCCAAACATCAAGGTAGCTGAATAACCCATTTTTCACACAACAACATTTTAATCCAAGTATTCAAAGATTTTATGTACTTGCCTCGCGGTCCTTTGAAGAAGTTTCACTCTGACTCGCTATAGCTGACTGAGGTGTCAGCTGCGAAATCAATAAAAAATCCTCTTATGATGCAATCGAGCCAATGATCAACATTGCAGGTGATCTCATCCTCTGATGCTTCCAACCTTCGTACTACCTCTAGGGTCCACACAATAGGACCGTCAAGTTCCCAACTTCCTTGTCTATCTGCTAGCTTTGCAATCAACTCGTATAGCTTAGTAGGAAAGGAGGCAAAAAATATTTCGTGGATCTCCGTATACAGGTATCAGTCCAACCACTGTTATTTGACAGTTGCAGGGTTTTGTTCTCTTGTGTTATGAACTCGTGAATCCTTTTGTCCAACTAGCCTTTGATTTCTTTCTCAGTTGCATTCCAGTGATACGACATCACACATCTCTTACACAGATTCTGGTCCCGGCAACGGAGCCATTTGCTGGCTTGAGGGGGCCTACCCAGGTTCAACATTAGTTATCCAAACAAATCCCTACACTACTGACCCTTTCAGCATTAGCCTGTGAAGCGTGCATTGAAGTCTTACCCGAAGTAGTATGGGGGGATGCTGGAACCAAGTTTTGGCACCCTTGAGATGGTTGTGATGTCGGTTTATTCAAACTAGACCTGCCTCCGCACAGGTGGGTTAACCCTCTATTCCACCCTTTAGTACCTTCGCGAAAGGGTGCAATCGGCTTCAACATAGCCCTAACCAGGGGCTGAGGTACTTTCGCGCTGCTAGGGCATCGAACTGTGATATTTCCCAAACCAAGCTAAGTTTCTTATTTATATTATTAGTTGATCTTAGTTAGCTCGCGTAAACAGATGTTCTTACTTGTGTTCACTTAACCAATACATTTACATACATTTGCGCATCATATAAGTATTATAAGTAAAATTCATACACAATATAATAGATGTATAAATAAGAAATACAGACGTAGAAATTATGGAATACTTCTCTTTATTGATAATTTTGGACAATTACGGACTCGATCCGTCATGCACACTTATCTGCAAGGGTCCGCGCACTTAGCTGCGGACTTCTAGGCTTCTTCGTACTCAGCTGTAGAGCCTCTACCTACGCTACGACCCAAGACATATACTTCTACTTTAGAGCTATCTCTCGTACATCATATATTCATTGGTTCTTCTTTTCTTTTTAGAGCTTAGCTCTACTTATACAATCCCATGGTCCATGGACCATAAGTAGATCTTTTACAATCGACATTACATTTCCAAAATAAGGGCAAACAACCCTATAACTCTTTAACATCTACATGCTCCGCGACCATAAAATGCGGAGTCTTTACACTTGGATTAAATTTTTTTACCAAAATATGGGCTTTTAGCCCTAAAAGTGCCCTTGGGGGATCTCGCGCCCAACAGCTGGAGTCAGAACAAGAGGAGCAACACAATGAGGGTCCCTAGGATCCTCCTGAAGGTGATGAGGAAAAAAAAGAGTCTGAAAAGATAGAGATAGACCAAGCTATTGCGGAGAAGAGGAAGGCAGGCACTGAAGCTGCCACAAGAGGAAAAAAGAAACAAAACTAAGACAAGACAAAGTGTATAACACTAGTGGTCCTCACTAAAGCGCACTTGGATCATATTGGAGACAAAATTCAGGAAGCAACAATAGAATTATGGAACAAGTTAGACGATCGCTATGACGCACTTCTAATAGGTGTCGAAGAGCGCATTGTAGAATTGATGATTTTGGGATAGACAGTCATATAGATAGTGTAGGTAGAAGAAAACCTTGGAGAGGAAAGATCAATAGAGCCTACACTTGCAACCCAGATAACACTGTTACCTACTGGAGCCCTACAGTTTGACTCTGCCAAAGTACAACAACAAGATAAACAATGGAGGTATGTGAACATGAACATTGCAACAATACCATTGCAAATATTACACAAGGTACATAAAGAAGTCATAGATGAGCTAAAGCAGCACGAACAACTGATGTCGAAGTTAGAAATTTAGGTATAAATAGGGCGAGCTTCGTTGCAGCAGAAGCTCGACCAGGCGATCCACGAGAGGGATAAAGCATTACAACAGCAACAAAAGTTGAAGGAGGTGGTTTAAGTAACATACCATGAGGTTCTAGACCTTAATTTCTGAGAAGAGGAATGAGTGGTGAAGAAGGTTGTGAAGCTTGGCCTTGCAGTAAAAAGATAAAATGATAAGATTGCAGAAGTGCAATTTTCATATGAGATGAAGATCAACAAGCTGCATATAAAGATAAAGCCAACCACACCACAGGAAGTGCAAGAGCATATGGAGACTGACTTGAAGGTTGCAATGGTCGACATCTCTGCAGTAGTGGAATATTGTGGGAAGCTTTTGAATGAGAGCTTACAGATTTTGCCTTCACTTAAGGAAGATCCAAATATGCAGAAACTTCATGAAGACATTTAGCAGAATCAACAACAGCTAGAAGAGATTCAGGCAACTGTGAAGACCTTACCAATCTCGTAGAATATCGCTAAGATTAATGAGGGAATTTCCCTCGAGAAGAAGATAGAGGAGCCAAGGAAGGAAGAGAAGTTTTTGACGGAGAGAACTCAACCAAGGTAGGATGAGGCTCTCCAACTCCAAGAAGTAGATGAGAAGCTTTAAGAGCTTTGACAAAGAGAGATAGGAATGATGCAGAAATCTACAGAAGAACCTGTGATGGAAGACATGTTGACGGAAGTGTGCAACGAAGAGAAACAGGTCACAGACATTTTGCAACAGTTCAACAGTGCCCACAACAAAATTACAACGAATATTAGAGGCAACTCGGTTGAGTGACTCATGATGAGTCACATGTGAGTGTTGGGGGCTTGTTTGGGCACATCCCAACTTGGCCTAGATTTTGGAAAAGACTCTACATTTTGTGGAGTAGAGCACACAATGGAGCGTGCAACGGAGTGTGTAGTAAAGAAATGAAATGCGAAGTGGAGCACTTGGAATATATCGTGTAGTGTAAGGGCTTCAGGGTGGGTTGAAGCCCCTCCTTTTTGTAAAAGTGAACTATTTTTGTTAGGGATCAGTGGTTTTGGGACCATATTTTCCTGTTCTAGGGAGTCCATGGTATTTGGACCATGGTATTTTTTATGATGTAGCCCTTTGATGTAATAATATATATAGGTTAAAATAATAAGAAGAAAATCATCAAATTGAATTGATCCAAATGAACGTTATGGTTTTATTATTGTGATTTGTAAATTGAAAGAGAATGCGAGGCTCTGCAGCTAGGTGCGCAAAGGCTTGAGTCTGGATCTGAGTGCACAGGCGAAGAATTGTTTGTTGTTATTCATAGATTCATTATATTAGTAACAGTTCTTGTGGACAGAGTCCTACATTGTGGTGAACCATGATAAACTGGTGTTTTGATATGTATATTTGCTTATTATTTATTGCAGAGTAACAATTATTACAGTTGCATTTTGTTTCAACACAGTGATGGTTTATGGTTTTATATGACATGTCTTAAGTGTTCAATCTAATGCGACGAAGTGATTTATGAATTATAAGAATTAGAAAATATAATAATACCACATTTGCTAATCCTTGAAGGCTGCAGGAACTTGGTTCTGCATCCTCCCATAATCACTTCAGGTGAGACTGCAATCTGCTTGTAGGTTGTTGCCGAAAAGGCCAGTGATTGAGGGTTTTGTTGGTGCCCAGTATAGATTAAACCTGGGTCAGCCCAAACCAAGCCAACACTTGGTCTAATTGGCTGGTATACCTTCCTTCCTTTCGAGATTTGTAATTGCCTGAGGAAAAAAAGTCTTGGCATTACAATAACTCTTTGTAAAGTATCTGGCAGACATGGGTGCTCCATTCTCCATTAACAGTGGCCAAATTTGATATTCTCTATTCTCCATTCACAGTAACCAGAGTTGAGCATGCATTGTTTGAAATAAAAGTGAGAAAAAATTTGTTGTCACATTTGTCGTGTTGTGGCATCTCGCAAGAAAATATCCTTTGGCATTCATGCAAAACTTATTTTCCTTCCATTTAAACCTATAGATGTGGTTGGTGTTACTTAGATACTTTGACAAGTGTTTATATGTTGTGAAAAACTCATGTGAAAATATTTGTTGGCATTGATGAATGTAAAACGTGGTATCCTTTTATAGAATTCTTTTTCGATTTTTAAATGTATTGGTCGATAATAAAAATTTGAAATGTTTGTGTGACAGGAATGAAAATATTCCAAAGGTGAGATTACATGTGAAAACAGTGAGGGAATAGAGTTAATTTTTACTTTAGAATCTACCAACCTCAACTTCACGTGATGAGCCTCAACAATTGAATATAATGGTGAGCTGTTACGTAGTTCACTATATTTAAAAAAAAAATCCATTTTTTTGTTAAGAACTTTATTTAAAATTATCAATTTAAAAAATATGTATATCTGTTGTTTTTTATATTATATTTATTAATTGGTTATATGAATTTCAGCAACCTAAGTTCTATTTTATAGAATCTACTCTTACAAGTATATTCTGACTCTTTAAGAAAAACGAGGCTCTCTCGGGCACACAAGGCTGGGTTTATTTCGATTGTTTTGCTATTTTTTACCGTGTTACTTTGATGTGCGTTCATATGCTATGGTGCTTATGCTTTGCTTCTTAAAATTAATTTAATCGGCTTAAGATAACTGCACTCGCCAAGCAAAAGTCAGTAAATTCTTTTGTATATGATATTATGATTATGAATAACAAAGTGGTTATCGGCGGCCATTAGTTGGCTATTTTGGAGCACCATTTTAAATATGTTAAATCCATTAGAAAAGTTGCTTGCTTTCACTAAACGCATGGATGACATTAATGCTTGTTTTCGGGAAGGTTTATTGGAGGCTGGAGCTGACGCTGGGTGTCGTGGTGCTGGCGAGCAATGGAGTGCGGCCAACCAGAAAACGTTTTAGTAACAGGTGAGCCTTTCATATGGTCCTTCCAAAACGTTGCCTGATGCCACGTTTTGAGTTATATATGCATTTGTCTTTGCTGACATCTGTCTCTCGAGGAAGGCTGGGTACGCTCCCTCTTTTGCGCCTCCTCTCCACTTACCAAATGATTTAACCAGCTTTTTCTTCGTGGAGAAAGTTTTCTTGTCTCTCCCCGCTGTGCACCTCTTCTTCTCTCTTTCCAATGATTTAACCAGTTTTTGTCCCGCCCCACTGTGCGCCTCTGCCGCAGTGGTTTCTCACTTTCTTCCTCGAGCCTTTCAGTCTATCTGGTTTATAATTCGGCCCTGTTTTCTGGAGGATGGTTACGTCGATGTTGTTTTGATTTGCTGCACTCTTTTCTCGACACGCTTGCGAACCCAGGTCAGTGAAGTTCTTCTTTAAGTTTATGAGATATATATGAATGTTTTGTCTCAGGAAGGATATGTTAAAATGAGAGATGCGCTTGTTAACTCTTGTTTTTGCCTGAATGCTGTTATCTTTATGAAAGTTTCTGTACGCTTTTACTGCTCCACTCCATAATTTGAACGTAAGGGATGGTTTTGAACTGGTTGAGGGCTTCGGTTATAAAGGTTCAGAATTATATAGTCTTTTCAAAGCCGTGTTCAGATGTTCGTTTCAGACTAGGTCCATGGTGGTGCAGCTGTGTATTGTTTTGTTGCTGCGTAGTTTGCCCTGAAGAAGCTTCGTGACGGTCTTTCTCTTTTCGATGTTTTGGGACTCCTGATATCTCCTGGATCGGCTTTCGAGCCTTTCTTTCCGATTCTCCTGGTTTTTTTTCAGGCTGAAATCTGTCTCCGACTGCCGGTTTCTATATTCCGGCCCCTCCTGGTGATGTCACTCTGTTTCATTTCCCCAGATTTTTATTATTCTTAACTTTCAGACAGTCCGGAGGAGCCGTCAATTTTTGAAATTCCTTTCTTTTGTTTGATCTTTGCCCCTGCTGAGATCAGGGAAGTTAAGTCAGGAGGATAGATGGCATCATCTCAGTCATTGGGACTTTTTGGGAAGTGAGTTTCTAAGTTCTCGAGGCTTCATCTGTCAGTTTCTCAGTCAGAAGTATGCTCTTCTTTCTCTCTCATCTGTCAGTTTCTCAGTCAGAAGTATGCTCTTTTTTCTCTCTCTGGGCATCTTGTTCAGAGTGTTTTGTCCCATTCTGTCCGGATCAATCGGATTTGGATTTGGGGGGTACCAAATGAGGTAAAGGGTTGGTGGAGCATTCAATATGGACTTTCCCTCCGACTCGGCCACGGAGGAAATGGTCCAAGCTGCCATCAATGCTGAATCCGCCCACGTCAATGCTTGGCTGTCATCTGACTGGCAGTCCACCCTGGAGGATCTGTTAATCAAGCCATCGGTCTCTCAGTTTGAGGCGGTGCTTAGGGATGGGAAAAAAACGGTCCTTCTCGATCATTCATCGGAACGAGAAATGAAAACGCTCGAAAAGATCTGGAGGATGCCTATCTTCAGAATCTTCAGAAACCGGTCAAGACGATTCCGCCCCCTACTGCTATTAGAATAGACAGTCGTCACCTTGCTGAACGCATATCCAGCCTCCAAGAAAAAGCCCTGATCAGACGCTGGCATTTCCCGGAGATGAATGAAGCCAAAATGCGAGATTGGCTTGCGGCCCAGTGGAAACCTATTATAGGTTACATTCCGATTATAGCTAGCCTTTTAAAGGGTTGGTTTTGTTTCCATTTTTTAAAGTCAAGTGACCTGGAGTCCATCCTTAAGCATCAGTGGGTTTTCAACAGGAGTTTCCTGGTTCTGCATAGATGGTATCTGGGGTTTAACCCGCTTAGGAACACTCCCTCTAACAACTTCATCTGGGTTAAGTTCCCCGGCTTGCCTTTGGAATTATGGTCCAAAGAAACTTTGTATGAGATAGGCAATGCCATTGGAAAATGCATCTACGTGGACCCATGGTCTCTTGGAGAAAAAGATAAGAGAGTGGCGTGGGTATTGATTGATAAACCTTACAGGGGAGGTTTCCCGGAACATATCGACATATCCTGGGGCGAATTGAATATCAGGCAGAGATTGGACTTCTGGGGGATTCCCTTCAGATGTTCAGCATGTCACCATACAGGTCATTTATTAAGGAATTGCTCTCGGCGTGCTCAATATAGACGTAAATCTCGGGGTGCTATCAGGCCCCTTTCAGATAAGGCATCCTCTCCTTACCCGGACTCGGAGTTCTTCCTATCTTCCAAAAGTCGGTCCTCGTTCGAAACGGAGGATTTACAGGCATCTTCTCCGGCTCACACTTTTCATCATCCCATGCATCCAAATCCTTCCTCTGTTGTGGAGCCTATCTCTCCCTCGATGCCTCCTTTAGAAGACGCCCCTTTTACGACTTTTTCTTAGCCCCTGCATCCTATCGAACCGAGCTCTGATCACGAGGTACCAAACCCGCCTCCGATTCCTCCTCCCATCATCAACAGAAGAACTGAATCCCTCTCCAATCTTCCATCGGTTTCTCCCTTGGAGACTGGTCCTCAGATAGAAAAAGAAAAGGAAATCCTGATTTCTCCCACCCCGGCAAACTCTCCGAATCTTTCTCCCACCAACTCCATAAGAAGCGATTTGGATTTCTTGCTGTCAAAGAAGTCGTTAGAGCTAAAAGCCCTCACCATCCATAAACCTGATTCAAAGAAATCTCCCCTCATCAGCCCAAACTCTGCTAGCAATATCACAGTAAGGAGGAAAAATGGCAGAGGCAGCAGACATTTTAGAGGAAGGGGCGAGAGTGCGGGAAGAGATTTCCGGTCTTTGTCGCTTATTGATGTTCCAATAATAGATATGAATGATGACAAGCCTCTTAGAGCATGCAGGGCCGAGAATTTGCCAAAATGAATTTTGTGATATCAATGAACATTCGGGGGTTGGGGGCGGGGAAAATTTTTTTGGAGTTAAAAGATCTGTTCATATCTGTTAATCCCAAGATAATTTTAATCCAGGAAACGATGCATGATGCTGAGGTTACTATATCTTACTTCAGGAAAATGTATCCCTCATGGTATATTTCGGCTATAGAATCAAATGGACTCTCGAGTGGCTTAGCAGTCCTATGGGATCCGGTCTGGATCATGGCAAAGACTTATAGATGCATGGCGGGAATTTTAATCTCGGCCCAAATAAGGGGTCAAAGTTTCCCCATTAATATTTTAAATGTCTATGCTCCTTACAGGAATAGAGAGCCTTTCTGGGAGAAACTTTTTATTTCTGAAATTCTTGACATTGAAAATTTAATGTTTGTAGGGGACTTAAATTTCACTCTGAATATGGATGAAATCTGGGGTTTAAACAAGAGAAAGGATCCTTTGGTCGACAAAATAAAAAATGAGATGCTGTGTAGAAATTTTGTGGATGTTCTCCCAGCTCAGATGTTTCCAACATGGGAGAATGGAAGATCGGATAAGGATTATATCACAAAGAGGCTTGATCGTTTTATCCTCCATGTCAGCTTAATCGACAAGATGGGCATGCCTTTTACATCCATAGAAAAGGTTTTTATTTCAGATCATAGGCTGATAGTGTTGGGATGGAAGAATAAAGTTTTCAGGAAGGGTTATACCTTCAAATTCAATAGGACCTTTTTGGAAGACCCAGCTTTCAATGAACTCTTTAAAAACCTCTGGTGTGAGCGGCTGCCTTCCAATCCACACTATTTTTTTATGACTTTCAGAGAAAAAATGGATCTTGTAAGAAAAGAAGTTAAAGAATGGCAATATAAGAAAATATAGTCAAACAGGATGGACCTTAGGAAAATCCAAAAGGAATTGGACTATGCTGCGGACGTCATGGCATCAAACAACATATCTTTCAATCAGAGGAATCACATAAAGGAGCTTCAAAGGAAGAAGGCAAAAATCCTAGAACAAGAGGAATTAACTTGGAGGCTGAAGAGTAGGGCCTTATGGCTAAGAGAAGGGGACAAAAACAGAAAGTTTTTCCAAAAATTCGCTAATGCAAGAAGGGAAAAAAATTCAATTTGGAAAATCAGTGATGGAAAAGGAGGGTTTTTGTATTCCCAAGAGGATATCTCAAAGGAGGCTAAGAGGTTTTTTGAAAATCAATATAAGAGAACAGGATCCAGGTCTTTTCAAGATATTCTATGGGGCATCGAATTGTTTCCTCAGATGTTCAATGACGAAACAAATAATCAAATCTTTCAACCTGTCACGGAGGAGGAACTGTTGAGAACTCTAAAAGCTTTGAAAAAGGATAAATGTCTTGGCCCGGAGGGGTGGAAAATAGAGTTTTTCTGTCATTTTTTTGACTTCATCAAATCTGACCTGCTGAAGATGGTGGAGGGCTCCAGGTTATCGGGCAGCATAAATCAGAAAACTACATCTACATACATAGCTCTCATCGCAAAAAATGAGAATTCCATCTCTTTCAAGGATTTCCAACCAATTTCACTGTGCAATATATCCTACAAAATAATATAAAAAATAATCGCTGACAGGATCAAAGGTACTTTGTCTCAATATTTAACAAAGAACCAACATGCCTTCTTACAGGGGAGGAACATATTAGATGCAATTGCTTCAACATAGGAAGCCCTTTTTGCCTGTCAGGGGAAAATTGCGATGTTTTCCTTCTAAAAATAGATCTTTATAAAGCCTGTGATTGCATTGATTGGACCTTCTTGAGATGTATGCTAGCAAAGGTCGGGTTAAGAGCAAACATGATCAACTGGATCATGGCGTGCGTCGAACAGGTAAATTATGCAGTCATTGTAAACGGGATGCCATCGGCCTTCTTCCTAGCTTCGAGGGGCCTTTGACAGGGATGCCCTCTGTCTCCCCTGTTATTCATTTTGGCCATGAATTCTCTGAGTCTTCATATTAACAAGGCCGTTGATGAAAACAGATGTTTCCCCTTGAAATTATGCAGGAATATTTCTATCTCACACAATATTTTCGTCGATGATGTCATTTTTTCGGCATTATATGCAGAATAACATGGATGTGCTATCATGATATCCTTCAAAATTTCCAAAGGGCGACTGGACTACAAATTAACAGTTCAAATTCGGTTATTTATCACAGCGAGATTAGCCAAGAAGAGCTAGATTGGTTAATAAATCTGTTTGGTTTTGAAGTGCAATCCATCAGCAGGGGAATCAAGTACTTGGGTTATAGATTAAAACCAAATGGTTACTCAAAATCTTATTGGTTGTGGTTAACTGAAAGATATTTCAAGAAGATTTCAGCATGGGAGAACAGAAGCCTCTCTCTAGCCGGGAGAGTTGTTTTGGCCCAATCGGTTTTAAACCAGATGGTGGTTTACTGGGCGCACTTGTTTTTTCTACCAGCAAGCATCATTCAATCTATGAATAGACTCACCGCCAACTTCATCTGGGGTGGTCAAGCAGGGAAAAGAAAGTTTCACCTCTCGAAGCTTTCACATATATCTGCTCCGAAATCTATGGGTGGCTGGGGTCTGTTAGACCTGAAGTCCTTTGGAAAAGCTCTTCTTTGTAAAACTTTATGGCGGGGGATCTTTGAGAAAGGTATTTGGAATAACATTATCCAGGAGAAGTATCTGCGCAGTAAGAGTTTATCCTTTTGGTTCAGAAGAGGTAGCATAGGCCTTTCACGTGGATCTCCGATTTGAGTGAGCCTAAGAAAAATTGGAAATATATTCTGGAAGAATCTTTTATGGCGTTTTCATACGGGGGAGTGGATTCTGGTGGGAAAAGACTCTTTTATATGTGGTAGTGAGGAGATCCGTGTCCCTGTTCCCCTGTTAAAGTTCTTTCATAGGAAGGGTATCTTTTTTGGGATGGGCTGATTGAGAGATGGCAGGGCCCTATCCCTATCTGGCGGGAAGCTGAGAGTATGGATATGCTGCAAGACATTGGTGGCTTGTGGATGCAGATCTTAACTATTCTCAGAAATGGAGGCATCTTCCGCTCTGCTGAACAGGACTGTCTCATATGGGGAAACTCTCATGGAATGGACAACATCAGGGTAAGGGACATATACCGTAACATGATTAGTGAAAGACTGCAACAAAATGAATGTTCCTTCCCGAGTATATACTGGAAAGTGGGTTGTCAATTAAAAATGGTCTTTTTTTCATGGCTATTGTTCCACAACAAAAATCTAACGTGGGACAATTTTAAAAAGTTTGGTTGGTAGGGTCTGGGTATATGCCCCATATGCAGATCGGCCGAGGAAGACAATTCTCATTTATTCCTAAATTGCAAGGGATCCCGTCAAATTTGGTCGCTCCTGGAGATTCGTTATGATTTTAAATTCATATCTCAGTTGTCGATCATGGATGCTTTTACTTGGTATAGTAAACAGAACGCCAAATGGAGATCCATCTTTATCATTACTTTCTGGTGTATTTGGAGGTGGCAGAATAATTTCATCTTTAATGACAAAAAGTCTCCAATGCTGGAAATTTTTTCCTCCATTTGTAATCTCTTTGAGGAATTCCAGCCCTCCTCACCCATGCTGGGAAGGCCTCCTATTTCAAATTTTCCTATGGCATCCTCATCTCTGCCTAGAGCGTTTTTCGACGGTGCTGCACAGAATGGGGTCTGTGGCTGTGGTTTCCATATTCAAGCAGATGAAGACTGTCTTTTCTTCGCTCACTGGAATGGAGGAAGGGGTTCTAACATGATGGCTGAGGCGATGGCCCTTGCTGGTCTCTTGAGTTTCTGCCTTTTCCTAAATCTTCAAGATATTCCTATTTATGGTGACTCTAAAGTTCTAGTGGATTATATGGCTGGGAAAATCTCCATTTCCAGGCCTCATCTTGAGGGCTGGCTTAATCGCATCAGTTTCTACTGGTCATCCTTCAAAGGTGCCACAATCAACTTCATTCACAGGGAACAAAATCAGACGACAGACTCCTTATCAAAAAAAGGCCTTCAATCTGCTCCGGGAGCGTGGCATCTACAGGTTACCTCTGATGGGATATGTTACTCCATCCAGGACTTTTACCCTCCCTATTTCTAGTTCTATCTTGCAAGTTTCTCTATGTTTTTGCTTCTGTTTGTTCAAAGATGCTAGCTGATTCGACCAATATGCTATGGGCTTTCCGTTTTTTTGAACAGGTCTTCATCGAGATGTAGTTTTTGTTTACTGTTACAGGTTTCTTTTCTGGACGGTTTCTCCTTGCCTTCAGGTGAATTTTTGTTTCTGAATCTGGTCTATGCATCGGTCCATGTGGATGGATTCCTGATATACTTTTTTTTCTTTCTTCTTTGGATCTGGCCTTCTGGCCTCTTTTCATCAGCTCATGGCTTCTCTGTTGATACAGATCTTTGGAACTCTTCCTTTATTGTATTTTTGGACTTTTATATTTCTGATATAAAAATATTATGCTTTTTCTGTGGAAAAAAAAGACATTAATGCTTGTTTTCAATTTAAATTTTCAGTTGTGTGCTCAAGAATTTGTTGGGCATATATATTTCCTTTCTGGCTTTTTATTTTTGGTATTGTCAAAACATCAAATTGATTAAATTAATAGGGAGACATATGAAACACAATTTTTTATACTATACGCATCCAAGACTCTAGATTATCGTGTCAGTCAAAGAAACATTATAAACTAGTGTTCACTATGATAATGCTGTGGATTCTTTACTTTATAGAAATTAGGCCTTTAATATGTTTAAATTAGATCCTTTATTATACAAGGAAAGTTAAAAGCACAAGCGAGAGCCTTTGTAGCATAGCTGAGAAAATACATTGAGTCTTCCCTGTATTGGTCTACACCTACTGCCTTTCCCTCACCTAAGGAGCCAAAGGGGAAACCTTTCTTCTATAAATCTGATCATCAAGATTAAGGATGGGCAAGGATTGACCCCTCCTAACCTATGATTAATAGTCACGTGCTAAGATTTCTTTAAATAAATCAACCAATAGTATTAGATATATCCTTAAAAAAGCAAACATGTTTGAGCACATGTTTAGGCTAATCCTAACCTCCTACCTTAACCAGCCTGGTCTACTGCCCGAGTAAAAGAGTATCTTTTCTCAATTTACTGACGGAAATTATACTCTCATTTTTACTAAGAGAAATTATTTTTGATTGCACACATTTCTCCAAAGCGTAACTATGGTTCAATGTATATTAAAAAAATAGTAGAAAGAATCTCATTAGTTGACTAAATACAATAAATACTCTTTTAATGTCTGTCAACTCTATTCTTCATCATACTCATCTATTTAAAGTAAATTTTCATTCCATTGTTTATAAAATGCAAAAAAATGCCATAATCATTGAAATGCTACATTTTTCACGTATTGGCAATGCCATTGATTATATGATAATCTTGATATATTTGGATTGAATGACATCTTACGCTATAAAACACTTTAACTCATGAACTAAATGCCATATAGTAATAAAAGCCTTGAAAAAACATTGTAATGAATGTAATATTCCTATCTTGTTTGATTAGAACCTATATGTAGATGATAGTCATCTGTTGAACCATCAAATACCTATCATCTTGAGTTTTTGATCTTTCATGAACATCACTGTGTGACACCCTTACTAATGATAGTTAAAGAATATATTCATTTCATGTATTATTGAGTAGATTAGCCGTGGTGGATTAGTTGTTGTACACTGAATGAATAAGATATGCCTCGTTCTTAATTGTTGTTGTCTTTTATTTCATGAAGATGTTGTTAATAGCATCGATGTAAGATGTTGGTGGTTGAGGTTCACCCTAGTTCCTCTCAATAGCAGCAACTGAAATGGTTCTTCATCTTCTTCGACTGGGTTCATAAGAATTAATTGTTGGATCTCTATGCATTAATTCATTAATCTATAGTTGTATCTTTATGCTTTGGGATCTACACAGTTCCTTAATATCTAGTGATGTTTGCTTTGATGTTGTAGGTCAACTACTTGGCCATTAAGGAAGGGACTTGCTACCCCGCAACCATCCCTATTTTTTTCATAATGTTTTATTTTGGAAATATTTTAAAAAATTATGATAGAGAATCTTGAACTACGATTTTTAAAATCATACACATTTTATATATATATATATATATATATATATATATATATATAATTATTTTTAAAAAATCGAAATCATGGCCAATAGTGGTAAGTTGTAAGAATACAATAAGAGCAATGATGCGTATTACATGGAAGCATTCATCTTCTATCAAGTAATGCAGAAGGTTGTGAAGTGAATGGTTCAAAGGTTAGGAAGATAGGGGAGTTGATAATAGGATTAATATTGTCAAATTTTCAAGCTACATCGCCAAAGCGATACATAATCTATAAATCTAGTTCACAATCCAACGCTAGACACTAGCTAACTCCTGGGGGTCATTCACCTGGATTGGGACAATTCACGACCATAGGAGCTAATGTGGTATTTGTGTCTCGACTTAGGAATTCAACATATACTAATGAAGAAGGACTTAGCAATGAAGCAAAGTCTTAGGATGGAACCTTCTATGAAAATACAAATTAAAACTAGACCAAACATTGTTCTGGTACATCCCACCTCTATGTGACATGTGTAGTGATGTGATATATTTTACTATACATCTAGGCAACATTCAAATTCGAAGGAATGGTGTTAATTTTATTTGTAGGGCCATATATTCATCTTCCCTTCAAAGATGAAAGCTTATGAAATATTGTATTTCTATTGACAAGTGTATATTGAATAAACCCTTCATAAAAAAAATGCCAAAATTAAATACTATCCTTGTAAATCTTTAAAATCCTAAAAATTTAAAGAGTGGCTACATTAAAATGCTATAAAATCTCAATAGAACTTAGTAAATAAGAAAACATTTTTCTCTGGCGGCTAAACGCCTACAGGCAGGTACGAGCATCAGCAAGGCTACCAGGCATTGGAGATTGGCCAAAGCGACGGAAAGCATAGCAGAACTCATCATGGAGTTGAGAGGCTTAACCTTCCAGACAGTGAGGAGAAAGGCTAATGGTCTGGCTGACCATCTGGCAAACTTTGGAGCAGACAACCCGAATATCGTCATAAACAGGGGCTGGCATGAGATCGATAACCCAATCATCAAAGAAACATGCGAACAGCTGGCGGCAACAGATTTAATCCAAGCCACCCAACCTTAATAGGGGAAGGCACTTGGCCCCGGTATCGGATTTACAAGGATACCGGTGGGGGTTATAAGCCCAAGCCTTTCAACGGGATGATTGGACAATTGGAAAGGTGGAGTTCTTGGCGGCAGCAGGTCTCTAAGAAGGGCGATCATTACAATTCGAGAAACGGGAAGCACAACCTCAGCAACAGTGCAATCATCATGCATGGAGAGGGTCCGTATTGCAAATTTTCAATGCCATTAATGGCAATTCTGTGTGAGAAGAGGTGGAACAAGGCTCCACGGATCAGAATCGAGCATGCCAGCATACGGGGCATCTCAATCTTCACCCGCCACCACCCCATCCGATGGAAAGTACCAAACCCTTGGCGCTTGGTTCGTCATCCTGGTAGCAGCCTTTTGTGCTCCCATTCGACCTGCGTCAGCCTCGCTTGTGCGATCCTCCTTCACATTTATCACCAAAGTACCACCACTTTCAAAGGCAATAACTCCATCTTCATGAGGAGGCACCGTGGAACTTGCTATAAAGCAATGGGCAAATGCCCTGTCTCCCTCACAGTTCTTCGAGTTTGTATTGAGAGTGGTTCTGTAAATGGTATTGGCTTCAGTCGGGAGAGATACGAAGTGTTGGTTATGGATGCGGGAGGGAGTCGATGCACTGCAGCAAACCGGGACCTCCAGGAAGCCAGGGGAGGCTATGAGACTCGGACTGCAACAAGAATTAAACGCAAGATGGCTAAACTCGAAGCTCAAGCTAAGCAGGAGGAGGATGGAAGAACGGAGGAGGACATTGCTGCGGAGGTCGATTGGTTGACAGACCCAGGCACACCTTCAAAGAGGGCAACTCAATTTGTAAGGACCAAGGTGGAAAGCTGGCGCACCAAAACCCTGATAGCTAAGGCTCTGGATTCGATAGAAAAGGAAAGGCAACACATTGTCACAGAGGTGAATCTTACTGAAGCTCAAATGACTAAGATCATTGATTACAACAGCGTTCTGGACAGCAAAATCTCCACTGTGCATGAGGCAGTCAAAACTCTCAACCGGATGCTAACGCTGCTCATCAGGTTACTGAGGGATTCTATCAACACGGCTCCTACTGCTCAGCCAGCCACCACTGCTGCGGACCAGCCCGAATCCCTGGGAGCAATGCAGGCGAAGGTTGACCGCCACGTACGGGAGATAGGCCTGGATACCATCGGCCAGATGGGAAAATTTATTTAAGGGAACACCTGTGGTTCTCCTCTACCCTCTTTCTATCTCGGCTTTATATGTCTGTGTTGTTGCTCTATATTTCTGTCTTGGCATAAGCTTATGTATGTTGTTGCCTCATATGTATGGTGTCGGCAGTACTAGTTTTCAAGTAGTGTTTTGCTCTGTTCCAAGCCACCCTGCGCGGTGGGCTTATTTTTGGTCCATGTGTCTCATAACCTCTGAGCAGGCGATTAGCCTTCGTTTATTGTATATCCCTGCTCGCACTGCTTCGGCAGTTTTTTGTATTATACTTGTTCTATAATATAATCTTCTAACTTACACAAAAAAAAGAAAACATTTTTCTCAAATTCTATTAAAAAAGCTAAACATATGTTTCTTATATTCATTCAATGATCTCCAAAAGTATTTGAACTTAAATAATTGAAAAAATAAATCTATTCTCGCAATGGAAAAGGATTTCTAGTTTTCATATGTTTCCATACATCATAAATAGGATTCTAATATACCTCATTTAGAGCATGAAGTGCACTAAGAGACAAAAACATTAACATATCTAGTGTCTCTAATGGAATTCTTGATCTATCATCATTTTTTATCACATTTAATTTTGAGAAGCCGCTTTCACACATGTTGTGCTTGCTAGGATAATGAGAATATTTTGCCCTAATTGCATCAAATATGGAAATCCTTCAAACCATTTAGGTTCATATCCACATAGAGAATATATTGCCATAATTATATCAAATAAGGAAAGCCTTGAAACCATTCAGGTACATCTCGACATAGATCACATGCTCCATACATATGCTTTTTGGGGTACGATTTAGAAATAGTACAAATAAATTCATCCATTTCACCCAAAGATATAGTAGTTTCCACAATAGGTGATTCCCCAACACTAAAATTTTAACACAAACATTTCAAACATATTTTATTTGATATTTTGTATCATTCCATTCTTCATAATAGTGTCAAGGAATAAAAAACTTAGTAGCATTAAATACATGTAAATATGTGAATCTCTTATCTAAAGATTCAATCACCTTTACAACAAAACATTTTCCCAAAAGAACACAATCATCTAGTGTCCTCGATCTTTGTATCTTTGGAAAAAATTTGTACCTCAATGGATGTAAATGTATCATACATATTCTATCTTCAAACTCAAAGGCTCCTCCTTATGATTTAACTAAAAAAGAGGACATGTGCATTGCACCTACCCCAAAAAATGTTTCACAAAAATCATTTTTCAAAGCATGCTAATATAAGAATCTAAAGTAGTGCCAATAGATGTAATATCAACATGATCCTATTGGAACTTTGGATTCAATTTTTTTAATTCAATGATAACATCTACAAGAAGATAGATGCAAGATTTCACTTGAAATATTGTTTCCAACTGATACATTTTTTTCTCCCCTAAATCCCAATCCTTTATCAAAGAAGACATCTGTTTAACAAGTATTTCCATGAACTTTCCTCTAGACAACCTCCTAATTTGATGAATTTGTAATAGCTATAACCGAATGATTTGAAAAGATTCCATTATCTCTTTCAATTCTCTATGCCTTTTAGTTTATTTCCCAATTCATGAATAAACTTTGTCTGCAAATTTGTTAATATATTACAACTCTAGAGACTAGGATGAAGCATCATTGGTTGTTAATGCTCCCTTATGAGCTATGTAATGGATATATAATAAATTAGAAACATATCAATGAAGCTCAGAAGATAAACCTTCATGAATACCCCTTATGGAAGATGCACCATTTGAGCCAAAACCACCTAACTTCATCAAACATAGATCCATTTCTACAAAAAGAGTTATCACTTAATGATACATGCATTGAGTTGTTTCATCCTTTATTTGAATAAAATGTATAAACTTTATTATACATTGACCACTTCCTCCATTTGTCAAATGTGTAATATAAACAATCAAATGGTGTTCCATAGTTTGATTAGTGTTTTGTTGAACTGAAATTGAGTAAAATGGGCTATGTAAAATATTCTCTTTTAGTTTGTTCCAATAAACCTCTTTAGCAAGTTGAAGAAATATTTTCCTAATGATGTATTTGTGTATGTAGAATATTCATATGTTAGAGGCATGTGGAGAGTGAATTTATACCTAATCAAGTAACATATTGATTTATACATTTCTAAATATAAATCATGTATAGTGACAAAATACATGTTTTCAATCATTGATATAACTCTCCCCCTTCTCAAAATATACTATTAGTTTGATACATTTAGTGACTTGAATATTACTTCATTTTCTTTCCCCCTTTAATAGTTGTAAAGATAATTTATGAGCTTCCACTTAGACCAGTAACTTGAAGGGTGGCACTTCCCTCTTTTGCAAATGGAGTGTCTCTTTTAAATTTAACATACCAAGAACATTTTAACCTTTTGTTACCATTTCAATCTTTTACAACATAAGCCCATGGAAATATTGTGTTCCCTTTAGATTTGAATATTCTTTTGCATTTATTTGATGGTTTTTCTCTTTCAACAAGCTATACACTATTTGATTCATAATCTTCATGTAGATGAACGTCAAGTTCATTTTGAATATTACATGGTTGATTAGAATGTTTTCGGTGTTGAAAACCACGACAATACTAAGAGGGGGTGTGAATTAGTTTTGTAGGAATTTAACTAGTTTAAAAACTTTCTTTCGCTTATGTTAGAATGCTAGGAAAACACTAAGTACTTCATAAATTAATTGAAATTATCATGACATAGAACATTACACAAAGAGAAAATAAATTCTTCAAAACTTCTCTTTAATTACTTCACAAGGCAAGCTACAACTTCTCATTACAATTCTCTGGCTACAACTAGCAAGAATCTACAACCCCTTGATTTATCAACTACAACTAAATGGATCTATGACCCCAAATATTTACTAGCACCCATTGGAAGGATCTCCAACCCCTAATCTACAAGCTACAACTTGCTTGACACTCCTTGGTTAATCTTTTATCCATTTTCATACTAGAGCCATGCATGCCTTCTCTATTTTCAAAGTAAAACAAGTTTCTCCTTGATCACCAATATCATCAAAAATATTTGATTACTGAGTAAACCAACATCTTCACCTCAACTTACTCATGAGAAATCTATTTTTTTTCTCTATGCTTCTACTTAACCAGTTTTCTCAAGCCTACTTATAAAGAATTTTGGCTTGATATTTTGGCTTCAATGCTTTTTGCTAACTTCACTTGTAATCTTGCATGCATCCTTATTTTTTTCCTTTGTCTTGTTCACAAATTCTCCTTTAACTGTGTTCATCCAGTTTTCAATCTCTGATCTCTAGTTTAAATTCAAACTCTGAGTTAAATTGTTATTTATTTTTTTATTTTAGCACTTTGGCCTTTTAACGGGTTTTATCGAGGCTTTTCTAATTCCAGTGAGCCTCCAAATTTTGTTAACACTACTAAAATTGCCTCTCAACAGTTTGTTCTACTATCATAACTCCAAGTTTTCTTTTAGTTCCAAATCGAGATTCCAATTCCTTCATGCAATCTATGTTTTCTTGTTATGTTTTTCTTAGCTACAAAAAAATTCCACTAAACAAAGGTTGTTGACTCGTTTTGCTAAAGCCTAAAGGCTTTATAGATAAACATCACCAAAAATATCTGTCGAATCATTCATCCATGCACATGCATATTTCACTTTATTATCGGTCCAAAGGCCTTATAATATTTAGTTGCAAAACATTCTTCCAAAAATTCTTCACAACATTTTTATTTTATAAAGAAAATTACTACTAATTCCACTAAATTTTACCTTAGTTTCTTTTGCGCTAGCACATGCCTTCTTTCCTACCTTAAGACTTGGTATTGTGACCATTAGCTAGGCCTTTAGGCATTAAGCCTATTTAAATCCTTTTGGGGGCCTATTTCCCTTTATTAACTACTTTGTGCCCTTGGTCTTCTTTCTACGCGAAATGACCAAACTCTAGTGCTAATTCCCATAGCCTCTCTACTTGGCTCTTTCGTAAAATATAATTCTTAAAAGGTTACGGGCTCACGGGATTCCGGGCATGGACCAAATTAATACCTCCACGTGCTTTTCTTTGTATAGCCCTACTACAGCACATATATGCTTTCTAGAGTGGAGCCTGGATACCTAACGCTCTTGTGAGATTTTAATTCTCAAAAGGTTACAAGGTTGCAAGATTTTTGGCATGGCCCACTACTCTATGCTTTTGTTGTGCCCTTTATTTAACATCGTCATCCATGTAAGCCCACTCCTTTTTGTCGACTTCTAATTTAAATGTACTCTAGGCTTCTAGGTTTCTAGTGTTTTAGGTATGGCCCATTGTTCCTTATCTTCCTTCGTGCCACTAATACTCAGCCTATCATCCCACTAATGGTGCTCAACTCCTTTTCTCCTGGATCATCTTTTTAATAAAGTTACAAGTTTCCAAGTCTTCTAGGGGTCTAGGCTTCCAGGCCTAATCCCACTACCCTAGCTCAATTGTTATTTTAGATAAGGTTACGAGCTTTCGATCCTTCTATGGTTCTAGGCTTCTGGGCTTGTTCCCGCTACCTTCGCTCACTATTTTTACAGTCTTATGGGCCTGTTAAGCTTTGACTTGATGTCATACAAATTTGACTGACTCTATCGCACAAACTAGGAGGCCATTTTAAAACTTCCACATATCACTGGAAAGTACTTTTTGATATCTTTCCATCTAGGTGTGTTTAATTTGCATTTGAGATTATTTATTACTCCAGAACTTTCTCCAAATTATCTGCATCATTACTGCTACCGTGTTAATCCTCAACCTTCTTCTTGTACCTAGAGCTTAATCTTTTGAGGCATCTCCTTGACACTTGTGTCACCAATTGACACCTTTTTTTCATCAATGACAACATATTTCAACATTCTCTCCCTTTGGCATCTATGGAAACACCAAGATCAAACAAAACACCCTTAGCAAGACACATCAACTTAAATTTGTCCTTTGAGTGTTGCTTCCCCATGATGCACTTCTCTTGGTTGTTTCTTTGTTGTCATAACACATCTCCTTTTACTTTTCTTTTGTTTGATCACTATGGATCTCTCCATCTATCACTCTCCCTTTGACACCAATGGAAAAGACACCAACATACCCCCCTGGCACCATTCTCTTCATGTCGCCATGCTCCTCCTAGCAACAATATTTCTCTATTATGTTGATCATGTAGACTTGCCAGTGTTATGTTGATATTATGAAAGTACAATAGTTTCCTTTCTTCCTCTTGAAGGAAGATCTAGTGTATGGAAGCAAGAGGGACAACTCCTAATATTTTCCAAATATACTCAAATTATTCGCTTGGAAGTGGCTTGGTGAAAATATCAACAGCTTTTTCTTTTGTAAGAACATAATCTAGCTTCAAAATCTGATTGGAAACCTTCTCTCTCAATAAATGATGCTTGATTGGTATATGTTTTGTATTGGAGAGAAAATTTGGATTCTTTAACATGCTTATTATAGTTATGTTGTAACGAATAATGGTAATAGGTTGATCATAGAACACTTGTACATCTTGCTAGGTCTTCTTCATCCACAATATTTGAGTGCAACAAGAGGTTGTTGAAATATACTCTGCTTCATCTATAGATAAGGATATGGAGGCTTACTTCTTGCTCAACCATGAAACTACAAATACTCCATGAAATAAGGCACCACCACCTGTGCTCTTTCGATCGTCTACATTACATGCGCAATCAACATCAATATAAACAGTTAATGATAAATAGTTGCCTCTAGTGTACCATAGTCCATAATCCGTTGTTTCTTTGAGATATCTAGGAATCCTCTTGCCTACTAGTAGATGGGTTTGTATTGGATATGCTTGGAATCTTCTAACTATAGAAACATCTTGTATAATGTTTGGTCTTGAAGTTGTCAAATATAAGAGGTTGTTAATAATATATATATATATATATATATATATATATATATATATATATATATATATATAAAGTCTAGTTTACTGCTGGAGATTCATCCATCTTACTAAGTTTGCAACCTATCACCATTAGTGTGCTCACTAAAGAGCATTCTTCCATTCCAAATTTCTCCAACACTTCTTTGAGATACTTACTTTGAGATAAAAACTACTTTGGGTGTATGTGAAATATGAAATCCATGGAAGTAGGAAATCTCTCCAAGAACAAAAATCTCAAATTTGGCCTTCATATCAGCTACAAATTCACTTGTTAACAAATCTGAATCACTGGCCAAGATAATGTCATCAATGTATACAACCACCACAATAAGTTTTCCATCATTTTCCTTGACATATAAGTTTTTTTTAACTTCAACTCTTTTGAAACCATAGTTGAGTGGGTAGTTGTCTAGCTTAGAATACCAAGCACTAGGGGCTTGCTTGAGACCATATAAGGCCTTATTGAGTTTGAAAACATAATCTAGTTTCTCTATAAGTTGAAAACCTTATGGCTACTCTATGTCCACTTCCTCTTGTAGTTCTCCACTGAGAAAGGTAGATTTGACATCAATTTGATAAATTTTGAATATATTAAAGCAAGAAAATTGCAAAAAAAATATTATTGCTTCTAATCTAGCAACACGAGAAATTTTTTCATAAAAGTCTAGTCCTATTTAATAATATCTTTTGCATAGAAATCTAGCTTTCATTCTTACCACTTCTCCATTATCATTCAATTTATTCCTGAAAACCCACTTTCTGCCAATAACATTCTTATTAATGGGTCTTGGAACAAGTTCCCAAGTCTGATGTTTCTCTATTTGATCCAATTATTCATGCATTGCTTTTAACCAATGTTGCTCTTGAGTGGCTTGTACAACATCCTTTGGTTCCTTCATGGACAATAGGGAAACATGTTCTTGCACATGGGGATTAAGCAACTTCCTCCTTGTTTGCACACCGGTATTTAATTCTCCAATAATATGATTAGATGGGTGGTGTTTTTGCACATACCTTGAAGGATATTTTTCTCAAGGATAGGAGGGTTCTTCATCATTTTCTTCCTTTTCATATGGTTCATTATAATCTTCACTAATGATGACTCGTTCATTAGCGTTGGTTTTTATTGGTTGTTTCTCTTGATGCTCAATGTATTCATCCACTTTGACATCAATACAGTCAATGATCCTCTTGTTATTTTTCTTATGGAATCGGTATCTTTTGTTGGCATGAATATCCCATAAAAATACCTTCATCTGCTCTTGCATCAAACTAGCCCAGCTTCTCATCATTTCATTTGATATAACATCTACTACCAAAAACAAGTGCTTAACTGTTGCAAGTTTGCCATGCCACAATTCATAGGGAGTTTTTTCATTGTTTGATATAAAATGAGATTTATTGAGGATAACCACTATTATATGAATAACTTCTACCTAAAACCTCTATTGAATATTATTTTCGTTGATCATGGCTCCGGCTAACTGTTGCACTGATCTATTTTATCTTTCTGTTATACCATTTTGCTGGGGATTCTCTACTATGGTAAATTGCCTTTTGCTATTGTTCTTCTTGAAAAATTCATCAAATTCTTTTGAAGTGAACTCACCTCCATTTTCAAACCTTATGCTTTTGATTTTGCAATGATTTTCATTCTCATCCATGAATTTTAAATCTTTAAACTTCTTAAAAGCTTCATATTTCTCTTTGAGGAAGGAAACCCACATCATCCTACTGAAATTATAAATTATTAGCATAAAATATAATTTACCTGTGAGTTACCATGTTCTAGAGGGTCCACCCAGATCCATTTGAACTGGCTGCAATGGATTTGATGATGAGTTCTCTTTTTCCTTGAATGGAACATGAGTTTTCTTTCCCAATTGGAAATATTTATAAATTGCACTCTCTAGTTTTGATAGCCTAGGAAAATCCTTGACAACATTCTTCTTGCTTAACTTGACTATCTGATCAAAGTTCAGATGTCCAACTCTCCTACATGACAACCAAATTTGATCAATCTTTGACATGCAACACCTCTTTGTCCTCTCTTTGAGTACATAGAAATTATTATCTACTTTCACAACTTCAACAACTATCTCGCATGTGCCTATAGGCTTGATTTGGAAATTTTTGGCCTTAAAGATCGCACCATAGCCTTGATAAGAAATCTTAGATACACTAAGAAGGTTATGCTTCATCCCATCAACATATAAAACATTCTTAGGTTTACCTTTACCATTCGATAGACTAACTGCATCTTTTGCAACAATTTTGCCTAGAGCATTAATGTAAAAATTCACATTACCTTTATTAGTTGGTTTCCATGTCAAAAACTTGCTTTTGTCACCTAACATGTGTCTAGAATAACCATTGTTGACATACCAACAACTCCCTTCATTCTGAGAATACAAAGCAATATCACATTGCTTTGGCTTCTCCTTTTCTTTCTAGACTTTGAGATTTTATTCAATTGATTCTTTTTTCTTCTCCTTAAGTCTACATTTTACTACTATATGCCCAAAATTTTGACATTTAAAACATTGCATCAGATAGTTTAGAGGAGAAAAAGAATTATTATACATGTGTTTTCTTTTCCTTTACTTAAATCTTCTTTGGATCTAAGTTTCCTATAGGAAAGGTTGCCTCTGTAATATGTTGCTTCATGGCATAATTCATGCATGTGAAACAATACCGTGGGAATATGTTATTATGCCTGGAAGGTTGCCTTCTGCATTGGGTTGAATTCTGAGCAATAGGTTTTTCTTGGCTAATGTTTTTTTTTACTCTTGCTAGTTTTGCTTTGGCTGCATCATATCCTTTTACTGTTGCGTAGGCCATTCTTTTGCTACTGGAATAAAATTAATTTGTTTCTTGTCCTTTAATTCAGTTGATGCATTAGACTCTGCTTCAAATCCAAGGCCACTATGATCTGAGGAGACTCGTTTTGCTTCCAATATTTCATTGAAATATTTATTCCCTTTACTGAATCTCTGATTGAAACTCAACTATGTTTTAGCATTCTCCAACTCCTTGTTTAGCAACACAATTTATCCTTCCAATTTTTCACATGCCTAATATTTTTCATTCAGTTGTTGATTCAATGAATATTGAATATTCTTACCTTATTCTATTTGCAAAATCAATGGATTAATAGATTCAACTTTTTCTTTTATCAATGTCTCCTTTAGAAACTTATTTTTCTTCTTCAGCCTCTCTATTTCCTCAAGTGCACTTACCATTTCTCCGTCAAGATCTACTTCTCCCTCTTCATCATTAGAGTTAATAGCCTAAACCTGCATATATTATATGACAATAAACATAAACTATTTAGGGATCTGATTATCTATGTCCTCATCTAAGGATTGTCTACGTTCACTTTCTGAGGAGCTCTCTTCTTGAACATAATAACCCCTCTTCTTAGCCTTCTTTCTATCCTTTTGATATTTCTTGAATCTTTCTTTAGGATCATAATATTTCTTCTTCTTTTCAGGACACTTTGATTCATAGCGACCAACTTTGCCATAGTTAAAACACTTAAAGGGCATCTTACCTTTATACTTGCTTGGTCCTCGCTTGAGATTCCTCACAAATTTGGCTTCTTCATCTGATTCACAATATGAGTCACCATGCTCTTCTTTGCACTTATTTTCTTCTTTGAAGGTTAATTACTTGGCTACATACTTGCCTTTAGAAATCCTCATCTCATAGGTAGTGAGTATTCCAAGTAATTGATCTAGAGTAAGAGAGTTTAGATTGGTCTTTTCTTCAATGGTTTATACCTTGGGATTAAACCTTTTAGGATGAGATATTAACACATTTTGAACTACTACAAATTCATCTAACTCCTCATCAAGCCCTCTTATGGTGTTCACAACTTCATCAAACCTTAAAAAATACTTTGCAATATCTTCATCATCATGCATACTTAAAGACTCAAATTGCATTTGATACCCTAGGATTTTAAATTTCTTTACCTTGCAATATACTTCACATCAACTTCAAATCTTGTCCTATATGACTTTGGCAGATGTGTAATCCATTACTTTGACAAGCTTTGATTCAGGTAGACCAGTAAGTAGGTCATTCATTGCTTTAGCATTGCATGTGACTTCCATCTTCTGATCTTTTTGTAACAATTTTTGGAGGTGTAACAACACCTCCCCTCACATCTACTCACTTTGAACGACTTACCTAGGGTAAACATGAGATGAGGGGCTACTATGACAAGAATCAAACTCCTAAGTGACCTTAAGGAAGTGTAACTAACAAAAACCACAAAAAAGACCTTCTATACCTGCGACAGGACTCCCAAAAGCCTTCCCAGACATCCCCATGACCAATCCCTTGGCCCCAATGAGTTTTTAGACCATTAAACCCCTCAAAGCTTCTTTGATATGGACAAGGGTGCATCTGGGAGGCTCTAGACGCTCGCACAACAAGGCATGCGTGCATCTCGGGACTTTTCTCCTCAGACTTCTGCCTATTGATTTGGGATTTGGGCCACTTTTCAAGCTCAAAATCCAATTCACTACCTAGAAACCCCTATAGCTTTCAGAATCCAAAATTTACATGAAAACAAGACTTGCAAGCCAAAAACTGACTTTACGACTACACTTGACAATCCCCTACCGGGAATAAGATTATGTCAAACAATTGGCATCAATGCAATCTATAGGACATGAATGCAAGACAGAGCATAAATGATTGATAATTCATATGAGACATGACAAGAGGGATCACCACCCTCTTCCCTTAATTACTTTGACACTAATTAGGTCTTGCATCCATTATCCTTTTAGTTACAGTTAAATACATGAAATAACCATGACTATAACCAATCATATAACCAATATTATAACCAGCATTAAACCATTTAAATAATAATGAGATAACAACTATTAAGGCCACATAATAACAAGTACAAAATAAAGAGAACTTAGCTTTTATTAACCATAAGCAAGAGCTGAACAAGTTCGGGACTTCCACGTACCACCCGACTTAGACATGGTTGAACTAAATATTTCTTTAGTCACCCTTGTTCCATATTTCAAACATGAATGTGGGATATTATTGATAAACCGATCCAAAAACAACCAAGGGAATCCAGAGGTTAAATGACCTCCACCCTCACCAAAACGCGATGTCACTAAAACCAACACCAAGATAACAAAACCAAACTAGGACTCGAATGCCTCTATACTCCATCACTATCCTTGAGGAATTTTCCATATCCTTGTCTCTCAGGCTTTACTGCAATCCATACCAGATCAGTAGGCCCTAAACCAAGACATCACCCTCAAGCTTTACCATTTATCTTGCCAAAATTAGTCAAGGGATTCCTAGGCCTTTGGGAATTTTCCTGAGACCACCTCTACCTCGGATTCAGAAACCATCTGGCAATTCCAAAGCTAAAAATAAAGAAACAATCCCATCACACCATGGTTATCTACAAAAAGGCAAGTAAAGGATGAAAACCACTTTCATAACCCACCAAGACCATGCTACCGATAGCCAGACAACCAAATACCAACATGAAAAGCCATGCATGTCAAAAACAACTAGAAAATCACACTTGCAATTTGTTACCTACAAGTTTTCCTATTGAAGTTGCTTGATCCTACTCTTCCTTCATTTCTCTTTGCTTTCCGTTCTTTTCCTTGTCCTTCCTTTTATTACTTTTCCCTTCCTTGATCCAAAGCTAGAATGCTCCCAAAAAATTGTAAGTGTCCAAGAGTGAGAGAGAGAGAGAATAATGAGAGAGCTCCAAAACCAATCTGACAAAATGTTACACTTGCCAAGCCTGAGAAAAATCTTGTCAACTAATCCTCAGTAGCCTTTTTATCTATGATGCCTCTATTTTCTTCATTTTCCATTATTTTGCTTAATTTTCCTCTTCACATGTAACCTGTGGCCTTTCACCATCCTTTTCTCCTAATTTCCCATCATTTTCATAAATAAATGCCAAAGATGTCATTTTCCTTTCCAAAGCCTTTTCCATTTCCTTTTCCAATTTACTTAAATGAACATCCACTAGGATGTTTTGCCCACTGTTCAGCTTGGAATATGTGTCCCATGACCTTGGTCTTATATTTTTTCCTTTATTAACTTTTATTACATGAAATTTTAATGAGGGGTTGTTACAAAACCCTACTCGTTATGGAACATCATCCTTGGTATTAAGCCACACTAAGACCTAAAACAATTGTTGAAAAGAAAACATACTGCCCATGGATCTTTATAACTTAGCTTGTTGCAGAATTCATAATGACCACAATAGAAACATGACAAACATATCCTTTACTGAAGCTTTATAACATAGCTCATTATGGTATTTAAAATAACCACATATACACACATGCACATTTGCTTAACTAACAAATAAAAGGATATGATGACTGTATCAATCAACAAGGGAATCTATAGGCTCACACCTCCACCCTCAAAAGTAGTATGAAGATTCACTTCTTTCCCAAGATCTCCGTAATCCACTGTCAAAGTAAAAGTTGCATCCAACATCCAATGCTACAATCTTGTGCCACTTGCCCTTTTAGCGAAGAGTTACCGGATCATTGTTCCACATCGCACTCCAAATTTTCATTTGATTCCATATGGCAATGCTAATGACCAAAACAAATCTATCTTTGTCCTTCCCTTCTCTGCTACACAATCTCTCAGGCAATGTAGTCCCCCCCTTCTGCACAGCCATTCACCTTCCAATTTCCCCGACATCCCCTATCCCGGGAGATCCATCCCTTGGCAAGGCTTCCTAGCATTGGAAGTTCAAAAATCAAGGCATATACCTGCCTCAAAACTATCATATCAGTCATAGCATGCTCATGCAAATCACTAGACACTATTGGGCGCCAATGTCCCACAATGGCCCTACTCTTGAATACTTTACTAGTATATTGTTGCCAGTTCCAATTTCTTTTGTTGTTGTTGCTAATTCTTGTAGTTGGTTTCAACCACCCGACCTAGGAATTTCCTAAGATTTCCTATAACAAGCACATAATTGCCATTATATTTAAAATAAATTGAAATAACTTCAAATCATACATCATTGGTGGCCTGTCAATAAGGTATACTTGCAATTTTGTTTGCTTCCTATCACAAGAAGTAAAACTAGCATTTTTGATGAAATCATCATGTATAAACATATTATATTAGGTTAGCTCAAAACACAACCAGCATAGATCAAAATCATGAATCACATGTAATCATCATAAACTAGAATCATACATCACATGTAATCATCATAAACCAAAATCATAAATCGCATGCATAATAAAACTAAAATAAAATATTGATACTTATCCTTTAATCAATCCTTAGCTTCTACATTTGTCCTTGTATGCACTCCGGATGGGTTTCCACACCTGACATACACCTAGTGCCTTCCCCTCAACCAAGTGCACATACACATAGTGTGCATCACACATACAACCACACACGACATACATCACCACACAAATGCACCTACAATTGACATACAATGCCATGCATATACATACACAAAGTACAACACAACGAATACACATGTTAAGATACCATGACTACACAATGCACATACATAGTACCACATGCCCAAAACACAACATGTATGACATGCACACAATACCACATGTAAACCAATAACATATTTACAACATATACATTATGAACCTATACACAACGTGTGCATAACATCATATGTACACGACACCACCAACACAATGCATACACAACACCACATGTACATCGCACCACCTGTACAACTTGTACACGTTACCACATGCACAACATATACACGACACCGAATGTACACAATACCACATGCCGACATGCACACAACACCACCTGCACACAGCACCACATGTACAACATGGACACAACACCACATGTGCAGTGATGCACATAACACCATCTGTACATAGTACCATATGTACAACATGCACACAGCACCATATGTACATAGCATCGCATATACAACATGTACATATCATTGCATATACAACATGTACATAGCATCATCTGTACACATCACTGCATATCCAACATGCGTACATCACCATATGCACATAACTCCTCATATATAACATGTGCACAATATGATTTCTACACAACACCACATATCCAACATGTAAGCACCATCTATACCCAACAATGCATATGTAATATACACACAACACCATATATACAACAGGCACATAACATCATATGTACACAATACTACATATACACCATTACACATCACCATAGGTACAATCATTGAATATACAACATGCACAACATATACACAAGAATAACACTCCACATCCAAAACCATATTGCCTCTACCAATCAACCTTGCTTCCATTGTCTCTCCACCATCCATGTTTATCCCAACATGCCACAAGGCACATTGTTTTCATTTCATTGATGTATCCTTTAGTGTTACCTATCATAACATAAACATAGGCATAATACAAGCATAGAATATCAATTCATACCCACATGATACTGACCTCATTTATTGGTCATGACTACAATTTCCATTTGATTCATCATAAACTAGGAATCTCTTCATGCCATTCATCTGCATAAGCAACCATTCCTCCACAAGAATGATCCCTGACAACCCTGTTAGATAATGACATACATACATACATGTATACATATAAATATCAACATAAGATAGTCATGATCCCTGATGACCCTGCCAGATAACAATGTACATGCGTACATATATGCATATAAACAATAGCATAAAGCAATCATAATCACAACATAATTACTAGATCTCAAGGTCAAGGTTAAGAAAACTTTCTTTGTTCATGCACAACATGCAAACCATTGAGAACAACAGTTCCTAGGATAGCCCAGGCATCTGACACCTCAAGTCCATTTACTTTACCTTTTATGTTACCTTTCTCATGATTTTCCTATCACCATACATTTACCTCAATGGACCCAACCAATCCAACTAGGTGTCATATGCTTGCCTTCAGCTACGCTTATACATGTAGTGAGTTTCATCCAGGCCTTACATCACCTGTTAGGTACCAAAAAAATCTCCCCGAACTCCATTAACTTTCCTCTTTCCCAAACCAATTCCAAAGACTCAAAACAAAAAAGGAAAGAAGAAGAAACAAAGAAGAAGATAATCACGAAAACGAATAACAATACGACACAGCAAACAAAATGGCATGATCATGCACTAGACATAAAAAACTGCAAATCAGGCACAAGAAAATGACAAGGTATCGAAAGCACAAAACTCTCAATAGATACCATGACTCAATCCCCATGGTTTCTCAGTGCTTCTAAGGGAAAGCTCAACCTGAGCCTTCTTCAAGATTTCATGGCAGTCTCTTGCCACGTAATCACCTACATCATACTACCATAAACACATAATTGTCAATGCATAAGTAAACATAACAACATACTAGTTACCTTACCTTGTGATAATAATGCCTAGAATGTTACCCTGCAGTGGCTCACACATGTCAACCACAAGTTCCAAATATCAAGACAATCATATCTATTAATTTGAAATCAACCTTTACCAAGACTAGTAATCATGCCATAATCCATAGTCAACTCATAGTCATTAGACATAGTGCTACAACTGTCACATAATACACTCAAGTACATGTCAGCAATCTAAACACATATTTGAGTAAAACCATCTTAGAACAAGATCATTTCTTCATGCAATCTTACGGGCACATACTCATGTCATGCAATTAATCAAACATTCAAACAAGTTATAAACGTACCATGTTAGATAAATCAACTAGACAAAATAATAGACAAAAAACACTCAAACACCAAATAGACAACATAATCAAACAGTGAATCACCAAACATATGACATAAGCAAACTCATACCTTAATGTAGTTCAAGGGAGGCTATCTTTTCTGCACAATCAAGCTAGATTAGCACGATATCACTTCACAACATATCAACTCAACCATAAATAAGGTCATGATATCCATAACAGTAACTAGCTAACATGTTCACATCATAAACTCATAATCAATTGACATTCATGCATAACAATCACATATGCAAAGTTAGTTTAGAATAGTACAACACAATATCACAAATATGTCAACTCCTACCTGATTTTCATAACCCTAACCATCTGCATATGCCAATCCAATTTAGCATCATACATATAACATCAAGATCTTAGTGTTATGACCCTAATCATCAAGTTAACTAACATATAACAACAATAAGTTAACATATAACATGCTCATCAACAACATATAACATAATCATTGATCTAACAAAAGTTAACATATAACATATTCATCAACAACATATAACATAATCATCAAGCTAACTAGCATAAAACAACAACAATAATGCATAAAACCACAGGTTACTATCATTCATGACTATCTGACACGTGTATATGACTACATTGATCAACTATCATTTATCATATATATATAACCATAATAATAATAAAATGACAAACATATAAGTAACCCTAATGCTTACAATAAGCACAAATCACATACCTACATGCCAAACACACAAACTTGTATGACAATCTGCTCTTACCCCAAAGACTAGTGCTGCAACCTTGCTCTAATAGTCTGCATTTCCTTCTTTACCTCATTCAACACATTAGAATCATAACATACCAATAACATCATGATGAACTAATTGCATACAATGACCTCACAATGCTTGTTTGACCTACTATACATGCTTAACCATAACCATGACAATGCATGCATAACAAAATATAGACACTAACATGGATAATAAATGCATATACAACCAACATGTATGCATTGTGATAATCAACTCCTACATGTACGCATCCCAACAAAAAAATCATCAACTCCTACATGGCAACACAATGACAACAATGACCACCACCATGCATACATAAGAAGAACATAGTCCACAAACATAAAGAACACATACGCAATTGACATGCATGCATGAAAAACACATTCCTCCCATCCAATCCAAGGGTTGAACCATGCTCTGATACCTTTGTGGTATCAGATATCACCCAAAGAGAACATAAACGAGAGATTCCCCAAAGAGAATGAAACCCGCGTTGATACCACCCTATAACGATGTCTCCCCTCACATCTACCCACTATCACCCACTTACCAAAGGTAAACATGAGATGAGGGACTACTATGAAAATACTCAACCTTCTAAGTGACCTTAAGGAAGTGGAATCGAAGGAAACACATAACACATACCTTCTTTACCCACTACAAGACAACCAGAAACCTTCCCAGTCATCCCCATGATCATTCCATGGGTCCCACTAGGTTTTTAGACCATTAAACCCCTGGATGCTCCCTTGATATGGACAAGGGTGCATTTGGGAGGCTCTAGATGCTCGCAAATCAAGACATGTGTGCGCCTGGAGACTTTTCTCCTCAGACCTATGCTTGCAACTCTGGGATTTGTGCCACTTTTCAAGCCTAGAATCCATGTCACTGCCTAGAAACCCCTGTAGCTTTTAGAGTCCAAAATTTACATGACAACAAGATTTGCAAGCCAAAAATTAGCTTCAGGACTAGACTTGACCATCCCCAACTAGGATTGAAATTCTATAAAACACTTGCCATCAATCAAATCTATCGGGCATGAATACAAGACATAGCATAAATGAATGATAACTCATATGAGACTTGAGAAGAAGGATAAACACCCTCTTCCCTTAACTGTTTGATGCCAATTAGGTCTTGTAATCATTATCCTTTCAGTTACAAGTAAATACATGAAATAACCATGACTATAACCAATCATATAAACAAGCTTATAACTAGCATTAAACCATGTAAATAACAATGAGATAACAACTATTAAGGCCGCATAATAAAACATACAAAAGAAAGAAAACATAACTTTTATTAGACATAGGAAATAATCAATCAGGTTCAGGACTTCCATGTACCACCCGACATAGACATGGTTGAACCAAAACTTTTTTTCAGCCAGTCACCACCATGCCATATTTGAAGCATGAATGTTGGATATCATGGATAAACCAATCCAAAAAAAACCAAGGGAATCCAGAGGTTAAACCACCTCCTCCCTCACTAAATCGTGATCTCACAAAAACCAACACCAAGAGCACAAAACCAAATCGAGCTTGTAATGCCTCCGTATTGCATCACTATCCTTGAGGAATTTTTCATCTCCTTGTATCTCAGGCTTTACCGCAATCCACATAGGATCACTAGGTCCTAAATTGAGACACCACCCTCAGCCTTTATTGTGTATCTCACAAAAATTTGTCAAGGGATTCCTAGGACTTTGGGAATTTTCCTGATATCACCTCCACCCCGGATTCTGAAACCGTCCAGAAATTTCAAAGCTCAAAACCAAGAAACAATCCCATCACACCATGGCTATCTCGAGAAAAGAAAGGAAAGGCTAAAAACCATTATCATAAATGGGCAAGACCATGTCATCAATAGCCATAAAACAAAATACCAACATGCAAAGCCATGCCTGTCAAAACTAGCTAGGAAATCACACTTTACCTCCAAGTATTCCTACTAAAGCTACTTGATCTTGCTCCTCCTTGTTTTCTCTTTGCTTTCCTTTATTTTCCTTCTCCTTTCTTTGCTTGCTTTTCCCTTCCTTTCTCCAAAGTTAGAATTATCCAAGAAAACTTTACATGTCCAAGAGTGTGTGAGAGAGAGAATAATCAAAGAGCTCCAAAACCAAACTGAAAAAATGTTACATTGACCAAGCCTGAGAAAATCTTGAGCAAAATATTTCCAACTGATCCTTAAAAGCCTTTTTATCAATAAGGCCTCTATTTTCTTCATTTTCCATTACTTCCTTCATTTTCCTCCTCACATGCAACCTATGACCTTTCACCTTACTTCTCTCCTAATTTCTGATTATTTTCATAAATAAATTCCAAAAGTGCCATTTACCTTTCTAAAGCCTTTTCCATTACCTTTGCAAATTTTCTTAGCCATGTTAACCGAAATGAACACCCACTAGGATGTTTTTCCCACCATTCAAATTGGATGTGTCGCATGACCTTGGTCTTATATTTTTTTCCTTTATGAAATTTTATTGCATGAACTTTTGAACAGGGGCTGTTACAGGAGGATTTTGATATTCTTCTTCCACAGTGTCCCACACATCGGCTCCAAGTGATTGAATGCTAGTTTTCAGCCTTACTTTCTAAGACACATAATTTGTTCCAATGAACATAGGTGCCCTATTGGTATATCCTCCTTCTTCTTGGTTTTCCATGGTCCTTAATCTTTCTTCCAGTTTTTAAACTGATTTAAAGTAACCGTGCTCTGATACCAATTGTCGGAAACTAGGACAATACTAAAAGGGGGGGTGAATTAGTATTGTAAGAATTTTTCCAGTTTAAAAACTTTCTTTCGCTTATGTTAAAACACTATGACACCACTCGATACTTTAAAAAATAATAAAAATTAATATGACATAAAACAATACATAAGGAACAAATAAATTCTTCAAAACTTCTCTTTAATTGCTTCACAAGGTAAACTACAACTTTTTGTTACAATTCTTTGGCTACAACCAACAAGAAGCTACAACTCCACGATTTATCATCTATAAATGAATGGAGCCGCAACCCCAAATATTTACCGCCACCCACTAGAAGTAGGGCCAACCCCTCATCAACAAGCTACAACTTGCTTGATATTCATTAGTTCATTTTCATCCATTTTCATACTAGATCCATGAATGCCTTCTTTGTTTTCAAAGTAAAACATTTTTCTCCTTGATCACAAATATCATTAATAATCTCTGATTATTGAGTACACCAACATATTCACCTTAACTTACTCATGATAACTCTATTGTTTTTCTCTATGATCCTACTTAATGAGTTTTCTCAAGCCTTCTTATAAACAATTTTGGCTTGATATTTTGGCTTCAATGCTTTTCGCTAACTTCGCTTGTAATCTTGCATGCATCCTTATTTTTTCTTTTGTCTTATTCACAAATTTCCCTCTGACTGTGTTGATCAAGTTTTCATTCTCTGATATCCAATTGAAATTCAAAATTTGAGTTAAACTATTGTTTATTTTCTTAATTCAACCCTCTAGCCTTTTACCAGGTTTTAGCGAGAATTTTATAATTTTGGTGAACCTTTAGATTTTGTCAACACTACAAATTCTGCCTCTTAACATTATGTTCTACTATCAAAACTTAAAGTGTTATTTTAGTGCCAAATTGAACTGCCAACTCATTCATGCAATTTGTGGTTTGTTGTTATGTTTGGCTTAGTTGCCAAATAATGCCATTAATCTAAAGTTGTTGACTCATTCTACCAAATCCAAAAGGCTTTATTGATAAACACCACAAAAAATAACTGTAGACTCATTCATCCATGCACGCTCACATTGCACTTTACTGTCGATCTAAAGGAATTTTAATATTTCGTTATGAAAAATGCTGCCAAAATTTCTTCATGAACTTTTTATTTTATAAATAAAATTACTACCAATTCCTCCAAATTTTTCCTTTATCTCCTTTTGCACTAGCACCTGCCTACTTTCCTACCATAGGACTAGGTGTCATGACCACTAGATACGCCTTTAGGTGCTAAATTTGATTAAGGTATGTCAGGGTCATATTTCCTTTTCTTAACTGCTTCGCACCACTAGTCTTGTTTCTATGTGAAATGACCATAATATAGTTCTAATTCATGTAGCCCCTTTGCTTGGCGCTTTTGTAAAATCTAAATTTTTAAAGTTTATAGGCTCATGGGCTTCTAGAAATGACCCAAATTAATACGTCTAGATAGTCTTGTTGCACCACATATATATGATCTCTAGAGTGGAGCTCGAGTGCCTTGATATCCGACGTTTTTGTGAGGTTATAGTTCTCAAAAGGTTACGGGTTCGCAGGCATGGATCACTACTTTATGCTTTTGTTGCACCATTTAGTTAACACCATCATCCACGTAAGCCCAATTTTTTATTTGAGTTATGATTTAAATTTCTTCTAGGGTTCTGGGTATGGCCCATTGTTCCCTCTCTTCCTCTGCACCATTAATACTCCAGCTATCAGCCCATTGGTGATGCCTAGCTCATTTTCTCCCGGATCACTTTTTAAATAGAGCTATAGGCTTTTGAGCTTTCGGTCATGTTCCCCCTACCCTAGATCAATTGTTATACAAGATAAGGTTACATGTTTCCTAGCCTTCTGAGGTTTCAAGCTTCCAGACCTATTACCACTACCTTAGCTCACTGTTGTTACAGGATTTCGGGCTTGCTAAAATTTGACTTGGGGTTATACAACTTTGACTAGCTCTATCTCACAAACCAAGAGGCCATTTTCAAACTTCCACATATCAGTAGAAATATTTTTCCAATATCTTTCAATTCATGTGGGTTTAATCTGCATTTGAGATGATTTTCTACTCTAGAACTAGATCCAAAGTCTCTGCATAATTACTTCTACCATGCTAATCCTCAACCTTCTTCTTGTGCCTAGAACCTAATCTTCTGAGGCATCTCTTTGATACTTGTGCCACCATTTGACACCATGTTGCCATTAATAGCAACATATTTCAATAGTGGGAGATGAAATGACTCAAGAATTGACAAAAAAACATTATCCTTCTTAGGGTGACAAATAGTAGAATTTTTTCAAGATTTACACCTATTCAATCAATAAAAACAATAGAATAAGTAAATAGATGAATTAAAAAATAATAACATATTTTCTAGTGAAAGAAATAAAACAAATTCATATTAATACAAAACAATTCTAGCTTTTTTAATATAATAGATTATTTATTAGGTAATCAATAAAAATTTTGAAAAATAAGATCAAAATTTAGGATACAAAGATTTTATGTTGTTTTGAGTTATGTTGTTGTTTGCATTTACCTTACAAGAGAATAGTAAAAAATACTTCACCTAATAAGCTAGAATAGTGTTTTCATGTTTGAGGCAACTTGAGGTAAAGGTCTAGCCAAAATTGTTTCCAGCTAAAAGAAGATATCAAATCTTCTATGTTTTAGAACCCTAACACATCCTTTTTAGGATCCCACCATATAAATGTGATAATTTTATTGTGAGGTAATCTAATAGTTCACCTACAGATGATTGAATACCATTAATAAACTTCATGTATAATTTATGAAAGAAATAAATCAATAGTACTATTAAGAAAATACAATATTGAATCAATGTACATTCAATATTTGGGTACCATTGTTTGACCATCTTGGTAGTGACTGGTATTTTTTTTCTTCTTTTTTTGGATACATCTCTCAAATTGTCTGAATGATGGATCAATCCAGTAGAATTGCTTAATATATGCATTATATCAATGTTGATGGGTGAAAGCTACTATTGAAAACAAGGTATATTTTTTTCTTATTTAGATGCTTCTTCAAGTTGAAGATCACATACAGTTGGCCATGCAAAATAATGTGTATGGATGCCAATTATAGCATAAATTCATTATATTTTTAGATGGGTGAAAGCTACAAGGTGTACATTTTCTTCCCAATTTTAATAAAGGTCAAGTTGTAGACCATGTTAAGTTGGGCCTACAAAATGACAAAATTGAAGCTTGTCACTGAATCTACTGATGGTCCATGGTCAGTGGGTTGATGGACATGGTATGATGGTCTAACAAGATCACTTTCAATTAGGGTTCAAATTCCAAAATCTAATTGTGTAAAATTTGACTGATTTCACAATATTAACGTTTGTTTTTGATAATTTAAAGGAATAATGTTAATGGTTGTGAGAAATTGTTAATAACATTTGTTGTTGATGGTTTTGAAAAATTGTTCACAACCCAACAAATTTCATCTTCTTCTCTAAATAGTCACATCAATAACATCATCATTAATTATAGATGGTCATGTTAACAACACTAATAATTGCTCACTCATAGAATTAGAGTTGCACTACACTTGACCCCACCCTCATATATATGTGAATATAGTACATTAATATATTAATTAATTACCTTTTCACACACATAACCATAAGTATCTCCTATGATTTGTGGTACAATCAACATGATATAACGTAGATTGTAATCAAATTTGAAGTTTCATTAATAAGGCGATCATCACAGTGTTTTCTTAGAAATATTTTTGTGGTTTTCTTATTACAAAATGTCACACAATGAAATTAGTTAATTATAATGTAAAAAATAATAAAGTATTGAAAACCTTATACTGCAAAACATTCATCATAGTGGCATTTGTAGCCCAAGCTAAATTTGACAATAAAACAGTGAGGTAGACAAAATTCAACCTTGACTAAATATTTCTGAGTAGGTTATCCATTTCTTTGTTAGATTATTTTTTGTAACATTCACGGAAACCATGAAGGCTGTAGCTTACCATTACTTCAAGGAGTGTTACATTAAATAATTTATTATGAGGTTGATAACGAAGAATACCTTGATAACTTTCCCTCTGTGGATGATGGGTTGTAATCAGCGTTTAGGGAAAGAGTGCTCAAGGATAATGGATGCTACTTGGAGGGAAAGAGAAAGAGCGATTGAGGATAATGGATGCAACCTAGAGTGAAAGGCATGAAAACTTGTTGAATGGGTATTCAGTTCCCTCTACCGCCTTGTGCCAGATGTAATAGCACCAATTTTGCGTATCAATTTTCCAACCATATTATTGTTATGAGAACATATATGAATCCAAAAGTAAATATTGTTTTCTGTAATATTATTGCAAGCAATTTGGAATGAATTAATGCTCAACTGGGTGTCGAGGAAAAAATATCCATCGCTTTTTTTCTCATCAACTCAATACTTGTCACTACAAAGAGACCTACTTTACTACAACAAGTCACACATATTGAATATAATTAATTAAAAATTGAAATAGTATACGTTTTCTACATTTGGCGCTTATGCGATATAATTAATGACTAATTATGCATAGAAGTAGTACAAACTTCATCTCTTCAATATAATTAATTATGTAGAGAAGTAGGTAACTAAAACCGATTTCGGAAATGACAAAAACTTTTATGGTTTGGGTGCTAGTCATTTTTCTACCCATCATCAATCAATACTAAGACATTTCAATATTCATAATCAATTGATAGACTAACCAAAATATCTACCGTCTAACCATTGCAGGCTATCATTTATAGTCAATTTCTTCCAGTAAGTTTAAAGAACTTAAGCAAAATATTGATGGGTTATTAAAAATATTTTCCTTCCTTTGAAATATAGAAATTCACAATTGATGAGTGATTTTAATATAATATAATATATATATATATATATATATATATATATATATATATATATTTTTAATCTAACATTCACAATTGATGAGTGATTTTAATATTATATATATATATATAGAGAGATTTAAAGGGTAAAGTTTCAAAACCTTCTAGGATGGGCTAGAAGCCTGAGGGAGGGTTGCGATAGGTTCAATTTTGAACATTTCATCTAGGGGATCAAAGTAGGGAAATTTTTAAAATCCACTTCCCTGTGAGGTAGAAATTCTGAAATCTCTGCCATAAACAAATCCTAAAACTATTGTAAAACTAGGTACCTTCTCAAGACATCCACATCAACTTCCTTACCTTTGTCACTAGATATATGCACTAGGCATTACACACACCTTTTCCTATGACTGTGCTTCACCTTCATAGTTGTCACCATTCTAACAGATGTTGCCTTCTTCTTAACTTGGATTCTTTGTTCCCCATTGTCATCGAAGCACTTAATAACCTTGTCATAACGATCCACCTTGGTCCTATGAACACACAAATAGTCCATGCCCAAAAACATACTATATGATCCCAATGGAAATACATTCAAATGTGCTAATGTAGGCATACCATTCAACTCAAATGCACAAGCTCTTACCTAATGATAAACTGTCTTCTTTTTACCTATAGCCAACTGCGCTAACCAAGATTTTGCATGCACTTCTTTATTCAAACCACACTTATCCACCAAGCCAAGAATAAAGGTAACTATAATTAGATCAAGGTTCAATCAAAATAGAAACAACTTAATCAGAAACCTTACCATCCATCTTGATAATGCATGCTTGGTGATTTTCCTTCCTATTCCCCAATGTTGCATAGATTCAAGGAATACCCTAACCAAAATCTCCCACTGTTTGTGCCTCCTGAGCACTGTAGATCTGTAGTCTACCACCCTAATGTTGTAGAAAATATCTCCTATGATGCTCTCATCCACAACTCCAACACTGCTAAGGATTCCAGCCTACACCCTTGTCATTCTCCTCAGACCGAAATTGATGTCCTCTATCAAATGCATTGAACTTTTGATGTGGTGTCACATTCTCTTTGTTACTTGTATCTTGAGGTCTTGTTCACTTCTTGTCCCATTTTCCTTTTTTCTTTGCATTACCTTTCCAGTATTGCTTTGTCTCAAATCTTCTCTTTCATTTCTCAAAACAATGATTTATCTTTCAAATGGCCTCCTCCAATGATCTAGGCTCATAAAACTCAATCATGTCCTTGAATGCTATCGGAAACCCACTGATGTACCATTGGATCTTGGCCTTCTCCTCCTTGAGGTAAGGCACATACCTCAATGACTCCAAGAATGTTCTAGTGTACTCCTCATTGGTCATAGATCCCATCTTCATCTCATAGAACTCTTTTTCCTTTTCATCATAGTATCTATCCAGTAAATACTTCTTCCTGAATAGTCTCTCGAACTCACTCCAAGTCAATTCCTCTTCATGAATACCTCTGACATTATTTACATATTTCCACCAGATATCTACTTTACCTTTAAGACTAAATGTCGTTATCCTAACCTTCATGTTCATTGAGTAATTGTGCAACCTAAATAAATTATTCATCCCAAGAAACCATGCTTCGACATCCTGCAACTTCTTCATTTCTCCATAAAATGTAGGTGCCTTTCTTTCTTGAAATCATCCGACAGATATACCCTATCACTCCTCCTGTAAGGATGATAGTGATGATGACCATGATACGTGTCTGAACCCAAACTAGAGTAAAGCAAATGTCCATTGCCTCATCTATCAGGCATATCCAAGAATCTTCCATCTCAGATCATGTCATCTCTATCGAACATGTGCCCACCATATGACCTGCTACCATATGCCGCATTAGTCATATCCTCCTATCCATGATTGATTCTAAGTGGTCCCTATCTCTGCAAATCTGAAAAGCTCTAAATAATCACCGCATTGACCTATGCTTGTTTCTCCTATGCCCTAGTAAGTCTCTCTTGGGATTGAATGATTCGATCATTATCTTCTTTGAAACTCCTTATCTTTTCCTTCAAACTTCTCCAATTGTCTTCTATGTCAGGAGAATATCCCTCACCATGTTTCTCTTCTGATTTACATGGAGAATCTCATGAGTTGTAGTCTAACATCTTGATAGTCATATTTGATCTTCTTCCTGCAAGTATACCATGTCAGCTTAAAAAAAAACATAACATAATCAACATACCTCAGTATAGTTCAAGGGAGGATATCTCATCTGCAATATTAACTAGATTAGCACAATACATGTATAATCATAATAATATCAATACATAAGAATCATTTTAACCATCAACCAGTTATCATGCGTGACCATACCATCCACATACCATGACCTCATGCACGACAACTATCACCATGTCAATGTATTCAGAACAACATATAAACACTAACATGCATGACCAACACACAAACAACATGCACTCATGACGACGACATCTAACAACAACGCTAACAACTTTTCACATGGAAACACCACTGAAACTATGAACAATGACATGCATATGCATCAAGTACATATACCACCAACATAAGGAACACATATGTAATCGATAGGTATGCAGGACCAACACACACTGCCCATCTAGTCCAAGGGATCAACCATGCTCTGATACCACTCTGTAACACCCTCCTGCCACATTTACCCAAGTTAACCAGTCCATCGGGGTAAAAATGAGATGAATATTTACTATTATATTATTCAAATCCCAAAGTATAGTTAAGGAAGTGGAACCGACATGGCAAGACCAATATCACCTTCCCCACATGCTACATAACCCTCAAGAGCCAACCAACCTTTCCTCGTGACCAACTCCTACGACAACATTTTTTACTACCCTAGATCCTCAGTCACTCCCATGACAAGGCATGCATCTGAGTGGGACCCTCCAGTTGCTCCCATAGCAAGGCATCCATGCAACTGTGGCCTTTCTCAGGCAGTTCTATGCCAACAACACTGGATTCTATTCCACCTTTGAAGGGTGAGGACTCAAGACACTACTTAGAATTCCATGAAACTTCTAGAAATGATAAATAACATTGAAACAAGATTACTAATGCAAGAATTGGTACAAGTACTTGATCTGAACCCTACTATCCAAGACAGGAATTTCATCAAACATGTCACAAATATGAAATCTGCAGGTCGTAACAATGGATCTAAGCATAGGGGTATCATAATTATCTGAGATTCATAAGGAAGAAGTGATACCATATCAAAATATTTGTATTATCATATATTAGGTCATATATTAATTATTCATTCATTTTGTAATAAAAACATGATGAGAGCCATACATCAAGACTATCATAAAACATCCTCATAAAAAACATATATTCAATAGAAATAACAAATATATAACAACCACAAATACCACATATGAACAAGTATATTTACCCATCAAATACAAGAGCAAAGGATTTCTTATTAAAATATGCAAAATGCAACCATCTATGGGACTTCCACGTACCACCCAACCATAGATTGGCTAAACCAAATCTCTCTTTCAGCGAATCATCCCCATGCAAAATTCCAAGCATGAATGTGGGATCTCATGGAAACATTCAAACAAAACCAAACCAAAGATTCCAGAGTCTAAGCCACCTCAACCCTCAACCAGTGATTCCACCTCACGGTTGGAAATCAATAACTATCACCAGAATGCTATCTACCAAAGATGTCTAGGGCTCAAGAGCATTTGTTCCAATCAGAGCTTCCAGGGCGAGTAACTCAACCCACAATTGTTGTCGAGATTCTAGAACATTTTTACAACCAGGGCTTCCCGAACTAGTAACTCAAACCACCAAGGGCTTGTAGAGAATTTTTCGAACCAAGGCTTCCTAGAATAGTAACTCAACCTAAGATGTTATGAGGCTTCTAGATTGTTTTTCCAGCCAAGGCTTCTAGAAACTAGTAACTAAACCTGAAGCCATAAGGAACATGAGAACCAACCAAAGAAAAAAAGGAAATACACCCACACACGATGGCTATCAAGGAAATGGAAAGGCTAGGTAAATACACCATCAATCTAGGCAATCCTCCATGCCAATGACAGATCATAACCAAGAAATCACATATATATTCCATGCATGCCAAAAATAGCAAGGAAATAATACATGCAACTTGGTACCTGCAATGAAAACCAGTTGTAGCTATTGATCCCGACGTCCTATTGCGCTTTATTACTCTTCCTTTTCCTTCTTGCTCCAAATATCAGTTATTCCACACTCCTCTAAGATTTCTCCAAGAAAACTCTAACTGTCCAAGAGTATGAGAGAGAGAGAGTAGAAAATGAGAGCTCCAAAACCAAACTGATAAAAATTTGAGCTAACCAAAAGTACAAACTAATCCTCATAAGCCTTTTTATTAATGAGGCCTCTATTTTCTCCATTTTCCTACATTTTCCTACATTTTCCTCCTCATATGTAGCGTGTGACCTTTCACCTCACTTTTCTCCTAATTTCAATTATTTTCATAAATAAAATGCCAATAAATGTCTCATGTCTTTCCAAATCCTTTGCTATTGCCTTTTCCATTTCCATAGCCATTAATTAATCACAAGTGATTCACATCACTATGTTTTTGCCTAACATTCAACTTGGAATACGTGTCCCATGACCATGGTTATTATTTTTACTTTATTAACTTTATTACGTAGTTTTTTTACCAGAGTTGTTACAGTCATACTACCTCCACTCTTCCAAATCCTAAATGTTTATATTTGTGACAAAATACAAAATTTAAGTAAAATTCTAGGTCTAATTAATTGAAAATTTTCTTCATGTTGAATCTGTAGTTTGGGAGATACTCCCACAACCCTTAGGGTACCAGGTCGTATGGAGTTGACCCTCGAAAAATGATGTTTTGTGGGAAACGTACCCAAGTGTTGGGATTTGGACACAAGATGGTGGGATAAAGTCCCAAAAGAAGTAGTTTTTTATTCTAATTTATGTGTGAGGGCATATTTGAAGGATTAAAAGGGCACTGTCACATGGAATGAGTCGATCTTTCGGATAAGATTGACCTTCCTAGAATCTAACGATATCTAGTGACAAGCAAGCCAATAAAAAACTATCTTTCTCTAAATATGCAATTCATAAACAAAGGCAAACAAGTGTTTTGGGCCTACCTTGGGTCCAATGCAAGTTTGTGGAAGCCTCGCTCCTTTGATCCAAATGAGCTCTTTTGTAGTGAATCTGCAAACACAAACAAGCACAAAAATTAAATAGCACTTGAAAAGCCAATATCATAAAGCATACTTATCATGATGATCAAGGAATTCATGAAACAAATGACATAAGACAATTTGTTGAGAAAAATGAATCTGATTGTATTAATTCAAATCAAAGAAGAACTTTACAACCCGTGCCTTGATGTTGTACATGCTCCTCCCAGGGTCCAACAAGAAGTCTCCTCTACTTTGACAAGTTTCACTCTCTTCCCAATGAAGCCAAAAAGGTATGTGACCTCTCCTCTCAAGCTTAACTAGGAAGTCTCAATTCCACTAGCATTTACCCTGAAAAATGTTCAACTTCTAACCCCCCTAGCAACCAGCCCAATGCCTTAATTTATAGTGCAATGGAGGGAAGTTACTAGGTCCTCCTTCAAAGGGATAAAGCTCTCCTTCAAAGGGATAGCTCCTCTCATCAAGGGATTAGATCCTTCTCTTTTGGGATGCATGAACCACCTAAGAGCAAACAATCCACGTCAAAATTCCTTCTAGAATCATCTAGAATTAACCCAAAGTGAGTTTTTTAGAATAAACTTGCACCTTTTTGACTTTCACAGGGGTCTGCACCCACTCCTTTAGAGACAGAGCGGGCAGGTCCGTAGGTAATGTGAACAGGGGGTGCAGGACCGCAGGCAATAGTGAGAGAAAGTGCAGAACCAGAGATTTGTTGATTTTTAATGTCTCTCTCATTTTCAAAGCTTGACATGAAGAGCTGAGGTCTGAGACTTGCTTAGGAGGATAGTATAAGTGATGATAGACCCATACTGACTGCAAATAGTCATGGTGACGATATTTTTGTGTAACAAATTTCCCCTAAAGTGCGAAGTCTGTAGTAGATGAGGATTTCATTTATCATCTAGGAAGAGTGAAGTACTTTATCATTTCGAGGATCATCTTGTGGAGAGCCTAGTTGGAACCTGTAAAAACATTCGATGCAAAATATATATATGAGATCATATCATCGCTGAGGTAGACATTCCCATACTCAGATCAAAACTGACTAGAAAACTAACTACTGCTCTGATATAGGAATGGTATTGTAATACATCACAAGTATAGACACATGTAGACACAGTATGGACGTAGCCATCTGTTTATGAATAGTCCACAGTATAATGAATACAAAATTCCTCGCAGCCTGGATGGCGGAAACTAGATCTAGGGTCTTCATTTCTACTTCCCGAAACAGTACGATTCTATCCATGCGAATGAATGTGTTAAGTCGAACATGGTAGAAACCACTTGATTACCAGTCAATGATGTAAACTGTTAAGAAGTGTGAGAGAAACCACCAATAATGTTAATGGCTCTCAAAGTACTCAGTACAATCCATGAGATGTGAATAGATGTGTTGATGTCGAACATGCCACAAAATCCTTTCATCAAAGGTCAATGATGTAACCTATCGTCAAAGGCGAGAAACCTGCCATTGAGGTATGCAGATCCCAAGGTACTGACGATTTCTAGATCATCTTTCTAGATAATGAGCTGAAGTCGATAGAGAGCGATTCGTCGTAGGCAAGCCCACAACACGAAATCATAGATCAAGTTTGAAGAAATTTAGTTGCAAGGACTGACTCAGGGATGGTCAAGATGGATGACAGATATTTTGCAGATGAATGGCTTATTTGCACTAACCTCTTGAACACATAACGACACAGCGGATGGTTTGGTGACAATTGACCCAAAGTTAATACCCAGAAACCAGCTGAAAAGTTTCAATGTGGTTTGATCAACTGTTAGGCAAAGGATTTCCCAACCTAAGTGAATAAAAGTGTCGTGTTCAAGAGTGGTTACAAAGTATGACAAACGGGCTCATTTTTCTCTCTTTTCCCCCACCATTTCTGGCAAGTACCTCTTTATTTTTGAGAAGCTTGAGGAGGATAACATTTGCTTGATTATAAGCTCATCCTTCGGATGAGTCCAACTTAGTTTAAATTCGAACCCTAAGAAGGAGTGGTCCGTTCTTGTTTGTAATTGAATAGGTCCTTTACTGTTAAATTTTAACGAGTCTAGTATAGGAGAAACTCGGCGATTTTCAATTTTAGAGAGTCTGAAAAAACTTAAGAAGACCCCATTGTTGACCTTTTTCGTAAATTTGTGTCTCCCAAGCCTGAAAAAGTATAAAATAATACTTGAGAGAACCGCTTGATCATTACGACCAAGGAGTAATTTTCGTAATTAGTGCCTCTAATCCGAAAAAGTAAAAAAGCGATCAATGACACATTGTTTTATAACCAATATCAAATTTGAAGCGACAAAAATCCGGCAATCTTTTCATGTTTTTATGGTCAGGAAAAGAGCTGTAAGTGGACTGTCTTTTTAGTTCTGTTTTAACGAGTTTAAAAAGAAAAACTCGGCGATCTTTTCATGTTTTAGGAGTCAGAAAAGAGCTTAAAGGTGACTCTAACGTTTTTTCGTCAAAAATGACAGATTTCATCTGAAAAATCCGTTATCCTAAACAAAAACTCAAACATTACTCATACTTGTTTAAAATGGATAAAAATGCTACAAAAGTTACCTTCCTAAAGTGAAACATAAACAAATTTACAATTCATTTATTCAAAAAACTTATAAAAAGGGCTTTCGTCAATTCATTTTTACCGTTTGAGTTTTGGGTGAGAAAATAGAGCTTTTGGTCAGAAACTTCCCTTGAAGATTGTAGAAAATCCGTCCGTTGGAATTGAGCGTCGTCTCCTCCAGGTAATCCACATCGTCCTACTCTTCAATTTCATCCGTTTCAAATTGTTTTTTAGGGTTTCATTTCATTTTTTAGAGGATTTTTAGGCTAGAAACCCCTGCACAGGGGCCCGAGGCACAACATAGGTAGCCTGCGGACCCTGACTTTTTCGCAATGGGGAAAGAGTCAGGGTCCGCACCTGCCGTGAAGGCAAGGTGCGGACCCACTTACTGTCTCTAACAGAGAGGGTGCGGTCCCCGCAGGAAGGGTTTTTAACCCTAAATTTCTCAAAATTCACCCAAAAATTTCCATTTTTTATATTCTAATTCACCTTTTGTTGGATGTAGAGTATACATCATGCTTGATTGGTGAGAATGGGAGCATGAGGACGTAGATCGTGCCGTGATAAATCATCAACCTTCGATCGATGCATTGAAGGCATGCGGCTTGTACAAATTCTGTGTCATACCTGGCATGAGGGCCCAGGTGGACTTCTTGCAGTGGCTGGTAGACAGGTGGAGTATACAGTACCAGTGCTTCTTCATTGGTGGTCACCAGCTTGAAATGGAGCCGACAAACGTATACTTTTTGATTGGTTTGCCTAAGAGAGGTGAACACTTGACTCTATTTGGGACTAGGCTAGGTGGCCAGTCTGTCGATAGCGTCCGGCTAGAGTTCTGTAACAACCAGACTAGAGACAAAGGGATAGACATCAAAACCATATCCATTCCTGAACTCATGGTAATCGCGTTTTCTGTTACCAGGCTTTGTGGGAGCGCAACACTACATATAGCCACTGGTTCTCAAATGCGGATGGCAGTTGACTGCTTTCGTGGCACCTTCTTCAACTGGTGCGATGCTGTGTTGGATAATGTAAAAGGCCAACTGACTAGAGCCAAGAATGGACAACTGAAGACCTTTGGATATGGTGCTTTAGTTGTGAGCTTTGGTCTGGAGAGGGTCCCAATGTTGGTCCCACAACACCTTACTGTTGGAGTTGGACTTCCTCGAGAGCCCAAATTGATGTGATGGTTGTAGTTATGGCCCGTCATCCTGATGAGGGGACAGAGGTCGTTCGATTCAAACCTGAGTATTTCCATTGGTTGGAAAACCAGGTTTTTGCTATTCAGGACTTTCCTTATGCTAGGGTAGATTTTCGCGGTGACCCAAATATGGCTCTTCCACCAGGAGAGCAATGGGATCACTCCAGTAAAATCATTTTCAACATTTTCCTAATTTTTTTTTTGTTTTTAACTCGTCCCAAAATTGATAGTAAAAGTTTCAAATGCAGATGTGGGTCCACAGCGACCAGCTACTCTCCGGCCTTACGAGAGGAAACAACCAGCTGCAGCGGCACCAGCCCCACAAGACGAATCAGCAGAGACCTTGGCCGAATTGGAGAGCCATCTAGAGTGTTTGACAGGAGACATTCCGAAGACCGACATACATGACATTCCTTGTCGACTACAGCACTATGTGATTGGGGTTCCAGGACCTTTCAGGAGGTTCCTTTGTAAGGTGGCCTGTATAGTGGTTTTTTATCGAGATAATCACCAGTGATAGGATGATCGCCTATTGTAGACACATATGACATTTTTTATTTTTGTACTATCAATTTTGCTGATCATAAGGTATTTTTCAACCTATGATCGAGGACGATGTATATTTTGACACACTCCTATATTATACTATATCACTATTACCGGCTTATCTTGTAAAACATGTTATGGAATGTTTTTAAATTTATTTGTATGATTATTGCAAATGTATACTTAACATTCGAGAAGCAATTGCATCTTCTAATGTATTTAAAGATCTTGGAATATGCTGATATTCGATATAATCAAATTCACATTCCAAGAGATGCACTCTCAAAAATAATCTCAATAACATTGGATTTCTAATGGCATATACTCTATTAAGCTGTAATAACAATATAAACTTTGAAACGGGAACTGATACTGTTACCCATTTCGTAGAGATAGCAAAAAATTGACCCGATTTTGAAAATGGGCGATGCAGAATACACATATTTTTTTTAGAACATAGTTTTTGGCACTTTAAATAACCGATACGATTACCCGTTTCATAGGGGTAGTAAAAACATGACTCTATTTTAAAAAGGGGCGATGTAGAATACACATTTTTTTTAGAACATAGTTTTTGGCACTTTAAATAACCTTAAATAACCGATACGATTACCCGTTTCATTGAGGTGGTAAAAACATGACCCGATTTTAAAAAGTGGTGATGCAGAATACAATAATTATTTTTTGGAGCATATTTTTGACAATTTAAATATTCTCATGTATCAAATATAAATATTCATTTTTAAATGTTAGTGATTTTTATGTTGATTTTGAAACGTCGTTATACATCATACTTTTTTTCTTAGAGGACTTATTTTTCACACTTTAAAATTTATTATGTCCATTTTTTTTTTTTAATTATGATTACTTAAAGAATTTTTAAGTTGTTTTATTTTTATTTTTTTAAATGTTGATTACTTCAAGAAAGTCATATAAAAATATATATATAATAAGACAAAATAAAAATGTTAATAAAAAAAAAATTATTTCATAAACTATAAAAGAATTTGGCAAAAAAAAAAAACATAATTTAAAATATATATATATATATATATATAATTAATTAAGTAAGTCAAAATAGAAAAAATTAAAAAAACATTAATAAAAACAAGAAGAAAAAAATAAAAAATAAATGAAAACAAACTAAATTAAAAAAAAAAAATTGAAAATTAACAAAAATAAAAATAAAAAACTAGTAAAATTAACATTAAAAATATTTAAAAAAAAAAAACTAAAAAAACAAAAATACAATGAAATTTACAAAAAAAAACCATAAAAATATAGAAATTTTAAAAATATATGTTTAAAAAAAACAAAAAAAAAATTAAAAAAGCATGTATTTAAAATTAAAAATTAAAATTTCCAAGAATTATGTATTTTCTATTTAAAAAATAAAAAACAAAATTGATTAAACACAAAAACACAAAACAAAAAAAAAAATGGAAGAAAATTTAAAATTTTTTAAACTTACATTTTTTTTATTTAAAACACCCCAAAAAAAATATAAAAAATTTTATACAAATTTGATATTTATAAACAAATTTGTTTTTTTTATTATTTAAAAAAAAACAATTATTAAATTATTATTTTTTTTAAACACAATTTTTGTTTTTTATTTTAATATTTGTTAAAAAACAATGATTAAAAATTTTATTTAAAAAAAAAAAAAAACAAAAATAAAAATTAAAAACAAAAATTTATTTTTGAAAACAAAAATTTATTTTTAAAAACAAAAATTTATTATTTTTTTTTTAAATTTATTTATTTATTTTTAAATTATTAAAAAAAAAAATTTCGTTGCCCCCGGGTGGCCCGCGGCGGGGCCGAGAGGTCCTGCGTGCAGGCCTCCGCCCTGGGCTGCGTCGCCGCGGGCCGCCCGGTGGGCAGAGGGTCGATTCCCGGAATCGACCCTCCGCCCACCAGGCGGCCCGCGGCGGCGCGGCCCAGGGCGGAGGGCCTGCACGCAGGTGTGTAGCCGTTTTAGTGGGTGTCCCTCATTCAGACGCAGTCTTTGCAACCAGCCCTGTGAATTTTCTGAACGAAAGGACATTGAAAGGAACTTTCTTTGGAAACTATAAGCCCCGTACCGATTTGCCAGGCCTTGTAGAATTGTATATGGATAAGGTAGGACTTTCTTTCATTTGTTATTCTATGAAGATTCATTCATTTGCTTAGATTTTAGGATAGAAATGGCTCTCTCAGGCGCCATGCCTGCTGCTTTCCTTTCCTGGCAAAAATCACTACTCTTTGATCTCCATGTAATTAGTCTTTCAAGCTAACTTCTTTATTATTTTGCAGAAGCTTGAATTGGAGAAATTTATCACACATGAGGTTTCATTCGCCGATATCAACAAGGCATTTGATTACATGATTAAAGGCGAGAGTCTGAGATGTGTGATAAACGTGATTGGCAATTAAACGTTCGAGAGGAAGTCAACAGTAATATCTTAAGTTTTCCTAAGTTTCTTACAGATTTTGTGGTGGATGGCATCTTTGAAGTTAAATTCCTTGACATATAGAGGTTCCCTGAATTCAATACATGAAAGGGTTTGGAGAAATACGTTAGAATTTTAGTATTGTAAAAATTGTTACAATTTTGAATTTTAAAAGTTTTGAACTTTGAACAAGCGTTATTGTTACGAAGAATCTACGTTGAAATTGTCTGATCTTGAATAATTAACATGGTTATAACGAATTAATCGGTGCAAATTTTGGAGATTGTTATAAAAAAATTATAGTGAAAGTCTGAATGGATGTGGAAATTTGAAAAATGTCGTTAAGTCAAAGTTGGAAATTTGAAAAATGTTGTTAAGTCAAAGTTGGAATTATGATTAACGCATATGGTTATGAAAAACCAAAATTGGCTTTGTGAAAATTTGGAAGTGTTTTATAGGAAATCAAAGTCAAAATCTTTGTAATAATGTCTTCTCATGTCTATCAATTCCACATATAACATCAAAAATTTATTTACAAAAAAATTTAGTTCATTGTCTTTCCCAAATGTGCTTTCTATTCTTTTGAATATGTGTGATTAACCTGATTGGCAATTAAATGATAGGGAGGAAGTCAATAGTAATATTTTAAGTTTTCTGAAGTTTCTTAATGATATTTGTGTTGGATCGTTATGATGGCAACTTGTAATTAAATTCTTTGAGATTAGAGTTTTTTTTGCATTCAAGACATAAAAGGGTCTGGAGCAGTATGTTACAATTTTTGTACCGGGAAAATTGTTATAATTTTGAATTTTAAAATTTTGAAGAATGTTTATCGTTAGAATGTATAATGGAATTTTGTGATCTTGAATAATTAATATGCTTATAACTTTTATAAGGAATTCAATCCTTGAAAATTTAGAAATCTGTCATTAGTAAACAAAAATGAAGTCAAAGTTCGAATGGATTTGTGAAAATTTGAAAATTCAAAGTTTGAAATGGATTTGTGAAATTTGAAAAAATGTTCTAATGAAAATAAAATAAAAAAAGTACTAATTTTTATAAGGATTTCAATCCTTGAAAATTTAGAAACCTGTGCTTAGTTAAAAAATGAAGTCAAAGTTGGAATGGATTTGTGAAAATTTCAACAGTCAAAGTTCGATTTGTGAAATTTGAAAAAATGCTCATATGTAAATAAAGTCAAGAGTTATGATTATGAAGAACTCTTATGAAAAATCAAACTTGGCTCTGAAAATTTGGAAAAATGTTTTGTTGAGAAATCAAAGTCAAAATCCTTTTGGGATCTCTTCTCATACCTATCAGTTACACATCAAATATCAAAACTTCATTTAAAAAAACATTTGATTCATCGTCTTTCCCACGTGCTCCATGTTCTTTTGAATATGTTGGGCTACAATATTTCAACCCTCCGGACTTTTCAGAGTCCGTAATTGTGTTTCACATTTCACTCTAGGATTAAATTCGGCAGCGTTCTCTGGATTCAGATCTTGAAATCACGTGTATGGGTTTTTGAATTTAACGTTGGACTATTCAAATTTGCTCCCTTATGTAAAAAATATCTTCAGAATGCTTGGATGGGATAGGTTTTCTTGGTCTTTGAAGTAGCATTCACCACTCTAAAGCATACCATAGTTGGATGATTTTTTTTTTTAATTACAACCTTGTGTTGCCATGACATTGGAACCCTGAAGTGGTCATTTATCATTGGATTTATGCACACTAGTTTTAGGTATTAAAAGCTATGAGCTCAGATTGTTTTGGAAGAAAATATTATGGATAGAAGATATTGGGTGAATCACTTAGTAAAAATCGCTAAATTTATCTGTGACCACATGGAAACCTGTTGTTTACTTGAGCTTTATGTTTCAAGAATCAACCCTCCGCCCACTGGGCGGCCCGCAGCGGCGCGGCCCAGGGCGGAGCCCTGTATGCAGGACCTCCGCTCGGGGCCGCGCCGCCGCGGGCCGCCCGGGGGGCAACGAAATATTGTTTTTTTAATAATTTTTTTTAAGTAAAAAGAAAAAAAATTACACATTTTAAATTAAAAAAAACCGTTTTTTTTTTTTTTTTTTTTAATTTTAATCATTTTTTTTATAAATATTAAAATAGAAAACAAAAATCATTGTTTAAAAAAAATAAAGTTTTTAATAATTGTTTTTTTTAAATAATAATAAAAAGCCCAAATTTGTTTATCAATTAATTTAAAAAAAAATTTAATATATACTTTTTTAAATTAAAAAAACGATATGTATTAAAAAAAAAAAATTTTTTTTTTTTTAAATAGAGAAATAAATGTTTCTTTAAAATTTTTAAATTTTTTGGTTTTTTTTTTCAAATTTGAAAAGACATATTTTTAAATTTTTTTAATTTTTTTGGTTTTTTTTTGTTTTAATTTCAGTGTATTGTTATTTTTTTAGTTTTTTTTAAATGTTTATGATATTAATTTTGCTAGTTTTCTGTTTTTAATTTTGTGGATTTTTTATGTTTTTTTTTTTTTTTTTTTAAATCTAGTTTGTTTTAATAGTTTTTATTTTTATTTTTGTTAATTTTCTATCTTTTTATTAAATTTAGTTTGTTTTTAATTTTCATTTTTTTTTAGTTTTTTGATAATGTTTTTTATTTTTTTTTATTTTTACCTAAATATATATATAGTTTCTTTTCCATATATATATATATATATATATATATATAGTTTCTTTTCTTTTCTTTTGACAATGTTTTTTATTGTTTACAGATTTTTGATATTTTTTATTATTATTTTTTTTTCCCATTTTTTTAAATATGTTTTTTTTATTATTTATTTGTTTATAATTTTTAACTGTTTTTTAGTTTTTTTAATTTAGTTTTTTTTGACATTTTTATGATTGATTTTTTTTTTTTGTTTTTTGTTTTTTTTATGTTCTTTTTTTAGTATATGCTTGAATTTATGTTTTGTTAATTTTTAAAATTTTTTTGTTTTGTGTTTTTTTATTGTTTTAATTTTTTTATTTTTAATTTTATTTTATGTCTTCATTATTTGTTTGAAATTTTAATCTTTTTCAGGGTCATGATAAAATATTTTACATTATTATTTTGAAATGTTGAAATATTACCCTTGAAAAAAAAAAGGGAAAAAGAAAGTGTTATTCCAACGTTAACACTTTTTGTTTTGAGGGCATTTTTGGGACAATTTTTGCATAAAAAGTTGGTTTTCACCGCCATTTTTAAAACACGCTCAAAATTTACCCTAGAAAAAAAAAAGTGTTATTCCAGCATCAACACTTTTTGTTTTTAGCACTGTTTTTGATGTTTTTAGGGGGTTTTTTGGCTAGAGTTCTCGTTTTCAGTTTACAATTCTCGTTTCAAAGTTTACATTGTTTAATACAACGAGTTCAGAATCTAACCTCACTATCAAACTCCGAATCCCAAATGAAATAGATTTGGATAATAACTCAATCACTGCACTATACTCTGCAATGTTGTTCTTTGTTTGACCGAGGCTTACCCCATGCATAGAAACCAACTCGTCAGAGGGCGAATAGATAACCCAAGTTGCGGAAGAAATGTTCCGTGTATTACGACAAGCACCATCAGCAAAACCAATGTATGTTTGGAGAGACGTCGACATCTGCAATATCAAGAGTAAAACCAAGATAAGCAGGAATAATGACGAAAAACACTCTCTAAGCTAAGCACACTTTTAAAACTAAAACACACTAGCTAGAAAGAAAACTAACCTAACTAAAAATCTCCACACCCATTTTTAAGCATAATACCTCTTCAGGTAAAGACCATTTCTGGGTTTACCTAAAGAGACCCCGTCAAAGACTACCAATTCATAGGCCCCTTTTGCTAGCTTTCACTTGACAACATAGGGATCATGCCACATAGGTACGAATTTTCCAGCGCCTAATTTATCATTTGCTTGATCGTACAATATGACTAGGTCTCATTCCGAAAAAATTTGAGGGGTCACATTTCGATCATACTGAGCTTTAATACGTTTTGCATGAGTTTTGATCGCCAATGCAACATCAAATCGATTCTCATCTAGCTGAGCCAAGTATAACAATTTTTTTCCTCTTCGGAAGTGGCTAGAAGTAACTCGATGCCCATTTGCAATGACGGGATTTCGCATTCAATGGGTAACACAGCTTCCAGACCATAAACTAGTTGGAAAGGAGTGAACCCTGTTGACGTTTTTACTGAGGTTTGATACGCCCAAAGCGCTGAAAATAACATGTTATGCCAATTTGACCGATGAATCCCAATGATTCGTCGGATCATGATGACTAGAACTTTGTTGATGGCTTCAACCAGACCATTAGCTTGTGGATAATAAGGAGTTGAACTATCATGACGCAAGTCAAGCTGGCCTGTAAGTTTAGTCATCATAACGTTTTGAAAATGACGCCCATGATTAGTGATAATTGCTTGTGGAACACTAAACCTAGCAATTATATGATTGAACACGAAAATCGCAGCTGTTTTGCCGTCTGCCTCAAATGTAGGCATCGCCTCGGCCCACTTGGTAAAATAATCTACTGCAAGGATGATATACGCATGCCCCCCGACCAAGTGAGGGTTAGATGTAATAAAATCGATACCCCATTTTGCAAACGGACCGACGACAATTATAGGGTGGAGAGGAGCAGGTGGAGTGCACATCTTTCGATCAAAAATTTGGCAGTTGTGGCATTTTCGGACCGTGTTAATACAATCTTTAAACAAGGATAGCTAGAAGTAGCCAACGTGCAATATCTTTTGGCTGTGGAATACCCAGACATATGACCGACACAGGCTCCAGAGTGACAGTCATTTAGAACCCTTTCAGCTTCAACATGAGTTAAACAACGTCGAAAAACAGAATCCCCCCCACGACGATAAAGAGTATCTCTAATAATTCCTAATTGTTGGGACTGGAATCGTATTTTTCGATGTTCTGACCTTGATATTTCTGGCCGAAAGGATTGGGTCTGGAGATAAACGATGATATCCCCATACCATGGATCTAAAGTGCTGATTAGAAACAAGGATTCGTCCGCAATGGGCTCCTCCACCACAGTTTCCGTGTCAGCACGCGGGAAGTCACACATTAACTCCGCAAAAACTAAAGATTTCTTCGACTTAGACTTTTCAAATTCCAAGTTGAACTCCTGCAGGATCGCAATCCATTTGGAGTACTTGCCCCCTAGCAATTGCTTGGTTAAAATATAGATCATAGGGTTGCAATCAGAAATTACTGTAGTTTTACGTAGTAAAATGTAATGATGAAAACGTTGGACAGCTTGAATAGCTGCCAATGCCAATTTATCCACATGTGAGTATTTTAGCTCAGTTGGATTTAAAGTTCGACTAAGGTAATATATCACATGTTCAGTACTGAATTCATCTTCCTGAACTAACACCATTCCAATGGTGGAATGTGAGGCGGCGAGATACAAGAAGTAGTCCTGGTTGTAGTTGGGAGGATGCAATAACGGTGCATGGGTCAACCTGTGTTTTAGTGCATCAAAAGATTTCTCAGCTATCTCATCTCAAAATTATGGAGTATTCTGTTCAACAACCGGGTAAAACCCTTTGTGATCTCGGCGTAGTTAGGAATGAATCGACGTAAAAGGTTTGCTTTCCCTTGCAAACTTTGGAGTTGGCGAAGACTCGAAGGAGGAGGCAATTTGACAATAGCTTCAACCTTCGAGGGATCGACGCAAATGCCGGCATTCGAAACAACAAACCCCAGTAATCGACCTGTTTCTATACAGAAAACACACTTGTGTGGACTCAACCTAATCCGATAATGCCTACACCTCATAAATATTGCTCGTAAATGGATGAGATGATCAGCTCGATGTAATGAATGAGCAGGCAAATCATCGAGATAGGGTTGCACAATGTGCTTGATGTCATGAAACGCATAAGACATGGCCCTTTGAAAAGTTGCCCCGACATTCTTGAGACCAAAAGGTAATTTGCAATAAGAAAATGTCCCCCATGGACAAATGAAAGTCGTTTTTGGTTGATCAGTAGGTAGAATATTGATTTGATTGTATCTGGAAAAACCATCCATGAAGGAAAATATTTCGTTGCCAACATAATCATCAATGATTTGATCGATATAGGGAGTTGGGTAATTGTCTTTTGGACAGGCTCGATTAATATCCCTATAATTGATACATATTCTTATTGTCCCTTGCTTTTTGTTAATAGGAACAATATTCGATACCCAATCCGTTAATGGGATCAGATAAATGAAACCTACTTTGAGTAATTTTTCAACTTCTGCTTTAATAGCAGTAGCTTTTCTCGGGTGGATCTGACGCAAACATTGCCAGACGGGTTTAGCATCCGGGTAAGTTTTGATTTCATGAACAACGATTGCAGGGTCAATTCCTGGCATTTCCTCATATGACTAGGCAAACACGTCGCGGAATTCTTGAAATAGGGCCTTATATATTTGAATTTCATCTTCCATACATGAGGCACCTATATGAATGTTTTCAACAATTCCAGGCTTAACCAAAATATCAATAGGAATAGTTCGAGAAATGTTTCTCAAATTTAACTCTGAATCAGGATTTTTCATTGGATTCTGAGGTTCGTTGACATATTCAGTTGTAAAAATTGATGAAAAATCATTTTCAAAACGATCACTCTCGGGTAAAAATGAAGATCTATGATGAAGATCTTCCCATGGTAAATCATCAACACATTGGATTTCACGAATTTGCTCATCTATGTGAACAAGTTCGGAAAACGTATTTGAATCCGAGTTTGATATTGAAAGTGATTCTTCATGGACCACATTCATTAAGTCAATTTTGGTTGAAGATGGGTCAGAAAATGATTGCACGGCCTGATACGCAATTTCATATGGACTCAAAGGCATAACATCACCAAATGAGTCTATCTCAGATTCGGAAGGTACGATCCAAGGATCATCATAAACAATGGTGTCTGATGAAATCATATGAATGGTTGCAGTAGAAGACGATGCGTTGATAGGAGGAAAAGGAAAAGTTCCCAGTAAACCAACATCTTTAACTAGTCCTACTCCAACATCCTTATATGGGATAGTCATTTTGCCAACATGCTGAATACTTTCAGAAGAGGCTGGGTTGTATGAAAAGTAAGTCAGTTGGTCTATAGTTACGATCTTTCCATTATGAGGGAACTTTATAAGCCGAAAGACCGATGAAACGACAGCTGTCATAGCGTAAGACCAACTACAACACAAGAGAAGGTTGTAATCTAGAGGGGCATCAACCACCTCCACATCTAGATTAACAGTTTTGCCTTCTACCCCTATAGGTAAATCCTGTAGAATGCTAAAAGGATGAAACCCATGGCCATCAAATGCCTTTAGAATAGTCGGGGATTGATTTAGCGAAGAAGAACCAAGCGATCTCCAACACTGTATTGACATAATACACGTTGAGGCTCCCTCATCAATCAAAGTCCTATAAATAGGTCTGTTTTTTACTAACACTGGGATCTAGAAAGCCATTTGATGAGGTAAGCGCAGTGTACTATTTTCTAGATCGAAAATCATAAGGTTCAAGTCCTGAACGTCAATAGCTCCTATAGCCGACAATAGTAATTTACGCTGTGCTGGACATGATTGCAGCTCTTCTAAAGCCGACATTGCTGAAGGTGAAACAACCAAATCTTCAACAATGTTATAGTTCTGAGCCGCTCTCGCATGTGGATTGAAAGCTGACTTTCGAAGTATACCCTTAGCGGACGGTTTGATTACTAAGTCTGGATTAGGTTTCTCGATCTGTAGCAGATCGGAACCGGGAGCTGAGGTTGATGGGTTAGAATGAGAAGATTCTGCTTCTTTACCATCAACAAGACTTTTACTTCCATAATCATGCGATCGAGTTGCTATCCTAACATGGGACATCATCCGTATGGGTTCTTCGTTGGCATTTGAGGAAGAACCTATCATCTTACTGTCTTGACTTGGAAAAGGATCCTTCAAAACAATAGACGTTTGGGAACCTTTGACAATTTTCGCAACCTCTGCTCAATGAGGGTAGTCTCTTGTAAAATGCTCTTCGTCACAAATGAGACAAGGATACCGAGGTTTGTGTTTCTCATCATTTGATTCCGCTTTTTCTGGTTTCTCTTTCGAATTTTTATCTGTTTTTTTTTCTTCTTCCCTTTCTTCTTAGCACCAGATTTTGATTTGGCTGTAGATGACTCTACAACATGAATATCGGTGGAAATTTCCATGGAAGAATCTCCTGTCGGGGAATCTGGCAAGGTTATGATAGGAGAAGAATTCTTCGAAGACTTCTTACTTTTGGTATTAACCGTACCAATCATACCATCAGGGGCATGAGACCCTGAAGGAGCTGCAGCGATTTGATTTTGCTTAGGAAGATCGGGGATTCTCTCGTGTAACGTACCTGACTGCGTATAAACTAAGACAAGTTACTGTGCTTGAGCAATTACTTGCTCCTTAGTAACGACTCCAGCCTTAGCTACATCCTCAGTGATCTTTGGCAATAAAGATTTTACAAACCATTCAGCTAAGATCTGATCCGGAATAAAAACCTTCACTAAACGCCGTTGACGTCTCCATTCATTAATGTGATCTGAAATGTAAGTGGACGTTGACTGCTTTAATGAAGTTAATAATTCCATGCCATTGTCATATCTGACAGGCAACTGAAAATGAGTTAAAAATGAAGTAGCTAGCTGACTAAAATTATAAAAAGTGGCTCGCGGTAATTCAATGTACCACTTGGCCGCAAGGCCAATTAGAGTGCGCTGGAAAAGCCTTAAACGGATTGAATCATCTGAAATGGAATTAGACACACACCAAAGGTGATAAGTCATCACATGGTTCGACGGGTCCTCTCCTGATTTGCCTTCAAACTTAGGAATATCACTAGGCAACTTATTTGGCATTGGCGGCCAAAATGGAAGATAGTTAAGGGATCGTTCATAAGGCGCGACAAGTCAGGCAAGTCCAAAGTTGCGATAAACGGTAACTGACGATTAGGGTCCCTAAAACTCTGGGTCATGAGACTAGCCCCAGGAGGAGGATATCCAGGATAACTAGGAATTGGAATTGCATTTGGGATATTATATCCTCCCGGAAAACCAGGATTAACCGGACCGTACTGGGGTTGTGGACGTTGTTGATATGTATACCCAGGGTACAGTTGATACTGATAAACTGGCTGCTGCATAGCTAGACCAAATTGGTACTATCCCTGGTACGGTTGATAAGTAAATTGAGGTTGACTTGTGACAACCGTACTTGAACCAGGTTGTCCTACAGGCATTTGAACCGAAGTTTGAATTGTGGATCCAAACTGAGGTAAATATGTTTGAGGAGTTGATACAGGAACAGTAGAAACCGGAGCTGTCGATACTCCAGAAGTAGGTGGGGTAGATTGAACAGATGTTGCAACAGCCGTTTGAGGCAGAGTACGAGGCGTACTAGGCCCAAGCTGAGAAGCTACAGAAGGTATAGAGGTTTTAATAGTAGACTGGACAGGTTGCTGGGGTGAACCAGAAACTAAGGGTTGTCTAGTTTGAGATGACAACTGTACATTCGGTTGCAAGACCTGTTGAGTTTGAGATGGATCCCACACTAAGTTCATTCCGGGGTACGGACCCATAACAGGTTGAGAATATTGAGGACCATAACCGGGTTGAGGGTAGGGTTGATAATTCAGAGGTACATTTCCAGTTCCTTGAACATATGATTGACTGGAAGGTGGTTGGAAACCTTGGTTCAAGTACTGACCTTGAGGTTGATAACCCTGAGGCACTTACTGATACTGGGGTTGACCTTGAGGTACATATTGATACTGGGGTTGACCTTGAGGTACATATTGAGTCTGGGGTTGACCTTGAGGAACGTATGGTCCCGTAGGTATGTATTGTCCTTGAGGTTGCCCCCCAGGCGCAAATTGGGTACCTTGAGGTTGCCCCCTGGCGATAATTGAGGATTTTGAGGCTGCCCCCCAAGCGGTACTGGCCACCTTGAGGTTAAGGATTAGGAATAGTACCTGACATCATGAGAATATATTCTACACTCAATGGCTTAGTTCCATTTTTTCCAGTTAATAGCCCTTGTTCAATAGGTTGAGGAGACACTCCCGACAAAGTACCAGTAAGTGACTGATACCCAGAGGGAACAAAAGGACCGCCGTACAAAAAGGATTCTGGAGATTGAGAAAACATGGACGACTGTCTTGACATATTTAACGGAGGATAGTAACCCCTAGGTGTTGGGTGAAAAGGAATATGAGGTGGTGAAAAAATTAATCCCGGGTTTTCCAAAAAGTTAGTCAATGAAAGATACCAAGCATTGCTCCTAGGTGGACTGTAAAAGATTGATTCACGCTCCCTAAGTTCTATAACAGGTTGATTTTCAGGGATAGGGATGCCTTCTTCTTCTTCCAGAGTAGCAAGTTCTTCAATAGCTATTAGTCCAGAAGGAAGATTTTGGGTAATTATTCTTTCTACCCTGGGTGAACCAGGACCACTAGAAGTTGGAGAGGTAAATCCCGACGTTGGAGTAGCAGAAAATTCAGTTTCAGGTTCGGATATTTCAGGTTGCTCACCTAAATCACTAGTAGATGAAAAGCTACTAGTAATTTCGGAAACAGACACAGATTGTTGATTATAATCTGCTACTAGAGCTTGAAAATCAAGATGTACCACCAAAGAAGACTCTCTTTCTTCAGGTGACCCAACTCTACTGTCTCTAGGAGTTACGAGGGCTTTTAACCCTTCAGGCTGGCTCGGTGAAAACTCAGGAGGTTGGCCCCGAAGTCTACGGGACTTCCGCGGTAATTTAGCCACGATTAAATATTTTAACTACTTCACACGAAAACAAAGTAAAATCTCAATGAAAACCACCTAAAGCCTCTAAAGAACCAAACAAATTGAATCACGTGCCTAAAGAATCTAGGAGATCAAACCACACACAAACAGTAACTTTCCGTACCGAAAACACTAGTTGGTGATGAAATCCAACGTCGCAGAGTTCAATACAGAAATGGGGGTTGGAACAGTTACCCCGGCAATGTGCTTAATGAATAGACTGGCACAAGTTCCTCCACTAAACTGTCTCGAGTGAAGAGAACCCCCCAGAAAATCCAAGTGAGTCTAGCCGACGTCTGCTCCAGGTACAGTGGGATCTTCCCTTCACCGTCACCTTAGGAAGAATCCTATAGAATATGGTCACTATGGTTACCAATGGAAACAAATATACCTGGGGGAATAGTCTACGATCCGATACACACGCAAGGGCAGAGTAACAAGCTCAATCCCCTTGAAGGCTCCTTGACATAATCCAAGGTTTACCAACAAGTTACCCCAAGCTCCTCGACAATGGTTAATCTGAGGTTTACCGTTTTTAATACGTGAATATCTGGCGTGGTTCCCAATGAGGAAGGATTGATTCCCACACTGGTTCGGACACGATCTCGTGCTTCTCCTTTAAGAGGAGCTTTTCCAGAGCATAGATGCAACAATTGGATTTTTCTCCTACCGCAAGATACAGCTACTTGTTTGTTTTACTCTCTTGGAGAGTTAATTACTCCCTATTCCAAGACACTAGCCTAAGCTATGTTGGTGTAATAGAGCCCTAGAAATAAAAAGATTACTAGATAGATTTTACTTTAAGCGTTATTTTTATTGGTTTTTGTTTAAGTCAAGAGGTGTGGAGATGAAACTTGTGGTGTGAAGACTCGACTCGAAATCACTAAAAAATGCGCTTAAGATGATAAGCAATCTTTTCCCTTCAATGAATTTCTAGCTAGGAAAGAGTTTGAGAATGCAAATGCTTATAAACACAAATATTTCTTAACAAACAAATCAAAAGGAGCTTTTTTTTTTCTTTTCCAATGCACTCAAAATGAGACAACTAGTTATTTTTACAAAATTTTCCTTTTTCTTTCAAACACTCAAACACTACAAAAACAAACTTTTTCCAAAAGAGATTTTTTTATTTTTATAAAACACTCAAAACTATGGAAAATCTAATCTTGAGATCTATAAACTATAAAAAATTATTTGAAGTAAAAGCCTACTAGATGTCTTTTCAAGGATGTTTTACTTAGCTATAAGCAAACTAAGGACCAATTTGTCCAGAATCACAAATTAGTAAAAAAAAACCAATTTTTGTATTCTTTTCTAAAAATGAAATCCAAAATTTTAACACAAGTCTTTTCGAAGTTTCGCAAAAAGAAAACACAAGGTGGATTCCTCAACAAAGGCAAATTTTGCAAATGGTCAGACTCATAAGAAGGCCAGTAAAAACCAAGGTGATCTGAGGCTTCTATAGCTTCTAAGCTCTGAGCTACGACAAGACCAAAATGAAAACCAAGCCCGACAACCAAAACTTCTAGGACTTTCACCTAAAACCCTAACACCAATGGAATTAACCTAAGAAAAGTTCTTGACAAGTCACATGCAGGTCTGGGTAGGGGATAATAACATCTAAACAAAAACTAAGCTGACTAAAAGGGAAAATCTCAAGTTTTCCAAAATTTTGACAGGGTCCGCAGGCCCGCGATACCACTCTGTGTGAAAAGCAAAAGTGCGGATAGGTCCGCACTGTGTTGCAAGTTGAGGGTGCGGTCCTCTCCCAAAGTTATGAAAAACAAAAAATAATCATATATCTACTAAATCTACCCAATTCCACACACAACAAGCCAAAAACAAAAACAAAAACACAGTTTCTCAAGTCAAAGTAAAGAAAATCAAGAAATCAATTCCCCAGTGGAGTCGCCATTTTGTCAAACGGAATGAGTCGATCTTGCGGACAAGATTGACCTTCCTAGAATCTAACGATATCTAGTGACAAGCAAGCCAATCAAAAACTATCTTTCTCTAAATATGAAATTTATAAACAAAGGCAAACAAGTGTTTTAGGCCTACCTTGGGTCCAATGCAAGTTTGTGGAAGCCTCGCTCCTTTGATCCAAATGAGCTCCTTTGTAGTGAATCTGCAAACACAAACAAGCACACAAATTAAATAGCACCTGAAAAGCCAATATCATAAAGCATACTTATCATGATGATCAAGGAATTCATGAAACAAATGACATAAGACAATTTGTTGAGAAAAATGATTCTGATTGTATTAATTCAAATCAAAGAAGAACTTTACAACCTGTACCTTGATGTTGTACAAGCTCCTCCCAGGGTCCAACAATAAGTCTCCTCTACTTTGACAAGTTTCACTCTCTTCCCAATGAAGCCAAAAAGGTATGTGATCTCTCCTCTCAAGCTTAACTACGAAGTCTCAATTCCACCAGCATTTACCCTAAAAATGTTCAGCTTCTAACCCCCCCTAGCAACCAGCCCAATGCCTTAATTTATAGTGCAATAGAGAGAAGTTACTAGGTCCTCCTTCAAAGGGATAAAGCCCTCCTTCAAAGGGATAGCTCCTCTCATCAAGGGATTAGCTCCTTCTCTTTTGGGATGCATGAACCACCTAAGAGTGAACAATCCATGTCAAAAGTCCTTCTAGAATCATCTAGAATTAACCAAAAGTGAGTTTTTTAGAATAAACTTGCGCCTTTTTTACTTTCATAGGGGTCTGCACCCACTCCTTTAGAGAGAGTGGGCAGGTCCGCAGGTAATGTGAACAGGGGGTGCGGGACCACATGCAATAGTGAGAGAAAGTGCAGAACCAGAGTTTTGTTGATTTTTAATGTCTTTCTCTCATTTTCAAAGCTTGACATGAAGAGCTGAGGTCTAAGACTTGCTTAGGAGGACAGTATAAGTGATGATAGACCCATACTGACTGCAAATAGTCATGGTGACGATATTTTTGTATAACAGGCACCTAAAGACAACAATGGATAGGTATAAATATAGGTGACCTAATGAGAGGTTATCCCAAGCATAGAAACTCATTCTTATGACTACTTTTGCCTAAAAAGGAGACACTAACCTCGGGAGTAGCTGCAAATAAATAAGGAGAATGTTTATGGTTTTTTCATGATGAGAAGAAGTTGATTTTTATTCTAGCAGCCAGGCCCATGGTTCTATGTTTTTTGTGCCCTAATTAGAGCTCTATCCAGAAAGTTGTAAGCCATCAAATTTTGTCTTGAATGTATTTTTTGTTTTGCATTTAGGGAAGAAGGTAGGGCCACTAAAAGAGGTGCAAAATACCTCAATCTTGTCTATTTTGTAGGGCCACAAGGCCTAAGGAGGTGTGGTGGTTTTTATGTGGTAAGGTATGCCATAAGAGAGGCTAAAATAAGCCTTAGATTTTAAAAATGAGTTGCAAAGGAGTTGAGGCAGAGAGTAAACCCTTGTGATAGTAAGAAGGGATTATTTAATGAAGTAGAAAGGCTATTGAGTTGAAGTGATGAGGTTTGTCAATAAAGGTTGGATTGGGTAGCTTTGTTTCTAGGCTAATATAAAGTGAATAGGTAGGCACATCCATTGTGAGAAGAAGACTAATTTTTAGTTGATCATAGAGTGATGTGTAAGGGCTTACTGATAGTGATAAGGCTAGTGGTTAGGGTTGACTCTACAAGTGAATTTTATGAAGAAAATATCTTATGAGAAGTTGGGTATGTAGAGGTATTAAAGTAGAAATTTCTCTATGAGAAAGGTGGCAAAGGACCCATTAAGTACACCAAGAAAATAGGACTAAAATGGTTATAAGTGAAGGTAATTTACAACAAGTCAATAAGTTTTTTTCTTGTTATTTTGGGAAGAATGATTGCCAAACGTTGTTGACTTCAAGCCCTATTTTTTCCTTGTATCAGGGTTTTGTAAGTGCCATCATCCATGGTATGTGAGCCCTATGATCATTTTATTAATGAAGTAATGAAAAAAAAAAATCGGTCTTGAAATTATTGTGTACTTTGTTGATTCACTGTTGTTACATTTCCACTATGCAAAGTTCTTGAAGTTGTGTGTATTTCAGTGTGTTTGTGATTGAGATTAGACATAGAAATAATTTTGAAGTACTAGGAAAAATCAACATGGTTTCAAAGCTACTTTGAAGGGACAACTAAATCATACTGTGCATAGTGAACAACTTGTGCAGAAATTGGTTTCCTTATTGTTGAAGGAATAACAACATGGCCATGTTGGTTACTCATTTGAGATATGAAGATAGGATAGATTGGTTCTCCAACTATAGTCCTTGGAAGGAAGGCATCAGGTTGGTCTTTTTGGTGAACAAGCTATGGTATTTTACTAACAAGGTGATTCAAAAACCAACAAATTGCAAGGAGTTTGAAGTATTTAAAGAGATGGATGTGAAAGCTAAGCTCATCATCCTAGAGGGTACTAAGGATCACTTGATACCTTATCTAACTGAGAAGAACACTGAACAAGAGATGTGGAAGGGTATTCAGTATTTGTTCAAGAATAAGAAAGAGACCCAATTGTTGGTATTGAGAGATAAGTTGAAGAACACCAAGATGTTGGATGAAAATGGTGTGACTCCATATTTGATGAACATTTCTCAATTTTTTTATGAGCTAGCTCCCATTAGACATAATGTTCCAAATTCTGATTTAGTGAGGACTCCATAGAAGAGCTTCATAAAAAAATGGAAGCCATTTATTAAATGTATTGTCTCTTGAGACAAGCTTCCAGATTGGAATAGGTTATGGGATGACTTCATCCAAGAATAATTGAATGATGAGGCTCTTCATAAGAATAATTATAAAGAAGAGAACACAAAGAGAACATGAATCTTACAAGAAATATGAAGGTCAAAGTGAAGAAGAATTTGAGCAAGGTGAAGTGTCAAGCATGTGGCAAGCATGGTCATTATGTTATTAAGTGTTTGTTATGCAACCAACTCACAAAATAGGATAAGAGATAGATCAACGACTTCAAACTTAGCCTCTTCAATGGGGAAACCTCCTTTACACCACAAACGAACAATTCTTGGATGATACAAATGACAAATCCTCATTTCTATATATAGGAGTCTAAGGGGTCACAATATAATCAAAGCCAACATAACAATAATAATGTGAGGGAACAACAATAATAATAGTGGGATTCTATGGGGCACAATAATAACAATATGGGGACAATAGGGGCACAACAATAATAATAAGGAGCTAAAATGACAATAATAATGTTATGCAACCAACTTAAAAAATAGAACAAAAGATAGATCAACAAATTCAAAATCAACCTCTTCGAGGGGGAAACCTCCTTTACATTAACAAATGAACAATTCTTCAATAATTCAAATGAAAAAACCTCCTTCCTAATTATAGGAGTCTAAGGGGTCACAATATAATCATAGTCGACCTAACAATAGTAATGTAAGGGCATAACAATAATAATAGTGGGCTTCTATGGGGCACAATAATAACAATATGGGGACTACATGGGCACAACAATAAAAATAAAGGGGTTTCACTAATAACAATAAGGGGCTACACTAGTAGTATAGGGACCTAACATGCCCCTCTCCTCCTAAAAATTGTTGTCCTCAACGCTTGAGTAGTTTTGGATGCTTCTGTAAAAAATTAGCATCCGCCCATGTGAAATCTTCAGCGGGTAAGTTATTACACTTGATGAGATACCTTGAAATTGATCAATTTTGTAGTTGTCAGGGTCTTGTTTCCGTCACTGCTTCAGGTTCAAATATGATTTTTCATTCCTCGTCAAGTTCTGGAAATATTGTTTGAACTGGGACCTTGTCACCTATAACCTTCTTTAAGCATGAAACATGGAAAACTAGGTGCACTAAAGAATATGCTGGAACCTCCAATTTGTATGCCATAGTACTAATCTTTTGCAACACCTTGTAAGGACCATAGTACCTTGGTGATAATTTATTATCCTTCTTAGCTCGGTTGAGGGACATTTTTTTCTATGATTGTAGCCATAAAAATACCCAGTTGTCTACATCAAAACTTCTTTTGCTGCAATGTTGATATGCTTATTGTTTCATTTGATTCTATGCCAAAGTGAGGTTATCCTTTAAGAGTTGGATAACTTGTTGGTGATGCTCGATGTGATCCTCCATTGCTTGAACCTTAGAATTTTTTCTTAAAGATGATGTGATGGGTGGTGGATGAAATCCATAAAGTTCCAATGAATTACAGGATATGGTGGGATTAATTTATTCTTTCTATGGGGTTGGTTCCTTGTGTATATCCTCTTCTTTTTATGTTTCATGATCCTTTTCTTCCCCCTCTTCAAAATTTATGTAAAATAATTTCTTCTTAACAAACTTATGGCCTTTAGTGTATTTCCTATCACAACTGTAACAAAGCCCTTTTGCTCTTTTTTCCTCCAACTGTTGCGGTGTCAACCTTGTAGTTTGTGGAGGGCTAGAAGTAGCAACACTTCTGTCTTTATAGTTGTGAGTGGTAGACTTCCTTGTTGACATAATTTTGCTTTCCACTTTTCTTTCCAACTTGTATCCCTTATCCAATGAATTAGGTTCCCAGAAGTGAACCTTGTATTGGATTGTATCCTTTAAAGTCCCTAGGAAGACATCAATCTGATGCTCCTCTAGATTGTCATTTACTCTTATATTCAATTTTTGGAAGTCCTCAATCTGCTCTGCCATTGAACCCTTTTGTTTGAGATTTATCAATTGGATAAAGAAGGTGTTGTTGTTTGTATCCTCATGATGTGCTATCATCTCCTCCATAAAAATGGATAAAGTGACAATGTTTTTATGAGATAAAATCCGTCGATACCATGCAAATTGATTGAGTACTAAATATAAAGTTGCAATACGTAATTTTTGTGTGTTTTACACATTATGGAGATCAAAATATTGCTCCATCTATAGTATCCATGTTACGGGATCCTTGCCATCAAAATTCCTCATATCAGTCTTTGGAATATGGCAGGTCGTTAATCCAATGTTAGGTTCTACGAAATCATGATTAACATCTATTTTGTTCTCATCATGAGTTTCCTCTACTACCTTTTCGCCATTAGGAAGTCTTTCTTGTAGCGACTTTGTCCCACCTTCCTTCAAATCTTCCATGTTTCCATTCACTTTTTCTTCTATACCATTGATCTTTTTTATCATCGCTTTGATCACATTCTTCAAATCATCCCTCCAATTTTTCTTTCTAGGTGTTTCTATATTCTTGATTCAAGTCATTCGTTTTCTTGATTTTAGGAGCTCCATCTAGAATCTATTGTATCTGTATAATTTCGGATCCCCAAAGTCTAAAATTTTGTCTTTTGGTAGCCCTCTAAGTCCTTTTTCAAACCCCACAATTCTGATGGAGATTGGATTCTCCAAGAAATAGTTATTTTCAAACTTCCTCCAAGACCTGATTATAGGTTGCTTGTGTGGAGTTCCACATGCCCTGGTTTTGACATTCATCCCTGCAGACAATATCCAAGAAACTACAGTTTGTCCTCTTTCTTTCAATGTTTACGAAATTTGAATCTGATTCTCAGAGAGAATGTTATTATGATTTTCCCATTGTCATCTATTTGAGATGGAATTCAGAAGCCTACAAAAACCCTAATTTCAGCTCAAATAGGTTTTAATTTTAGCTTCAGCTCAAATGGGTTTTAATTTCAGCTTTAGAAACTTTGTAGAAATTTTTTTTAGCAAAAATTCCATGATGTCCTGTTTAAAGTAGTGAATCCCTAGAATCCAAAGCTCTAATACCAAGTGTTATGCAACCAGCATACAAAATAGAAGAAAATATAGATCAACAAATTCAAAATCAACCTCTTCTTTACATTACACAAATGAACAATTATTTGATGATTCAAATGAGAAAACCTCCTTTCTATATAGGAGTCTAAAGGGTCGTAATATAATCAGAGTTGACCAAACAACAGAAATGTAAGGGCACAACAATAATAATAGTGGGCTTCTATGGGGCACAATAATAACAATATGGGGAATACATTGGCACAACAATAAAAATAAGGGGGTTGCACTAATAACAATAAGGGGCTACACTAGTAGTATAGGGACCTAACAAGTAATGGGGGAATACACTAGTATTATAGAGACCTAACATGCCCCTCTCCTTCAAAATTTTTTTTGTCGTGAATGCTTGAGTAGTTCTAGATGCTTCTGTGTAAATATCTCATCCTCCCATGTGGAATCTTCAGTAGGTAAGTTCTTCCACATGATGACATACTTTAAAATTGATCGTTTTCGTAGTTGTCGAGTTCTTGTTTTTGTGACTGCTTCAGGTTCTAATATGATTTTTTCTTCCTCATCAAGTTTTGTCAATATTGTTTGAACTGGGAGCTTGTCACCTATAACCTTCTTTAAGCATGAAACATGGAAAACTAGGTGCACTCTGGAAGATGCAAGAAGCTCCAATTTGTATGCCATAGTACCAATCTTTTGAAACACCTTATATGGACCATAATACTTCGGTGATAATTTATTATCCTTCTTAGCTTGCTTGAGGGACATTTTTTCTATGGTTGTAGTCATAGAAATACCTAGCCACCTACATCAAAACTTCTTTCATTGTGATGTTCATATATCTATTGTTTCATTTTATTATTCACCAAAGTGAGGTTATCCTTTAAGAGTTAGAGAACTTGTTGTTGATGCTCGATATGGTCTTCCACTGCTTGAACCTTAGAATTTTCTCTTAAAGATGATGTTATGGATGGTGGATGATATCCATAAAGTGCCATAAATGGGGTCATTTTTTCTATAGTATGGAAGGAAGTGTTATACCACCATTCAGCTAAAGGTAACCACTTGACCTAATGTGTTCGTTTATCAGATATAGTGCAACAAAGTTATCCTTCCAAACATTTATTTTCTATCTCAGTTTTCCCATCAGATTGAGGATGATAAGATGAGCTATGAGCTAACTGAGTGCCTAAACAAGAAAATAATTTGGTCCAAAAATTTCCAGTGAAAATGGGATCTCTGTCGCTTACAATAATATTTGGGTTTCCATGTAGCTTTTGAATGCTTTCCATAAAGGCAGTGGCAACTGTATCATCTTTAAATGGATGAGATAATGAAAAAAAATGTGCATACTTGGTAAGTCTATCAACTACCACCATGATCACACTCTTTCCTTCAGACTTGGGTAAACCTGTGCTAAAATCCATTGAAACCTCCTCCCGACGTTAACTTGGAATGGATAAAGGTTGTAACAAACATGGGGTCTTAATTGTCTCAACTTTATTTTGTTGGCAAAACAAACATTCCACTGCAAACTTTTGAATATTAGATTTAAGGCCATCCCAAAAAAATTCCTTCTTAACCCTATAGTAAGTTTTAAAAATCCCGAGTGCCCTCCTAAGCGAAAGGTGTGCAATTCCAGAAGAATATTTTGTTTGAGTTGGGAATTCATATAAAGGTATAAGTTATCTTTGTACCATAACGAATCATTTTTCTAGCTAAATGTATCATATGTATTGGGATCTTGCTACAAATTTTGAATGAGTGCCCACATTTCTTCATCATTCTTCCATTCATCCTTTGCTTCATTTATCCAATCTGGTTGGATGATATAAATGGCATAAAGAAATGTTTTCACATCCTCATCCTTTCTTGAGAGTGCATCTGCAATAACATTTTGCTTCCCTTCTTTGTAGATGATTTCAAAGTCATAACCCAACATATTTGTGACCCATTTTACTTTCTCTTTTGAAGATAATCTTTGTTCTAAAAAGTATTTAAGACTATCATGATCCGCTTTTACCTTGAAGTGTCTTCCCATTAGGTAAGGTCACCATTTCTTAAGTGCATGCTGTATTGCGAACATTTCCTTCTCATAAATAGCTTTATGTAAATACTTTCCTTTGATTAGATGAATTTCAAAAGAAACGCGTCTTCCTTCTTTCATTAAAACAACACCAATTCCATTTCCTCAAGCATCACATTCAGCGCTAATTTTTTTTTGTGAAGTCTAGCATAGCTAAGACCAATGCTTGGCACATGGCCACTTTAAGATGTTCAAAGGCCTTCATTGCTTCCGGAGTCCAAGAAAATGCATCTTTCTTTAGTAATGTTATTAGAGATGCTATTATTTCCCTGTAATTCTTAAAAAACTTGCAATAATACCCTATCAGCCTGCGAAATCCTCGCAAGGCTTTATGGATGTGGGGATTTTACATTCCTTAATGGTTTTCATTTTGCTAGGTTCTACCTTAATGCCTTCATGAGATACAATATGACCTGGATATTCCACTTCTTGTACTCCAAAGAAACATTTGGAGGTTTTTTCATATAATTTTTTCTTCTCCAATAGTTTGAGCACCCTATTAAAATGTTGAACATGATCCTTCCAAGACTTGATGTAGATTAGTATATCATCAAAAAATACTAACACAAATTTTCTAAGGGTTTGAAAATGGAATTCATCAAACCTTGAAATGTAGAAGGTGCATTGGTAAGGCCAAAAGGCATAACCAAAAATTCACAATGACCCACATGAGTTCCAAATGTTGTTTTCGCAAAGTCATCACTTTTCATTCTGATTTGATGATATTCTGAATGAAGATCCAACTTGGTGAAGTAAATTGCTCCATGTAATTCATCCAATAATTCATCAATAATGGGAATAGGAAATTTATATTTAATAGTGAGCTTGTTGAGATCCCTGTAATAAGAACATATGTGCCATGATCCATCATTCTTGTGCACCAATACTACTGGAGTAGACAAAGAACTTTGAATAGGTTGAATTATACCAACCTCTAGCATTTCTGCAACCATATGTTCAATTTCACTCTTTTGGGCATAGGGATATCTGTAGGGCCTGATGTTTGGAGGAGCACTTCCTGTAATCAAATAAATAGCAAGATCATGATCATGAATAGGTGGGAGGCCTTTGGGAGTCTCAAATACCTTGGAATGATTGTCCAAGACTTTCTAGAGACCTGGAGAAATAGATGATTTCGATGTGGGAACCTCTAGTGAACATAATTGTGCAATTACGCCCTATTATTCTTTCTTTAGAAGATTTGTCATGTCGTTAGAGTTGATTATATTTCTCGCTTTCCATGTGATACCCCTTAATTCAACTTCCTTTCCTTCCCAAAAAATTTCAATAAAAATTCTTGAAAATTAAAATCTATCATACACAAAGATTGCATTGGACTCCTGTTACACCATCAGCACCACCCATTGGAATAGAATGCATTGGACTATTTAATACATATTATACCATGGATAGCTTGATATTATGGCACTTTCCAGAGAAATTTATGATTCCTCCATTTGCAACCATCACTTGACACTTTGGTGCTGGATATATGAATAAATTCAATTCCTTGGCTATCTTACAATGAATAAAATTATGGCTACTAATCGAATCAATCAACACTATTACCTTTTTATTCTTGATATGTCCTTCTATCTTGAGAGTTTGAGGAGTGCTAATTCCTGCCAATGTATTACAATATATGGTCAGATTCATTTCTTCTTTCTATAGGGTTGATTCTTGGTGTATATCCTCTTCTTTTGACATTTCTTGTTTCTTTTCTTCCTCCTCTTCACAATCTATGTAAAATAATTTCTTCTGAGCACACTTATGACCTTTAGTGTATTTTCTATCACAACTGTAACAAAGCCCTTTTGCTCTTTTTTATTCCAATTGTTGTGGTGTCAACCTTGTAGGTTGTGGAAGGCTAGGGGTAGCAACACTTCCATGTTTATAGTTGTGAGTGGTAGGCTTCCTTATTCCCATAATTATTCTTTCCAACCCGAATTCCTTTTCCAATGAATCAGGTTCCCAAAGGCAAACCTCATGTTGGATGTTATCCTTTAAAGTCCCTATGAACACATCAATCCTATTCTATTCTGGAATATAATTTACCATTATATTCAATTTTTGGAAGTCCTCAATGTGATCCACCATTGAACCCTTTTGTTTGATATTTATCAATTGGCTTAAGAAGGTGTTTCTCTTTGTATCCTCATAATATGCTATTATTTCCTCCGTAAAAGTTAACGAAGTGAAAATTTGTTTATGAGAGCAAAGGCATCGATATTGTTGAGAGATTTAATGGGTGTATTAATTCTCCTGCATCTATATGTTAATTCGGGCTCATAAAAACGAGTTGTACTATGCTTTCTAAATTTAGTTTTTAGACAGAGTTTTAATGGTTTCCTTTATGAAATGAGTTAGCTAAATCTAGCACACAATTCATCAAACCCTAGCTAGCAAAATCAATAACCAAATTATAACTTGAAACTCTTAATGAATCTATACTTAAATGAAATCCCAATCTCAATCATAAAAAATTCCAATTAAAAAACTTTATCAAATAACTCAGATCTCATGAAAACACTAAGAAACCCTAATTCTGTTACCTATGCTACTCTTGAATGAAAAGTTGCAAATTCTAATCTACTTCAAGCATGTTTGGAAGGCAAGTAAACTTGAAACTAAACTTTCCAAAGGTAACTTCAAATCTATGATAAGCTTCACTCTTGGACACAACTCGGAAGAATCTCTGACTAAAAACCTATTCAATCCTCTTGCTTGTTTAACTAAGTACAAATCTAAATCTTGTACCTAAAATTAAAATGACTTCAAATCTGCTATCAAACTCTTACTTAACAAAATACACTCTTCTAGCATTCAATCATCATGAAAGGAAAACTTAACTCAATGAAATACCAACTCTCCTTGTCAAACCAATGAAAGCTTGTTTGTAAACTGATAAACTTAAACCTATACTCTGTTTCACACCCTTAACCAGGAAACTTGATCTCTCACACTAATACATATTCCTAATCTATCATAACCTTAAGAACAAACTTCAAGCCTTAACTCTATTCTTAAGAATGACAACAAATAAAACAACTATAAATTGGTATCAACCACACAAAACTGTACTTAGGAAAATATCCTATAGTTGCATAAATCTCAGATTAAACTCAAGAAAACCTATTCAAAATCTCGGCAAAACAACACTCTGTCTTCGAAATCCAATCAGGCACACATTACCTCAGGCTGGAAATAGTATCAGACTATAAGATATGGAACTCCACTCAAGTACTCTAAACGAAGCAAGGGAAATCGTACTGAAAACTAAAACCAAATCGCTCACTTGAACTCTACAATAAATCTGCGAATTCTATTTAACAAACTGAGAATTTATTTGATAAATGAAACTAACTCAAACTATGATAAGCCATTTGAATTAATTAATCTGGAAGTAGTGCTTCCATGGAATACACCCTTATGCAAATAACTTAGCATAAAACTAATCAATTTGGACTAAATCAAATTATAATAAATCAAGCCATTCTGATCAATCAATCTGGAACAAATACTCCTATGGCACACACATCTATGAAAACAACTCGAAAGGAAATCAATCAATTCAATCACTGGAAGAAATGAAAAATGCGATTTATTTGAAATTGACTGAAACACAATCCAATGTATAATTAAACTCACACCTTATCAATTCTGATTACTCAGTATATTATCTCGACTTCAGGATTAGAGGGTTGCTCTGTGTTCTCAACAAATAGACCAACTTGTCATAAGAATTCAATTGATAATATGATTAAAACAATTTTAATATATCTATGACAATAGGCTTTAGTGAACGGAGTATGAATCTGCTTTAGAACTAGGAGTGCCAATCACACGAGAACCATATATTCAAATTGCTAGAGTAAAGGATCTGAAAATGCATTACATAGTCAACATACCATAATCATTTCAAATTCAATAGAAACTTCATGCATAAGAAATTAAAAAACCAGAGATAAATGAAATGCTATTATGACTATCACATAGCTAGGTTCCTAAGAAATGATACAAAGCTGATCCCAGATAGTGGTGGGCTCGACCACATTTGGGGGCTTACTTACCTACAAGAAACGAAAAGTTTCAATCACAACTAATTCATGAATTCATGGTGAACTATCCAACCAATTGATTTGAACTCAATACATAGCCATCGTAAAAGTATTTCAATTAGAAATAATAAGTTTGGAGATGAAAGATACAAAATGACAATATGTCTTCTGTTCGCTACCCCACTAATAATTACAAAGCAACCTTTTATAGGAATTCGCTTAGTTGAAAACAACCTGGACCATACATAGTAAATTCAACAGCTTGGATTGTTAAATTGATCTTCCAGATTGGGTGGCTGGAACAACCTGTTCGATTTAGAATAACAAGCCCTCAACCAAACCCAATATTGGTATCAACTATGTTTAGTAAGGATGGCGAATATTTTTGTGATGGTGGAAGTTGAACTCGTTTAAACATAGCTAGAGGTGGCATGCTCATCTAGAAGTATGCAACCTCTCATCCTTTGCATCGTTAGATACTGATCCCAAAATGGTTGTTGAGTAAAAAAGTGGTGGAACATGGTTCATGGGCCAGCACTCTCCTATTCTCATCCTACTCAGCTGTTGCAATATCCACACTTGACCATACTGATTAGTTAGTTCATTGATAGCAACTCAAATTCTCTTAAATCTAACTAATAAACAGAAAAATGTCACACTGAAATGGTTTACCTCGTAGTAGGATTTTGATAGTGTGTTGATGCCCCGAAAATCGTTGTATCAACATTGGGGGATAACCACCCGGTCCGGACCTTAGTACAGCTCCTTTTCCATTTGGAATGGTGGCTCCGACTGGGGATAATGGGACCAGTTTCCCAGTAATGGATAAACGGGATGAATGAATGATTGGTTGACTAATCATATGATAGGTGAATAACTTAATCTATCAGTGAAATAAAAGAAATACTACTAATCCCGGGAACTATTGTATTTTTTAAAGTGTAGCGCTTGATGATCTATGTTTATAAACAGGCATGTAGATGACTCTATTCAATAAACATGGACTTTTATTCATTCAAGAATTACTCTGCTTAAATTGTTAAACAAAGGGATTAGCGCAATATTGCTACACTTTATATATCATCGATACATATATGATCAAAGGAAAAGCTTCCCATAAACATCCAATAGTGGAGGGAATAAAGAAATGTTCTTAAAACACATACATATATTCGATAATAGCAAAGGCAATCAAGTAACAATTCATATGAAAAGAATGAATTCAGACATAGATAATAGTACCATATGAGCTGCTAAACACTCCCAATATCAATCGCTATTTGAGATTCTTCTTCCAACACAGAAATACTTTCAAACAAAGACAGTAGTGCACATTTGCATAAAAGCTTCCTTGTCAAAATTAGAATAACTGGTCCAGTTTTATAAAAGAATATGGCTGAAGCACAATAGTGCAACTTCAGTCTTTAATTCAAATACAAAACTTTACGATCCCTTCTAAAAACATGAAAGGGTCTATAAATACTTAATTAAGCTAACTATCTATGAAATTGAAATCCTACTTAATTGGTATCAATTAATTTTGATCCTATTTTCCTCAGCAACCTGGCAGTCGGCGGCATGAATCATCAAGTAGGTTGTTTGCCTTTAAATCTGAGCTGACTTATCGCAAGCATCGGCTCTACTTCGGGTGGTTTGTTGAGGCGAGAGCTAAGCTGGGCGACATAGGTGGCATCCTGAATATCGGGGATAATATACCCGATTGCATCTGTAAGGCACTTGAGGGCGGCTCTTTGAGTGTGTGGTTTTACCAAGAAGAACTAATAGGTGTCCCATGTTAAACTGTTAATTCCAGCAATTAATCTCCCCTTTTCCTCTAGATATGGATAACATGACTGCTCCAATGTTTTCATCGCTGTCAATTTTCCTGGTGTGCATTGGGAAATCATGTTTGACAAGTAGAGAGTGTTATTAACTAATTCAACCAAATTGCTTGCAGTTGATTTGCACCTTGAAACTGCCCTCTCTGCTTTCATTAACTGGGACTGCCATTCTGTAAATAATATATCTTTATGTGACTCTAAAATTCTTGGTAAATTCGCCGCTTGTCCCTGGTCAGTATCTTGCCAGTCAAGAAATGCAGCTATCGTTTCTTCAGCTTGATCCAATTCCGTCCTAGCCTTTTCTATTTTCTCACTTATTGATGCCGTTAATTCACATAGTGGCTCTGCCTGGGCGATTTGTTGACATAGAAGTTTGATTTGTGCTATTAATGTCGTATTTATCTATAGTGCTTCTACTCTGAATTCAGTTATTTGTGGAATGCCCTTTGTCTTCTCAAGCTTTGCTGATAGTTGAGCAATCTGCTCATCTTTTGTTTTCAGCATTTGCTCATTTGCTGCCTTCAGTTGTGCCAAGGCCTCTGACAATTCTTTCTGCTTTTGGATTGCGCTGTGGTCAATCCTTTGTTTCTCTGCCTGCAATTGTTGAGTTAGTTGATTGTTTACTTGCTGTTGTGTCAACAATTGCTGTTCTGCCTGCTCTGCTTTCTGCTTTGCTTCAGTTAGCTGTGCCTGTAATAAGAAGATTTCCTGGTCTTTTGTTTTCAATAAAAGACTCACCTCTGATGCCTTGTCTATTGTTGCTGCTGAATAGGCTCCAGCATATTGTGACAGTTTTGTCAGGTCATCAGAGGGGTCAAATTCCTCCTTCCAAACCACATTGCCCGTGACCGTCTGTTCTGGGAAAAGGGAAGGTTGATCAGTCCTTCTTCTCTTCCTCTATCGTTTTACTACAACTTTATGCCTAGGGCTGTAGAAGACATCCAAGGGAGGAATCTCTTCTATCTGCAAAATGATTTGATCGGAGGGGTCCTTTGGTATTATTTCTACTTCCTTTGAAATGGGTGGGCCGCTGGTTCCACTTGGAACCTGTTGTGAAGTGGTTTCCTGTGTGTCTGCTGCTTTCGAAGTTTCAGTGTTCTTTGAACATTCCAAACTGCTGATAATAGAATCAAATTGCTGCCATTCCTGGAGCAATTTTGGATCAATATGAGTATCCACATTTACTTCAATGTTGGTCTGTTTCTGCTCTTTAGTCTGGGTCTCCTCCCGCACTTTCTCCTGCTCTTTAGTCTGAGTTTCCTCCTGTGGTTTTTCTTGTTCTTTTGTTGTAACCGGAGGTTCCTTTGACTGTTCCCGTTCAGGCTCGCTTGATGATGTTGTTGGGGTTGTTGATAACAGATCTAGAGGCAGAGTTTGCAACCTCTTTTCTCTAATTCTGTTGAATTCAACCAACCCTTCGCCTTGATATTTCATTCTGGCAAATGCCTTAACCTGCATTATTGACTCGGCTGAGGAGAACAGGTCATCGAACATATCTTCTTTATGATCAAACTTTGCCAATTTGGCCTGTTCAAGTGCATTATAGGCGACTTTGTTGGGATCAAATTTCCTATTAGGGAGAGTTGCTAGAGTTAATGATTTCATCTTTGTAGCTTCTTTCTCTGCATGTTTGAAATCATGCAACGTGTAGACACCACATCTCAAAGGAAAAGAGGGCCAGCCCTGCTTCTTATTTTTCTTGAGGGTCTGTGTGACTCCCTCGGCAATGAGCTGATAAGCTATTTCCCTCGCCAACAGTTTATCAGGTATGTACAAGGGAAGGACATGAGGTTCGGCTTGGCTACCGAAAACTCTTATATAAGTAAACTTCTCCTCCCCGAACCATCTTCCTATTGACGTCAAGTCAATCCCTGCTTGGTAGGAAATCTTGGGAGCAGGTTTATCAAAAATAGAGTAATGAATGGGTAACATAAAGCCATTGCAGACTTGGTATAAATGGTGCTTATAAGAGGATTTCCATAATTTCTGATGGTATATGTGAATAGGCATGGGGTCTTGTGATGTCCACCTCCAGCCGAGCACAGGAAATTCAGAATTAAAACACAAGGTATCTAAAATATAGGCACTGTAGTAGAATGGGGGAATTAACCTTTCAGTAACGCGGGTCTTATTTCTAAACTCAAGAACAACTGTTGCTAGTTTATCTGAGAGTATAGTTGCCCAATCCATTATTTCACTGTTACACGCCGCTTCCATCAAGGGAACCATTTCTATAGTGAAATTAGAATATTCGTGCAACCCCCACAATCTACACATCATTATTCCAGCATAACAATAAGGAGAACATAGGGAATCAACCGAGTACTTACCGGAAGATTCATGTTTGTGTTTTGCCGGATTTTGTCTCCAATCCCGGATGGGTTCGGATTCAATTTCGTTCTCTTTTCGGAATTTTTCCTAGAATGCCTTGTTGTACTTCTTCTCTGGCTCAGGCAAATGATACATTTGCCTTAAATCATCAGCCTTCAATGACCCGAAAATTCTCTCGTCTCTGTTGCAGAAGGTTCTGTCCATGATTGGGATTTCCTCAATTGCCCACCGCACTACATCCCTATATGGGAGAATTTGTTCCCGAGCTGCTATCCGATGAAGGAAGGAGTCAGCTAAGTCCTTTAAAGTACCATCAGATTTCTGAGTTGAATCTGCAGAGGCTTATATTGTTGTCACTTCAGGTTCTTCGGCTTCAATCAAATTGTAGGTACTTTGCCAAGTAGTTTTGCCGAGACCAGAACATGTAGTATCAGATATCAATCCTTTTTTTTTATTTGTTGGATCAGCGACGGCTTGTCCTGTGGCTGGCGCAGCGGAAGCGACTGTGGTTTTCTTAGACTTCTTCCCCATTCTGTTTGAGTTTTCTGCTTTGGAATAATTCTGCACAGAAGTGAAAATAAAAGTAACACAGAGAATTGGTAATGAAAATCGAATATGAGAAAGATATATTGATCAATGCGTGATGAGGGATTAACTTTTAAAGTGGCCGCAGATACAATCTATGGGAAGATTTTAGGACTTACAATTACATTAAATGGCCGTTTAAAACCTGCCAATCCTTTAAATGCCCATCATATCATTAATCGGCCGAATGATTTGTTTAAGCGTGCCTTGGATGTTTTGGCGGTTGAGCGCAGGTAAATCATTGTTCGACAGATCAAGCTTTCAATATGAATTGATCGTAATATCCCTCTGTTTTAACGGCTTTTTTGAAATTTGTGCTTTTGGCTTTACCGCAATCGGGCGTCGGGGAAAACTTAACTCCTTATATTGACACCTTTTGAAATCCCCAATCGCCGATAGCGATATCGCATCGCATCGGGAGTATGGGCACTTTATGAAAACATGGATAGCATATCGCCGATCGCCGATAGTGATATCGCATCGCATCGGGGTGAATTACCTGGGGTGCTTTAAGAACATGCACAGTATATTGCCGATCGTCGATAGCGATATCGCATCGGGGAAAATGAATGGGCCGTTAAAGTATGCTTCCTATGTCATTGCGATATGCGATCTTGCGATCATTTTATCGCAATGATAAGAGATTGATTATTTGTATTATTAAGATCAAAATGGGTTTATCGAAAAGGTTTTCATAATGTTTTTTCATTTTGTTTTCGGACGTTTTTTGAATAATACAATGTTGATACCAATCAAAACTAAAGGGACCCATTTCATATGATAGTTTTCCTAAATAAATAATGATATGAAATGGGGGGTTGTTGTAGAGCACAACATAGTGTTAAGAGAAATAAAAATGGCAGGAGAGTAGGTTTAGGAGTACAAAAAGGGAAAGAATAGAGGTGGAAAATAGTGGCAGTGAGGACAAAACAATGGACCAACATCCTCCCACACCAATTTTGATTCATGTCATGCATTGATTACATCCGCCAAAAAGGAAAATTGTGCTAACCAAAAAGAGACTATGGTCAAAGACCAATAATCTTAATCAAGACTTCTATTCCATGTTTTATTGGTGGGGAGAACTTTTAAAACTGGAGAGCTAACCCTTTTGCATTCAATCTTTTAACAGGCCAGTACTCGCTACTTTCCAACACAGCAGTTTCTTCTTCTTTCTCTTCAAGGAATCGTTATGAGCATATAGCTTCATATTGGAATCCCTCACCTAATGATTACATTTTTGACAAAATGAAATAAAACTTTATACTTGTTAGCCTGTTCTCTGAGCCTGGCAATCATTTTCTATAGCTTGATGAATCGCATCTTTAGATTTTTCTTTGCATATTAAGTAGGAGCTCTAGTGGGTGTCGTAGACTATTGTGATGCACTTCCTTCGAGCGATTTTCCCTTGCATCCTCATGGAAAAGAATGATGTTGACTAGCCTTGGTAACACTCCTGCTTACTGGAGTCCAGGTGAGAAATAAGGTCTCCATGTCTCGTGGAATATCCACAGGGATAAATGCTTTGTCTGTGACCATGGGGGCTCTCTCAAGGGATACTTCAAACTGTTGTGCATCAATATCATGAGATGACGAGATGTGGACGTGCTCTGAGCTTGTGCCCTTAGTGTTGGTCCATGGGGCTTAAGCCATGCTCCTAGTCCGTCATCGGCCCTGAGCATAGGTCTTGGCCGAAGAAGCCAAGGGTTTACTGATAGGAAAAAGGGGTCGCCTACATTTGGACTTTGATGTGGCACTTTCGGGAATATAGGAAGGCTCTAACAGGGGTTCTAATGCTTTTCCCTTTGTTATGGGGCTCAACTCAAGTTGGTTTGGCTCAGCCTTATCTCTTTTCCTTTTCCGTTTTGAGCCCACCTGGACTTCAACAAAAACTTACTTTTTGCCATCCTTCAAAATATTATCAGTTGTCTGGGGGAGTTCAGGAATAGGAGTGGGGGAGTGGGTAGGAGAGGTAGGTGTGGATTCATAGTTAGACAGGGGAGTGGCTTCATCTAGTTTTAGTGTGTGGCCTACTTCTCGTTGTCGTCCCTTGGTTTGAGTTTCCTTCCCAGGAAACTCCTCAACTAGGAAATCTTCCCATGACCTTTTCCTCCTCTTGAGCTCAACGACCAACAGGATTTTGATGAGGCGATGGTGGTACAATGTGGTCTTAGGTTTCCCGCCCTGCGACTGCACCACTCTAGCCATCTTATGCAAACTCAATTTCAAGAAGTGGGGAATGTTAAATTTTCTATCCTCTATAAAATGAGTTATTAACCGAATATGGTAAAGGAACATCACTGCATACCTCCCCTCGTAGGTACAAAGCATTGCAACATCATAAGAAATGGGTGTCATCGTTCCTCAATGCAATTTCGTAACACTCCTTTTGCCCAACTGATAAATCTGTAGGCGAGCTTTAAGAACATGGCACAATTTTGGATGTTCAGCTACCCTCCTTTGAAGAATTGTTCGCCCTCGGCTAGTAGCCTGATGTCTCTGCTCATAGATTCTTCTGTGACACTAAAATTCAAGTTTCCCACTTGGACATGCTCTCCATCAAAACTCTCTGTGAATGCCAGGGTGACCTGATCATTGAAACCTTGGAATTTTTGCAGAAAGGTTGTCCAACCTTTCTCCTCCAATACACCAATACATTGCTGATATTTTAGGTTTTGCATGAACTAGACGAAGGTGGGTTTGTGGCGATCAACCCCTGTTTCGCTCGGTGCCTGCGTTCAACTGAAGTTTTTCTCCTCCCAATTCTTTGCTGCCTTTTAGTTTTTGACTGATTCTATAACCATGATCTCGGACACCCTTCGTATTAACATTTGGAGGAATGATCACCCAATCATTATGATGAATTGGGAGTGTAATACTGATCATCATCATCATGATCATCCTATTCATATCTAGTGTAGAGTGCAAACATTTGATGTAATGTGTGAGCATATGATGTAGTATGTGAACATCATGGTGTAGAGTGTGAGCATCATGGCCGAGAGGCGGCGCATCCTCCTCATGATTGTTGGGAGGTGTCATGAAGTGATGGCTAAGTGAGGACAGGGGTGGATATCATCACACAACAGGTAAGAATTATGAGCAGATGGTGATTGTGGGTTCGTGTCTCATCGAACACGCCAGAGTGTAATTGTTGTGGGATTAGGAATAGATAGGTTAGTGGGTATGGCATAGGATTATGAGCGAACTTTAGAATAAAGGATAGGTTCAAAGGTGAATTTCCACAGTATACATTTTAACCATTTACTTATCAAATTCAAGAAAAATAAGAGTGCATACCTGAACCACTTTAGTGATTTCATGTTGATTGCCTGATTTTGATGCAGCTTCTTGGAACTTGAATATAAACGATGTTGGTTACACTATGCGTAGTGATCCAGATTCTGGAAATGGAATTAAAATGACATGATTTTTGACCTGTACAAGTTGAGTACAGATCTTGTGGATCTGTACTTGTGCAGATTGATTAGTAAAGATGATCATCCTTGATTGCTAGTAGAGATGAGTACTGATTTAGGAAACATTTTTATATATAAAAAAATCCCTTCGTGATCCAGAAGGCTTCTTCACACACACTATGATAACAAACGTGCAATTTGGTAGAGTATATGACACATATTGTTTGAACATAATTTCGGAATCCTCATATGTGATAACAAATTGCAATTTGATAGAGTATGGGGCACAACCTGTTTGAACATGATTTTGGAATCCTCAGACTCGATGCCATATGTCATGCTGCTTATTGTCTTCAGAAAAAGAACTTGTTTATTAATCCATTGATTTTTAACCAGGCCTAAAATGATGACTGCCTGGGGCATTTCTTCTTTAGGGCGCTGGAAATGTCCGGAAAGAGAGCTCCAAGGGGGTTTCTTTTCTGTAATTATTCCCTTGGGCCTGGAAAAGAATAATTAAATGCCCAAAGGATCACTAAACTACCAATACTTTATTGTTTTAACGAGCCTAAATTAGTTGGTGCTTGAGGAATTCATGTTTAGAGAGTCTGAATTGCCCATAGTAGACTCCATGGGGTTTCCTTTCTGTAAGCATTTCCTTGAGCCCAGAAAAGAAACAATTCTATACTCAAGGAATCCCTAGATTAATATTGGTCCATATCAATTTGTGAGCCTGGATCAGTTAATGCTCGAGAGCTTCATATTTAGAGAGTCTAAAGGCCTCCAAAGAATACTCCACAGGTTCCTTTTCCATAAGCAATCCACTAGGCCTGAATAAAGGAATAAATTTTCTCCTAGTGAATCCCTCCTTTATTCTACATGGGTTATGGGGAGAGCCACCTGTAGATGTGAAAAGTAACAACCCACTAGTTTATATCTATATATAATTATATATATATGAAAATATAAAGAAATTAATTAGCCAAACCAGCAAGGGGCTGGTCATTTGCATAAATCAGCTCCAACCCTGGATCTTTTCGTACTTCGTGCAAAAATTGTTCACGTGAAAGTGGTTTGTGATAAAATTTATGCTAATGACCATTCACTACAAAAGAATTCTTATCATCATCGATAGTACAAATAAAAACTGAATCGTTATCAAATACTTCCATTACTTCATATGGTCCTAACCATCTGGTAGAGAATTTACCTTTAAAATGCTTAAACTTACTATCATATAACAAGGCCCTATCAAATGACACATGATGACCTAGAACAATTCCCTTACTTTGCATCATCCTACATTTATTGCTATTAAGGGCTAGATCAGCTTCTTGACAACAAATTAATACCTTCTCTAGATTTGCTAAAGCCCGTGAAAAATCATCTCCATAAATTGTGAAGTCATCCATATAGACTTCCACACAGCCATGGATTAGATCAGAGAAAATGACAAGTACATCTCTCTGAAAAGTGGTGGGAGAATTGCAAAGACCAAAGTGGAGGACTCTATATGCATAAGTACCCCAAGGACATGTAAAGGTAGTCTTCTCCTGGTCTTCTTCAACTATTTGTATTTGATTGTAACCATTGTACCAATCTAGAAAAGAAAAATATTTCTTACCTGAAAGTGTGTCAAGGACTTGATCAATGAAGGGCAGTGGAAAATAGTCACGCAATGTGGCTTTCTTTAATTCTCTATAGTCAACGCAGATCCACCACTTGCCATTCTTCTTTGGAACCACTACCAGAGGTGACACCCACTTACTGTCATAAATGGGATAAATGAAATCTACAGCCAAAAGTTTCTGAAGCTCATCTTTGACAATGTCTTTTAATGATGGGTTCATACGCCTTTGTGGCCACTGAATAGGTCTCATTTCTTTATTTGTATAGATATGGTGGATGCAGGTGTCTGGATGTATGCCCCTCATATCTAAATAATCCCAGGCGAAAGCTCCAATTTGTTCACGAATCATACTCATCAATTGTTTCTTTTGTTCTGCAATCAATCCTGTACCGATAAGTAAGATTTTTCCTTCAAAAATTTCCACAAGTTATGTGGTGAGCTCATGACTTTCCTCCATTGCTGCAAAAGAGGCGAGGATAGTTGGGTGGCAGGTTTCCTAGAACTCATCACTAAACACATGCTGATAACCAGTAAAAGAGATAGGATAATTGATACAAGAGCTATCAGCTAAAAACTGTTGCAAAAAATGTTCATCAGAATGCTCCTGGAGACCTTTAAACTGATCTAATGACAACAGGGGAAACATACAGTCTTTGTCTCCATATGGGTTTTCGATCCATAATGGAACTTTAGCAGCTGTCTGAGTAGGTGGAGAAATGAACAAAGTTTGATTGTGGGGACCATTAGAAATAATCATTTCTCCATTTTTGCATCCTATGACGGCATCAACAGTTGCTAGCCATGGTCGCCCTAGAACCATAGGGTGTCCGGGCCTAGAGGTTTTTGGAGAAATAACTACAAAGTCTATGGGATATTTCCAAGAGGCAATAGTGACTACTATGTCCTCTAGGGTTCCCAATGGTCTGACGATGGATTTGTTTGCCATTTCTAAAAGGATAGGGGTGGATTTAAGTCCAGGTAGCTATAATGATGTCATTGTTTCATAGGTCATTGCATTTATTTCTGCCCCTAGATCCACAAGGGTGTTTGGTAGAAGTACTCCATTTATCTCAATGGTGACAATGGGATTCCCAGGGTCATTGTATTTTGCAGGTAAATCAGAAATCATAGTGGACATCTGGCTTACGATTTTGACATTCTGGTTCTTATGCCCCTTCCTTCCTGGTTTCTTAATGCAGAGATATTTGACAATTTTGGTGTAAATGGGAATGTCTCTAATTTCTTGTAAGAGTGGAATTTTAATGCAAACATTCCTAAGTTCATTATCCAAATCATATTCAAGCAATATCTCTTCTTTATTTACAATTAGCCTTTCTGGGCACGGTGGTTCATTTGATTCTTCTTTCTGTGATTGTTGTTGTTTTTCATTTTGTAAATGGTTTTTGGATGATGTTGAGGGCACCTCTTCTTGGATAACAGCAACTGATTTTCCTTTGTTAACTACAATGTCTCTAATTTATTGTAAGAGCGGAATTTTAATGCAGACATTCCTAAGTTCATTTTCAAAATCATATTCAAGAGGGATCTCTTCTTTCTTTACAATTAGCCTTTCCAGGTACGGTGGTTCATTTGATTCTTCTTTCTGTGATTGTTTTTGTTTTTCATTTTGCAAATGGTTTTCGGATGATGTGGAGGGCACCTCTTCTTGGATAACAACAACTGATTTTCCTTTGTTAATTGTCTTCCCTGATTGTAATTGAATTTCATTCATAGGAATGACAGTGATCATGTATGTAGGAAAAGGATGAATATCAATGTTTTGCATTGGTTGAGGTAGCCTATTGTGACTTGGGTTAGGTACAGGTTGCGCAGGCAAAAATGTGGGTCTGGATGGGTTCAAGGTAGCAGGTGCCTGCGAAGATGATGGATTAGTAGGTGTGGGTAACAACTGATGCAAAGGAAGTGGTGGCGGTGTAGGTTGTTGATACATGTTGGGGTTATACCCTTGCTAATATGATTGCATGGTTGGATTATACGAAGTACTTGGCATATTTGGGTAAGGCGCATAGAATTGGGGCTAGGGTTGATAGGTGTTGGTATAGGAGTTTGTCCTCGAATTCTAGCTCCAGACAGTATTTTGTGGTTATTGAGAAGCCCAAGGAGGGTAAGATGCAGGAAAGGTTCAAGGTTGAGTCTGGCCATAACCTTGAGAATTTGGGTCCGAAAACATATTCTAACTCTGGCCTCTCCAGGTGGGTCTTTTGGTGGCTTGAGATTAGTCAATGGTTTCAGTGTTCCCCTTGTAGATGTCATGTAAGCCAGGAAGTGATGGGCACTTCTCGGTTGGGTGTTCTAGAGTGCAATTCCACATATCTCAACGGTATTTAAAGGAAATTCCCTCTCTGCATGTTTACGCCTACACTTGGAACAAAAGACTTCCATGGTTGCTTTTAGGCCTCTTGTTTTTGTTTGATTTTCATAGTGTCTAGTTGGTCATTGATTGCGTTGAGTATATCAGTTTTAAAATTCTCTAATAGGTTTCCCAACTCGACTCTTGTAACAACATTAGTCGTAGTTTTCTTTTGCACATAGTCTCTAGAATTATCTCTAAGTTCGCGAAGCTTTTTGCCTACTTTAGCTTGGCTCCTAGAATAGGTGCGACAAAGCTCGATTACTTCAGGAAATGGTTTCTTATAGATGTCTCCACCACTAAGTAGGCTTAATGTTTCAATGCAATCATCTCTCAGCCCTTTTAGGAACATAGTTTTGATAATCTTTTCATCTAAGTTTGACCCACAAGATTTGTGAAAAATGTATAGGAATCGTTCAAGATACTCCTCTAGGTTTTCATCTTCTGTTTGTTGCATCCTAAGGATATCATTGATGCCCCTACTTTTACCAAAATCTTGATACTTTTTAAGGAATACTAATCTCATGTCATCCCATGTGTATATAGTGTGTTTCCCTAGATTCATGAACCACCTAAGGGGTGCATCTTTTAATGTGGCAGGAAATAATTGACGTTTATATGCATTGTAATAGTAATTATAATTGCAACATAAAATATTGAATTCAAAAAGAAAGGCATCAGGGTCTTTAGATGATTTACCGTAGAATAATGGGAGAGATGCCATCAGAATGTTTTTCATGTTGATGTTGCGAGTCACATCTAGGATAGGGAACCGAAAGGTAACCTCTTTTTCGTCTTCCTGGTTGTTTCCTCCAAAGAGGTTACCATTGCATCGAGGGCCTTCTCCCTCTTCTTGGCGTTCTTCGTTGTTTCTGTCCTCCCCATCTTGGTGATCAATATCTGCAACAAGTACCCATTAGGGCTTGCTGATTATGGTGTGAATAGGAGGTATTGGAACACAGTTGATGTTGGTTAATTGCTCATCCAAGTTGTCTTGTTGTTCTACTAGTTCTTCTACAGGTTTGTCAAAGACACCTGTTGGTCTTTTCCCCTTGATCTAAGAATTCTTGATCCAGAACCAAGTTGGCATCAACACTTCCTCCTTCTTGTCTTAGTCCCGCATATCGATTAGCAACGGTAAGAATGGGTATATTAACTGATCCAAAAGTTGTAGGAAATTTAGAACTGGAAATAAATCCACCCTTTCTATCTCTAGGTCTACCTATACTCCTACGCATAAAGATAAAGGAAATAAAAACTCAAGAACAAGCAGTGATCGGTAAGAATTTGGAGCAACCCCACAAAAGTGGATGTGTGGCTCTTTACTCACGTCTTACCGTACACTCTCCACCCTCTAACAGACCTACAAGATCCTGAAACTCAAATAATAATAGTTACTTGAATAAGAAATTACAACTTCCCCGAAAATGATGCCAGAAGGTTGAGAGATTTAATGGGTGTATTAATTCTCCTACATCTATATGTCAATCTGGGCTCGTAAACACGAGTTATAATGCACTTTCTAAATTTATTTTTTGGACAAAGTTCTAATGGTTTCCTTTATGAAATGAGTTAGCTAAATCTATCACACAATTCATGAAACCCTAGCTAGCAGAATCAATAACCAAATTCTAACCAAAAACTCTTAATGAATCTATACTTAAATGAAATCCCAATCTGAATCACAAAATAATTCCAATTAAAACACTTTATCAAATAACTCAGATCTCATGAAATCCTTAAGAAACCCTAATTCTGTTACCTATGCTACTATTGAATGAAAAGTTGCAAATTCTAATCTACTTCAAGCATGTTGGGAAGGCAAGTAAACTTGAAACTAAACTTTCCAAAGGTAACTTCAAATCTATGATAAGATTCACCCTTGGACACAACTCGGAAGAATCTCTGACTAAAAACCTATTCAATCCTCTTGCTTGTTTAACTAAGTACACATCTAAATCTTGTACCTAAAATTAATATGACCTCAAATTTCCTGCCAAACTCTTACTCAACAAAATACACTCTTCTAGCATTCAATCATCATGAAAGGAAAACATAACTCAATGAAATACCAACTCTCCTTGTCACACCAATGAAAGCTTTTCTGCAAACTGATAAAATTAAACCTCTATTCTGTTTCACACCCTTAACCAGGCAACCTAATCTCTCACACTAATACATATCCCTAATCTATCATAACCTTAAGAACAAACTTCAAGTCTTAACTCTATTCTCAAGAATGACAACAAATAAAATAACTATAAATTCATGTCAAGCACACAAAACTGTACTCGGGAAACTATCCTACAGTTGCATAAATCTCATATTAAACTCAAGAAAACTTATTCAAAATCTCAGCAAACCAACACTCTATCTTTGAAATCCAATCAGGCACGCATTACCTTAGGCTGGAAACAATATCAGACTCTAAGCTATGGAACTGCACTCAAGCACTCCAAACGAAGCAAGGGAAATCATACTGAAAACTAAAACCAAATCGCTCACTTGAACTCTACAATCAATGCACAAATTCTATTTAACAAACTGAGAATTTATTTGATAAATGAAACTAACTCAAACTATGATAAGCCATTTGAATTAATTAATCTAGAAAGTAATGCTTCTATGGCATACACCCTTATGCAAATAACTTAGCAGAAAACTAATCAATTTGGACTAAATCAACTTATAATAAATCAAGCCATTCTGATCAATCAATCTAGAATGAATACTCCTATGGCACACACATCTATGAAAACAACTTGGAAGGAAATCAATCAATTCAATCACTAGAAGAAACAACAAATGTGATTTATTTGAAATTGACTGAAACACAATCCAATGTATAATTAAACTCAAACCCTATCAATTCTGATTACTCAGTATATTATCTCGACTTCGGCATTAGAGGGTTGCTCTGCGTTCTCAATAGATAGACCAACTCGTCATAAGCATTCAGTTGATAATGTGATTAAAACAAGTTTTATATATCTTTGACAGCAGGCTTTAGTGAATAGAGTATGACGCTACCTTAGAACTAGGAGTGCCAATCACACGAGAACCATATATTCAAATTTTTGGAGTAAAGGATATGAAAATGCATCACATAGTCAGCATACCAAAATCGTTTCAAATTCAATAGAAACTTCAGGAAGCATATAAGCAATTGAAAAACTAGAGATAAATGAAAAGCATTTATGACTATCACACAGCTACATTCCTAAGAAATGATACAAAGTTGATCCCAGATAGTGCTGGGCCTAGCCACACATGGGGGCTTACTTACCTACATGAAATGAAAAGCTTCAATCATAGCTAATTCATGAATTCACGGTGAACTATCCAACCAATTGATTTGAACTCAATACATAGCCATTGTAAAATTATTTCAATTAGAAATAATAAGTTTGGAGATGAAAGATAAAAAAATGACAGTATATCTTCTGTTTGCTACCTCCATAATAATTACAGACAAGCCTTTTATAGGCATCGACTTATTTGAAAACAAACTAGACCATACATAGCAAATTTAACAACTTAGATTTCTAAATCAATCTTCCAGATTGGGTGGCTAGAACAACCTATTCGATTTAGCCTAACAAGCCCTCAACCAACCCCAATATTGCTATTAGCTACGTTCAGTGAGGATGGTGAAGATTTTTGTCATGACGGAAGTTGAACTCGTTCAAAAATAGCTGGAGGTGGCCCATTCATCTAGAAGTATGCAGCCTCTCATCCTTTGCATTGTTAGATATTGATCCCAAAATGGTTGTTGAGTACAAAAGTGGTGGAACATGGTTCATGGGCCAGCACTCTCCTATTCTCATGCTACTCAGCTGTTACAATATCCACCCTCGACCATATTGATTATTGAGTTCATTGATATCAAGTCAACTTCGCTTAAATCCAACTAATAAACAACAAAATGTCACACTGAAATGCTTTACCTCGTAGTAGGATTTTGAAAATGTTAAGAACAATAAAAATGGCAGGAGAGTAGGTTTACGAGTACAAAAAGGACAAAAATAAAAGTGGAAAGCAGTGGCAGTGGGGAAAAAACGGGGGACCAATAGATACCATACTAACTGATTGGGTTCCAAATATAAATTTTTAATGCATACCTGTTGTGTGTTTTTCACATTATGGAGATCCAAATATTGCTCCATCTGTAGTATCCATGTTACAAGATCCTTGCAATCAAACTTCCTCATATCGATCTTTGGAACGTGGTGGGTCTCCATTCCAACATTAGAGTCTATGAAATCATGATTATCATTTCTTTTGTTCTCATCATGAGTTTATTCAACTACCTTTTCTTCATTAGGAACTATTTCTTGTAGCAAATTTACTAAAGATTCCTTCAAACCTTCCATGTATTTCTTCAAATATTCAATTTTGTCTTTCTTCAAATCACAATTAACTTTTCTTTTGTTCTCATCATGAGTTTCCTATGCGACATTTTTGCCATTAAGAATCCTTTCTTGTAGCAACTTTGCCAAACCTTCCATGTCATTCTTCAAATATTCAATGTTTCCTTTCAGTCTTTCTTCTATATCATTGATTCCATTCTTCAAACCATCCATCTTAGTTTCTATTACTTTTTGTGAGAGCGATTTGCTTTTTACTTGGTCTCGTAATTTTGATATATCATGTTGCATTTATTCCTCTTATTCATGTGTCATAGTAGAGATTTCGGGTTGCTTACTAGGTGTTTCCATTTTATTTCTTCATTTCATCAACTAATGATAATTATTCTTCACCATGCCCTTTTAATCACTTCAAACTACTTTCTCAAACAAAACTTATGCAAATTAAAAAGAAAACTACACACCCTTTTTTTTCGCTTTATAGGAGCTCGAAATTGAATCTGATGCGTCTTTGTACTTTTGGATCTCCAGGGTCTGAAATTTATTCCTGTGGTAGCCCTATGAGTCTTATTTCCAACCCCATAATTCTTATCGATATTGGATTCTCCAAGAAAGAGTTATGACCAATATCCCACAACGACCGGATTATAGACGACTTTATTAGAGAGAACTTGTATGAAGTGCCATGTATCACTATTTTGACCTTCGGCCATAAAAATGATACCCAACAAAACAAAGTTTGTCCTATTTCTTTCACCTCTTACCGAGTTTGAATTTGATTCTTAGAGAGACAGTTATGACTATTTTCCCAAGGTCACCTGTTTGTGATCAAATTCTGGAGCCTACAAAAACCCTAAATTCCTCGGATCATATCTCCGAAAATATATCAAGACAAAATCTGAAATTCATTCACTAGGTTCATCAAGCTTTTGATTCAAATGGATTTTAATTTCAACTTCTAATGCTTCGTATAAAAAAATTTATAGCGAAAATTCCACGATGACATGTTTGAACCAGCAAAATCCTAGAATCCAAAGCTCTGATACCAAACGTTATCCAACCAACTCACAAAATAGAATAAGAGATAGATCAACGACTTCAAAATTAGCCTCTTTGAGGAGGAAAGCTCATTTACACTACACAAATTAACAATTCTTGGATGATACAAATGAAAAAACCTCCTTTCTATATATAGGAGTCTAAGGGGTCACAATATAATCAAAGTCGACATAACAATAATAATGTAAGGGCACAACAATAACAATAGTGGGCTTATATGGGGCACAATAATAACAATAGGGGGATAACAGGGGAACAACAATAATAATAAGGGGATACAATGAAAATAATAATAAGGGGAATACACTAGTATTATAGGGACCTAATCGTGTCCACATCAAAAGAAGGGAGAAAGTGAGAAGAAGAAGGAGATAACAATGGTGGCTACATCTTCATCTAAGCTAGATAACTTTTCAAGAATGTTTGAGGAAGACTTTAGTTTTATTTCTCATTTCATTGAGGGTATTATTAATAAGGGTTTATGGTTCATTAACAATAGAGTGTTGAAGCATAGATAGGATCATGGGAAGGTTTTGAGACTCTAACTGAATGGGACTTGGAATTTCACATGAAAGTTGGTGATAAGAGTCAAAACACTATCATAGGATCAGTTGTTTTGCCATTCAAGATGGATTTAGGTGGATGGCTATGAGTCCAAGATGTACTATGGGTACCATATCTCAAGTGCGGTATGTTTTCTATCTCAATGATAAAAGAAAAGGGGTCTGAGGTGATATTTCAAGATGGGAAAGTGATACTCGGGCCTAGGGGCTTTAACTTTGTGGGAGGAGTCATTGTATTTAGGGAGAGTGGTCTATACTAGTTGAAGGGAAAATATATATATCAAGGGAAGAAGAAGGTTCCTAAAATCCAAGAAAATTCGAGTTCGAGAGGGATTTTGTAGGTTCAAATGGAGAATCCACAACCTAAGAAGAGTGCATGGTCGGTGGGGAGTAAGGAGACTCCTACAACTAGAAAGAAGAGAGCGTTTTGGTGGTAGTGACACTACCTAGGCTAGTGTTACTATGAAGTTACTTATGAGAGGTGGAAGTACCTCTCTCACTAAGAGGGAGTGTTGAAAGTGTATCTTGGGAGGTACTCCCACAAGCCTTGGCGTACTAGGTTGTGTGGATTTGACGCCAAAAAATGATGTTTTATGGGAAATGTACCCAATTGGTGGGCTTTGGATACAATATGGTGGGTTAAAGACACAAAATAGAAAGTTATTTATTCTAATCATTCTATAATAGAATATTTGAAGGATTAAAGGGGAACCTAAGGAAACAATGGAAAGGTATAAATATATGTTAGCTAAGGAGAGGTCAGCCCAAGCATAGCCACTCATTATTATGATTATCTATGCCCTAGAAAGGAGATGCTAACCTCAAGATTAGTCACAGCTTACGAAGGAGCATGTTTATGGTTTTTTCATGATGATTAGAAGTCGAGTTTTGTTGAAGTAGCCAAGCCAAAGGTTTTCTGTTTTTTGTGCCCTAGTTATGTTATGTTCTACCCTCAAATTTTGCAATCCATCAATCCATCATATTCTGCCATGAAGGTTTGTTATGTTCTATGTTCAAGGAAAATTAAGAGCCACTAAAAGAGGTCCAAAATACCTTGGTCTTGTCTAATTTTTAGGGCCACAAGGTGTTAGGAGATGCAGTGGCTTTTTTGTGCTAATTTCTTCCCTAAGAGAGGAAAAAATAAGCCTCAGATTGTGAAAAGGGGTAGCGAAGTAGTTAAGGTAGAGAGTAAACCCTTGTGACATTAAGAAGGGTTGATTTACTGAAGTAGAAAGGTTGTTGAGTTGAAGTTTTGAGCTCTATCCATGAATGCTAGATTGGGAAACATTGTTTTTGGGCTAATATATAGTGAATAGGTGGGTTGACTCATTGTGAGAATTAGATTGATTCATAGCTACTCATACAATGATGTGTAAGGGCTTACTTAGTGTGAGAACATTGATGGTTAGGGCTAATTGTGAAAGTGAATTTGATGAATAAAATCTCTTATGAGTAGTTAGGTATCCATAGGTATTGAAGTAGAAATTTATCTATGAGAAAGGTGGAAAAGAACCTACCAAGTACACCAAGGACAAGAGGACTAAAATTGTTGTAAGTGAAGGTCATCTACAACAAGTAAAGAAAATTATTTCTTGTTCTTTTCGTAAGATTAAAAATCAATTTTTGTTGAATTCAAGCCCTAGTTCTTCCTTGTATCGGGCCTTTGTAAGGGCCACGATCCATGGTACGGGAGCCCTATGTGTTTTTTACTAATGAAGTAATAAAAACATGTTTTGGGTCTAGATATTCTTATGTACTTTGTTGATTAATTATGATATATTTACGTTGTGCAAAGTGCTTGAAGTTTTGTGTATTTCAGTGTTTTTATGATCATTATTAGACATAGATCGGATTATGAAGTACTAGGAAAAATCAACATGGTATCAAAACTAATTTGAAGGGACAGCTGAATCGGAGTGTGCACAACGAACAACTCGAGAGGGAGTTGGTTCACTTGTTGTTGAAGGGCTAGAATCATAGCCAAGTTTATTACTAGTATACGATATGAGGATAAGTTAGATGGGTTGTCCAAATATCGTCATTGGAAGGAAAGGATCAAGCAGGTCTTGTTGGTGAAAAATATTGCGATTTTTCTAATAAGGAAATTTAAAAAATAATAGACCCTAAGGAGTTTGAATTATCTGAAGAGTTTGATGTGAAGGCTAATCTCACCATCTCAAATGGTGTCAAGGATCACTTGATACTGCATCAAATAGGGAATAACACTACGGAGAGATGTGGAAGGCTCTTAAGGATTTTTTCTAGAATAATAATGAGAGCTAGTTGGTATTAAGAGAGAAGTTGAAGGACACCAAGATGTTGGATGATGAAGGTGTGGTTCCATATCTGAGAATGATTTTTCAGGTTCGCGATGAGCCAATTGTTGTTTGAGTAACCTTCCCTATTATTTGTTAGTGAGGACTGCTTTGAAGGGCTTTACCAGGGAATTGAAGCCATTTATCAAATGGATTGTCACTCTAGATAAGATGTAAGATTGGAATAGGTTATGGGATGAATTCATCCAACAATAATTGTATGATGAGGATATTTGTAAGAAGAAGCCTAATGAAGAGAATGTCGACCTTGTGGGAAAGATGAAGGGAAAAGCGAAGAAGGACTTGAGTAAGGTGAAGTGTTACATGTGTGGTGGGCATGGTCATTATGTGAGTAAGTATATGTGTCGAAAGAAGGTTGTAACGAGAATAAGAAGGAGATAACAATGGTTGCTACATATTTAGATGAGAATATATGATAAGTAAGTTGAGAAATTTGTTTTGTGTTATTTTGGATAGATTTATAGTCAAACATTGTTGAATTCAAGCCCTAGTTTTTCCTTGTTTCATGGTTTTGTGAGGGCTATGATCCCTCGTATGGGAGCCCTTGTTTGTTTTATTAATGAAGTAATAAAAACAAGTTTTAGGTATGCAAATTCTTATGTACTTTCTTGATTCATTGTTGTTACATTTACGTTGTGCAAAGTGCTTGAAGCTGTTTGTGCTTCAGTGTGCTTATGATCATGATTAAACACAGACATCATTCTGAAGTACTAGGAAAAATCAACACTTCCCGAGCAACGGTGCCAAAAATATCAGACTAATTTAGAGACCTAAATTAGGACTCAATATTCATATCAATCCAAGTTTTCATAAACTTAGAAGCACACTACAATATGTAATCGTTTAGATTATATTAGTTGTCACTTCTAAGTCAGAATAAAATTGAAATTGAAAACTAAAGATTATGTCAAAAAACATGAAATTAAACTCTATTCTAATCACACTTGCTTGAAATTTAAAGCACACTTACTTGAATTATGAATTCTTTATACTGGTAATTCACTAATACTTTTCACACAAGTTAAATTCATCTACACAATAATGTTCAAAAATATCAAGTTCACACTCAAGTGCTTGGAAATGACAATGAACTAAGGGGTTTTAATCCAACGGATTCATTATTTCATGTGAGCCTTTCTTGTCATTGAAGGTAAGTGAATACTCTCATAGTATTTTATTAAATCTAATATATTTTTACTTAGAACTAATTCAAAAGAAAAGAATACACTACGACCTTTTCATTTGTGAGAGTGAAAATGGGTGGTCGATAGTAGGCTTATCCTATTAATTAGTATGTTCCAAAACGGTTGACTTGGAACTTGGATGATTGGTCTACCGGTGAGATTAAGATGTGACTTGGATTTCTCCTATTGACAAAGATTCTATAGGAAAAGGATTGTTGGTTTTTCCCCTTATGGGTTTTACCCTAGCATTTGGCCTAATTTCTGGTGTTTCTTGTTTATTGTGCACTACGATCTTTATTTTCTTGTACTTGAATGGTTAATTTGATAAATGCCTAGTGAATAACTAAGAAAAGATAAAAGAGAATAGTAAATTTTTCACTAGTAATTATCAAGTTTATACATTCTTCATTAAAATTGAATTTCAACATGGTATCATAACTATGGTAAAAGAATAGTCCTTAGAAAGAAGTTACTAGGGAAAATTTTAAGGATGGAAATTTATCTTAAAGTTTACCAACCTTAGTGAATCTTACTAGTCCCTAATATCCAAATTTTAAAATGTTTGATTATAATTTTGTAAAAATGTTTAGATTTAAAATTATTTTATATTAGAAGATATATAATATTGATGATTTTTAAGGTAAAATAGTTTTATGCTATAAAATTTGGGCGAATTCATTTTTAGAAAAACGGAAATTAGCAAATATTTTTTTTTGGAAAAAACATGGAATATTAGCCAACCTGTGAATATTAACCCCTAAAATTTTCCCTTGAAGTTACTATTGTTATGTCTGTTGCCCTCCAATTAGAAGAAATCCTACACTCTATGATAAAATATGAGAAGGTTTTGATAAGGGTTCAAATTTCCTCAATCACACCTCTAGTAATTTATTGTAATTGCTACAACATGAACCTAAAATTTCCCCTACTACCAAATTTTGGATTCCCATGTACCTATCCAAGGTCATAAGGATAATGATCATATTATGAATTAATCAATCTTCGAATGGCCCAATTGCCACAAACCCTTGGTTGTCATGATGAACACCTTAGTCATGTTGTACTTTAGCTCACACTCTCTAGAATACATTTTCGCAAATACTGTAGGGCACTTATACTATAAATACATCATCACTTTGGATGATATATCAAAGTCACATGCCATTAACAAATCTTTTATAAATATCAAAATTTTAAATATATTTTATTTAATCAATACAATTCTCTTATATATATATGTGGGGTGAATTATTTTCATTATTTATTTTATCTCCATACTTTCACATGAAAAGTATTATTATTGAGAACTAACTTATTAAAATAGCTTTAAGTAAATGTGGTTTGGATACACCCCCAACAATGCAGCATTTACATTAAATAATACATTGAAGTAACACCACTCAAGTCTTATGATGATGAAAGTTAATTCTTCCACATGAGTTTCATGTCGTTTCTTCCAAATCATGGTATAACTTTATTCCCAGGACAATTCTAAGGATGAGTCAAAGTTTCAAAGGTATGATGTTCAACGTATTGTCACCAAAGCAACAAAGCATTTCTAGGCTATTTGCTTATGAGTGTGCGCTTAAAAGAGCAAAGAGTGAGTATATATCCATGGCATCGATATGCTATGTATTGAAAAGCATTTTAAAGGGCTTTCAAAAGAAAAGAGACAAGCAAAACATTTAAGTCTATAAGCCAGGTATGTAAAGGCTAGTGATACGTCTCCCATTTAAAGGAACGTATTGGCGTGTTGAAACAATAAGCAATGGTTACAGAACGAAGGCATGTCACACATTGCCCCAAGCAATAGACCATGCTATAGCAATAAAAAAACGTACCAAGACAACCAGTCGACATCAAAACTTGCGCATTTGAAAACGCTGCCGCTATCCCATGGTGGCAAGTGCATTTTCATTACATAGGTGAACAAATATTTAAAGGGGTATGTCAACGTGTCCTATCACTATCTTCGGATCAAATTGCACCCTGGATGCATGGTTCATATCACAGAGTGCAAGTCTACTATCTAACGCTTCGTATTCATACACCAGCGAAACGATACCTACCTCCTCGCACGTCAAGCAATACACACAACGCGATACGTTAAGTGAACAGCGTCGTAAGTAAAGAGCTATAATTGCACACGCAGTGAGGCAATTGTGTTGGAGATTCTAACTCCACCCATTTGTTAGGTGTTAATCTAGGTGTAGTGTATTTGAGTTTAGTCGAGTTCAATTAAACTTAGCTGAGAGTTTCACTCTATTCATTAATTACTATGGTCTTTTATGTAATCTTATTTAACCGGTTTTTGAATTCCTTTAAAAGGTTTCTTAAAGGGTCATTTAAATTTGTCGTTCATATTCTTATAGCCATTGTAATAATTAAAAAAGTGGCTTGTGAAAATTTATATGAAAGCGCATTACTTTTGTAGAGAATTTGTACACCTATCTATTTTGTAGAAGTCAACACAAAGTCATTTTTATTGTCGGAAACCTCTACGTTTGTAGTTTGATTTTCTTGGTGAGCCGCATTGTGCTAGTGCTCCACAAATAGGAAAAGCCAAGACGTTGAGAAGGTCAAAGCGACAACATAAGGTGTTTGAAATCGTTTTCAAAGACTTGGAAATGAAAAAGTAAAAGAATGCCTTCGCATTGAAATGCATAAAAGAATGCGTTGATGGTAGCATTCTTCCCCTCATTGCAGATGCACAAACAACCAAGGAGGCTTGGGATACTCTTGAAAGGAATTTTGGTGAAAGGGGGAGTAATCAAGTGGCTAATGATTGTGAATAATTTGTAGAAGAAGCAAAGAAAGAGCACACATATGCTCTAGAATCCCACTATGCACAGCCACAAGTAGATAACAATTTGGTGAATCTTGTTGATAATAATGAAGTTTCCATTAAAGTAGTCAATGTTATGGTCAATCCAACAATTAAATTTGTTGGCGTTAAATTGGATCAAGAACAGTTAGTCAAATATGAATGGTTGCAAATGATGCAACATAAACATCATATTGACATGATGTTATTCGGTGAGAGAAGGCCACTTGAGTCTGAAAATCAAGTGGAAGACAAACTCTTTGAAGCAACTAAGGTTAGTAAAGAAATGGAACCGACCGAGCCAGAGAAGGAAGCACAAGGAGAGAAATCTCTTGTTGCAAAGAAGAAAGAACAGAATCGATATGGTTCTACAAATATTTTTAATCCTAACATTGGTTTCGAGTATGCAGGTAAACATGACAATTATGAAGAAGAATTAAATATCCTTGAAGCATAGCTTGCAACACCATGTCTTGATGGAGGTTGCGTAGAGGTTGCAACAGTGAACCTTGAAGATAGCTTGGATGATGAAAACGTTAATGAAATTTTCTGGTATTGAAGTCCTGAAGATATAAATTTTTACTATAGATCTATGTTGCAGCATAATATTGATGATGAAAAGCAAACAACAGAAGATGACATGTGGGATTAATCCACATACAAGCATATTTTTGAAGTAAAGGCATACATGGACAACCTGAAGAAACAATGGAAAAATTGCACCAACAAATGAATAAACTCACATTTGAAGCCTACAACAAAAAGACAAATTTGAAGCAATTCAGAGGCTACAGGATCTAGAAGAAGAGAGAAAGAAAAGGAAATCTAGTTGAAGCAAATTCTTTTAAATTGTAAGACTAGCTGAGACTCGTAACAGTAGGCATCTTAGTTTAAAATTTTGTGGTTGTAATTAAGGGGGAATGTTGAAGAATCTAAATACAAATACTTGCTAGGTATCAATCTAGGTGTCATAGTGATAAGCCTCATCATTGAGTAATTATATGGGCCTTAATTGGCCTTAATTCACCTCCTAGCTTAGTCAAACCAACTATTCTCACAACTTATTGCATACTTTTGATTATATTTAGTTTATGAAATGAGTTAGAGTTGGATGTTTGGCTTTGTGGTCTAATGTGCATGTAAATGCATTAATAAAAGATAAAAGCAAGGAGAAATGTAGGTATAAAGGATAACAACAAGGAACTATGGCAAAGACCTTGGTAAAGACTTGAATGGGACAATTTAGAGTAACTATAGGAGGTAAATCCTCCTTATCTACTACCCCTCCATTCAAATATTCCACCATCAACTCAGAGTGCACACAACCATCACTTTGAAGACTAAAAGATAGTCGAACAAGGGAACGAGACAGAAACCAATTTTTCTTGAGTTATAGGCCAAGCTTCCCTAATGGGAAGGAAGTCGTTAGAGACTTCAAATTTGTAAATAGAGAGGCTTAGGACCTCAGTAGGATTTGGACTTTTATTGTGAAAACTTTGTTTTATTTCTGAGTTGTAAGAGACTTATGACAATGTGTTCTGTAATCCATGGTTTTCATAATAAAGATGAGTTTTGTTTAAGCCAGCTCTGAGCTAACATCGAGGGTTGAAGCTCTTGGGTTAGGGCCCGACCCAAGTAGCCACAGCTCCTCTTTACTATATATGTATGCTAGCATAGAGTTCTGTTCCGTTTATTTTCTTAATTAGTTTCATGGTTTTCTATTCATTTGCTTAGGTAGCCTTATGGTTTTCACTATTTATTTGCTTAAGTAGTTGCACTTTCATTATAGCAATATAGTGTAGATTATTCATGGTTTTCCTGTTTATTTTCTTCAGTAGTTGCATTTGCTTCAGTTTACTTCCAATTGTGCCTTCTTTTAGTTCCCAGGTTAGTTAGAGAAAAAATATCACTATCAGGATGTGCGCAGGTGTCTCAGCCTCATCTCCTCCCTCTAGGACCATGACTTGAGGAAGAGACCCTTCAACAACCCCAAAATCATAGCTTCTAGTTCTCACATGAGCTATGGAGTTCACTGTTTGATGTAGTTATTTGTTCATCTTCACTGGTTTTCTCTATCATTTTCATTTGAAACTTCCTTCAGCACATTCATCCTACATTGCTTCCTCGCCATCCAATCACCAACAAACCTTCACAATCACTGTCCGATTCACTATTTTCTCCAACTACTTCCTCCCGTGGAGTCCACCACTTGCATTATGAGCTTTAAGTCCCCACTTTCGATCTGCCTCACCTGATCCAACGCCTATCACGTCACCTCCACACCTTTAGGCACTTTAAACCTCCACAGTCAATTTTCCTTGCCTGATCTGACAGTTTTCACTTCACACGATTGCCAACTAGCTTGGCTGATCTCCACTGTTGATCAACCCCGCTTGATCCGACGACTATCACACAATCTCGTGCGGATTAGTGCACGAACGTTTTCCGCCCGAAATCACAAGAGAAATGTGGTTTTCTCACGCTACGTGTCATGCAGTAAGGCTAATCACGTGAAATTTCAAAATACTGCTTACATCCTGAAGGGCACGCAAGAAACTACTTACCACCTTAGAAACCCGCTCCATCATTTCCGCATGTTTTTTTCGCCACAATACAATCTCCGCCATCCATCTCTTGACTTCACCTGCGCGATAAGATCTCAGCGGTTCATCACTCCTGTTAGCCTCATCCGTCCATCTCCTGACTTAATCTACACGATTATATCTCGGCCATTCATCTCCTGTTAGCCTTGTTTGTCCATCCCTTGACTTAACTTGCGCGATATGATCTCCACTGTTCATTGTGTGCATTCAGCCTGTTCATGCATCTAGTTGCTTAAGTATTCATGATAAGACCTTAGCAATTAATCCTGTTCATTAACCCCATTCATGCGTTTATTTGCTTAAAGCCCCGCGATAAGATCTCTAGTGTCCATCTTCTGGTCGTTGATCAATCCAACGGTCCCTATGCACTACTACGTCCTTACGTCCGCTTTCCATTGATTTCGACCTCCGATTGCTTTTTCCGCTTGAAACCCAATTTATCCTAAGTTTCTTTGCTACATCTTAGTATAATTTAATTCCCTTTGATTTTATAACTTAGATAGCAACATTAGGTTAGTGATTAATCTAGCAACTTTGCTTAGCATAGTTGTTTAATTGGTTAGTTAGGTTATGGTGTAAGAATAGCATTTCATGTTTTTTTCTTCATTACTGTAGTGGAGTAGCTCTCTCTTAGAATAACTGTGCTCCTCTTCCATCAAAGAACTAAGCTTCTTCTAACCCTATAGAAGTTTGGCTTGGAACCTCTAGGGTCTCTTGCCAGATAAACAGTGACAACAAGTAGGACCTTAACTTCTACTTGTGCATGTAGCACTGTCACCTCCAAGTTTGTACGAACCCTGGGTTGATAAGTAAAGCTAGTAGCCCAAAGAGTTGCATCATTATTGTTGCAATACCTAGGCTCATCACTTTTTGGCGTCGTTGCCGGGGAGGTGTCTAAGTAGAAGTAATTACTGCTTTCTTCTATTTTCTAGTCTCCAAACTTCTTTTCTTCTACTTCTAGTCTTCAATTTTTCTCCATTAGTTTATTTCTGCAAAAGTAATCTAGCTTCCTTTCTTTCATTTGTCATTATCAACAATTTCATTCTGCAAGTACTTTCTAGCTTTAACAAAATCTTATAAAAACCAACCCAAAAACATTTCCTTTCATGCCTCATAGGAATGGGGACAATTCAGGTGAATTCTTGATAAATACCCCCACTGCATCCAATAGTCAACCTTCTCTCTTGTTCGGTGACTGTGAAGTGGAATAACCTTTAGGTGAGGAACCTTACATATTTGAAGAACCTACAAGGGAAAAAGAAGTGGAAGAACCCATTCCTACTGAACCAATGGCTGTAAACCAAAATGATAGAGGAGATAGAGAGAGAGTTGAGAGTGCCTTCGCCATCAGCGAAACCAATGGGGACATTAAGATGAAGAATATAAGCTCCTCTACTCTACCTCATTTCCATGGCCTGACAATAGAGGACCCTGACACTTTCCTATTTGATTTTGTTTTTATATGCCGAACCTATGACTATACAGATGATGAGTAAAATTTAAAACTATTCCCATCTACTATCAAGGATGTAGCATTGTGCTAGTTTATGGGTTTACCTGGAGATAACATCACAATTTGGGCTTAGATGCAACAAACTTTTAACAAAAAATATAGGGATTACTGTAGGTCAAAGGATACTAAAGAAGATATTTTTAGGATTACCATAGAAGACTAAGAACAAATATTCCAGCTCAGTTACAAAAGGGCTAGGTGCACACTTGACCCTGAATCACTAAAGCTGGCCCTACTTAGAGGAGTAAGGGAGGACCTTCTGGATACCTTAAATATGATAGTAGGAGGAGATGTCTACCAATTACCCTATGAGGATATTAAGACTGTCTTTAGAAATCATTCTAGGGCAGCCAAAAAAAAGGGTATGGGTAGTCAACCTATGGCCAGTACATCATCCTCCAACTTATCCATCAAGGGTGAAATTGGAAATATGCTGGAAGATTTCAAAAGTGAGATGATGCAAACCCTTGCCTTGTAATTGGACACCATGAACATCAAAAGGAAGCAAGAAGAAGCAGAGAGATCCTTGGCCATCTTTTGTCCTAGATGCATCGAGAGGCATCCTAGGAATGAATTTACATTGAACTATATTAAGATTTGCTTAGTTTGTGAAGAAAACCACTCCATAGACAAGTTCCCTTCTTTACTTGGACTCAAAGTTGTATATCAAGGAGCTGAAGGGGTCACTAAGAAGCTTTGCTACATCAACCAAAGGAGACCTCCTAGGCCTAGACCATACCAACAGGGTATGCAAGGGCCATCCCATGCATACTACAACCCCAACCAAGCCACAACTATACCTTCTTGGGGACCCCCTACTCATCCTTCCTGGTCTACACCCTCTCCTTGGTCCTATGCATCTCAGTATCATTCCCAACTAGCCAACCAGTCATTTCAACCTTATGTTCAGCCACAACATCAGTGGAATACCCCACCCCAGGAGTGGAGGCCCCAATTCAACAATGTTCTAGCCCTATTTCCTCCACCACCTACCCAACCACAACTCCTACACTCTGCTCCACCTAAGCAACCCTAGATGCCTACCCAGCCAAATCCAAACCCAAACAATAGGCAGGCTCAACAAACATATAGTGGAGAGGCATCATACCTAGCTTATGTTGTAGAAATATAGGAGATCAACCTAAGATCAGGGATAATTCTCCCTGATAACCAACCTCCCTCTCCACATAGGGAGGTTGAGGAAGAAAAAGAGGAAAGCAACCTTAAAGTAAATCCACCCTTTCCTAAGAGATTAACCCAACCACTCCAGCATACCCCAAAAGAAACTAAACTTCTAGGAAAATTGAAAAATCTATGTGTAAAGATCTCCCTTCTCCAGGCAATCAAAGATGTTCCCATTTCCAATAAGTTGATTAAGGAGAAGTGCTTCAAGCATCCAGGAAGAAGAAAAAGGAATGCCCCAACCATTAATGTCATTGGGCAGTTGTCTGACTTAATGCTGGGGTAGGTAATATGTCCAAAATATTTGGACCCTGGAAACCCTGTAGTAGATGTGCACATCAATGGCACCATTGTCCCACACACTCTGATTGATATTGGGGCTGCCATTAATGTGATGATCAAGGACACCATGCTCAAGCTCAACCTCCAAGGGTCATTGAGAAAGACCACAACAGTTCTGCAGCTTGCAAACCATTCCACAGTCACCCTTGAGGGAATTGTGGAGGATGTGATGGTCTCCATTGATTCTTGGGAATACCCTACAAATTTCCTAGTTCTCCAGCCTAAGGGTAAGCTTATTGGTTACCCACTCATTCTTAGGAGGCCATGGTTGGGCACAACTGATGCTTACATTAGCTGCAAAGCTGGGAATATGACCATCAAAAATGGGCATATGTCCAAACAATTAGTCCTATACCCTCCTACTCAACCTACCCTAGAGCACAACTTACCTTTATGGTTAGAGGAGGAGGAAGAATATGAGGTTTATTTTTCCCAACTTTATGCCTTGGAAGCAACCATAAGAGGAGGACAACAAGATGAGGATGACTTAATTGAACACCTGCTCCAAAGTCCAACTCCTAGTTCAATGCCATTAGAAAAATAAGTAAGGGAAGCCTAAAACGATCATCCAATTGACTTATTCTTGGCCAATTCCAACCCACTCTGTGTCAAAGCTGTAGAATTTGGCCCAGAGAAAACTTTGAACATTAATCCATCTCTTTCTACTTTAGAAGATGAAAGGCTATGCAACATGTTGAGAGAACACCTAGAAGTCTTCGCTTGGAGTTACAATGAAATGAAGGGAGTACACCCCTTAGTGTGTACTCACCACGTATACATCAACGAAGGTTGCAAGCCAGAGAGGCAACCACAAAGGAGGATGAATCTAACTCTTAAAGACATAGTCAAAGAAGAACAACAAAAATTGCTAGATGTAGGGTTCATTTACCCTATTTCATATAGTGAGTGGGTCTCTCCTTTAGTGTTAGTGCCCAAATAATGGTAGGTGAAGGATTTGTGTTGATTATAGGGAGTTGAACAAATTCACAAAGAAGGATCATTTTCCCCTACCCTTCATTGACCAAGTGCTAGATGGCCTAGCAAGGAAGAAGTTCTTTTCTTTCCTAGATGGATTCAGTGGGTACAACCAAATCCAAATCTGCACAGAAGACCAGGATAAAACCACATTCACCTATCCTTGGGGTACTTTTGCCTATAGGGTCCTTCCTTTTGGCCTATGCAATGCTCCTGCCAGTTTCCAGAGAGAAAGCTTGAGTAGTTTTGCTGAATTAGTACATGATGCAGTAGAAATATATATGGATGATTTTACACCTTATGGTTGCGATTTCCAAAAATCCCTGACTAACGTAGGCAAAGTATTACACAAATTCATTGAAATGAACCTATCTCTCAGTCCAGAAAAATGTGAATTCTCAATGACTGAAGGGATTGTACTAAGTCATTCAATATCTCAGCAAGGACTGCAAGTGGGCCCAAACAAAATAGAAATCATCCAAAGGGTCACACCGCCATAAAAGAAAAGAGATGTAAGGAGTTTCTTAGAGTTAGCTGGATACTACCGAAGGTTCATAAAGGACTTCAGCAAGTTGCCCTCTCATTTTTTTGGGTTGTTGGCCAAAGATTCTGAGTTTATATGGTCAAAGAGTTGTTAAGAGGCCTTAGACATTCTAAAGGGTAAGTTAACCACTACACCAATCCTTAGAGGCCCAAACTAGGCCCTCTCTTTTCATATTGATGTTGATGCCTCACACAAAGCCATAGGAGCAGCCTTAGGTCAGAAGAGGAGAAATTTCCATATGCCATATATTTTATCAGTAAGAACCTATCAAAGGTTGAGATATACTATACTGTGACCGAAAATGAACTCTTGGATGTTGTGCATTCATTAAACAAATTTAGGCATTACATTACAGGCTATCAAGCATTTGTGCATATTGATTATGCTACAATCAAATATTTATTGAATAAACTAGATGTGAATGCTAGAATCATTAGATGGTTGCTTTTATTACAACAATTTGATCTAATTATTGTTGATAAGCCTGGTAAGGAAAATGTTGTTGCTGACTTTCTATCTAGGATGAATCTACTAGTAGGTGAATAAGGATTGGTGGATGACTAGTTACCAGATGAGCATTTGTTTGCTATTTCAATTCTCTCCCCATGGTTTGCTAATATAACAAACTATCTTGTATCATCACAGTTCCCACCAAACTTTCCCTCCAAAGAAAAGAGTAAGATAGTTAGAAAGGGTGCCCCCTTCACTTGGATTGGGGGAAATCTGTTCAAACTTGGCCTAGATCAAATCTTAAGAAGGTGTGTAAGGGAAGAGGAAGTCCTTAACATCCTTCTGACCTGTCATGATGGGCCTTGTGGAAGTCATTTTGTAGAAAAGAGGAAAACATTCAAAGTGTTGCAAGCAGGCTATTATTAGCCTACTCTTCATCTTGATGTGAAAAACTATATTAGTCAGTGTGATTGGTGCCAGAGGATGGGAAAGCCTACTCCAAGGGATGAAATGCCCCTACAACCTCAAGTGACTTTCGAGCCATTTGACAAGCGGGGCATGGACTTCATTGGGCCTATTATCCCTCCTTAAAAGGAAAAACAACACATCATTGTGTGCACTGATTATTTGACTAAGTGGGCTGAAACCAAGGGAATTAAGGCAACAACAGAAGAGAAGGTGGCTGAGTTCCTAAGGGAGAATATATTCTACAAATTTCAGTACCCTAGAGAGCTAGTCATAGACAAAGGCACCCAATTTACCTCCAGCATGATTGAAGAATTTCTTAGCCATCACAAAATCAAGCATAAGACCTCCACTCCCTATCATCCACAAGCTAAAGGGCAAGTGGAGGTGACCAATAGGGCACTAGAGAACATCTTAACCAAGGTAGTGAGCAACAGCAAAAAGGATTGGGCAGAGAGACTAGGTGAGGCCACCTGGGCCTATAATACAACATGGAAGACCACCACTTGATTTACACCCTATGAACTAGTCTATGGGAAAAAGGCTACGCTATCCATTGAGTTTGAATATAACACATTGAGGATGGCATCCCAATTACATTTGGATCTCAATCATTCACAGAAAGAAAGATTGTTACATTGAATGGCTTAGATGAATTCAGAATGTAGGCCCTCGTACATACAGTGATAGTTCAACTTCAGAGGAAGATCTAGCATGAAAAGCACATCAAGGAGAAGCAATTTCAAGAAGGAGACTAGGCATTGTTATATGATTCTGGATTTAAAGACTTTAAGGGTAAGCTAAGGACAATATGGCTCAGACCTTATGTGGTGGAAAGATGCCATGACAATAGTTCAATGCAAATCATAACTATTGATGAAGAATCCATTCCATTGCTAGTTAATGGACATAGATTTAAAATGTATAAGAGGCCTTTATCAAAATAAGAGTTCATTGATAGTGTCAATAAGACAATGATGATGATAGAGCAAGTTCCAGCTCCTCCCTCATCAGGTCACTGAAAAGGGAAAAAAGAATAGGGATTCAGGTGAAAACCTCCATGAGGTGCCTAAGTCCCATCTTTGGGTTGAAAACCTCATAAGGTGGCCCAAGGATGAGAAAAAAATGAAAAAGAGTAAGAAGATCCCTAGGTGAAAACCTTCCTTGAGGTGCCCAGGGCAAATATCTAGGGTGAAAACCTCTCTGAGGCAGTCTATGTGTTTTTAATATATATATATATATATAAGAACAAAAAACATAATTGTTATTTGCAGGTGGGTGAAAAAGAAAAGCAAGGAGCAAAGATATGATCCAAAGGGAACCCTGCCTCACATATATTCATCTCCTCCACTCCTTACCATGCATCCCTCCATCAATTTTATTATTTTTCACTTCATTGCTTCAATTCAGGTGAAGATTGTGTTTTCTAACAAAATCACCTCAACCATTACCATCATCCCTGCATCCACATACACACCTACTCCCTCTGTCAATTCATTACAGCACCATCTAGCAACATGATCAAGGAATTCTAAGGGAGACACCAAACATTGCCAAGTGGTAATCCAGGAGCTCCATAGCAGCAACAACATTAAATCCAGGAGCTCCACAGTAGCAGCAGCATTAGATCCAAGATCTCCACAACAACAGCAACAACATCAGACCTTCAGTCACAGACACCCTCAAAAGCTAATAAACCATCATCAGACAATAGAGGAGGAAGAAGAATGACCATCAGTAGCACCTTTGATCTTTGAAAATTGCAACATGGCATCAAGACCATAGGTAAGTATCCCACTCACTCTCTCATATGCATCATTTGATCGAAATTTGTAAAGGTTAAGAGGTAGTTGGTTTATAAGTGAAAAGGTGGAAAAAAGGAAATTCTTTAATAAGTAAAAGGACAATGCAAGAGTCCATAGATACAGTGTTGTTATGGAACCCATTTGAGAATGCTTGAATAATTAAGATTTCAGGTAGAAACACCAATTCACCAAAGACTCAGCATACCCTATTTCTTGATGCAATCACTCATAGACTCTAGTAGCAAAGTAAAGGAAGGAAATTCCCAGTAGTTAGTTCACCATGGCTTGATCAGGATCCTCATTAAGGATTCTCTCCAAAGCCTCAGGATCCCCATAACATGGTCAATCTTCATAAACTTACTAGTAGAGGATGAAATAAAAACCCTCACCTATGATGTTAGTCCTTCTATCAGTGAGGAGGAGGCAAAACAAGAAGAAGAAGAAGATATAGAGCTAGATGGGGATGAGATGGATGAAGAAGAAACTAATACAGAGGAACATGCTGAAAGAAGACAAGGAGGATGATGTTGAAACAAGAGGAGGAAACAAAAGAAGAAACTGATGGAGATGAGAAAGAACAACAAAAGGAAGAAGATAAGAAAAATAGAGAGGACAACTGCAGGAAAAGGAAAACTAGCTAGCATGTATGGCCAGCCCCTCCTTGGAGGCCATCCAGTGTAGGATGCCAACTAAATTCTATACTCTTTACCTTAGAGAAAAATGGTTGCAATTTCAGATTAAAACACTATCACAAAGGAGCACCATGCCATTTCAAGACTGCAGTCAGTTTATTGATCTTTGTGATCAAAGTGCACTAGAGGATAGGGCCACAATGGCTGAGTTTTACTTGAACAACATGGCTCTCACAAACATGAATATTTGGGATCCTAATGCAGAGCTAGGAGATCTAAAATTAATGGCTTTGGCATCATGGATGAACCATGAGAAGTCAAGGGCTGCAAAGATGGAAAAATATTGGCCAGAGAGAAATATGAACCTCTTTTTATCAAAGCTGAACAATCAAATCCCATGGCCCTATTCAGCGCCCACAATCTAATTGCAAATGATCCTCAGCTTGCAGTTAGATATCTTGCTTCCCAAGGGCAAGCAATTTCACATTTTGAGGACATGTTTAGGCTACTAAGGGATGTGTTACACTAAAAAATGTCACCTTGACTACTTACAGTTAGTATGGCTCAAATCAACAGTCATGCTACCCTCTTAGGCAAGTCTCATGCCTCTGTTATCCATCTCAAACTCAAAGAAGAGAGAAAGTCTTGTAAAAACTATGTTTATCTCTGGGGTCGCAGGTTCTCTCTAGCCTTACCTGCGGGGACGCTGACCATGTTCACAAAATCTGCGTCCGTGGACGCTCTGTATGTTAAGGGACAGGTGCGTCCCTCTGTAAAAGGCAAAATGCGCGAGTTTTATCTTGAAAAAGTTACTTGTGGTTACTTCTAGAACATTCTAGAGGTCGGTTTGATGAAATGGATGCGCCTCCAGTTGGTTCATGTATCTCTATTAAGGGGGAACTTATCCCATCAATAAGGGACCTATCCCACCAAAGAGGGGGATGATCCCATTGATAGTGGACCTGAATAACCTCTTTACAGCACTACAAATAAAGGCATTGAGCCAGAAGGAGAAGAGGTTGGAGCTATACATTTTCTTTGGGTAAATGCTGCAGGATTTAGGTCTTCCATTAGAGCCTTTGTGAGGAGAGATTGTCTTCACTTGATTCTACTTGGGAGAGGGTGAGCTTTGTCAAAGTAGAGGAAAACCCTTGGTGTTGTGCAAGTTCCTCCCAGGGTCCATCAAGGGTTTTCCTCTACTTTGACAAAGCTCACCCTCTCCCAAGTAGAATCAAGTGAAGACAATCTCTCCTCACAAAGGCTCTAATGGAAGACCTAAATCCTGCAGCATTTACCCAAAGAAAATGTACAGCTCCAACCTCTTCTCCTTCTGGCTCAATGCCTTTATTTGTAGTGTTGTAAAGAGGTTATTCAGGTCCACTATCAATGGGATCATCCCCCTCTTTGGGTGGGATAGGTCCCTTATTGATGGGATAAGTTCCCCCTTAATAGAGATACATGAACCAACTGGAGGCGCATCCATTTCATCAAACCGACCTCTAGAATGTTCTAGAAGTAACCACAAGTAACTTTTTCAAGATAAAACTCGCGCATTTTTCCTTTTACAGAGGGATGCACCTGTCCCTTAACATACAGAGCGTCCACGGACGCAGATTTTGTGAACATGGTCAGCGTCCCCGCAGGTAAGGCTAGAGAGAACCTGCGACCCCAGAGATAAACATAGTTTTTACAAGACTTTCTCTCTTCTTTGAGTTTGAAATGGATAACAGAGGCATGAGACTTGCCTAAGAGGGTAGCATGACTGTTGATTTGAGCCATACTAACTGTAAGTAGTCAAGGTGACATTTTTTAGTGTAACAGATTGCCCCCTAAAGTGCGAAGCCTGGAATAGAATAGGGTTTTGTAATTCTAGGAAGGGTGAAGCGCTTTATCATTTCAAGGATTGTCTTGTGGATGGCCTGGTTGGAACCTGCAATTTTCAACACAAAATACATGGATAAGATTATATCATCACTGAGGTAGGCATTCCCATACTCAGATTCAAAACTTTAACTAATGGACTAACTATTCTGATACAGGAATGATCTTGCAGTACATCATTTTAATAGACTTTTGTAGACACAGTATGGACGCAGCCATCTGTTTATGATTAGTCTACATAGATAATGAATACAAAACTCCTCGCAGCCTGGATGGTAGAAACTAGATCGCGCCTCCAGTTGGTTCATGTATCTCTATTAAGGGGGAACTTATCCCATCAATAAGGGACCTATCCCACCCAAAGAGGGGGATGATCCCATTGATAGTGGACCTGAATAACCTCTTTACAGCACTACAAATAAAGGCATTGAGCCAGAAGGAGAAGAGGTTGGAGCTATACATTTTCTTTGGGTAAATGCTGCAGGATTTAGGTCTTCCATTAGAGCCTTTGTGAGGAGAGATTGTCTTCACTTGATTCTACTTGGGAGAGGGTGAGCTTTGTCAAAGTAGAGGAAAACCCTTGATGGACCCTGGGAGGAACTTGCACAACACCAAGGGTTTTCCTCTACTTTGACAAAGCTCACCCTCTCCCAAGTAGAATCAAGTGAAGACAATCTCTCCTCACAAAGGCTCTAATGGAAGACCTAAATCCTGCAGCATTTACCCAAAGAAAATGTATAGCTCCATATGCATTTCATGACATCAAGCACATTGTGCAACCCTATCTCGATGATTTGCCTGCTCATTCTTTACATCGAGCTGATCACCTTGTCCACCTACGAGCAATCTTTATGAGGTGTAGGCATTATCGGATTCGGTTGAATCCCCACAAGTGTGTTTTCTGTATAGAAACAGGTCGATTGCTGGGATTTGTTGTTTCAAAAGCCGGCATTCGCGTCGATCCCTCGAAAGTCGAGGCTATCATCAAATTGCCTCCTCCTTCGAGTTTGCGCCAACTCCAAAGTTTGCAAGGGAAAGCGAACTTTTTACGCCGATTCATCCCAAACTACGCCGAGGTCACTAAAGGTTTTACACGGTTGTTGAAACAGAACGCACAATTCTTTTGGGACGAGATTGCCTAACAATCTTTTGATGCACTGAAACACGCGTTGACCCATGCACCGTTATTGCATCCTCCCAACTACAACCAGACTACTTCTTATACCTCGCAGCTTCGCATTCCACCATTGGAATGGTGTTAGTTCAAGAAGATGAATTCAAAGCAGAGCATGTGATATATTATCTTAGTAGAACCTTAAATCCCACTGAGTTAAAATATTCGCATGTGGAGAAATTGGCCCTGGCAGCCGTTCAAGCTGTCCAGCGTTTTCGTCACTACATTCTTCTCCGCAAGACTACAGTTATTTCGGATTGCAACCCTATGATTTATATTTTGACAAAACAACTGCTAGGGGGCAAGTACTCTAAATGGATTGTTATCCTGCAAGAGTTCGACTTGGAGTTCGAGAAGTCCAAGTCTAAGAAATCTTTAGTTTTTGCGGAATTGATGTGTGATTTCCCGGGTGCTGACACAGAGACTGTGGCAGAGGAGTCCATTGCGGACGAATCTTTGTTTCTTATTAGCACTTTAGATCCGTGGTATGGGGATATAATCATCTATCTCCAAACCCAAACCTTTCGGCCTGAAGCTTCCAAGGAAGACCGTCGAAAAATTCGGTTTCGATCCCAGCAATACAGAATTATTGGAGATACACTTTATCGCCGTGGGGCAGACTTAGTTTTTCGACGTTGTTTAACTCACGAAGAGGCTGAGAGAGTTTTGAATGATTGTCACTCTGGAGCATGTGGCGGTCATATGTCTGGGTATGCCACAGCTCAGAAGGTGTTGCGCGCTGGCTATTTCTGGCCGTCTATGTTTAAAGATTGTATCCTTGCTGTCAGAACATGCCACAACTGTCAAGTGTTTGATCGAAAGATGCGCGCTCCACCTGCTCCTCTCCACCCTATAATTGCCGCTGGTCCATTCGCCAAATGGGGCATTGACTTTATTACTTGTAACCCTCACTCGGCCGGGGGGCATGCGTATATCATCCTCGCGGTTGATTATTTTACAAAATGGGCCGAGGCGATGCCTACATTCGACGCAAGCGGCAAGACAGCTGCAGTTTTCGTATTCAATCATATCATAACTAGGTTTGGTGTCCCACAAGCAATCATTACTGACCATGGGAGCCATTTTCGAAACGTCATGATGACTGAGCTTACAAGCCAGCTTGGTTTGCGCCACGATAGCTCTACTCCTTATTATCCGCAAGCCAACGGTTTGGTTGAGTCAATCAACAAAGTTCTAGTCATCATGATTCGACGGATCATTGGTATCCATCGAACGAATTGGCATAACATGTTATTTTCGGCGCTATGGGCATATCGAACTTCAGTGAAAAATTCAACAGGTTTCACCCCTTTCCAGCTAGTTTATGGCTTAGAAGCTGTGTTACCTATTGAATGTGAAATCCCATCACTTCAAATGGATGTCGAATTACTTCCAGCTACTTCCGAAGAGGAGAAACGGTTATTATACTTGGCTAAATTAGATGAGACTCGACGTGACGCTACTTTAGCTATCGAGACTCACGCAAAACGAATGAAAGCTCAGTACAATAAAAATGTAACCCCTCGAAGTTTTTCGGAAGGAGACCTAGTACTATTATATGATCAAGCTAACGATAAGCTAGGTGCCGGAAAATTCGTTCCCATGTGGCATGGGCCCTACATTGTAAAGCGAAAGCTAGCAAAAGGGGCTTATGAGTTAGTTGATTTTGATGGGGACTCTTTGGGTAAACCCAGAAATGGACTTTACCTAAAGAGGTATTATGCTTAAAATGATGGGTATGGAGAAATTTTTAGATAGGTTAGATTTCCTTTCTAGCTAGCAAGTGTGTTAGTTTAGTCAGTGTGCTTAGCTTAGCAAGTGTGGTTTTTCGTCATTATTCTGGCTTATTTTGGTTTTACTCTTGATATTGTAGATGTCGACGCCTCTCCAAACATACATTGGATTTGCTGATGGTGCTTGTCATAATACACGGAATATCTCTTCCGCAGCTTGGGTTATCTATTCGCCCTCTGACGAGTTAGTTTCTATGCATGGGGTAAGCCTCGGTCAAACAACGAATAACATTGCAGAATACAGTGCAGTGGTTGAATTATTATCCGAATCTATTTCATTTGGAATTCGACGTTTGATAGTGAGGTTAGATTCTGAACTTGTTGTATTACAGCTTAATAGAGTTTATGCCATTAGAAATCCTGTGTTATTAAGGTTGTTTTTGAGAGTGCGTCTCTTGGAACGTGAATTTGATTACATTGAATATCAACATATTCCAAGGTCCCTGAATACATTAACAGATGCAATTGCTTCTCGAGTGTTGGACAGACATTTATAATAATCATGCAAGTAAATTTAAAAACATTTCATCATACATGTTAAACAAGATAAGCCGGTAATAGTGATATATATATAGATAGAAGTGTGTCAAAAAACATATACATCGTCTTCGATCATAGGTTGAAAACACCTTATGATCGGCAAAATGATAGTACAAAAAGTCAAAAATGTCACATGTGACTACAAAAGTGACTAGTCAATCACTGGTGGTGCTCTCTGTACGACACCACTGCGCGGGCTACCTTACGCAAAAATCTCCTAAACGGTCCAGGGACCGCGACTACGAAGTGCTGAACCCTGATAGGAATGTCGTCCATAGTAGTCTCAGGTATATCTGCCGTGAGACGCTCTAGATCATGCTCCAACTCAGCTAGTACTTCTGCTGTCGCGTCCTGTGGGACCGGTGCAGCTGGATGTAGTCTATCATAAGGCCGGAGGTTGGCTGGACGCTGTGGACCAACATCTACATTTTGAAAAAGTTTTACTATTAATTTTGAGACGATATATATAAAAAAAAAATATACAAAAAATACATAACTAGAAAACTTGTGAAAATAAAAGTACCTCTGTCGTGCCATTGTTCTCCCTGTGGAAGAACCATGTCCGGATCACCTCTGAAATCCATTCCGGCATACGGAAAGTCCTGTATCACAAAAAGCTGGCCCTCTAACCAGTCAAAATAACTATCTGAGAATCGAACTACTGTCGCGCCCTCGTCAGGATGCCGGGCCATCACCGCAACCCATCGTATCAGCTTTGGCTGCCGAGGACCCAAGATATCAACAGTGAGTTGCTGAGGGATCAGCATTGGAATTCTCTCCAAGGCAAAGCTCACGACTATAGGCCCATATCCAAAAGTCTTTAGTCGTCCGTTCTTTGCCTTGGTTAGTTGGCTCTTCATATGAGCCGACACAGCTTCACACCAGTTGAAAATGGTGCCTTGGTAACAGTCAATTGCCATCCGCATTTGGGATCCGGAAGCAATGTGTAAAGCGGCCGCGCCGCAAATTCTGGTAACCGTGAACACTATGACTTTGAGTTCCGGTAGAGTGATGTGTTTTATCTCTATGCCTTTCGAATGGTGAGCCCCACGTGTGCACCAATCCTCGCGGAGACTATCAAGGGATTGGCCACCTGGCCTAGTCCCTGCAAGACTGAGTTGCTCACCTCTGTTTGGCAAGCCAGTGAGAAAGTATACATCCGAGGGCTCTATCTCGAGCTGGTGCCCTCCTATGTAAAAGCATTGTTCTTGAACGTTCCATCGCTCAACCAGCCATTCCAAGAATCTTACCTGGCCCTTCATGCCCGGTATGGTCCGATATTTGTATAATCCGCATGCTCTTAGGGCATCCAGGGAAGGTTGATGATTTATTGCAGCTTCATCTTCCTCTACATGCTCTCTTTCTCTCCAGTCTAACATGATTAATGCCCTGCATATCAAAAATAGCAATTAGAAATTGATTTGGGAATTTTTGGTGGTTTTTTGAGAGAGTTGGGGTTTTGAAATGCGCGTTTCTCGGAGGACGCACCCCGGCTTTGTAGCACAGGGCGCCCGGATGCAGCTGGCCTGAAGGCGGGCTGCGTCTTCCGACCGTTTTCCCGTATGAGAAAAAGTCGGGGGACGCAGGTCACCCGAAGGGCACCTGCGTCCGCCGAGAGGCGCATTCCAAAACCAAAACCCCCCCAAAAAATGAAACTAAAACCTAAAAATTGATTCTAAACGGATAGAAATGCAGAGTAGGATGTGTAAAATACCTGGATGAGACGGCGTTCGATTCCGACGGTCAGATTTTCCGCAGCGACCACGGGAAGTTTCTTGTCAAAAGCTCCTTTTTCAACCTCAACAGTGAAACGGTAAAAATGACATGGTAAAAGGTCTTTTTATAGGTTTTTTGGATGAATTAGTTCATTTTTTACCATGAAAAGATGTTTTTGAATGTATTTTTGCCTATTTTAAACAGGTATGAGTAATGTGTTGCTTTTGTGCAGGACAAAGGGATTTCGAGGGAAATTGTAATTTTTTCACAAACAAAAATATCAGAGTCATCTTTTAAGCCCTTTTCTGACTCCTAAAACATGAAAAGATCGCCGAGTGTTTCTTTTTCACTCGTTAAAACGGAATTAAAAGACGGTCCCCTTTTAGCTCTTTTCTGACCGCAAAATCAGGAAAAGATTGCCGGGTTTTTGTCGTTTCAAACTCGATAAGGAAATAAAACGACGTGTCCTTGATCGCTTTTTACTTTTCAGGTCAACGACACTATTATGAAAGTACTCCTTGGTCGCAAGATCAAGCGGTTCCCCCAGGTATTATTTTATACTTTTTCGGGCTTGAGGGACACAAATATACGAAAAAGTTCAACGTGGAGTCTCCTTTAGTTTTTTCAGACTCTCTAAAGTTGAAAAACGCCGAGTTTCTCCTATACTGGGCTCGTTAAACTTTTACAGTAGAGGACCTGTTCAATTACAAACAGGAACGAACCACTCCTTCCTAGGGTTCGAATTTAAACTAGGTTGGACTCGTCCGAAGGATGAGCTTATAATCAAGCATATGTTATCCTCCTCAAGCTTGTTAAAAATAAAGAGGTACTTGCCAGAAATGGTGGGGGAAAAGAGAGAAGAATGAACCTGTTTGTCACCTTTTGTCTCAGAAGAAACTTTATTACCACTCTTGAACACGACACTTTTCATTCACCTGGGTTGGGAAATCTTTTACCTCACAGTTGACCAAATCACTTTGAAAGTCTTTAACCGGGTTTCGGGGATTAACTTTGAGTTATTCGTCACCAAGCCATCTGTTGTGTCGTTATGTGTTCAAGAGGTCTGCAAACAAAACTTTCATCTGCAAAATACTTGTCATCCATTTGACCATCCCTGAGTCAGTCCTTACAGCAACATTTCTTCAACTTGAACAATGATTTCGTGTTGCGGGCTTGCCTGCAACGGGTCGCTTTCTATCGACATCGACACATTATCTAGAAATATGACTTAGGAATCGACAGTACCTTGAAGTCTGCATGCATCAATGGTAGGTTTCTCGCCTTTGACGTCAGTTTACATCATTGACTTTCGATCAAAGGATTCCGTGAAGTGTTCGACATCAAAACATCTATTCACATTTCACGGGTTGTGCTTGGTACTTTGAGAACCATTGACATTACTGGTGGTTTCTCTCACGCTTGTTAACAGTTTACATCATTGACTGGTAATCAAGTGGTTTCTACCATGTTCGACATCGAATCATTTAATCACATGGCTAGAATCGTACCAATTCGGGAAGTAGAAGTGAAGACCCTGGATCTAGTTTCTACCATCCAGGCTGCGAGGAGTTTTGTATTCATTATCTATGTAGACTAATCATAAACAGATGGCTGCGTCCATACTGTGTCTACAAAAGTCTATTAAAATGATGTACTGCAAGATCATTCCTGTATCAGAATAGTTAGTCCATTAGTTAAAGTTTTGAATCTGAGTATGGGAATGCCTACCTCAGTGATGATATAATCTTATCCATGTATTTTGTGTTGAAAATTGTAGGTTCCAACCAGGCCATCCACAAGACAATCCTTGAAATGATAAAGCGCTTCACCCTTCCTAGAATTACAAAACCCTATTCTATTCCAGGCTTCGCACTTTAGGGGGCAATCTGTTACACTAAAAAATGTCACCTTGACTACTTACAGTTAGTATGGCTCAAATCAACAGTCATGCTACCCTATTAGGCAAGTCTCATGCCTCTGTTATCCATCTCAAACTCAAAGAAGAGAGAAAGTCTTGTAAAAACTATGTTTATCTCTGGGGTCGCAGGTTCTCTCTAGCCTTACCTGCGGGGACGCTGACCATGTTCACAAAATCTGCGTCCGTGGACGCTCTGTATGTTAAGGGACAGGTGTGTCCCTCTGTAAAAGGCAAAATGCGCGAGTTTTATCTTGAAAAAGTTACTTGTGGTTACTTCTAGAACATTCTAGAGGTCGGTTTGATGAAATGGATGCGCCTCCAGTTGGTTCATGTATCTCTATTAAGGGGGAACTTATCCCATCAATAAGGGACCTATCCCACCCAAAGAGGGGGATGATCCCATTGATAGTGGACCTGAATAACCTCTTTACAGCACTACAAATAAAGGCATTGAGCCAGAAGGAGAAGAGGTTGGAGCTATACATTTTCTTTGGGTAAATGCTGCAGGATTTAGGTCTTCCATTAGAGCCTTTGTGAGGAGAGATTGTCTTCACTTGATTCTACTTGGGAGAGGGTGAGCTTTGTCAAAGTAGAGGAAAACCCTTGATGGACCCTGGGAGGAACTTGCACAACACCAAGGCCAGGTTGTAAGAGTTTCTTTGTTTCGTTATTAATACAAACTGGTTTATTTTTCTCAATAGCTTGTGTTAATGAGTTATTTCATGTGTTCCTTGGTCTGCATGTTGAATATATGTTTTATTATATGAAATGCAAGTGCTTGGTAATTGTTTGATTGTTTGTGGTTGCAGGAATTGACTTGAAGGAGGAGCTCATCCGGATCGTCAAGAACGGACTTCAACAACAGCGTTTTGGAATAAGGTAAGCCTAAACACTTGTAGTTTTCATGTTGTAAAAGGTGTATTTAGAGAAAGATCACTCCATTTTGTCTTGTTTGTCATTAGAACGTCTTAGACTTCTAGGAAGGTCAGTCGTGTCCGCACCCTTGACAAATTCCATGTGACAGGATGATAATATACATACCTTCTAAAGGAGATGGAAAACATTGCCACACAACTTGAAGATCAGAGAATATCACTCCCCTTAAAGGTTGAAAGAGGCACTCAACAGGACACTTATTTATAAGCAATCAATGCAAAGGTTGAAGGTCAATTGGATAGGCCTAAAACTCAGTCCACCACTAATCCTAGGGATGCTAGAAGGGAGAAAAGAATAAGAGGAAAAGAGGCAGCGGGAAGCAATAGAAAGGAAAGAAAGCTTCTATAAATAAGAAGAATAAACCACAACAGAAGCATAGGATGTCAGAGAGGCTACCAGAGCCATGAAGGACATGGACATTGATTAAGTTTCTCAGAGAATGACCAACACTTTCAGTAGGGGATGATGATGAGCCTCATCATTGATTAATTATATGGGCCTTAATTGGCCTTAATTCACCTCCTAGATTAGTCAAACCAACTATTCCCACAACGTATTGTATACTTTTGATTATATTTTGTTTATGAAATGAGTTAGAGTTGGATGTTTGGCTTTGTGGTCTAATGTGCATGTAAATGCAGGAATAAAAGATAAAAGCAAGGAGAAATGAAGGTTTAAAGGATAACAACAAGGAACTATGGAAAAGACCTTGGTAAAGACTCTTATGGGACAAGGGAGAGTAAATATAGGAGGTAAATCCTCCTCATCTACCACCCCTTGATTTGAATATTCCACCATTAGCTTGGAGTGCACACAGCCATCACTTTGAAGACTAAAAGATAGCCGAGCAAGGGAAAGGGACAAAAACTAGTTTTTCTTGAGTTATAGGCCAAGCCTCCCTAATGGGAAGGAAGTCATTAGAGACTTCAAATGTATAAATAGAGAGGCTTAGGACCTTAGTAGGATTTGGACTTCTATTGTAAAAACTCTGTTTTATTTCTGAGTTGCAAGAAACTTGTGACAATTTGTTTTGTAATCCATGGTTTTCATAATAAATATGAGTTCTATCTAAGCCAGCTCTGAGTTAAGTTCGAGGGCTGAAGATCTTCAGTTAGGGCCTGATCCAAGCAACCACAACTCCTCTTTACTATATATGTATGCTAGGATAGAGTTCTGTTCTGTTTATTTTCTTAAGTAGTTTCATGGTTTTTTGTTCATTTGCTTAAGTATCCTTATCGTTTTCACTGTTTATTTTCTTAAGTAGTTGTACTTTCATTACAACAATATAGTGTACATTATTCATGGTTCCCTATTCATTTGCTTTAGTAGCTTCATTTTCTTCAGTTTTCTTCCATTTTTGCGTTCTTTCAATTCACAGGTTAGTTAGAGGAAAAAGATCACTATCAGGTTGTGTGCAGGTGTCTCAGCCTCATCTCCTCCCTCTGGGACCATGACTTGAGGAAGATACTCTTCAACAACCCCAAAAACATAGTTTCTGGTTCTCGCATGAGCTTTGGAGCTTATTGTTTGATGCAGTTATTTGTTCACCTTCAATGGTTTTCTCTGTCATTTTCATTTGAAGCTGCCTTCAGCACGTTTCTCCTACATCACTCCCTCATCGTCTGATCGCCAACAAACCTTCACAATCACCGTTTGATTCACTATTTTCTCCAATTGTTGCCTCACATGGAGTCCACCACTTGTTTTATGAGCTCTAAGTCCCCATCGTCGATTTGCCTCACCTGATATGGCAGCTATCGTGTCACCTCCACACCTTTAGGTGCTTTAAACCCCCACCATCAATTTTCCTTGCCTGATCCGATGGCTGTCGCTTCACCCGATCACCAAGTATCTCGACTGATCTTCACCGTTGATCAGCCCTGCCTGATCCAATGGCTATCACACAATCTCACGCGGATTAGTTCATGAATGTTATCTGCCCGAGAGCACGCGAGAAAAGTGATTTTCTCGTGCTACATGTTGCAAAGTAAGGCCAATCGTGTGAAATTTCAAAATACTTCTTACAGCCTAAAGGGCTTGCGAGAAACTACTTACTGCCATAGAAACCCGCTCCATCATTTCTAGACATTTCTCTTCCCCATGATACGATCTCTATCGTCCATATCTTGACTTCACCTGTGCGATAAGATGTCATCCGTTCACCGCTCCTGTTAGCCTCATCCATCCATCTCTTGAATTAATCTCCACGATTAGATCTCAGCCATTCATCTCCTGTTAGCCTTGTTTGTCCATCCCTGGACTTAACCCACACAATATGATCTCCACCATTCATTATGTGTGCTCATCTTGTTCATCCATCTAGTTGCTTAAGCCTTCGCAATAAGACCTCAACCGTTCATCATGTTTATTAACCCTGTTCATCTATTTATTCGCTTAAAGCCCCACGATAAGATCTCCACCGTCCATCTTCTGGTCATTGATCGATCCAACGGTCCCTATGCACTACTACGTCCTTACGTCTCTTTTCCATTGATTTTGACCTCCAATTGCTTTTTCCTCTTGAAACCTGATTTAGCCTAAGTTTCTTTGCTACACCTTATTATAGTTTAATGTTGTTTTCTTCTGTATCTTAGATAGTAACATTAGGTTAGTGATTAATCTAGTAATTCTGCTTAGCATAGTTGTTTAATTGGTTAGTTAGGTTATGGTGCAAGAATAACATTTCATGATATTTTCTTCATTACTACAGTAGAGTAGCTCTCTCTTAGAATAGGTGTGCTCTTCTTCCATCAAATAATTAATCTTCTTCTAACCCTATAGAAGTTTTTCTTAGAACCCCTGGGGTCTCTTGCCAGATAAACAGTGACAACAGGCAGGACCTTCACTTCTACTTGTGCATATAGAACTGTCACCTCCAAGTTTGTACGAACCCTAGGTTGATAAGTAAATCTGGTAGCCCTAGTTGTCCAGTTAAGTTAATTTTAGTTGAGAGTTTCACTCGAGTCATTAATTATTATTGTCTCCTATGTAATATTATTTAGCAAGCTTTTGAGTAATGTGAATCATGAAATCTATGCTCCACAATTTTCATTCTTTAACAATTTGATTGTGCATTTAAATTTTTCAAATGTAGTATGAAAGGTATATACATGAGGGGTGTTGATAAACCATTTAGGTTGCAAGGTGTTGAGGTGACAAGGTTGGAATCAAAAGGAGGTCAAAACTAACCCATTGACTTTATTACAAACAATGTCAGCCCCTCCTCATTTATGCATAATGCACTTGTAAATCCCAATTCCAACTTCTTTAGCCTTTACACATGTGCCATGCACTCAACTTATGATATTTATCTCAGTGGTGGCGCAGTGCGCTCCCACAATCACTAGTCTAACCAGTGCTTGTTTCCAAAATACACCATGTGCTTATCTTTTTTTCGTTGTCATTATTCCCTTCTCCTAAGGTATCCCCTTCATTGGAGAAACATGTAGGTCTATTAAAAAGAGAATTAATGAACATGCTCCCAAAATTAGACACAATCACTCCCTCACATCAACCCTTGCTGAGCATGCAGAGAAATCGAAACACCACGTCTACATTGAAGAATCCAAGGTCATTGCTAGGGTTGATCATTTCCACCACAGGAAACTTAGGGAAGCGATTGAAATTGAAAGACATGCCAGTAACCGTAATAGGGATGATGGTTGTAAATTAAGTAAAAGATGGATTCTAGCTCTCTCTTCATGATTATTCTTCCCCTTTTTCTCCTTTCTCCTTCCAATTCTTCCTTATTTTCTTTTATCTTCTTCTACTTTTATCCCCTATTATCCTTATTAAGTTTCTTTAACTTCATATGTCTAATATGATTAGCATATTTTAGAGAATCCTTTTTTTTTAATACAACTAAAATACATTTTGCGCTTAATAGTACAACTTAACTACTAATAATTTTTATAGTGAACCTTTAGAGTTATCACTACTATCCTCCTATTTAAGGGAAACAAGCTATCCTATAAAAAATAATAATCATATTAAATGGATAATATTAATAAACGTTCTTATTAAAGAAATTGATAATATTAATAAATTATCATTAAAATATAGTGAAATAAAATATTTTAATTTGATAATATTTATAAATTATTATTAAAATATAATGAAATAAAATATTTTAATTTTGAATTGTTCCTAACAACTAGTTTTCAACCAAATATATTATATTTAATAAGTCAACCCCTAACAAATAATATTATATAATTAATTATTTTTATATAATATTATTATATAAATTGATATCATTAAATTATTATTTTATAATATCAAAATTAAATAATTAATTATTACATAACAACTAGTTTCTAACTAAATATTGAATAATTAAACATATATCTCCTTACCACTTTTTCTTAAATAATATTTTACCTTCCTCAGTAACGAATTTACCAACGACTAACTCTGGGCAATGATGCATCCATGCTATTTATTCCTTCAGATTGATTGATTTCTCACCTTGTCCTAAGGATGAACCACATTAGTTGGTTCGAAATGTCGACCAAATTCTAACGATGTGATTAATATGAAAAACTTATATTTGTCTGTTATTGTTGATTTTTATTTTGAGGTAGAATAGATGGATGTGAAGACAACATTTCTTCACAGCGATCTAGAAGAAGACATCCATTAAGAAATCTAGGGCATGAGAAGTTAGTAGATATCTCTTCTTGATAATTGCTTGTGATATAATTTTATTGATTGAATTATGATCTTATCTTCTTGACATTATTATTGTGTTATTTTCATCAAGAAAATTACCAAATAAACAATAGAAGACAAGAGACATAGTATGTAGGCATGTCATTTAGGGCCAAAACCACTAACTCTTTGAGAGGAAAACCCAAACGAAATTGTTCTAATAGATCTTCAACTGAAGAACACCAATACCATGACAAAGACCCTTGACACTAGAGTCCTCCCAAGACCAAGTCACTAGCCTCTTCTTCAATGTTGTTTCTCCTCTTCTCATTCTCAACTTCCTTTCTCTTCTTATTCTTGTCTTCCTTCCTTATTGATATTGGCTTCCTTTGATTCTTAGTTTCTTCTTGTAGGCTTGTAACCCTACCATAAAAACCCTAGAATATCTTTACTTCCTTTGTATTCTCTTCAAGAGAGAGACCTATTGTACTTTTACTCGACTTCTTCTAATGAGGATCTATACCCAAACAATGACCACCGCAAAGTGATAGCAGCTCTTTCAACTTCCTCTTCTGCTACCTTCGCACGTCGGAGGACAAACTAACCCAAAAAATGCTTGATTATATCCGTTATCCTTCTTCTTTATTGTGTTGATATGCAGGCTTCTTCTAATGTATATTTCACACTTATTTCTTGACTCGCTTGACTGAATTCGTTGTCTCCAAATGAGCCCAAGTAAGGATATATATACTATTTTGATCATGACCTTTAGGCCTACATGATCTCTAGGAGGAAATCCGACTTCATTTTCTAGATGCATCTCTTTGTTATAGGCTGACATGATGAGGGCCAGTGACAAGGTCTTGGAGGATGAATTTACATAGACAAATATTACTCTTTACAATGTGTAACATGACTTCATTATATTAAAATGACTCTTTTATTCTTTTATGACTAGATGACAAAATTCCTAAAGGCTTTCAATGGGAGACTTGACTCAAAAATAAAATATCTTGCTCATGAAACCCATGATGCAAGCATTACAATTATTTTATTTTTCTTCTTTACATATATTACATAAAATCTCAATTGCATGTCATTATGAAGACCGAACCTAGTTCTCTTAACTAGGGAGGTATTCATTATGGCCCTTGGTCATTCTCAATCTAAATAATCTCTCATAAGAATAAGCAGATTGGTAACCCATTTGTTTAACATCATATCAACCATGATTTTCACATAGCAAGGCCTTGACTAACAACTCTATCTCTCCATAAGATCTAAGCTCAATGTCAGTGGGACCAATGATTTATAAACACTCTCATCATTGTCTCTCTCATAATAAACCCCACCTGAGTTCTCAAGGTATGTTCCATTAGGACTATTCTTATCTTGGATTCCCAGTCCTCAAAGAATATTGGTCCTTCACGACTACTCTTATATTGGATGCCCTTTCTCATCCTCAAAGAGTACCAGATGCCAAATTATTACCCAATCCTCTCATTTTGTCTACCCAATTAAAGACTAGAATTATGTGTCTATAAATCCCTCTCAATTAGGGAGGATATATCTATTCCAATAAAAGAATTTACTCATTCCTACATAAGGAATGTACCTAAGCTCCCTCTTGGCTTAGGAATTTACAAGTTTCTTCCAAGTAAGAAACTTCTTTCCAGACTCCCTCAAAAAATAGGTACCTACAAGAGCTCCTTAGGTGGACATGGTAGGACAATCAACTAATTGAAGAACTCCTTCCTTCAATGTCATGAATTTATTTTTTGATATGGAGTCTTCATATTTTGGGAACTCTTCATAGGGCACAAACCATTCATCACTTTCATCCATGAGTCAATCATGTCATCATTCCTTTTATCAGAAAGTGATCTATCAGTCTTCATCTCGCACTGCTTCATGTTATGCTATTTTTACCATGCTTTCTTTCCCAAAAGGTTCTTGCATCCTTTTACATGGTTCTTCATGGAAGAAATTTCATAGTTCTTCCCTTTGGTAGCCCTGCATAAGCCCATCCAGATACTAGTTCATAAATAATGAATACTTAAATCATAATACCTTATGGTCTTTCATCATGACGTCTTCCTATAGGCATCAACATCCTTCATATATGTTGACACATCTCCTAAAGATATGTATTTTCAAGGGTCTCCATCTTTTTCCAGACTTCCATCAGAGTCTCCATATCTTTCTGGGAGATATCATAGTCAAATCTTCTTGGTCTCTTAGATGTTGACTTCCTTTACCATTGTTGCATATTTCCATGATCTCTTCCTTCTTTTCTTCACAAAATTTATTCCCATGAGCTTCAGAGTCCCTTTGTAGTCAACCACCTCATACTCCATATGAGGACATATTATGTTAATTTCATCTAATAAATATTTGACCCATGCATTCTTTCATCTCTTTTTAGGGAGGAGATTATTTCTTTGATCATACTTCTTAGAGTGGTAATGTATTTTTTCTGCAACCATATGACATGAATTTCATGATGTCAAATGTGAGAATACATATCTTATCTTTATTTTGGGTCATCTAGAATTCTTGTAAAAACTTCCTTTCAGTGAAGGAACTTCACCCCCTTGATCAACTTCACTATTATGTCATCATGTCATCATCCCTCCAATTTCAAAAAATTAAAATTCACTACTTGTATTTCCTCATGCTCGGTGAATGTTATAATGAAGATTCCATTAGAGAATATGAGGATCTTACATATCCTATCTTGCAGATGTTATCGTATCTACCACTATATGATGAGATTTTTCCTAAATGACTTCTTTCATAAGTATCACTTGTGCTTTTAAAGAGGTTTCCAAGAGCTATATCCTACATAGTTGACTATCTTATATTTTGTTCCAGGCATCCTTCATGATGCTTATGTCACAGGCTCTTCTAATTATTTTAACACGATGCCATTCTATAATATGATGTATCCTATATTATTTACAATGTTTCCTATCTAGTATAAAACAGAAGAGTACCTTTCAGTGAAGGTGATCATCTCAATAATAGTAGAGATGTTTCACTTCCTCCTTATTAGGCTTCTTCATCTTGGACTCTTCCACTTCTTCACTAACATGGGAATCTTCCTTATTCCCCTTGTTATTGTACCTTTTAAGCTTAGGCATATCTCTTCTATAGTTCCCATATTCTTGAATATATAGTATTGTACTTTAGCCATATTATTCTTTTCTTTTGAGGACAAAATTTTCCAAACTTTCCTTTTCTTCTTGTCATAGCAGCATATGCTTGATTCTTCCCATTTGTTCCTACATCAGAGTTTGCCTTCATTCTAGTTTCTTCAATCTTACACAATGACCATATATCTTGGAAATGAGTGGGTTCTTTCTTTACATAGATACTTGAAGTGAAGTTGCTCCATTCCTTTGGTAGTGCATTTAGTACTATAGTGGTCATTTCTTTGTCAGACATTATTTCACCCAGATCATGAAGCTGATCTCTTATTTCTAAAATCCTCATAAAATATGGGGTTATTCCTTCTTCCCTGGAGATATTTAATCTATAAAGTTCTTGCCTTAGAGAGATTACTTCTCCAGTAGTATTTACGAAGAACAACTCTACTAATTTGTCATATATTTCTTTTGCAGTGTGTAATTTTGATACATATCGAATGAGAGAGTCTTTGATGGATTCTATGAGAATCCTAAGGGACCTCAGTTCCCCTTTCATGAATCTAGCATGTGCTTGAGTATATTATTTGGGAGGTTGGGTTATTGACCCCTTGATGTGATCCATGACTTCATTCTCGATGAGGTTTAGATCTTATCTTTTCTTCCATGAAAGGAAATTTGAAGCCCCAACCGATTTGTTGTTGTCCTTGCAAAAATACATTTTAATGAAGTCATAAACTTACTTGAGTAGTTGTCTCTTGCTTTCTCCTTAATCTTGATGTTGATAGAAGATTACTCCTTGAAAGATTGATGAGAGAAGGCTTTCTTCATAGTCCTTGAATTTTCCAGTCTACCATCATCCTTGAATAGCTTCCTCATATGATGATCTCATAAATGCTTCTAGGGTTTTGGTGTTTCTTCCTGCTTCCTTCTTGAAGATTATTTTAAGACTCTTGCTAGAGTATATTTATTCGATCTAGGGTTTCAGTATGATGAAGGTCTTGATCTTTTGCTTGGTGTCCTTTAACTTTCTTTGATCCTTCTTGAAACTTGATTCTCATGTGTCTTCTTGATTAGATGCCCCTTCTTGACTTTAGCACCTAATCTCTTGTACCATGTTGAGAAATCTAGGGCATCAGAAGTTAGTATACTTCTCTTCTTGATAATTTCTTGTGATAGACTTGTAATTCTTGAATTATGATAACATTATTATTGTGTTATTTTCATCAAACAATTACCAAATAAACAATAGAAGACAAGAGACACAGTATGCAGGCTTGTCAGCCAAGGCCAAAACCTCTCACTCTTTGAGAGGAAAACCCAAACCAAATTATTCTTATAGATCTTCAATTAATGAACACTAAGACCATGAAAATGACCCTTGACATTAGAGTCATCCCAAGACCAAGTCACTAGCCTCTTCTTCGACGTTGTTTCTCCTCTTCTCATTCTCAGCTTCCTTTTTCTTCTTATTCTTGGTTTCTTTCCTTCTTGATCTAGACTTCCTTTGATTCTTGGTTTGTTCTTGTAGGCTTGTAACCCTACCACATAGAGCCTAGAATAGCTTTTCTTTGTTTGTAGTCTCTTCAAGAGAGAGACCTATTGTACTTAGACTCGGCTTTTTATAGCAAGGCTCTATACCCAAAAAATGACCACCTCAAAGTGACAACATCTCTTTCAACTTCCTCTTCTGCTACCTTCACATGTGGGAGGAAAAACTAACCCAAAAACAATTCTTCATTATCTTCGCTATCTTTCTTCCTTGCTCCACTGATATGTGTTGGGTGTGCCTTATTACCTATTTTTTGCACTTTATTTCCGCATTTTTGATCCTCTTATCCTCTAGGCCCATGAAACTTTACATGATTAATCACCCATTTTCTCATTTACACAACCTATTGCATTTTCATGTTATTTTGCCATCTTTTGTTGAATAGTACAATACTATATTCCTTTTTGTGGCTAACTGGGGTGAGCATTGGAGGAGTATTTTTGAAGCTCTTCTCTTTTTCAAGTGTTGCTCATGGGAACAAGGTTATAGAGTAAACAGGTCATGCTGATCAGTTTTAGAGGAGGGTACAACAGTTTTCTGTTACACCCTGTATGTTGTTACAGGTTGTTACACATTGAATGATGTTACAGACTGCTACTACACCACGTGCTGATATAGAGGACCATTGTTACACCAATGGTGTTATCACCAGTGATTGTCGTTACATCCTAAATCGCTATTCGACCATAGGATGTTGTTGCACTGGAGCTGGCAGGTTGTGGGTACTATTCCACATAAAAATTGTCGGGTGTTAGGAATTGTTTATATTAGAAGCGACAGACTCAAGTGGTTGCAACCTTAACCAATTTATCTGAGAAGTATTTGAATGTAGAAATAGGTTGTAACTACTTTTATTTTACGATCAGCATGAGAATCGTGAGGTTCTCATGACTAACCTATTCCTAATTTCAGGAATGTAATAATTATAAAAGAAACTCGATTTCCCATGTACAAGGACGACATATAGAAAAGCATTGTTACTCTACCCTTGTAACTCTGAATTATTTTCAATATTAAAATCACTACAATGATGTTGTTACTCTTCATCTGATTCATTAAATTATCTCTTGTTATTCATGTGCCCCTACTAGGGAGGAAGGGCCCTCCTCTTTATCAGGGACTGCAACACTAGAAGTAGTGTGTACATTATTATTTCTTTTATTTCCATATGGTTTTCTGTTGTTGCTGTATAAATTATGAAATGCATTCGCTTCTGTTTCAAATTATATTATGCTATTACACTGGTTTGATTAAACAAAATGATAGTAACCAGCTGGTGTAGTCATTAATTTACTGTGTGGCGTGACCTTACTTTGGCAATTGTGAAGTCTGATTTCAATTGTGTGGGATGTTTTAATTTCTACATGAATGATTTAATTTTTTCAATTGATTCAACGACATCTTTTGCCGTTCTTTCTATTTTTCATTCTTGGATGTAGTGTATCGGCACAAACAATGTGAACTCCATTGAAACAACAAGTCCTACCCTGGGTTGACAATTAAATGTTGCAGTCTCGGTCAATTAGGATTGATTAAAACATCACTACAATATGGAGGCTTCTTCTAGTGTATTTTGACACTTCTTTCTTGACTTGTGAATTTGTTGTCTCCAAATGAGGCCGAGTAGGGGATATATACTAGTTTGATCATGACCTTGAGGCTGACATGATCTCTAGGAGGAAAGTCGACTTCATCTTCTATATGCATCCCTTCGTTATACGTCGGCATGATGAGGGATAGTGACAAGGTATTGGAGGAAGACTTTACATAGCCAAGTATGACTCTTTACAATGTGTAACATGACTTCATTATATGGCAATGACTCTTTTATTATTTTATGACTAGATGACCAAATTCCTAAAGGATCTCAATGTGAGCCTTGACTCAAAAATAAAATATCTTTCTCATGAAACCCATGATGCAAGCATTACAATAATTTTATTTTTCTTCTTTACATCTCTTACATAAAATCTCAAATACATGTCATTATGAAGACCGAACCTAGTTACATTTTTAAACAAGATCTACATGAAGCAACCTGAAGGTTTTGTAGTGAAGGGAAAGAAAAAACTAGTATGCAAGTTAAAAAGGTCTTTGTATGGGTTAAAACAACCAACAAGGATGTGGTATCAGAAATTTAATACATATATGCGGGAACTTGGCTTCACCAAAAGCAAAGAATATCACTATGTATATTTTAAATTAATTGGTTACTGTGTTATTTATTTGGTCTTGTATGTGAATGGTATGTTGTTGATTGGAAGTAACAAAGAAATTATCCAGGATTTGAAGACCCAATTGTCCTCCAAAATCGACGTGAAGGATCTTGGTGCTGCAAAATATATTTTGGGCACGGAAATTAAATGAGATCAGGTAAAGATGAAGCTCTGGTTAAACCAGAGGAAGTATGTCGAGACAATGATGCAGAGGTTTAATATGCATGATAATAAAATGATGAAGGTTCCTATTCCTGTAGGTGTAAATTTATTTGTTAAACAACGTCCCAAGACGCAAGAAGAGGACGAGGAAATGTCCCATGTTCCATACGCAAGTGAAGTCAGTAGCCTAACCTACAAGTGGAAATGTGCTTAACCTATTTGTTGGTGTAGTCAATTGGATGAGAAAGAGACATTCTATAGTGGCACTTTCAACTATAGAGCTAGAATACATGGCAACCACTCATGCAAGCAAGGAAGCATTTTGGTTGCAGAGATTATGTTCAAGTATGGGGTTAGTACACGGAGCTATAGGGATAGATTGTGACATCCTTTCGCAATTTTCTTTGCAAAGAACCCTACTTATCATTCAAAGACAAATCACATTAATGTTCAGTATCACTTTTTGAGGGATATGGTTGAGGACAAAAAGGTGTTGTTGGTAAAGGTGGACACTTTGAAGAATATTGCAGATACCATGATGAAGTCTGTGAGCACTGAGAATTTTTCTTGGTGTGGAGAAAAAATGGGCGTTGCAGGTTTGGACCAATGAATAATCTTTCACATGACCCCCTATTTGGAAAAGAAAACAACAAGTCAGAGAATGTTGGGTGTGTGTTATATTCTTTCCATGACTAGTCACATGTATGGGGGGATCATAGGGGCTGTGATAGACCTCCCTGTTCGGTACGTTGTGCGCATTAGATGGATCGTAGGGAGGGCATAACCCCCCTTGCGAGGGGGTTTCAAGGGGGCGATGACCCCAAAACAAATTTGGACCCTATATTAGGTGGGAAGACCTACCTATGGTTTTTTGAATGGGTTTTGCACATGATGGTTCTATGCCCATGGTATTTTGTAGATTTTTTTAAGGGAACTATAGTTATTTTCTAATCCATGGTTAATGGATTGGGGTTTATGAATGCTTCAGCATGTATATATGTATTGTAACATTGAAAGGAACATAATGAAAAATCAATCTGGTAGTCCTGGTTTTGGGATCTAAGGGAAAATCTATGTGTATATTTATTTTATGTTTTATGTTCTCACCATTGTTTATTTTATATTTTTAGAGTTTGTATGCAAGTAATATTTGTACAGGATTAAACCCTACAATTACAAAGGTCATCCCAAGTGTGCACACTACGCATTCCTGGGTGGCAGTCCAAACTGTTGTGTCTCCAACACGAGTGCATTGGGTCCCCACTATGATAAAGGAAATGCAAGGAAACAATTGCAACAAAGGGACATATCTTAAAATGAGAAAATATGGTCGTTGAATTGGAAAATTTATTTTAGAACAAGAAGACGTAACCAAGTCTTTCCCAAAATCCATATGCTAATGTTTGGAAAGAATATATCGATTAATACATATGAACACTATCACAATTGTTACCGTGGTATTGTGGAAATAATTGGTGAATGGGCGATGAAAGGGGAATATAAAGACTTCAAGGTCAACATAGGCATAATTGAAAGAAACACACACATACACACACAACACGCACACACATATAAAAGCACCGAGAGGTTTATACAATGCTTCCTTGAACCGTGAGCGATGGTAATATTGAAAAATGGGTGCTCATTATGAATAATAAAGAATGGAGAAAGAGAGCACCGAGCATCCTATTACAGACATTCAAGGCTATGAACTCATATCACCTCTCCAATTGATTATACATCAATGTTTATGAACTCCTATCACCTCTACAATTTGTTGGCTATGTGGGCCCTGACCTAGGTTTAGCAATGAGTTTAGCCAAGAAAATCCTGTTACCATTGGCCTTTTCGGTAGCAGTACGTGGAGCATGGACTGAGGTCTCACCCGAAGTAGTATGGTAGGGTGCTAGAACCAGGTTTCCACACCCTAGGGATGTCTTGATGAGGGTTCTGGAGGTTCACGATCCTAATCTACACACTGCATTGCTCCGCGCAACTTTCTATTCTTCGCAACCCCTGTGCACCTTCATATTATTCTGATTCGATCCTTACTGTGCTATTATATTAGTGCTTAACTTAGTTTGTGCGGGCTCAATATTCTTATTATTTATTCAACTTCCAAATTAGCGCGTGTACTCAAAAACAATATAAATGCATAAAGATAACCATAACATAGAAATATAGATCTACAAATAGATGCACAATAATCTAAATCAATCTTGTCTTTACTAATACTCAAGTTCCATTACAGACCCGACTCTGCCCTACGCACTCAACTATAGGGGTTTGTGCACTCAGCTGTAGAGCCTCTACCTACCACTATGACCCAATACACTTTAGGTTCACTTCTATCTTCTAATCATGCCTTCGAATCTATTTGTTACTTATCAAAACTAAGACCTCCTTTACACATAGAGCCTCACTCTATTTATACAATCCCATGGTCTGCAGACCATGGGTAGGCCGACACACTTTACATTAAATTACATTATCTTAGGGCAGACAACCCTAGACTCTCGCGCTCCGCGCCCGCATTTCATGGGGTCTCTACATTACACTTGACCAAAATTCAGGCTTCAAGCCCCTAAAACATTCTATGGGGGTGATCTGCTACCTAAAAAGCCCTCAACATAATCATCGTGACTCGTCCCAAGTCACTCTGCTGGTGCAGCGATCTTTGCACGAAGTCCATGCAGCAGGTCTCGTGTAGCTTGGGTGTCCACAGCACACTGTTCCACCGCCTGTTGTACTTATTATGCACGTATCTCTAAACTTTCTTGAGCAGAATCACATTCCTATCCAGCCGTATATAGTTCCTGCATCTGTGCCAGCTTCCCTTCAATGGTAGCTGTGATTGTGAATACTTCATCGATCCATGGCTACATGCGTGCTTTAAGCAGGGCTTCCTTTTAGTGCGTAGCGTCTAATCGGTCCTTCAGTGCCCTTGCCTGTTGCAGTCTGGTGAGTCTTTGAGTAAGGACACCTGTCTGCACAGTGCCTTAGACACTATCGTACTCCTACTGCAACTTGTGTGCCTCTATCTCTAGGCGCTGTAGGTTCGGGTCTTCCTATAGGTGTGTAAGTATGGTTAGTGCTTGCTCCAACATTCTGGTGCACCCCTGTGTCGCTTGGCCAATTTTTTCAAACCCCATTTGGATAGCACAAGCGTGCTGCTCTTTGACTTCTAAGGGTGTGGAGGGCTGCACCTTTAATTGCAGCTCAGAGATTTGCAGGTTCAGCGCCAACTGAACCTTTGTCATTTCCTCCTAGGCCTCATAGACTCCGGCCACCAATCTATGGACCCGCTCTGCTAAAGGTAGCTCTGCCTACACAGCCAACTCTGGAACGTTCCTGTATACCTCCTCTATGGCTTGCTCCAATCCGCTAACCTACGCAACCAACTCATCCATCTGGATGCTGAGCTGGTCCATGTTGATTTTCTACTCATGCAGGACCTGGATCGCTCAGCCCTCCCAGGTGCGGAGTTCAGCGATGACCCCATCCTGTAGTTGGTATAGTATTTTGAGTGGCAGGGCAGCCAAGTTCAATTCGACACCTCTCATGCTACTCATCGCAGCCCAGTCATCCATGCTTGCTACTGCTAATGCACCTTCGGGCAAGACGAAGGTGTTACCCATATGGGCGCGCAAAGGTTGTTTAGCCTCAGTAGTTCCTGCTGGGACATACTGGACCATTCTGCCTATTTGGGGGTGTTTTACCTGTAAACCTTGTAGCTGCACACTGAGTGCTACCAACACAATGCTCTGCTCCATCTGTAATCCCTGGAGCGCGTCCTCCACGACTTCCCGAACCGTTTTGCTAATATCCAATAGGTCACCTTCTGTGAGCATGATTGGGTTGACGGACATCTTCATGGCTTTCCCTTTCTTCCTAGGGGATGTTTTCTCTGGGTCACGCAACCGCTTGAGCTGTGCTGATGTCATACTCGGATCCACATGGTCCTCCTTCCTGCCCACTTCCCTAGTTTGCTACGTCAAGGATATCTCCTGACCTTCCTCCGCCTCTCTGGTTGGTGCGGTTATGGTCTCTACCATCTGTGCTACTGCTGCTACATCGGCCGCCTTCTGTCGTGTGGCTGCTTCTTGTTCCTGGCGCTTCCTCTCAGCCAGCTGTGCGAGGCACAGCTTGGTGTCCTTTCGTTACTGAGCTGCAATCTTCTCCATTTCCACCAAGTCAAGGGCGCGCCACTCTAGAGGCCATGAATCCATCACGATGAAGATTGCATCATCTGTTGCAATGAACGGAAACTTCACCCATTTTCGTGCTAGATCCTTGCATGCTCGGATATACAAGTTATGCATATCCACCTTGAATTTTTCCTCGCTTTGTAGGCTTTTATGAACTATAGGGGACAAGCGCGGTCTGCAGTTGATCCAGGTTTGGATGCTCACCTCTACGAACACCCAGAACACCTTTATCTCGTGAATCTTATTCGCATCTTTTATAGCCTAGAGCGAGGTGTACCTCGCAGCTTTGGGCAGGTCACCCTCAATACTGGGAAACTGGCTATCCGTCGGTAGCTCCCCTGCAACCAACAGGATGGATAAGAGCAACCATGCATAGTGGAAGGTCTTACCCTACTCCTGGGCCTCCTTGTAGTTTGTCAAGAATTTTTCACATAGGAACTGTGCCTAGTTGAACTGGACCCCTCTGCACATTGCTCTGCCAATGCAATCATAGATGCAGGTACTTTGTCGGTGCGACATTTCCTAATTAACTTGCCAGCTAGTAGTTGGGTGGCTACGTGCACCCCTTGGTCTTTAACACTTGCTATTGCATACCCCCGCTTTCTCTTTTCTAGTTTATACTTGGCCTTCATAGCTTCTGCGAGGGCCAAGTCACTACTTTTTCCTCCTATGGACGCGAGGTCATTTCCTTTGACTAGCAGTCAAGAAATTCAGTGAATTATATCGAGCATGATGGGAATCGGCTCCTCCAACCAAAGATACCCATCATGCACTAGGCATAGCAGCTGCCTGATGACAAAAATGGTGATGGGTGCGCGATGGTAGTGGGGTATCCATCGTAGATGGAGTAACCCAACCTTCTCCATGTTGCGAAACCATTTTTGTTTTATTAACTTCTCCGTGGCCAACTGTGGGAACTTCTCACTATCTGTGAGGTCCCAATCTTCGAACTTCATAGTCGGTACTCATCCCAACGACAGAGCTTCAAACCTTATATCATTGGGGAGGAGAAGGGTTTGGAATGCACTCTTCGTGACCTCCAGGTCCTTCGGTACCTTGGCTTTCCCATTCCACGGGGGGATGTAAGGAGGTAAATTTGTTGTGGAATGCTTTTGGGAGACATCCTCCACCTCATCATCTTGCACCTCAATTTGGCTGATTAGGGCTTGCAAGTATTCCTCCTCCTTCGTTGTTTCAATGGTGATGACTTTTCCCTTCTCTGCCATTGATAATTTGCCAAACCGTGGGTTTCTTGGGGATACATGGACTGGCCCCATCATTTTCTTATCTTTTTGTGGCCACGACTGTTGTGGGGAAAAGTATCCGACTCGGAATGACCCTATCCCGACTCTAAGGGTGATAGTTCCTTAGCAACAACTGAAAGTAAAGCTTTGATAGTTTTCCTTTATGAAAATACAGAGAAGGAAGAAAAGATTGACCAACCGATGTCTTTCGCTTTTGTCGATCCCGTCTTCTCTCTTTGCCTCTTGTTCCCAGCTCCTTGCTCCCTTTGCCGGCCCAGCTACACAAAGATCCTGCAAACAAGAGAGGGAAACTACAAGAAACATGTACTCATAACTGATGCATGGATTAGAATGAATCAAATATACAGATAAAAACAATACATCATTGCAATACAAGTATATAGGAGAACATCAGAGCTTTATTGATAGAAGAATAAGGTTCTGAGAAGTTTACAACCATAAATGGCTCCAATCCAGCAGCACCTCCCCAGCAGCAAGAAATCTCCTCTTCTCCTCTATAAAAGCAATCACCCAATAGCTCTAACTGTAAACCAACAGCACTTCCTTGCTTTGCACAAAATTCCAGCCTCCAGAGCTCATAGGAGAGAGCTCAATATATAGATGAATTGAGAAAGGATGAGTCAGCTTGCAACTGATGTGTAGCTGCCTTGTGTCCTCTCTCTCTTCAGTTAATCTTTAGTTGATCTTCAGTTCTTGAGTCCACTTGGTGAACCTTGCTTCCACTTGGAGAAACAAAGCCTCTGACTCATCATAAGGCGAAATACCTGATCCAAGTGTCATTTTTGGAAGATTCCAAAGCAATGACTCACTGTGCCACTTGTCCTTTCTCGCTCTGCGCAGGTGGCCTTCATTGGTTTTGACTTTCAGTGCAGGTACAAGGAGGAGCAGTTGACATTCAGCGCAGATGCTCAGTGGAGCAGCTGACATGATCCAAAAATAGCCTGTTTTTGAGTGTTTTCAGGTGGAGAACTGATAGGAAGTGCTGTGGTTTGCTGACCTTGTTCCTCTAGGGGTAAGAACAACATGTTTAGGGACTGAGGATCCCTGTAATTATTGACATTTCATGCTCCATGCTGCGAGGCACAAAAATGTCTATAACAGTTGCCCCCTAAAGTATGAGGTCGTTTATCGGGTGAAATGCTTTATCCAGAGGGTCCGAAGTTCATTCAAGTGCTGAGAGGTGCCCTGTAATACAATACAATACAATACATTATTTTTCATTCTGTTTTCATGATCTAGCTGAGGCGGGCATTCCCATGCTCAGCTTTATAAATACATTTTGGTACATAGAACAGACGATCGTCTGATGGTAGACTGATAATTCTCTGCTGAAATTATCATCCTTTGAGTAGGATGATCATCTGCTGCAATGATGTACATGACAAATGCTTTTATATTTCCTGAATATGTATCGCAGCCCGGATGGATGAAACTAGATCCGGGGTCTTCAAACTCGTTCGATCTTCACTCTAAGTACAAGTTGATCCATGTGAGAATTTCGCTGAAGTCGAACATGGAAAGACATCGCTTGATTACCGGTCAATGATGAAAACCGTTAACAAGCGCGAGAGGAATCACCGATAATGATAATGACCCTCAAGGTACTGCAGTACAATTCACGTGGCGTGAATAAAGGACTTGGCGTCGAACGCCACGCAAAATCTTCTGGTCGAAGGTCATTGATGTATACCTGTCGCCGGAAGTGAGAAACTTGCCATTGAGGCATGCAAGCTTCAAAGTACTGATGGGGTTGTTCCTAGATCAACTTCTTGGATAATGAGCTGAAGTCGACAAGAAGCGATCCGTCAAAGGAGGGCCTTAATGAATCCCACATCAATGACACGGAACGGAGCTAATGATTTTAGTTGAGGTGAAAACAAACTGTGACATATGATTCAGGGTGGCGATCATGAATGGATGAAGGATAATGTATGGCAGTGGATGGGACACGGTTGACACTTTCAGAATGACCTCTCTTGAACATATAACGACACTGATGCGATGGATCGGTAGCATTACCCCAAAATGTGGATGGTTTGGCGAAGACCATGGTGATGAGACCGGTGAATGAGACAACCCAACCCGATGTGGTACGGAAGAAAAGTGTCATGTTCAAGAGCGACTTGCTACCATTAAGCTTTGATCTTCTCCCAATTTTTCCCCAGTCATTTCTGACCAGTACCTCTTTATTTTTGTCAGGCTTGAGGAGGATAACATATGCTTGTTCTATAACCTACCCTTCGGGCAAGCCCATCGCTATGATTTAACGAGCTTAGCGATAGGGAAACTCGTTCTCGTCTAAAGACAAGTTTGTCGCTATTTAATCATTTTAACGAGTCTAACGACAAGGAAAACTCGGTCCTTTTCATTTTTAGAGAGTCTGAAAAGGTACAGAAAGTTAACTCCATAATTCCTTTTTCGTCATCTAATCCCTTAAGTCCGAAAAAGTATAAAACAATACAGAAGGGATGGGTGTTCGGTACTTTTAACGAGCCGAACAAGACAAGCGCTCGATCTTTTTGTGTAATAATCCCTCAGGTCCAAAAAGATTAAAGTCTAAAAGAGGGATAGCTCTTCCGGTCCCTTTAACGAGCTGGAAGGCCAGAACTCGGCAAACTTTTCATATTTTACGAGTCAGAAAAGAGCTCAAAGATGACTCGTCTTTTGAGGAACGAGTGATAAACAGGGATAGCAACTGATTCCAGGTACAGGTTGGAATTTTCCAATCACGGCAGTGTCACAAGGATGGCTAGGTGAAATCACTCTTCGCAGATGTTCCTCAAAATGGGTAAACACACAAATGGAAGTGAATGATCGGCCAAATGACGGTGGAGGTGACGGTGCACAAACACGACCAAGGCTTTTATGGCTGATGAATTTACGATCTCAGAAGGTTATTTACCGGGATAGGTTCTTTTTTTAGATAAAAATGAGCTTAAACTCTGGAGGGAACATTGCTCACTGCTTTTATTTATTTTTTAACGAGCATGAAGACCGTGTTAAAACTGCTCGGATCTTGCGTTTATTTTTTAACGAGCATGAACCATGTGCTAAAACTGCTCGATATACCAGTCATAAGATAAGAATGCCTCCTCTAAGGATCCATTTTTTATAGAGCTTGGGCCTTACCACAGCTATGCTCCAACTCATCCTTCCTTTATGTAAGTTCCGAAAACGGTTAATCTTAAAACCAGATAAATAACCGCCCCTAGCTTGCACTCCAAAAGGTTTGCATGCCCCCAGGTATAGGGTAGGATTTCGAGGCTGCCCCTCCTCTCCCCCACCTCTGTTTTTCTTTGGGTGTTCACAGCTACTTGTCATCTTGCCAATCTAATGTTAACGATACTAGTCTTCTCGTTATTTTAAGGGGTCTTACGCGGTACTTGTCTTCCCGTCGGCCCAACTTTTAACGAACAACTATTCATGACAAGAGAAGAACACTACTCAAAGACAAAACATTGGTATTATTGAGGGAGGCTTGCCTCTTTCTTATTATCCGAAGAGGGTTCTATTTGCTACCGCAAATCAATCTCTTTCTTCGGCGATGTCTATCATTAGGTTACTCAAAGATGGTTACCCTATGTCACAACAATAGAATCTCTTTCTTTGGAGGCTGCCCCTACTTATCCTTCAAAACATTTGTTTTAATGGGTGAGGCTTGCTTTTCCCCAAAGATGGTTACTGCTTGTCGCAATAAGGGAATTCCTACTTGGGCATTGCCCACTTCTTTAGACAAAGGTGAATGACTCTTTTGCCAAACACATAACTTTAACAAAAGAATACTATTCCAGAACAACCCCTCTTCCATCCACGGACGGGGTACGGACTAGTCATATTCTTCTACGGAAATTCTACCTTATACCCCGGGTTTCTTCTGCCCGAAGCAGACCAGGGTGCATGCCCCCTGGGTTCCAGTCTTTCTTTCCGAATCACTCGCACTCATCGGGAAGGAGGACTGGGGGTGGAGGCATATCTTGAGTGATCAGACCATTTAGGATTGGTATTTGACTATTTGCGACGCGAGATCCCGGAAATGAAAGTTGGTCTACGAGCTTGACCATCCTTCCTTCGTGTGGAAAACACATTACTCTAAAGAGTGAGGAGACTATCGCTCCCATGCAATAAATATAGTCACGTCCAAGGAGTAGGTTATAATCCAAGGGTCCTTGGACGACCATCACGTTCAAATTAACGGTCTTCCCTTTCAATGTAACAGGCACATTGGGGAGGATTCCTAATGGTCGACTGGTTCCTTTATCAAAACCTGAGAGATTTCTTAACTCAGGTAAAAGCGCCGGGGAACCCAGTGCTTTCCAAGCAACAGAGGAAAGGATACTCACAGACGCCCCTTCATCAATGATAGTACCATCCATAATCATTCTATAGATCTGGACAATGATTCTGAATGGTATACTGGCTGGTAACCGGGGTCTGCCTAGTTGATTCCAATCAAAGGATACAACCAGGTTGCTTGGTGGTGGGACCGAATATACGGCCGGGTATGACCCTGATGATGTTCCTTCCTGCGATAAAGGAATGGGCGCATTGCCTTGACGCTCATCAGAGTCGGTGCTAATGAAAAGAACCTGGATGGTGTCATCCTTATTCTCTTCAGTGAGGGTGTCGCATGAAGATGACTCTTCGGCGACGGTGTCATTTGAAGATGAAACTTCTGAAGGTAGAACCGGGTCAACTGCCGTATCGACATTTGGACTTTCGTCCGGTCTGGATTCAGTAGGTTCATTTTCAGTGACTGACGCTTCAGCCGACCACTTGAGCGGGCCAGCTGTATTTTCAACCAACGAAGGACTTGGCACGAGTTTTTTGTATCCAGGAGGAAGTTTTACTGGTGAAACCGGACGATCTTCCAAAACTCTCTTTGCTTCGTCTAAGAAGGGACAACGGTGGATGGCATGACTGCCTCCACACAACTTACAGGGGAATCTTACTCCCCCTTTTTGTCTTGATCCTTCACTTTCGCTGGTTGACGGAAAGCAATCAACCTGATTGTCAGAGGTTGATGCCCCCGAATTGTGCAGACGAGGGGACCAGTCCCTTAGTATCCGGGGAATACAGGGACAATCTCTGTGGAAATGGTCTCCTCTACATATGACACATGGCGATTTAGGCCCGGTCTGTGCAGTGGGTGGGTTTTTGTCAGATGTCTTTTGCTTGCCCCCAGTCGCCTTAGGCTCCTTATTCTTCTTTTCTTTCTTCTTCTTTTCCTTCTTCTCCTTGGGAGGCTAACTTTTGCCGGCTCTACCTTGCGAAGACGAAGGATCGGAGGAAGAACTTTTGGAAGTAGAAGGCTGGTGGGCAGTTCTAGACTGATCTAACTGTTGACTCGATTGATCAGGAACCATGGTGGCCTGAACTACATTGGTTGAGAACAGCCAAACTGGCAGGCCTATTGTCAGTCCTGGAAGCGACAATGTGGCCATATGGGGCGCACCAACTTCTCCCCAAGAGGAGAAAGGACTAGGACTTCCATCTTGTGGACTTCCTTGGTTGGGGCGTTCCATGTTCTCAACTTACAGATCAACGCGGGAATAAGAGGTGATTATGTTCCGTTTAAAATGAATTTTATAACGACGCTTTATTAGACACAACTTTGCTTTTTCATGTTTTAAGAGTCGAGAAAAAGCTAAAGATGACTCTAGTTGCCTTCGATGTATTAACGAGCCCGAAGTGACAAATGCTCGGTTGGACTTTTTCAGTTATAGAGTTTGAAAAAGGCCAAAAGAAACTGCTCTGGAGATCTAGGCAGAGGGTGTGCCAAACCTTTCGCGAAACCACAGAATACATTTTACGGTACGGGTGGTCAATCTTCGTGAATGTTGTGTTCACTGCATCGCGATCAGTAGGGCGGCCGACACGGCTTCCTAAGGATAAAGGCTTTATTCCTATAGGGGTCTCCCAATATACTTGATGGTACGTGGGAGCACAAGTCCGTATTGATACTTATCGCTTCACCGTGGAGGAATCACCCAACCACTCAACGCTAAGATATCACGTTTAACGACGCCGGAACACGTCTCTAGCTTAGACCTCTATGTGTTTGCGTTATGTTTCAATGCGTTGTTATGTAAATTCAATTCATTTTAATGTTGATCTTGCTTAGCAGTTTGCCTTTAAGGATCACCACGAGATGTATATATACAACTTCCTAAATGCAATCTAAGATGAGAAGCAAAACTTTTCAATCTTTCAACTTTGAAAACCTTAATCTACTGAGGGAAAAGAAAGACATCAACTTTTCACACAGATCATAGAACACACACTAAATGCACTTTTCCCTAAATCAACATGCAAACTGTCAATAATGCACATGCACAATACAGATATTTCTTTTCTTTTTCCTTAATGTTGATGTAAGACAAAAAGGAAACTGTTGTATAACTTTGAATCTAATTTCAAGCGAAAGTAAACAAGCTTGTCCAAAATCAAAAGACACCTTAAGATCGACTTGTTTAGACACTGGAAATGTATAGATTCAAACCACAAAATGAAAAACAAACAAACTCAAACAGCCATGAACAGTAATAAAACTAGCTCTTAAGATCACGACGACACTTTTACAGTTCAGGATCTAAGAGGCCACAGCTATACTGGTTTGCTTTTCACAATGAGAAACTGTAACTGAAACAAGAAATACTGAAAGAACAATCACAATTTCATCACACAACTGAGGCGGAATAATGTCAAGGAAAGTTGGTTTACAGCAAGTACAAATGACAAGCAATCAGCAGCAAAACAACAGTGAAAACAGGGCCAAGACTCAGTAGGAAACCTCAGCAAGACACTGGCTAACTGGTCCAGCGCAGGCTCTGGTCTGTCAAACTGACTCTCAGCGCAGTTCCCGAAGGGAGTACCTGCGCTGAAATGCAGACTGCCTTTGGACAGCCTGCACTGAGACACGAGAGTTGCGTTTACAAGGGTTTCCGGGTCATAAAAAGCTCAAAAATTCACTGTTTTTGCTGAAATAAAAAGCTATAGGTCAAGTACAAGCTAAGGGATGATCAAGAGGATGAAAAGCTATCACAAAGAGCACAAGAGTCCTTGTGGATCAGCTCTTCAAATCATAAACTTGCTCAGAAACTGAGCCAGAGCAGCTGCCCTCTACTTTGCAATTGAATGACTCAATTGCAGTTCGATTTGGTGCTCTCCTTGTTTATGAGATGAATAGCAAGAAACACAATAAACCAACAAGATACAGGTTTCCCCAGCGGAGTCGCCAGTTTGTTGTCGGGAAAAGTATCCAACTCGGAATGACCCTATCCCGACTCTAAGGGTGATAGTTCCTTAGCAACAACTGAAAGTAAAGCTTTGATAGTTTTCCTTTATGAAAATACAGAGAAGGAAGAAAAGATTGACCAACCGATGTCTTTCGCTTTTGTCGATCCCGTCTTCTCTCTTTGCCTCTTGTTCCCAGCTCCTTGCTCCCTTTGCCGGCCCAGCTACACAAAGATCCTGCAAACAAGAGAGGGAAACTACAAGAAACATGTACTCATAACTGATGCATGGATTAGAATGAATCAAATATACAGATAAAAACAATACATCATTGCAATACAAGTATATAGGAGAACATCAGAGCTTTATTGATAGAAGAATAAGGTTCTGAGAAGTTTACAACCATAAATGGCTCCAATCCAGCAGCACCTCCCCAGCAGCAAGAAATCTCCTCTTCTCCTCTATAAAAGCAATCACCCAATAGCTCTAACTGTAAACCAACAGCACTTCCTTGCTTTGCACAAAATTCCAGCCTCCAGAGCTCATAGGAGAGAGCTCAATATATAGATGAATTGAGAAAGGATGAGTCAGCTTGCAACTGATGTGTAGCTGCCTTGTGTCCTCTCTCTCTTCAGTTAATCTTTAGTTGATCTTCAGTTCTTGAGTCCACTTGGTGAACCTTGCTTCCACTTGGAGAAACAAAGCCTCTGACTCATCATAAGGCGAAATACCTGATCCAAGTGTCATTTTTGGAAGATTCCAAAGCAATGACTCACTGTGCCACTTGTCCTTTCTCGCTCAGCGCAGGTGGCCTTCATTGGTTTTGACTTTCAGCGCAGGTACAAGGAGGAGCAGTTGACATTCAGCGCAGATGCTCAGTGGAGCAGCTGACATGATCCAAAAATAGCCTGTTTTTGAGTGTTTTCAGGTGGAGAACTGATAGGAAGTGTTGTGGTTTGCTGACCTTGTTCCTCTAGGGGTAAGAACAACATGTTTAGGGACTGAGGATCCCTGTAATTATTGACATTTCATGCTCCATGCTGTGAGGCACAAAAATGTCTATAACAACGACGTGTGTGGTGATTTTGTAACTTTTGGCACAGCTGCCACCTCTTCAGGCTCCTCATGGGGCATACAGGGCTCCTTGGTAACTTTGATGAATCGCACTCTTATTCTAGCAACTATCATTGTGTCTACAACTAAGGATGGTAAGAGTACACGATGCTTAATTATCTGTACTTGCTCAATGCTCAAACAACCAAGTGTTGCCTTGGAGCTAGCCCTGGGGGCTTTATAGCATCCTTTGAATTTGAATTCGACCCTTCCCCCCACTTCTGCATCATTAATGACTTCTTGGTGGCAGGTCATTCGAAATCTCGTTCTTAATTCATGTCTTAATTGTCCACCGCCCACTCCTTTTTGCCTTAAATTGGACCTCTTATCATGAATAGTGACACCAACGGTCATCTCCTAGCCTACCCGCATAGCAGCGCAGCCCCTTATGCATGGTCATGACCCCTGTGATGTTCCGATCCTACGCACAACCTCCATATCGTGCATCTCCCATCCAGACTCTTTTATAGTCATGCGCTCTCTTTCAACTACTTGGAGCACTAAGATTGTGCTTTCTATGGATAGTCAGGTGGCCGCACCACTAGTGCGAGGCTTAAATTTTCCTGCTAGCCTGGTCCGCGAGCACCCCTCAATTACCCTCGCATCCATTAGTGCATCACATTCTTCCTTGTATGGTGCGCTCCCATATTTACTTTGTCTAGTAAGGTGCGGTCGCAGCCATGGTAGCAGGGTCACAAATTCTTCTAATGCAGTAGTATGGCTGGCTATACCTTGTCCCATCATGCTTAGTTTCTTGGCATGGCATGCTTGCACGATTTCAGTTTCTAGTTTGCTGATTTCTTCATCCAATGTCATGCTTTTCTTTCTTAGTCGTACCCAATCTTCGTTGAGTTCATGAAGTTTCAAGTTCCCTCGCTAAATGGATTCCTGTAATTGCATAATTCTTTTACCTGGGTCCTTATGTATTGTCCCAACTGCGGGAGCTATTATATGGGGATTCTTCTCCGTTATGAGGGTTTCGTCTCTTCTTGTCAGTGTTGGGGTCATTTGCATGCTCCGGCTTTTGCTTATGGCCCTATAGGCCCATCAAACCGCTGGTACGTGCAGGTCCCAGCCAGTTTGTCTCGCCTGCTGAACTCTGTTCATGATTTCGCATAGCTTTTCGAATGCTTCATCATGGAATATTTATGGTGTGCGTCACTTTTCCTGTTGCCACGTCTGGTTCTAATTTTCGATCCTTAGTCTGGGATTTGCTTGTACAGCACACGTCTGCACCCATTGACACAAGTGGGTGAGCAAGCTGCTTCGTCATGGCTGCCCAGCTCTCATTTGATGCCGGGGACTTCCAAACCGTAAGTGCATCTATCTTCTACATTTGCACCACTTTCCAGTGGTCTTCTAATGTGTACTCTGCCATTGTGTGGGTGTTGCATGCAGCGCCCATTCCATCACATCGTACCACTGCTATTCCAGTACTGTGCTTTCAAATTTGTCCAAGAGTTCATCCACCGCTGTCACCCCATCATAGGTTGGTAGTTCCCTTGCCTTTGTTGTCACGTAACGCAATGAACTAATCATCATGTTGCAATTTATTATTGTCACTTCGTGTAGCCGGTTCTACCAGTGTTCTACTTCTTCGTCTGAATCCGAAGTACAGGAACTGTCGCATTCCCATGAGATTATCCCATCTGTAGTCAGGTTCACCCGCTCCTGGTCTCATGTGGTTATCTGGTAAATATAGTCCAGCTCATTGTTGCGCACTGGTTCAGTGTAGCATGCTCCTTCGGCTAGGTCTAGTAGAACTACTACGCGTAGGGAATTTTTCTCGAATATCATCTTCTGCTTCTTCAAGTTGATGACTCCATTCATATCAGTGGCCTAATCTATTCCTAGCAACGTGGGATAAGGATTGCTGTCATCAAAAATCTCTATTACTTCAAAGTCCGTATGCGTGCTCATGCCTTCGATATCAACTGCTACCCCTTGCAACCTCCCCATGGGAGAAATATTCTATTAGTTCACCATTCGTAATTGAATAGGGGACCACTGTAATGTGGGCCTGCCCATGCATTCCCATGTCTTCTTTGGTAACACATTTGCATCTGAACCCAGGTCTAGGATTACCTGATCCATTTCATACTTGCTAATTTGTGCTGTTAATCTCATTTCCCTTTTGGTGCGTAATGCATGCTTTCCCAATTTACGTACTACGTACAGTTCCCATGATCCTGTGCACCTAGTGATCAATTCTTGTAGTCCCTTAACTGCCTTATTGTTGCATAGCAGTTTCATGCATGTCTCCAATAAGGTAGTAAGCATAGAAGGATCCATCCCTAGCTCTAGTTGATCCTTACTACCTGAAGTGGAGACCTCCGCGAAGCTCTTCCTAGCTTTCATGAACATCTCCTTTGCGTGTTCTAAGTCAAACTCATGTTCCTTTGTAGGAGCCTTGCGAACCCATGTGTCTTCCTCTAGTTGCTTCCCCTTATCCTCCCCTGTGGTCGCACCACTTCTGAGCATCATGTTCACATTTGGGTCTTCTTTGCGTGGTTCAGATCTAATCATTTGGATATTATGAGTCAGAGGAGGTTGGAGTACCCCTTTCTCACACATCTGTGTGATCAACATAGGACAATCTGCTGCTTCATGATCGAACTAAGCACAGTATGAACAAGATATTCTCATTGGGTTGGTACAATCGCGGGCATAGTGCCCTAGTCCTCCACAATTGTAACAAATTAACTATTCGCAGCCCCTTCTTGGCCCCACTCCTCCTCGTCCTCGACCTCACCCTTGAAATCCCACGTGCACCATCCCTGCCACTGGGTCGAGGGCTCGTGTTTTTGTCTGCATCCAATAGGCTGGGGTCTGATCCATCATTCACTCGTAGTTGTGACAAGTACGCTCATCGTGGCCTATTGACCTGTAGAAAATACAAAACAACTGTTGGGAGCCTACGTATACTTCTGCAGCAAATGACAATTATCCGTCATGTGTTTTCCTCCTATTTGACAGATCGCGCACCATAATGTGGGTGTCACACTTGGCCCTAGCTATGCCTCCAGTCTCAATTACATTGGCCCCCACCTGCTAAGTAGTTCACAAATTCTGGACAGTGGTCCTTGTCATGGCCCTGGCCTTTGCATTTTATGCACCACACTTCCTCGCACGCCTCTAGTCGCAATGCCCTACCCTACTTCAAGCTCTGCATTTCTAGGCAGAGATTCTTTAGTTGCGTGTGGATTTGTTGAACTCCCAGCCCCAGATCCTGTATCGATGTTTCATGTAAACTCATTGCCATTTCCAACGCTTCGGCTTGGGTAGAAAATTTTTGTTGCGACAACGCCATCCTCAAGTGCGGTGTTAGAGATGCCACGAACCATGCGTGATATTGTGCATTCGTGAGCATCATATTAGCCTCACTGATCATACTTTTTATTCACTGATCCAGATCCCAGGGGGTCTCTCCTGGAAGCATCGTGATCTCTTTAAACCCAATGATTGACTATGTCTCTGATTTTGGCCAGCTAAATTCTCTTTTTAGCGAATTCTGGATCTCTGCTATTCCTACATTTGGGTGATCATTAGAGTGCTTGATATACCATGTCAACGCGCGATCCTGTAGCACACTCACCAATTTAGCCTTCTTAACGTTGTCGTCCATGACCCCCTGTGCTTCCCACAGTGGTCTTACCATGAACCAGAACTAGTACAGATCCTCATTCCCTACTCCTTTGAATATCGGTAGCTTGATCACACTCGCCATGCTAAACTATTGGGGTGGTGGAGGTGGAGTGGGTAGAGATGGAGGTGAGGGAGGTGAAGTGGGTGGCAGTGTGGGTGGGGGTGGTAACTGCAGAATGTGATGCCTTATCAAACTGACCACACTTCTCAGAGAGACCCGAGTAAGCTCTTCCTCGCTCTCTCGCGAAGGTCAAATTAAGGGATTGCTTTCTAATTCCCCGCTACCTTTGTAGATCTTTCTGCTCTACATCATTACAAACATTAATTTATTCGCATAACCCGTTTTTCACATAATAGCATCTTAATCCAGGTATTAAAAAATTTAATGTACTTACCTCATGGTCCCTTGAGAAAACGTCGTTCTGCTTCACTGTAGCTCATGGTCATGTCTACCACAAATTCAGTGATAAGTCCCCCTATTATCAGGTCAAGCCAATGGTCCACAACTCGTACGATCTTATCTTCTGATGCCTCTAGTCTGGGCACTAATTCCGGAGTCCACACTATTGGTTGGTCAAGCTTACACCTTCCCTGCCTGTTAGCTAACCTCGCGATCCACTCATACAGTTCAGAAGGAAAGGATGTGAAGAAGATCTCGTGGATTTCCATATACACGTAGCGATCTAGCCACATTTTCTTGAATACTTGCGGAGTTCTATTTTCCTGTGTCAGGAACTCGTGAATCTTCTTGTCCAACCACTCTTCAATTTCCTTCTCTGTTGGGTTCTAGTGTCATGACATCAGACATCCCTTAGGTAGATCCCAGTCCTGGCAATGGAACCATTTGTTGGCTATGTGGCGCCTGAACCAGGTTCAGTAGTGAGTTTAGCCAAAAAAATCCCGGTGCTACTGGCCCATTTGGCAATAGTCCACGGAGCGCCGACTGAGGTCTCACCCGAAGTAGTATGGGAGGGTGCTAGAACCAAGTTTCCACACCCTAGGGATGTTTTGATGAGGGTTTTGGCGGTTTGTGATCCTAATCTGCATGCTGCGCTTCTCCACGCAACTTTCTACTCTTCAAAACACGTGCGCACCTTCGTATTATTCCGATCCAATCCTTACTGTGCTATTATATTAGTGCTTAACTTGGTTTGTGCAGGCCCAATATTCTTATTATTTATTCAACTTCTAGATTAGCGCAAGTACTCAAAAACAATATAAATGCATAAAGATAACTAGAACATAGAAATATAGATCTACAAACATATGCACAATAATCTGAATCAATCTTGTCTTTATTAATACTCAAGTTCTGTTATAGACCCAACTTTGCCCTGCTCACTCAGCTACAAGGGTCCACACACTCAGCTGTGGACTCTACTAGGCCTCTGTGCACTCAGTTGCAGAGCCTCGACCTACCACTACGACCCAATACACTTCAGATTCACTTCTATCTTCTAACCATGCCTTCGCATCTATTTGTTACTTGTCAAAACTCAAACCTCTTTTACACTTAGAGCCTTGCTCTATTTATACAATACCATGGTTTACGGACCATGGGTAGGCCAACACACTTTACATTAAATTACATTATCTTAGGGCGTACAATCCTAGACTCTCACGTTCCGTTCCTGCATTTCACGGGGTCTTTACATTACACTTGACCAAAATTCAGGCTTTAAGCCCCAAAAACATGCTATGGGGGGGATCCGCTGCCCAACACAATTGATTATACATTAATTAATTTTCATTTGAATTACTATTTCTTGTTTTATTAAAATACATTCATCTTGAATTTTAATTAACAATTATTCATTTCCAAGATAGAAGTCGCAAGGAGGTGATAATCATTTAACGCTACAACATTTCATGAAGACATGATCAAAGTTGAGGATGGTCATAGAAGATTCAACCTAGAACCAAGATGGCCCCAAGCCGTAATAAAGACATTTTCAAGTTTATTAAAATCCAATGTCTTCTACAAGAGAAAAGTTAAACCTCATTTACTCTCTAATTATTTTTGTGTAAAATATTATTTTGTCATTAATGAAAAACCAAGGGAAAAAGGAAAAAAGAGGAAAGCCAAAAGTCACTTGGGAGTGCAAAGATCACTTAGAAGTTGAAGAGTCATTTGGAAGCCAAAGGTTCATGAGGGAAGACCAAGAGTCATGGGGAAGGTGAAAGGTCACCTCTCCACTTCTATAAATGTACCCTCATGCTATATGAAAAAGGAGTTTTAGCCAGGGAAACTTTTAGAGGCTAATATTCGAAGGTGGGCTAATTTTCCATGTTTTTTCCAAAAAAAAGATTTTCCAATTTCCATTTTTTCTAAAAATGATTATCCCACATTTTATAGTATAAAATTATTTTACCTTAAGATTTTCCAAAAAATTATATAGACTAATATAAAATCATTAGAAATATAAAAAAAATCACAAAAATATTGTCAAACATTTTACAATTTGCATATTAGGGACTAGTAAGATTTGCCAAGGCTTCTAATCTTTAAGCTAAACTTCAATCCTTAAAACTTTCCTTTATTTTAGTTCTTAGGCTAGGCTGGACATAGGATTTTCACTTTGTGCTTGAGGCACTGAAAGCCTTCATTCTTAGGAGCTTGTAGGTGGAGGGATTGTGAGGCTAGTTTTATGCCATGAAGATGTTATGAAATTCTCTCATTCCATTATTGGGTTTTGATGAGCTTCCATACATTTACTTGAATTAGCGATAGTGTTAATGAGATGCTTTAGTTTCTACATTGATTCCCTTACATGTTAATGGCATTTGCAATGACCATTCACACTCTTGTTATTTATGTATGTGGTTTACAGATTGGTTTCATGTTTATGAACTATTTTGTTTCATGTTGCTAGTGTGTAGACTTTGAATCTTTTATTTCAATTCATGTTAATGTTAGGGATTAATTGTGAAATATTTTTCTTTTGGTTTGTAGCATACTTCCGTTGGTGTATGCCTTATTTAGTCTCAACTATTTGATTATTTCTTAAGGCATGTTTCTCCTCATTATTTTGTTATTATGTTATTGTATTATGTTTTACAAATCATTAATCAAGAGTTGATTTCATCATCGTTATTTTGACATAGTACACTTGGTCTCACACTTATCTCCACATTTGATACCCAAAGAGAAAAGACACATAGAATGGAAACCAACCTTCTTTCATGGTTGGGGCTCCTACTCCAAACGGTCTGAGGTATGATTGGGACTTGATATTAGGGAGACCCTATGTGTTAGCGAAATTCCAACACCGTCAACATAATCTAAACCATAGGAGACTGAAAAGGGGTTTCAGGCCTAAGGATGATGGCAGAAAGAAAAAGAAGCCTCAAAATATGGCCTAAAAGGAGATCTGAAATAGCCCTGATTTAAAGAAACTAGGAAGAAACTCTAGGATACTGTTGGGTCCCTATAATACTAGTGATTACCCCATTACTATTGTAGTTATACCCCTTATTTATATTGTTCTGCCCCCATTGCCCCCATATTGTTATTAATGTGCCCATAGAATCCCTCTATTGTTATTTTTGTGGCTTTATATTATTATTGTTAGGTCGGCTGGATTATATTGTGACTCCTTAGACTCCTATATATAGAAAGGAGGTTTTTGCATTTGAATCATCGAAGAATTGTTCATTTATGTAATGTAAAGGAGGTTGCCCCCTTGAAGAGGCTGAATTCTAAGGCATTGATCTATCTTTTCTATCTTTTCTTGAGCTGGTTTCATAACATTTGGTATCAGAGCTTTGGATTCTAGGGTTTCGTTGCTCCAAACAGGTCATCGTGGCATTTTCGCTATCACTTTTTTTATGTGACGTTTCAAAAGTCACAAAAAAACCCATTTGAGAAGAAATAACGTTGAACCTTGGGTCCGAATTTCAGAGCTTTTCGCGTGACATTTTCGGAGATATGATTTGAGGAAGTTGGTCTTTTTGTAGACTCCTAAATTACATTCAAAACAGGTGACCTGGGGAAAATTGTCATAACTTTATCTCTGAGGATCGGATTGAAATTTCATAAGAAGGTATAGAAAGAGGACGGACTGTAGTTTCTTGTATGCATTTTTCAGATCCATAGGTCGAAACAATGACTCGTGGCACGTCGTACAAGTTTGCTCTACTGAACTAGTCTATAAGAAAGTCACTGTGGGAGATTTCGTATAACTCTTCCTTGGAGAAACCAATTTGGGTCAGATTTGTGGCATTGGAAAGAGAAATCAGAAGGCTACTACAGTTCAAAATTTTAGAACTAGATGATCCGAGATTACAGAGATACATCATATTCAATATCAGGCTTCTACAAAGTGAAAAAAGGTGTGTAGTTTTTTTTTTAGATTTTTGCATAAGCTTGATTTGAAGGAATTCAAAGGGCATAGTAAAGCATTAATATCGGAAACTGATGCCCTGAGGAAAGAAAATGCAAACACCTAGTAAGGAACCTGAAAGCTCTAGCATGACTCATGAAGAAGAGGAAGAAATGCTACATGATATATCAAAATTACAAGAACAAGTGGAACAAATGTCACGCTCACAAAAGCTAACAAAAGCTAAGATAAATGACATGGAATCTAAGATAAATGGCGTGGAATCTAAGATAAAGGGCATGGAAGCTAAGATGGATGATTTGAAGACATATTTGAGGACAGATTTGAAGACAGACATGGCAGATTTGAAGACAGATTTGACAAATTTTCTACAAGAAATACTTACTAATGGTGAAAAGGTTGTAAAGGAAACACATGATGTGAACAAAAGAAATGTTAATCATGATTCCATAGACTCTAATGTTGGATCGAAGACCCACCATATTCCAAAAATCAATATGAGGAAGTTTGATGACAAGGATCCTGCCACATGGATATTACAGATGGAGCAGTTCTTTGATCTCAATAATGTGCAAAACACACAAAAGGTACGTATGGCAACTTTATATTTGGAACCAAATCAGTTTGTATGGTATCAATGGCTTTGCTCTCATAAACAATTTATCAGTTGGGCAATTTTTACGGAAGAATTGATAGCACATTATGAGGATACAAAAAGCAACACTTTTTTTAGCCAATTGATAAGTCTAAAAAAAAAGGGTTCAATAATGGAGCACGTTGGGGAGTTCCAAAAATTGAACATAAGGGTAAAAGATATTCCAAAGGAGAATAGGATTGATGTGTTCATAGGGTCTTTAAAGGATAATATCCAACATGATGTTCGCCTTTGGGAACCTGATTCATTAGAGAAGGCATTCAGGTTAGCAAGAAAAATAGAAAGCAAAATTATGGCAACCAGGAAGCATACCACTCACAACTATAAAGACGGAACTGCAGTTGCCCCTAGTCTTCCACAACCTATAAGGTTGACACCGCAACAATTGGAAGAAAAAAGAGCAAAAGGGCTTTGTTATAGTTGTGATAACAAATACACTAAAGGTCATAAGTGTGCTGAGAAGAAATTATTCTACATAGATTGTGAAGAGGAAGAAGAAAAGGAGCAAGAAAGGTCAAAAGAAGAGGATATGCTCCAGGAACAAAGCCTAGATGAAGAACAAATAAATCCAACCATATCTTGTAATGCATTGGCAGGAATTACCACTCCTCAAACCATCAAGATAGAAGGACAAATCAAGAAGAAAAAGGTAATAGTGTTGATTGATTCAGGAAGCACCCACAATTTTATTCATTGTAGGGTAGCAAAAGAATTGAATTGCTTCCTATATCCAACACCAAAGTGTCAAGTGATGATTGCAAATGGAGGAAAAATAAATTGCTCTGGAAAGTTCCATAATATCAAGCTATCCATGGGAGAATATGTATTGACTAGCCTAATGCTTTCCATTCTAATGGGAGGTGCTGATGTTGTACTAGGAGTCAAATGGCTACAATCCTTGGGTACAATAGCTTTTAATTTTCAAGAACTTTTCATCAAATTTTCTACGCAAGGAAAGGAAGTTGAATTAAGGGTATTGCAGGGAAACCAGGAAAGGTAATTAGCTTTAATGGTATGACAAAGCTTCTAAAAAAGGAGCAAAGGGGTGTAATTGCACAATTATGTTCGCTAGATGTTTCCACATTAGAATCATCTATTTCTCCAGATCTCCAAAAATTCCTGGACAATCATTCCAAAGTATTTGAGACTCCCAAAGGTCTCCCACCTATGCATGATCATGATCATGTTATTCATCTGATTCCAGGAAGTGTTCCTCCAAACATCAGGCCGTACAGATATCCCTATGTCCAACAAAGTGAAATTGAACGTATGGTTGCAGAAATGCTAGAGGCTGGTATAATTCAACCGAGTCAAAGTTCTTTCTCTGCTCCAGTAGTATTGGTTCACAAGAAGGATGGATCATGGCGCATGTGTTCGGATTATAGGGAGCTCAACAAGCTCACTATTAAAGATAAGTTCCCCATTCCTGTCATTGATGAATTACTGGATGAATTGCATGGATCAATTTACTTCACCAAGTTGGATCTTCGTTCAGGATATCATCAAATCAGAATGAAGATTGAAGACATTCCGAAAACGGCATTTAGAACTCATGAGGGTCATTATGAATTTTTGGTCATGCCTTTTGGCCTTACCAATGCACCTTCAACATTTCAAGGTTTGATGAATTCAATTTTCAAACCATTCCTTAGAAAATTTGTGTTAGTATTTTTTGATGATATACTTATCTACAACAAGTCTTGGAAGGATCATGTTGAACATGTTGACAGGGTGCTACAACTATTGGAGGAGAAACAATTATATGCAAAAAGATCCAAATGTTTCTTTGGAGTCTAGGAGGTGGAATATTTGGGTCATATTGTATCTCATGAAGGAGTTAAGGTAGACCCTAGCAAAATTAAATCCATTAAGGAATGGAAAATCCCCACATCCATAAAGCATCTGCGCAGATTTCTTGGGTTGACAGGGTATTATCGCAAGTTTGCTAAGAATTATGGGAGAATAGCAGCACCTCTAATGACATTATTGAAGAAAGATGCATTTTCATGGACTCCAAAAGCAACAAAGGCCTTTGAACATCTTAAAGAGGTAATGTGCCAAGCACCGGTCTTAGCTACACCGGACTTTACAAAAACCTTTATTGTGTAATGTGATGCTTCAGGAAATGGAATTGGTGTTGTTCTAATGCAAGATGAAAGACCCATTGTTTTTGAAAGTCGTCCAATCAAGGGAAAGTTTTTAAGCAAAGCTATTTATGAGAAGGAAATGTTGGCAATACTCCATGCACTTAAGAAATGGTGACCCTACCTAATGGGAAGACACTTCAAGGTAAAAACCGATCATGATAGCATTAAATACTTTTTAGAACAAAGATTATCCTCTGAAGAGCAACAAAAGTGGGTCACAAAGATGTTGGGTTATGACTTTGAAATCATCTACAAAAAAGGGAAGCAAAATGTGGTGGCAGATGCACTCTCAAGAAAGGATGACGATGTGGAAGCATTGTTGTGCGCTATTTCTATCATCCAACCAGATTGGATAAATGAAGCAAGGGAGGAATGGAAGAATGATGAATAAGTGTGGGCACTTATTCGAAAGCTACAACAAGATTCCAATACGTCTGATACATTTAGCTAGAAAAATGATTCGTTATGGTACAAAGATCGCTTATACCTCTGTAAGAATTCCCAGCTAAAACAAAATATTCTTATGGAATTGCACACTTCTCCCTTAGGAGGGCACTCAAGATTTTTAAAAACTTACCATAGGGTTAAGAAGGAATTTTTTTGGGATGGCCTTAAACTAGATATTCAAAAGTTTGTGGCAGAATGTTTGGTTTGCCAACAAAATAAAGTTAAAACAATTAAGACACCAGGTTTATTACAACCTTTACCCATTCCAAGCCAACGTTGGGAGGAGGTATCAATGGATTTTATCATAGGTTTACCCAAGTCTGAGGGAAAGAGTGTCATCATGGTGGTAGGTGACAGACTTACCAAGTATGCACACTTTTGTGCATTATCACATCCATTTAAAGCCAATACAGTTTCTACTGCATTTATGGAAACAATTCAAAAGCTACATGGAAACCCAAAGATTATTGTAAGTGACAAAGATCCCATTTTCACTGGAAATTTTTGGACAGAATTATTTTCTTGTCTTGGTACTCAGTTAGCTCATAGCTCATCTTATCATCCTCAATCTAATGGGAAAACTGAGATAGTAAACAAATGTTTTGAAGGATATCTTCATCGCTTTGTATCTGATAAACAGACACAATGGGTCAAATGGTTGCCTCTGGTTGAATGGTGGTATAACACTTCCTATCATACAGCAACAAAAATGACCCCATTTATGGCACTTTATGGGTATCAACCACCATCCATAACATCATATTTAAGAGAAAATTCTAAGGTTCAAGCAGTGGAACAACACATCGAACATCAAGAACAAGTCCTCTAACTCTTAAAGGATAACCTCGTGTTGGCACAGAATAGAATGAAACAATAGGCAGATCAACATCGCAGTGAAAGAAGTTTTGATGTAGGTTATTGGGTATTCCTATGGCTACAACCATATAAGCAAATGTCCCTCAAGCAAGCTAAGAAGGATAATAAATTATCACCAAAGTATTATGGTCCGTACAAGGTGTTGCAAAAGATTGGTACTATGGCATACAAATTGGAGCTTCCTGTAGCTTCTCGATTGCACCCAGTTTTCCATGTTTCATGATTAAAGAAGGTTATAGGCGACAAGCTCCCAGTTCAAACAATATTGCCAGAACTTGACGAGGAAGGAAAAATTATATTGGAACTGGAAGCAGTTATAGAAACAAGAAATCGAGAGCTACGAAATCAATCAATCTTAGAGTACCTTATCAAGTGGAAGAACCTATCCGCTGAAGATTCCACATGGGAGGATGAGAATTTTATGCAGAAGTATCCAGAACTACTCAAGCGTTGAGGACAACACTTTTTTGAAGGCGAGGGGCATGTTGGGTCCCTATAATACTAGTGATTACCCCATTACTATTGTAGTTATACCCCTTATTTATATTGTTGTGCCCCCATTGCCCCCATATTGTTATTAATGTGCCCATAGAATCCCTCTATTGTTATTTTTGTGGCTTTATATTATTATTGTTAGGTCGGCTGGATTATATTGTGACTCCTTAGACTCCTATATATAGAAAGGAGGTTTTGTCATTTGAATCATCGAAGAATTGTTCATTTATGTAATGTAAAGGAGGTTTTCCCCTCGAAGAGGCTGAATTCTAAGGCGCTAATCTATCTTTTCTATCTTTTCTTGAGCTGGTTTCATAACAGATACAAAGGAAAACTAAGTATTTGGTTGATCATCTATTCAAAGGTTAGAGTATTCATTCTACTAGTCATCCTTGATTATTTATCAGAGTGGGTGTATCTATTTAAATATCTATAAGGAGGTCATATTCAAATCTCATTGATAATATAGTCTATAGAAACTCCTACAAATATTCCACCTATAAATCCATGGAAATATTACATTAAATTGAAGGCCAATAAACCAACAAAAGAAGTCTAGTTGCATTAACTTTCACCTGGTCATCTCATAAAATCTATCAAAATTTCCAAGTAACCTTGAAGCTAGCAAAGGAAAAATATGATAATTCCCATAGAACACTAAGCTCAAGTAGTCAATAGATGCTACAATCCAGTTGTAGGGGTGGGGAGAGATATTAGAGAGATAAATAGAAGCTTGAGCATCAAATTTATCTTGGTGATTAAAAGTTTGAATTACATCTTTGTGTTGCTCAATGATCTGAGCCTCTTATTCAAGCTACTAGATGATGAGTAAGGTTTAGTTTGTGGCATAGTTCAATGTGGTTTAGGCATACTCTTTCTTATGAATATTCCTTTGATTTGTATGAAGCATCTATGAAATTGTGATGATATTGTTAGCAATTTGAATTCCAAGATTTTGTGGACATTAGTTTTTAAAAGTCTAAACTGTGGGATGACAAGGTTTTGTCCTCACAAGCGAAAGTTTGAGGTCTGATCAAAGATCTAAAAAGTTTGAGATATAATATTGCTATCTGAAGTAAGAACTATAATCAATGTGATTCACATCCTAGTTTGAAGGCTAAATGTTCAAGTTGAAAGAAAACCAAAACTTTTTTAGAAGGGCCAAGCTTCTATAGCTGATCTCTGTGAATTTATTGTAAGGTTGGATAAGTAAAGTTGATACTCCTCACACTCTACAAGAGGTATGTATAATATTTTGAACTAGGCATAGATATAAATTGTAAATCCATTCCAAGTTTTCTTGTAACTAATAACTCGTAATATCATCAAAAGAATGATCTCATCGATCTGTAATCTTAGAAGTCTATCATATTTCATATATTGATAGATCTTGTAGGAGATGAATAAATAATATATAAGTAATAACATTAAATATAAGCTAACAGTCTCATTGAAATATATTATTGACATCTTTTGTATTATAATGTCTATTGTATAACTGGTTGTGTCCTCTCTTTCTTGAGGATAAAAATGCATTTGATGTGAGAGGTGCTTGGATCCTTCCTTGCACATAGAGACATAGGTTTTTTGGTACAATCAAAGTTATACAATTAAATATCTCCATATCAAGTATAGAAATACATGCAAATGAAAATTCTAGGGCTTTTAGCGAACACTTGTAGAACTTACAAATATAAAGGTTGGATAGGTTTTCAGAATTTTGATGATGAAACATATATTGTTTATAAACCCTAGGTAAGGTGCGAATAAGAAAAACCCTAGGGCTAATTATTCCCGATGAAAGAAGAAGCCCTTAATTTTGCGAGAAATATATCACATCATGTTGATGATGAGGAAAAGGATAATAAAAGAAGTCCAAGAGTAAGAAGGATCTCACTTTTCTCAAAAGGATAAGTATTCTATAAACCCCTCCTCTCTTATTACTACATTTGTTGTTGTCTTTACTATTGAATACATACATTTCGCTGAATTGTATTTTCTCTTTCATGACCTCCTAGTGAGGATTGTAGGTGATTGGTAAGGGCTACCTAGGGTTGGACAAAAAGAAGAAAAAATGGAATGACATGAATGCAAAAATAAGTGAGTAGTTCAAAGTATGCATTAAGTAAAAATATAGCATGCACATAATGACATCATGGAAGCAAGAAGGTTCTCCCAATAAGATGGAAAGTATCATGTTAAGATGTTTTCCTTAGTGGGAAGAGTTACCCCAAATTTTTAAGGAGCCTCATGATTAAAAAATAACTCACAATATTGACTTTAGAGGGAGCTAGAAGCATAATTTAACATGAAGGATCTTATACTAAAACTTGGGACTTGAGGATACATTGATTGGGTTGGAAGTGTTGATGTTGAATATATATACTATTAACTCTTGGGTTTTGGTATGAATTCTCGATAAAACATGAAGCATGATTTTGTTGCACTATGAAAGAAGAAAATGTGGACGTTTGTACAATTAGATCTGAAGCAATTTGGCTCCAGAAATTATTTAATGGACTATTTGGTGACATGTTGTATTTGACCATAATAATTTATATTGATCAAATTTGTATGAATATTGTCAAGAGAGATTATAAGGCCGAAGCACATTATGATTAGTGACATGATTCAGGATGGAGTCGTGAAGCTACAATGTATCTCCATTGACAAACAATGAAGATGATGTTTTAACAGAGTCCCTTCCTAAGGGAAAGCATGAGCATTTTTTATTCAACCTTAGGCTTTGGATATCTCCTCCCTATTTAAGAGGGAGTGAGGATGGACACCCTTATTCTCCATGTGCCATATACTATGGCTAGGACTAATAATCGTAATTATATTACATGAACATAGGTAGGGAGAATGGTGGATTGGATAAGCATAAAGGACAAACATTCTTGAGATTTATACTATGACTAGGACTAATAATTGTAAATCAAGTACATTAATATAGTATAATAATGGTTTAGGGACCGATATTTCCTTGTGTCAAGTATTGTGACAATGGATTAGGAAATGGTCGTATGAGGACATACTTTTGTGAACCTAGGTGGAGTATGTGCCTCAAAGAGGTGGTGGTGTCCTATTGAATGCCTCCCAACAATATGCTCTTATTTAGTGGAGAGATAGAGTGTACTTTTCAAGGCCTTAGTAATTTGAAAAATTTGGTTATGATGTGTTATCATCATTGATGTTTATCAATATGGATCCTTTCTTATATTAATATTTCAACTTGAGAATATCTTGATGAGTCATTATGAATACCTCCCTAGTTAAGAGGGAGTGTTGAAATTATAACTAAGTTTGGTATTCATAATATTATCGTTATGTTTTTGTAAAGAAGTCAAAAATAATTTATTTCATCATGTCCCATTCGGACATTTTCAAAAGAAATAAAAATAATTTTTTTGATGTGTATTTTTGGTCAAAGTCCATCTACCAAGTCGTCCCTCCTAATGTCAAGTTGGTCTGCTCATAAGAGGCACCTATTCTCATGGATAAAATACTATTTATACACCCATTCATACTCCAAATATCAATTTCTAAGGAATATTGTGTACCACATCTAAAGTATATCTACAGTAATTTTGCATGACATATTTGAAACATTTCTAATGAGACATCCAAAGTAGAAAGAGAATACTTTTGAAGTAGCTCACATAAGAATTCATGTTATGAAACCAGCTCAAGAAAAAGATAGAAAAGATAGATCAACACCTTAGAATTCAGCCTCTTCGAGGGGGAAACCTCCTTTACATTACATAAATGAACAATTCTTTGATGATTCAAATGACAAAACCTCCTTTCTATATATAGGAGTATAAGGAGTCACAATATAACCCAGCTAAACTAACAATAATAATATAAATCCACAAAAATAACAATATAGGGATTCTATGGGGCACAGTAATAACAATATGGGGATAATAGGGGCACAACAATATTAATAAGGGGTACAACTACAATAGTAATGGGGTAATCACTAGTATTATAGGGACCCAACATGCCCCTCTCCTTCAAAAAAGTGTTGTCCTCAACGCTTGATATGTTTTGGATGCTTCTGTATAAAATTCTCATCCTCCCATGTGGAATCTTTAGCGGATAAGTTCTTCCACTTGATAAGATACTCCGAAATTGATCGATTTCGTAGCTGTCGAGTTCTTGTTTCTGTGACTGCTTCCGGTTCCAATATAATTTTTCCTTCCTCGTCAAGTTCTGGCAATATTGTTTGAACTTGGAGCTTGTCGCCTATAACCTTCTTTAAACATGAAACATGGAAAACTGGGTGCATTCGAGAAGCTGCAGGAAGCTCCAATTTGTATGCCATAGTACCAATCTTTTGCAACACCTTGTATGGACCATAATACTTTGGTGATAATTTATTATCCTTCTTAGCTTGCTTGAGGGACATTTTCTTATATGGTTGTAGCCGTAGGAATACCCAATCACCTACATCAAAACTTCTTTCGCTACAATGTTGATCTGCCTGTTGTTTCATTCTATTATGTGCCAACACGAGGTTATCCTTTAAGAGTTGGAGGACTTTTTGTTGATGTTCAATGTGATGTTCCACTTCTTGAACCTTAGAATTTTCTCTTAAATATGATGTGATGGATGGTGGCTGATACCCATAAAGTGCCATAAATGGGGTCATTTTTGTTGCTGTATGGAAGGAAGTGTTATACCACCATTCAGCCAGAGGCAACCATTTGACCCATTGTGTCTGTTTATCAGATACAAAGCAACGAAGATATCCTTCCAAACATTTGTTTACTATCTCAGTTTTCCCATCAGATTGAGGATGATAAGATGAGCTATGAGCTAACTGAGTACCAAGACAAGAAAATAATTCTGTCCAAAAATTTCCAGTGAAAATGGGATCTCTGTCACTTACAATAATCTTTGGGTTTCCATGTAGCTTTTGAATTGTTTCCATAAATGCAGTAGAAACTGTACTGGCTTTAAATGGATGTGATAATGCACAAAAGTGTGCATACTTGGTAAGTCTGTCAACTACCACCATGATGACACTCTTTCCCTCAGACTTGGGTAAACCTGTGATAAAATCCATTGAAACCTCCTCCCAACGTTGGCTTGGAATGGATAAAGGTTGTAATAGACCGGGTGTCTTAATTGTTTCAACTTTATTTTGTTGGCAAACCAAACATTCCGCCACAAACTTTTGAATATCTGATTTAAGGCCATCCCAAAAAAATTCCTTCTTAACCCTGTGGTAAGTTTTTAAAAATCCTGAGTGCCCTCCTAAGGGAGAAGTGTGCAATTCCATAAGAATCTTTTGTTTTAGTTGGGAATTCTTACAGAGGTATAAGCGATCTTTGTACCATAACGAATCATTTTTCCAGCTAAATGTATCAGACATACTGGAATCTTGTTGTAACTTTCGAATAAGTGCCCACACTTCTTCGTCATTCTTCCATTCCTCCCTTGCTTCGTTTATCCAATCTGGTTGGATAATAGAAATGGCACACAACAATGCTTCCACATCCTCATCCTTTCTTGAGAGTGCATCTGCCACCACATTTTGCTTCCCTTTTTTGTAGATGATTTCAAAGTCATAACCCAACATCTTTGTGACCCACTTTTGTTGCTCTTCAGAGGATAATCTTTGTTCTAAAAAGTATTTAAGGCTATCATGATCCGTTTTTACCTTGAAGTGTCTTCCCATTAGGTAGGGTCGCCATTTCTTAAGTGCATGGAGTATTGCCAACATTTCCTTCTCATAAATAGCTTTGTGTAAAAACTTTCCCTTGATTGGACGACTTTCAAAAGCAATGGGTCTTTCATCTTGCATTAAAACAACACCAATTCCATTTCCTGAAGCATCACATTCCACAATAAAGGTTTTTGTGAAGTCCGGTGTAGCTAAGACCGGTGCTTGGCACATTGCCTCTTTAAGATGTTCGAAGGCCTTTGTTGCTTCTGGAGTCCATGAAAATGCATCTTTCTTCAATAATGTTGTTAGAGGTGCTGCTATTCTCCCATAATTCTTAACAAACTTGCGATAATACCCTGTCAACCCGAGAAATCCTCGCAGATGCTTTATGGATGTGGGAGTTTTCCATTCCTTAATGGCTTTAATTCTTTTAGGGTCTACCTTAACTCCTTCATGAGATACAATATGACCCAAATATTCCACCTCTTGTACTCCAAAGAAACATTTGGATCTTTTTGCATATAATTGTTTCTCCTCCAATAGTTGTAGCACCCTGTCAACATGTTCAACATGATCCTTCCAAGACTTGCTGTAGATTAGTATATCATAAAAAAATACTAACACAAATTTTCTAAGGAATGGTTTGAAAATTAATTCATCAAACCTTGAAATGTTGAAGGTGCATTGGTAAGGCCAAAAGGCATGACCAAAAATTCATAATGACCCTCATGAGTTCTAAATGTTGTTTTCAGAATGTCTTCAGTCTTCATTCTGATTTGATGATATCCTGAACGAAGATCCAACTTGGTGAAGTAAATTGATCCATGCAATTCATCCAGTAATTCATCAATGACAGGAATGGGAAACTTATCTTTAATAGTGAGCTTGTTGAGCTCCCTATAATCCAGACACATGCGCCATGATCCATCCTTCTTGTGCACCAATACTACTGGAGTAGAGAAAGAACTTTGACTCGGTTGAATTATACCAGCCTCTAGCATTTCTGCAACCATACGTTCAATTTCACTCTTTTAGGCATAGGGATATCTGTACGGCCTGATGTTTGGAGGAACACTTCCTGGAATCAGATGAATAGCATGATCATGATCACGAATAGGTGGGAGACCTTTGGGAGTCTCAAATACCTTGGAATGATTGTCCAAGACTTTTTGGAGATCTGGAGAAATAGATGATTCCAATGTGGAAACATCTAGCGAACATAATTGTGCAATTACACCTCTTTGTTCCTTTTTTAGAAGCTTTGTCATACCGTTAGAGCTGATTATCTTTCCCAGTTTCCCTGCAATACCCCTTAATTCAACTTCCTTTCCTTCCACAGAAAATTTCTTGAAAATTAAAAGCTATTGTACCCAAGGATTGTAGCCATTGGACTCCTAGTACAACATCAGCACCTCCCATTGGAATGGAAAGCATTGGGCTAGTCAATACATATTCTCCCATGGATAGCTTGATATTATGGCACTTTCCAAGAAATTTATTGTTCCTCCATTTGCAACTATCACTTGACACTCTGGTGCTGGATATAAGAAGCAATTCAATTCTTTTGCTACCTTACAATGAATAAAATTGTGGGTACTTCCTGAATCAATCAACACTATTACCTTTTTCTTCTTGATTTGTCCTTCTATCTTGATGGTTTGAGGAGTGGTAATTCCCGCCAATGCATTACAAGATATGGTCGGATTCATTTCTTCTTTATCTAGGCTTTGTTCCTGGAGTATATCCTCTTCTTTTGACCTTTCTTGCTCCTTTTCTTCTTCCTCTTCACAATCTATGTAGAATAATTTCTTCTCAGCACACTTATGACCTTTAGTGTATTTTCTATCACAACTGTAACAAAGCCCTTTTGCTCTTTTTTCTTCCAATTGTTGTGGTGTCAACCTTATAGGTTGTGGAAGACTAGGGGAAACAACACTTCCATCTTTATAGTTGTGAGTGGTGTGCTTCCTGGTTGCCATAATTTTTCTTTCCATTTTTCTTGCTAACCTGAATGCCTTCTCTAATGAATCAGGTTCCCAAAGGCGAACATCATGTTGGATATTATCCTTTAAAGTCCCTATGAACACATCAATCCTATGCTCCTCTGGAATATTTTTTACCCTTATGTTCAATTTTTGGAACTCCTCAATGTGCTCCATTATTGAACCCTTTTGTTTGAGACTTATCAATTGGCTAAAAAAAGTGTTGCTTTTTGTATCCTCATAATGTGCTGTCAATTCTTCTGTAAAAATTGCCCAAGTGATAATTTGTTTACGAGAGCAAAGCCATTGATACCATACAAACTGATTTGGTTCCAAATATAAAGTTGCAATACGTACCTTTTGTGTGTTTTGCACATTATTGAGATCAAAAATTGCTCCATCTGTAATATCCATGTTGCGGGATCCTTGCCATCAAACTTCCTCATATCGATTTTTGGAATATGGTGGGTCTTCGATCCAACATTAGGGTCTATGGAATCATGATTAACATTTCTTTTGTTCTCATCATGAGTTTCCTTTACTACCCTTTCACCATTAGGGAACATTTCTTGTAGCAACTTATTCATATTTATCTTCAATTCTTCCATGTTTGTCTTCAAATCTATCTTCCAATCATCCATCTTAGCTTCCATGCCATTCATCTTAGCTTCCACTCCCTTTATCTTAGATTCCATGCCATTTATCTTAGCTTCTGTTAGCTTTTGTGAGATTGACATTTGTTGCACTTGGTCTTGTAATTTTGATATATCATGTAGCATTTCTTCCTCTTCTTCATGAGTCATGCGACTACTTTCAGGTTTCTTACTAGGTGTTTTCATTTTCTTTCCTCTAGGCATCAGTTACCGATAACAATGCTCTGCTATGCCCTTTGAATTCCTTCAAAATAATTTTTCAAACCAAGCTTAAGAAAAAATTTAAAAAAATCTACACACCTTTTTTCACTTTGTAGGAGCTCGATATTGCCTCTGATGTATCTTTGTAATTTCTAATCGTCCAGTTCTTAAATTGTGATCTATAGTAGCCCTCTATGTCCTCTTTCCAATGCCACCATTCTGATCCCAATTGGATTCTCCAAGGAAGAGTTATGTCAAATCTCCCACATTGACATGATTATAGACTAGTTCAGTAGAGCAAAATTGTATGACGTGCCACCTGTCCCAATTTCAACCTTTGGCTATGAAAAAGATATAAAAGAAACTACCATCCATCCTCTTTCTATAGCTTCTTGTGAAATTTCAATCCAATTCTCAGAGAGAAAGTTATGAAGATTTTCCCTAGGTCACCTGTTTGGAATGTAATTCAGGAGTCTGCAAAAAGACCAACTTCCTCAGATCATATCTCCGCAAAAAATAGCGCGAAAAGCTCTAAAATTTAGAACCGAGATTCAGTGTGATGTATTCTCAAATGGGTTTTTTTTTTAGCTTCTTAAATGTCGTAGAAAAAAATTTCTAGTGAAAATTCCACGATGACCTGTTTGGAGCAGCGAAACCCTAGAATCCAAAGCTTTGATACCAAATGTTATGAAACCAGCTCAAGAAAAAGATAGAAAAGATAGATCAACGCCTTAGAATTCAGCCTCTTCGAGGGGGCAACCTCCTTTACATTACATAAATGAACAATTCTTTGATGATTCAAATGACAAAACCTTCTTTCTATATATAGGAGTATAAGGAGTCACAATATAACCCAGCTGACCTAATAATAATAATATAAAGCCACAAAAATAACAATAGAGGGATTCTATGGGGCACAGTAATAACAATATGGGGATAATAGGGGCACAACAATATTAATAAAGGTTACAACTACAATAGTAATGGGGTAATCACTAGTATTATAGGGACCCAACAATTCATGAGGCAGATAAATGGACATTTCTAAAATAGCTTGCATAAGAATTTTTATGGCAAAGACATATTTCATATACTGAGGAAGTATTACAAGAAATTTTTGAAGCAGTATAAAAGATAGACAAATGGCGTCTTATGGGTAGAAACCTAATTAATTTATGGATAGAATTTCATGAACATTAATGATGGAGGGCTAAATTGAAACTTGGATGATTTTTTTACTTGTTAGGTTAATATTTGACTTGGATTTCTCCTATTGACGAAGATTCTATAAGAAAAGGATTGTTGGGCTTTCCCCTTGTGGGATTTTCCGTGGCCTTTAACCTAATTTTTCGCACTTCTTATTTCTTGTGCACTGTGATCTTTATTTTCTTATATTTGAATGGTTAAGTTTATATGTTCTTGATGAATAATTAATAAAAGATAAAGAGAGAAAAAAATTCTCCACAATTATCAAGTTTAGAAATCTCTTAATTACAATATAATTTCAACATGGTATCAAAGCTACAGTAAAATAATAGCCTTGAGAAAGAATCTCCTCTTGTTATGTCTCTTTCCCTCTAGTTGGAATAGATCCTACACTCTGCGATCAAATTTTATAACTTTTTTATAATTTTGAGAAGCTTTTAATAAGGGTTCAAATTTCCTCAATCATACCTCTAGTAATCTGAACCATAGGAGACCAAAAATGACTTTTAGGATTTATGGATGATAAAAAAGAGGCTAATAAGACTCAAAATATGGCTTAGACGGGTATCTAAAATAGCCATGATTTAAAAAAACTAAGAAGTGACCCCATGATACAAAGGAAATTGAATATTTTGTTGATGATTTATTCAAAGGTCAGAGTATTCTTTCTAGGTCAGCATATTCATGCTACTTGCCATCATTTTTTATCAGAGTGGTTGTATCTCTTGAAAGATTGGTAAGGAGGTCATATTTAAATCTCATTGGTAATATATTCGATATAAAATCCTACAAATATTCTATCTATAAATACACAAAAGTCTACCAATAAATTGAGGGTCAAAAATCCAATGGCAGAAGCCTAGTTGCATTAACTTTCACTCTATCATCTCATAAAATATGTCAAGATTTCGACGTAGCCTTGAAGTTAACAAGGGAACATATATAACAATTCTCATACAAGACTAATCACAAATAGTCAATAGAGGATAGAATCTAGTTGCAGGAGGGGTGAAAAATATCAAAGAGACCTACAGAAGCCCAAGCATCAAATTTATCTATCTGATAAAAAGTCTAAATTACATATTTTTACTGCTCAATGATTCGAGCCTCTTATTAAAGCCACTTGATGATGAGTAAGGTTTGTTTTGTGGCATAGTTCAATGTGGTTCAAGCCTCCTCTTTCCTATGAATATTTTTGTGATTGCTTTGAAGAATCTATGAAATTACGATGAGATTGTCAACAATTTGAAATTCAAGATTCTGTGGACATTGGTGTTTAAAATTTTGAATTGTAGGGTGACGAGATTTTTTCTTCACAAATGAAAGCTCAAGGTCTAACAAAATATTTGAAAAGTCCAAGATATATGATTTCTATTTGAAGTAATAACTATAATCATTTTTATTCGCATCCTAGTTTGAAGGCCAAAGATCTTTCTTGAAATAAGACTAAAGCTTTGTTAGAAGGGTCGAGCTTTTGTAATTTGTCTATGTAAATGGATTGTAAGGTTGGACAGGTAAAGTTGATACTCCTCACACTCTACATGAGGCACATACAATATTTTGAGCTAGGCATATATATAAATTGTAAATCCATTCCAATTTTTCATGTAACTAATAACTCCCAAGATCATCTGAAAACAATGATCTCAGAGATACGTAATCTTAGAAGTCTATCATATTTCATAGATTGATATATCTTCTAGGAGATGAATAAATATTATTTAGGTAATAACATAAAATATAAGCTAACGGTCTCCATTGAAATATATTATTGAAATCTATTTTATTATAGGGTTTATTGTATAAGAGGTTGTGTCCTCTCTATTTTGAGCATAAAAATGCATTCGATATGATAGTTACTTGGATCCTTACTCACACATAAATAATTATATTCTTCCATACAATCAAATTTATACAATTAAAGATCTCCATATCAAGTATAGAAAGGAATGAAAATTACAATTCTAGGGTTTGTAGCTAACACTTGTAGAACTTGCAAATATAAAGGTTGGACAGGTGTCAGGTGAAACAATTGTTCCTTTAAATCAAAGCAACAGGTTCACTCTCATTTTAATTTTCAATCTAGGTAGGATTGATTTTACAAGGCTATCGTGCAAAGTATATGCAAGGGACAATGATAATTAGCATAATGAATCTCAAACCAAGGTCGTTGCAAACTCACTCTTAGCAAACATTCAAGTTGTTACACACTTCAACACATTCTCAATTTTCGGAAAAGAATCACACAGTTGTAGTATAAGCCACTCTATTACACAACAAATCATTCAAAAGCAACACTCATGTAAACCTCCAAATCACTCAAACAAATGTTGAACACACATTTAAGAAAAATGCAATCATCATCCAACCTATAACAAACAAGTAAATCATTTGTTTCTACACCAATAAAAGGAACCGGTATAGGACCTATGCTATCATACCATTCAAAATCTCTCTACAATCATAAATAACATTGACAGTAACAAGAATCACATATCAAAACATAACTTAGATGACTTAACACAAATAACTATAATATTATACTTCACCACTGATCCTTACTAAGGAGGGTCATTACTCCTCAACAGGGGTTGGTGCACTAAATGGCACATAGACTACTCATAGAAAAATATGGTGCCACAAGCTTGAGATTTTCATTAAAATAACAATAGGACTACAATTCTGTGTGATTTCCCCTCTCTTCCAATCCTATCCATCTAATTCTCTCTGCTTGCCCCCGTAGGCAGAAAATTGTCTTCTTTATAGTTTTTTAATACAATGAGAAGATCATCCTGAGAATATTTTGATTCTCATGGGATCTTAGAAACAAAGGTCCAAATTGGTAATTCATACAACATCTTACATAGTAGGGGTAAAGTTCTAACAACTTCCCTTAATTACAATGATGATATGAGAAATCTCATCTATTCAAGTTGTATACTCCATGAATATCTTTTACTGATTGAGTTGGCCTTGACTTGATGTCCCCCTATATTTGATCCATATGAATTAATTAAGGAAGGAAAAAGTTCCGAAGGCAAGATTTTTTGTATTAGCAACATTTCATGGAGTATTTGTCCCAATTTTGATGAAGAAACTAGAATTGTAATCTTATAATAGCAACTTCAATGGACCACTTACACCTGAAATGACCCAATTTTCAAATTTATAATAAAAATAGCCTAAGACAATAATTATTATGCCAATTTACAAACAAAATTACACTGAGAAGGTGACATATCGAAAGGAACATAGGTGAATTTTTTATTGTTACAGTGGTAAAATATCTTCTTGTTGGTCAAAAATGAAGAAAAAGGAATAGAAATGTGAATGCAAAAGGTAAAAATTACATGGACCAACATCTCTCCCCAGCTTAAGCATCTACATGTCCTCATGCAGACCTTTGTGACTGGTTCCTCACATGGGGAGATTCTAGTTTTGGAAATTCATAGGCCCCTATAGTATCCTTTGCTCTACCCCTATAGCCTCGAGAAAGGAACAACTCCATTTCCCAAAGCTTGTTAGTAATATGTTATGGGTGTTAATACTGATAGGTAAAAAGACAAACAATAAGAAACTTAAATTCGAGTCCAATCCTACCTGGGCCACTTCTCTTAATACAATCCATATATTGAGGAACCCTCAAGAGAGTTTGCATAAAGTTTTGATAACAATAGGGTTCCTCTTTCCTTAGCTCCTATCGACAAAAAATCCATCTTAACTTACTCCCTTCTAATGCAATCACTTTTATCCCCTGAAGATTCCTAAGGCATCTATTCAAAACCAATCTATGATGATCCATTATGAATATTTTGGTGGTTGGAAATCACCATATTCAATTGTATGCCACAACAACAACATAAGCAGAGTTAGGCTCATTTATGATGCAAAACTTTAGCTGTCCCTCATTATTTTTTATAGTGTCATATGTAGCTTTCTAGTTTACCTAGCTCTGAGCAAAGGACATAAAATCTCTCAACTAAAAATCCCCCACATAAGGTGCAAGATCAAATGACTTATCTCCAAAATAGGAAACATCATGCAAATACATTTCACACAATAAATGTTTCTCAGTAAAGCTAGCATTCTCAAAACATTCTGAGAAATCTTGAACTTCCCTTGTATGATATGGTTATTTTTCCTTAAGGGTTGTCAATTGGAAGAGAAAGTGTTTCTCTTGCAAGTATAAAGGATAAGATGGGGAAGGGAGTTTGCAACTTAGTAAACCATCAATAAGCTCATACATAAATTCCTTCTCTTGTTGTAGCACTTGCACCTCCTCTTCAAATTCCTTTACTTGCACCATTTCCTGCTTCCTCTCTCTTTGAACTCTTACAAAATCTTGAACCCTTAATTTTTTAGTCTAGTCCTTCTTAATATTGTTGATTATATCCTCATGTTGTTTCAATAAAATAAATTCATATTTAGGGGAGACTACTAACATTTTCCATTTTTCTACTTCCCTAAGAAAAATGTTGCTCTCAATAGTTATTCCAGCTTAAAGAGGGTTTGAAATAATGATTCCGTATAGGTGGATTGAATAGAAAGATGTGGAAGAACCTATGAGGATTTTTTTCTTAAACTCAACGTTTCAGACTTCAAAGTGAGTCCATCTTCAAGGGATTAAAATTCGCAATGATGATTTTTAACATAAATGTAGAGATATTATTATTTAATGATTTAGATTTTTGGATGATTTTTTATTAGTGTCAGCTCATGATATCCAAATTATAAATTATTTAACAGTGATAGCTCATGATATCCAAAATTTATTAGTTTTTATTTTGTTTTTTAAATAGTCTTCCAGGTATTAGTAAGTTTTAGACCATCATCTCGATTCATAGTGTTTGTTCTTTTTTCAATCTCTATAACTTCTTTAACTCTTCTTTTTAAATAATGTTCTTCTTTTGGATGAGTTTAGCATTTTCCATGCAGATGTAATGAGAGGAGGAGCATGCATGCTCTGCCAAGGAAAATTTTGATGTTCTATTCCTTAATATGTCTATTGCATACTCTTTGAGTCTAATGCTAATAGATCTTTCTGTTTCTCCTATCCATTATTTTTCGCACAAACAAGGAATAATGTATACCCCTTTATTTTGATTAGGGCACACTTGGTCTTTGACAAAGTCAATCATTTTTTTGATAGTGCTTGGTGGGGTGAAACCAACCATTATGTTATGATTTTTTTAATTTTTTGCAATTTTATATGTAGATCCTTTTATAAAAGGAAGGGTGATTTTAGGAATATCTAAAGTTGTTTATTGTTTCTTTTTATTTAGAGCTTGGTGGATAGTCTTTTTAATGATGTTTTATTATATCCATTGTCTTCGAAGACTTTGTAAAGATGCTCAAGCTCATGATTCAAAATATCTGGATAGGAAATCCTAGGTCCTCTTGTAGCTAGGGTTGGTCTTAATGTTGTAACAACTTAGAACTCAGTAAATCTCTTATTTATCCTCTTTATCCTCTAGTTGCGCTATCTCACCTATTGGTTCTTGTGTAACATCAATGCCATCTATAGGATCTTGTGTGGGGAAATAGTCAAATTGATTTCAATCTACTGTGTTTCAAATGTTGGTTCTTGGGTAATAGTGGCATCATAAACAGGTTCTTGTGGAGTAGCGAACTATTTTTCTTCTTCCTGCTCTACTTCAATTGTTGTTTCTTGTGTCCAAACAATGTTGTGAGCAACTTCTTGTGGGGCAATAGGTTGAAATTATTCATCTTGTTCTCCTACCTGAACTCCTACTGAGACAATAGTTATTTCTTTAAGCCTATCTTCCTTAATAACTTGTTTACATCCCATACAAAAATTTGAGTTTGTTTTAGTGGGTGATGTCATTTTTGTAGCTTCTGCTAACATATGTAATCCATTTTCCATCTTAAATTGAAGTTATTTCTCAAGCATGGCTAGTTATTTCATTAAGTCTTCATTTTCCTTTTTCAATTTTTCAAATTGATGGACAAGAGGGTCAATTTTAGTCTTACCTAGTAGAGGATCATCCTCTTGTTCTTTTATGGATTCTTCCACTACTAGTTCTTCTTCCCCATTCTTTAACTATAGTGTAAAAGTAGGGGCTTCAAACATGAAGACACCTTCCTCTACACGATCTTCATGTTTTCTCTTATCTTGTTGTTCCTCAGGCTCCATTGTTTCATATATCACAGTGCATTCTTTGGTTGTTGGATTAGTCTTTTTTTCAATATCCATCCACACCCTTCTCTTAGGGTTCCTTCCACCAATCAGCATCTCCAATATTCTCTTTTTTACCTTCACCTATCCCGAGGCATAATTGGTTTCCTCATGATCAAGAATGGATCATTATATTGTTTTTCATCCATCTCGATGCATTCGAAGTGGAAAGAGTGCAGGAATTAGCTCATGGGACTGTTCTTACCTATGATACCCAGTTTGGAAAAATGGGGTTTGAAACCTTTCAGGAGAATTTTTAGGCATCAAACAAATTTTTTGGGGGGTAAAAGTTAATTTATTCTGTGCCACATAATTTCATGTTGTTCTACACATAGAGATATTTCTAATGGCATAAGAAGTGTGTCAATTAGAGTCCATATGCAAAATTTATGCCACTCTGACGTTGACCTTCATATTTTCACACCTATAATCTAGGATGATGTGGCTTAAACCCCCATTATTCATTAAAAAGTGGCTAGCCACATGTTTGTGATGTAAAGGTGTTATAGACATTTTTGGGCACTGCAACCCCAATCAAAACATGTCCATAAACCAAGGGCTCCTAAGTCCCTAAAATTGTTGTTCCAACCCCTAAAAGAATAAGGTCAGCTGATTACATCATCTCCCAGAAGTTCTCCATGAAAAACTACTCAGAACTGGTCAAAACTGGACCATCTCACCTTCTCCATGGTCAAAGTGCGCTGCATCCCACCTAAATGCACACGGGAGGTGCGATGCATACTGAAAAGCCCTTCTATGGGGTGTGATGGGCGAGAGTGGACAAATGGCAGAGTCAATTTGCGAGGTGGAAGATCATGGAATCTTCCAGAAACTTCTCCTGTGACACTTGCCTCTCTGCATTCGCCCAGGGATGAGTAAGAGATCATCAATCTCCAAGTGGAATCAAGAACTATCAAAGAGAGGACACTAATCAAATCTCAGAAGCTGACTCACCCCCCTTGCAAACATCTATATATGAATCCCTCATCCCAAAGATCCAAAGGCTGGAATTTTGTATCTTGTAAGGAAGTGTTGCTGGTTTCTTGGTGTAACATCATAGTGTCGGGTGATCTAAGCTTTTCATGAGGTGAAGAAGGGCTTTCTTGCTGAGAGGATGACGCTGGGTTAGAACAACTGGTTGTAATCCTCGTTGCTATTCTTGATATTAATAAAGCTATTCAAGTTTTCCTCCACATTCTTCTATGATTGATGATATATGCATTTGTGTGGTCAATATACATCTGGTCCTATATTGTTTATGATAGTAGATCTCTGTTCTTGGATAGTGTTATGATGCTTTGATTTTACAGGTGCTCTTTGAAGCTAGGTAGACGAGGAAGTGAGTGGCAAATATCTATGAGAAGGGAGAGAAATCAAGCAAGGAACCAAGCACAAGACAGAGGTTGGTCTCCTTTGTTCCCCTCTTATCTGCTTCTCATAAAGGAAAACGAAAGTAGTTTTAGTTTGTTTATTTCTAAGATAGCTACCAGTCTTAGTGGGACTAGCAGCTCTGCATGGACACTAGATTTCCTGATAACAAAATGGCGACTCCGCTGGGGAATGAATAGGTTGTTTGTTTGTCTATATTTGTGGGTTTATAAACTTACAGACGGAGCCTGAAGTCAAGCCAACTAGCCTTCGAACTGCATTTGCTATGCAAGTGCAAAGTAGATCAATGCTACTTCAGTTATCTCTGGTTTTTGTTTATGAACTGAATAATCAATTTACAAACTCTCTAATTTCCCTTGTGGTGGCTCTAGTAACCTCCTTAGATCTTCCCCTATGATTCATTTACTGATTATCACTTGCTTGGCCTAAATCCCTTAACTGTGCTGCAAACTGTGATCAAGAACTGGATCAAAAGTCTCGCACTATACCATCGCACCCTCTCTTCAAGGATATCAGTATGCATCACACTTCCCCTGTGCTGTAGGTGAGATGCATACTGGAATCCCTGTGTAACAGGTGCGCTGATCAGAAAAGGCTAATTTTGCCTCCAGACTTCGGTTTTTCTTCACTCTTTTCAGCTCTATTCAGGAGTTTTGCTGTTTGTAGTTAGTATACCTCTGTTGGAAACCCCCTTCCTTGCCATTATTCTACCTCCATTGTGCAAAGAACTGTAAATGTTTTTTATGTATTGTGAGCCATTTTTAGTTCCCTTTTACAAAGAAGTAGCGTAATTGAACTGTATTTTCTTGATTTGGAAATGTCGCAAGTGTCATTTTCAGTCATAGAAGAGAATCTGATTGTTCTTGATAGTCGATTACACTGTTACTCTTCTATTTGATTTGAATTAGTAGTTTTTCAAGTGTCGAAAGCAAGTTTTCAATTCCAAATCACAAAGTGTCGTCATTGTCTTCATTTTTTCTTGAAAAGAAGCTTGTTAGTAATGTCGCTTTGAAAAATAATTCAGATTTGCGCTTAGCTTTCTTTTTATCATTCACACATTAAGAAGGCTGAAAACAAATACATGCATGTGCATTTGCATTTAGACTGTTTTTTGGTTTGATTTAGGATAGTGCATATAGTGTGTGCTCTCTGCTCTATGTTGAAAGAATATCATCTCTCTTTCTTTAGTAGCTAGGATTTCCATTGCAAAAATAAGATTAAGCGATTGTTTATCATCTTAGATTGCATTTTAGGAATTGTATATCTACATCACGCGGTGAACCTGAAAGGCAAATTTCTTAAGCAAGATCAACTGCAAAATAAATTTAATGAATCTAAAAACGCTTTGGAACCTAACGCACAACATTTAGAAGTCTAGGCTAGAGATGTATTTCGGCATCGTAAAGCCTGGTAACTGTTGTTTTCATTGCTGGTTGGGTGATTCCTCCACTTTGAGACGAAAAGTGCCAGTATGGACTTGTGCTTCCACGTACCATCGAGTATATATTGGGAGACCATAATAGGCTATATCCTTTATCCATAGGAAGCCGTGTCTACCGCCCTATCGATCACAATGCACTGAACACAACATTCGGGAAGATTGACTACCGTACCGTAAAAAGTATTCTGCAGTTTTGCGATTGGTTTGGTAAACCCTCTGTCTAGATTTCCAGAGTAGTCTCTTTCATTCCTTTTCAGAATCCTTAAAGGAAAAGATCCATCTGAGCACTTGTCACTTCAAGCTCATTAAAAATCAAAGGCGACTAGAGTCATCTTTTGTTTTTTCTCGACTCTTAAAAATTGAAAAAACAAGTTGTGTCAAAGCATCTAAAATTCATTTAATTCGAAAACATATTTCCCCTTGATTTTTAGTTGATCGAGTAATCCGCAATCGTGGAAGAAATTCAATTGAAACCCCATCGTTCGCGGAGGCTTACGAGTCAACCGTCTTTGTCTCCAGAATCAAAACTGTTACGGACGAAGCAGACTCATTTAGCCGGTTCAAAATCCCCTGGTAAATTTGGAACAAGTGTTCCGACATCATTAGAGGCTCTGGTTACTCCAAACATTTCTGGTATCTCTACCTTTATAGAAGAAGTTCCGCAGCCATCAAAGGACAGTAGGGTTGATCCTAGTGTGAAGGTAAACACTTGTATTACTAAACCAGCTCCATATACAACTGATTCGGAAGGTGTTATTCCCAATCATCTGTCGCTGCAGAATCCATACCTTCTTCGACACCGGAAATATTTGATGGACCTGACGGTCTACCTCTTCCATCTGGTCTGATTGCTGTAGAAGAAATTATGGAGGATCCTCCATCTAGTACTCCATCGTAATTTTGAGTTGGGATCACCCTATATCCTTCTTCATCAGAAATTAGTCTACCGTTATTGGAAGCTCCTGTAGAATCGCTAGGAAATCTTTTGGATAGACTAGAAATGTCTGAACAACCATTGACATCTAGGACTGTGTCATCTGACACAGCGACAACAGAACTTCCTGTTGTCACTCCAACAATGTTCGCCGGCATACCATCTATCCCAACTAGCTCTCAATCGCTAGATGGGGCCCACTCAGGGGCTATTTCGACAGTATGGTCCGTTCCCGTTTGTTCATCCGGAATAATATCCGGGAACTCTTATGTTGAGTCTCAGCAAATTGATCCTTCACGGTGTCAATTTGGGCAGTCCGATCCTCAAGGGAAAACCATTCCTTTAAGCACCAGATTACCATCGTATGGGGGGCAATATACCCTTTCATTGTCTCCTCCGGGAGGACAACCATACGAGAGTTCACAAAAAAATTCAGGTTATGCTAGAATTACATCTAGCGGTTGGGTGCCAATACTGCCTCAGCAACCAAGAGTTGTATACTCGATGCAACAATGTTTTCCTATGTCAAATATACCAACTACGGCGGCTATTGTGACAGTGTTGCAAGTACAAGCGTTGCCTTTTGTATTCAAACCTCAGGTTTCTCAGGTTGTAATGCAACAGCCTCTTATCCCTGCGACTCAACCACAATCGCCAACTAGTGGAATGACATAGGCCCAAACGGGTACAATTATCCCTCATCTTGGTCAAACAGCCAGTATTGGACAATAGCACATGGCTTCACAACCATGGCTGGTGCAATATCAACAACCACAATTCCAGCAAGTTTACCAAGGATCTGAGCAACAACGCTTTGCAAAGAATGGGCAGCCGTATATTCAAAACGGTCAAAATCAACCATTCTACAATGGTTATGCCCATCAACCTTACCAAAGTTACCAGCATCAAATGCATTATGCTGGTATGCAAAGACCAACTGCCCAGGCGATTCCATCTTATCCTGGGTATGCTTCGCCAAAACTGAATCAACAGTTACCCTTCGTGGTGACTTTAGAGTTGCCAGATCTAAATCAGCTAACAAATGATCCAATTGCTTACGCCCCTTGGTGGCCAGTGATTTCGCATAAACTTCCATCAGATATTCCTAAATTTATTGGAAATCCGAGTGAAGACCTGTCGAATCATGTGATGACCTTTCATCTGTGGTGTTCATCAAACACCCTAAACGATGATTCGATTAGGCTTCGCCTTTTTCAGAGAACGTTAACTGGTCCGGCAGCAAAATGGTATATCGAATTACCTAGAGCTTCGTTTGATAACTTCAGTACCCTAGCCACAACCTTTTTAACCCATTTTCAGTTACCCATAAGGTACGAAACGGGAATAGAACTTCTTACCAATTTCAAGCAAACGACGACCACTCACATATCCGATCATATTCATGAGTGGCGACGTCGTCGTAGAATGGTAAAAACGTATGTTCCTGATTAGCTTTTAGCTGAATGGTTTATTAAGTCATTATTACCTTCCATTACAAAAGATGTGGCAAAGGGAGGAGTCATCACTGAAGAGCAAGTTATTGCTCGTGCGCAATATTTAGACTTGATTTATACTCAGTCTAGCACGCTCTATGATAAAATCCCTAACGCTCCCAGACCATAATTTTCTGTTCCTCCTCCTCCTAAATTGAAAAATGACTCTCATGCCGGTGATGGTGTGATTAGTACGATAGACACGAAATCAACAAAGGCTACATCTAAAAAGGCCCGTAAGATTTCTAGTCAAAATGCAAAAGAAGAACTTCTCGCCTCAGAAGTAAATGCCGTCTCAACTGACAAAGGCAAAGAATCTAAGCAACCAAGAGGCAAGAAGAAAAACAAAGGGAAGAAGAAGAAACAGGAGGAATCATCACCTGAAAAATCTTCTGCAAACCCTTCTGGAGATAAGAAACCAAATCGTCCATGTCTTATATGTGATGAGGATCATTGGGTAAAAGATTGTCCATATAAAGCTGAGCTTAAAAAATTCTTCAAGAATTCAAAACCTCAGCGGTATTAACTGACCCGTTTCCAAATCTAGGAACAAATTTGGTTGCCAATGAAAATGCTTCCCCATCCCAAGTGCTATGTTGTTGGTTTCGAAATAGCAAAATGATGCTTTGATAACGACAAGGAATAAAGATTACGGGAATCCACAGCTGTCGAATAACAAGGATAAATATCAACCTAGTAGTTCGACAACAACTTCCACAGAAGTTGCACCGCCCATCATTCCAGAGCTAACAATAAAACCACCAAAGGGAGTAGTACACAAGTTGACATTTAAGCCTTGTGCCAGAGCAGCACAACATTATAATATAGTGGAAGATCTGGCCCAATCTCCATCCACTATGTCAACACTTGAGGTACTGCAAAATTTTCCCTCCCAAAAGCAAGCTTTATTATCAGCAATAGGTGGGATTGACCCAAAGGATTCTAATCTTGTGTCCTTTAATCACAAAGGATATGATCCTCAGTTACCAGCTCAACTAGCTTTCCTCATTCAAGTGAAATCCCTCAACAAAACTGTTCATCGAACAATTATTGATGAGGGGGCATCTACATGTATTATGTCGATGAGTTGCTGGAAAACTTTAGGATCTCCAACCTTATCAAGATCTTCGACGACATTAAAAGCATTTGATGGACGAACATATACCCCATATGGGATTTTAGGTAACTTGCAAGTTGAACTGGGGGGGAAAACAGTAGAAATAGATGTTGAAGTAATCGACAAAAACCTCGATTACAACATCCTACTGGGAAGGCCCTGGATATATGCTATGGTTGCGGTTGTTTCGACCTACTTTAGGAAGATTGCATTTCCCTTTCATGGGGGAATTATAATCGTCGCCCAACAAACATTTCTCCCCAATAGTTCCCAAGTTACGGGAAGCATTCCGATGATCCATGGAAGCCCCCATTTGCTTCAAAATATTGGAGTAGGCCTACTAAAAGACCCTATATTAATGGGGGCTTTTTCCCTCCCACCTCCAATCAATCTGGCGGAAGTGGCGACGGTAGGAAACTACAATATGATATCTTCTATTCAAAAGATCTTACAAAACGATATTAGCATGGATCATCGGCAGGTGTTGCCTCCAAGCCCAATAGAAATATTGTAGCAATCAATGTTTTTGGCATGGGTGGCAAACCCAAATCAGCGCTCATCAAGCGTTTGGATAGATAGGTCTAAGGAATATGGCACCCCTTCAGATCCTTGGTCGCAAGTACATTATACCGACGAAGGAATTGTTCAGTGAATAATAATTGACGGGGCACCTTGGGAAGATTACCACCATCATTCCCATCTTTCGGATTGTCAAGAAGATACTCCTGATGACCTTCATCATCCTTCAGTTTTTTATTTTCTATCGAATACTATAAACACGGTGGATTCCAAGCGAAACTTGTCCAATATAGAAGAGACTATCGCCATAAATATCTCGACCAAAACAGATGTTGTAGAGAATATTTATGTTGGCAAATGTTGTTCTCCTTCAGAACCGGAAATATATAAAGTTCTTTTTCGCGAATTCAAAGATGTCTTTGCTTGGTCATATGATGGAATGCCAGGCATTGACTCGAGTATAGTTGCACATGAAATAAATATGTATCTAGATGTCAAACCAATACGACAACGGCTACGGCAGGTGCACCCTAAGAAAGCCGCTGCCATTTAAGCAAAAGTTGAAAAACTTCTCCATGCTGGTTTTATTTACCCGGTTCCTCTAACCGATTGGGTATCGAACATTGTTCTTGTAATGAAAAAACAAGGAACGATTAGAGTGTGCGTCGATTATATGGATGTAAATCAAGCTTGTCCAAAAGGCAACTACCCTACACCCTTTATTGACCAGATAATTGATGAATGCGCCAGATGTGAAATATTTTCATTTATGGATGGATTCTTTGGGTATAATCAAATAAATATCCGCCCATAGGACCAGTCAAAGACTGCATTTATTTGTCCATGGGGAACATTTGCATATCGCAACTTACCCTTTGGTTTAAAGAACGCAGGGGAAACATTTCAGAGGGCAATGAATTATGCCTTTCATGACATCAAAAACATCGTTCAACCATATCTCGACGATCTTCCGGCTCATTCGCGAAAGCAGACCGATCATTCGCAGCATTTGAGATAAATATTTCTACGTTGCCGACACTACAAGATACGACTGAATCCAAACAAATGTGTGTTCTGTGTTAGTTCTGATCGTTTGCTTGGCTTTGTAGTCTCAAAGGATGGGATTCGTCTTGACCCATGTAAGGTTCATGCAATCATAAATTTTCCTCCACCTTCAAATTTTCTTCAGATTCAGAAACTCCAAGGGAAAGCAAACTTTATGAGGAGGTTCATTCAAAATTACGCCGAACTTGCTAAAGGTTATACACGTCTATTGAAAAAAGAAGTACCCTTCATCTGGGATCAGGTCATGCAAGCTTCCTTTGATGCTTTAAAGGAATCCATAATGAAAGCATCATTAATGTACGCTCCTGATTATCAAAAAGACTTTAACCTATATCAAGTTGTAGCGGATACAACCATCGGAATGGTTTTAGTTCAAGAAGACAATGGAATTGAACATCCCATATATTATTTGAGTAGAAACATAAATGATACAGAAAGCAATTATTCCTATGTTGAAAAGCTAGCTCTCACAGCTGTTCAAGTGATACAGAGATTTCGACACTATGTCCTCTTTCGAAAAACTACCATTTTGTTAGATTGCAACCCCATGACTTATATATTGTCGCGACAGTTGTTGGGGGGCAAATATTCAAAATGGATAGCAATTCTTCAAGAGTTTGATCTAGAATTTGTAAAATCCAAATCGAAGAAATCCCTGGTTTTCATGGAATTACTATGCGATCTCCCATCGTCGTCCAACGATGAAACATCCGAAGAAACCATCGTGGATGAAACTTTGTTTCTGATATCTTCAAGCAATCCGTGGTATGGAGATATAATCATCTATCTCCAAACCCAAAAATATAAGTCTAATACCTCTCGCTCGTAACAAAAACGTATTTGATACCAATCAAAAGACTACATGATCATCGGTGATACGGTCTACCGTCATGGTATCGATACAGTTCTGAGGAGGTGCCTCAACCATGAGGAGATTGAAAAAGTCCTGAATGATTGCCATTCAGGCGCGTGTGGGGGGCATCAATCTAGTTACGCTACGGCACAAAAATTTTTATGAGCAGGATACTTCTGGCCAACAATGTTCAAAGATTGCATAACCGCAGTCAGAAGTTGCCATGCATGTCAAAATTTCAATAGCAAAACCAGAAGACCACCCGCACCCCTACAACCAATAGTTTTTGTTGGGCCATTCGCTAAATGGGGCATAGATTTCATGACATGTAACCCCACCTCCACCAGGGGGCATGGGTATATCATAGTCACGGTAGACTATTTTACCAAATGGGCTGAGGCGATGCCTACATTAAACAACACTGGCAAAACAGCTGCCCTTTTCTTTTACAATCATGTAGTCGCCAGATTTGGCGTTCCACAGGCCATAGTCATAGATCATGGATCGCATTTTCGCAATCACATGATGGTTGAATTGGCTACCAAATTGGGGTTGTCCCACGACAGCTCTACTCCATATTACCCGCAGGCCAATGGACAAGTTGAAGCAATCAATAAGGTCCTGAAACGGATGCTGCAAAGGATGATTGGAGTCCACAAAAGGAGTTGGCACCTAATCCTGTACTCAGACTTGTGGGCATACCGAACATCGGTAAGGAATGCAATTGGGTTTACACCCTTTCAACTGGTGTATGGCCTAGAAGCAATCTTACCAGTTCAGTGTGAAATCTCGTCCCTCAAACTCGCAGTCGACCTTCTCCCTGGAACTTCAGAAGAGGAGGCTCATTTCTTGGAACTAATCCAATTGGATGAAACCCGTCGTGATGCTACTTTGGCTAACGAAGCCCATACGAAACTAGTCAGGGCGCAGTTCGACAAGAATGTCAAACCCCGTGTCTTCTCAGAAGGTGACTTGGCCTTACTTTACGACCAGGAATCCGATAAATTGGGAGCAGTTAAATTCAAGTCTTTGTGGATGGGCCCCTATATTGTTAAACATGTACTAGCAAAAGGGGCCTACGAGTTAGTGGATTATGACGGGATTCCACTGGCGCAACCTCGTAATGGGTTGTACCTTAAGTGTTACTACGCATGATTCAGTGTAGTAACCCCTATGCTTTTGTTACATTTTTGTTTTCTCTAAGGGTAATTGTTTTGGTCAAGTAATCCACTTTTTACATTTGTTGCAGATGTCGAACCTATTGGAATCATTTTTTGGATATGCCGACGGAGCGAGTCGTAGTTCGCGGAACCTATCTTCTGCGGCCTGGGCCATTTTTGATCCAAGGGGCAAGTTAGTAAGTTTCAAAGGGGTGTGTATTGGTTGGTCAACAAATAAAATCGTTGAATATAGCGTGTAGATAGAACTCGTCTCTAATGCCATCACACGTGCCATACGCCGACTTGTCGTCAGGCTAGACTCACAACTTGTCATCCTACAACTCACTGGTATCTACTCCATCCGAAATCCAGCTATATATCACATGTCCCTAAGGGTCAAGATTTTGGAAAGGCAGTTTGATTCTATTCAATATCAGCATATTTCCAGAAACTTAAACACATTAACAGGCTCATTGGAAAATTATGTGTTAGATAGACATTTGCAACATTTATAAAAAGAAGCATTTCATCAATATCTGCATTAGGGTCATGTAACTTAACCAAAATAAAACTCCGAAAATCAAAAATATATATATAACAGTTTATGGTTTACACATAATGTTCTGTAACCAAGACAAAATTGGTCAGATGACCCAAAACTCAAAACGCTAGGGGGCACCCTAGTCTAATGATGCTGGTGATAACAAGTCACCACCTGTGCAATCATGCGTAAAAGCCTAGTCCGTCAACTCGGCACATCGGTAGTATGTCGCTACAACCTTAGAGGTAGCTCGTCAGTCCTAATGTCTGGAATACCAAGAGTGAGGCCCTCGACCTGATCTTGCAATGCTGAAAGAGTCTTGGCCACATCAAGGTCGTGAAGGATAGCCCTTCCCACAGCCTCTCCTGGTAGAGCGGCAGCTGGCACTCTCAGGCGTACTACTAGCCGAACTGGTCCAACATCTACATGAGCACATGAGTTTTGATTAGTCCTGATAGAAGAAAGTACAAGAACATTATAAAAAGAAACAATAAATAGAGATATGGTCAGAGAATTTACCGATGGCACCCCATTGCTTGCCAGCTGGCAGCACCAAATCCGGGTCACCCCGGAAATCCATACCAGCATATGGATACTCGGAAAAAACCATCTCCTGACGATTGAACCCCTCGAAGAAGGTATCAGAAAAGGAAACCTGGAACTGACTAGCATGTCTAGCCATAGGTTCGACCCATCTCTGAATCCGTGGCTCAGTCGGTGGAGGTAAACCAAGTGAAACATACTGTGGCTGCATCAGCGGGATCTTTTCCAAGGAAAAAGTGGTCAAAATAGAACCATATCCAAAGTTCTTCAATCTTCCATTTTTTACCTTGGTCAGTTGTTCTTTCATCATAGAGAGTACTGCATCACACCAGTTGAACACCTTTGTTTCAAGGCATTCCAAGGCATACTGCATATAAGACCTGTTGGCCACATGAAGAGCCGCACTACTAGCTAGTCTAGCAAAAGTGAACAGAATGGTCCTCAAAGACCTGTCAGTGACGTCTCGGATATTGATCTTACCGTCCTTACTTGGCTGAGATCCCTCTCTGCAGTACTGACGAATATAATCTCTCACGGATTCACCCCCACGGGCCAAACCTGATAATGAGATATGGGCACCACGCCTCGATAAGCCGGTCAAAAAATAAATGTCCACAACAGTCAAAGGGATGGATTTGCCCCTTATCTGTAACACCTGGTTGGTAGGATCCCATGCATCGAGAAAATATTGCAACAAGTTGATTTTTTGCCTCATGCTAGAGATGCGGAAAAACTTGAACAGGCCACAGTTCCACAGTGCATTTACCATAAGTGGATCATGTAAAGCAAGCATGTGCTCTTCTTCATGCTCACGTTCTCACCATGTAACAGGAATTTTGCTCCAATGAATCTCTGAAAACAAACAAGAGAAGAGTCAGGATCCTGATTTGGTGAAAAATAGGAAAAAATTCCATGAAAAACTGTGCACAAGTTTCCCTCCTTGCGCCCATCGTACCCCCAGCAGTGTACTAGGTGGGATGCATGCTGACTAGCCAATGGCCAAGCCAACATGCATCGCACCTTTCGATATAGGAAAGGTGCGATGGAGCCAGGACGAATTCTTCAAACCCTAGGGGCTTAGAAAAACCAGGAAACATGCTCAGAATTCCAAAAGGAAATAATGAAACTAAAGAGCTCAGGTTTAGCTCTTACCTGGTCCAGACGGCGCCAAGAATCGTCCACAGAATCTCTCGGAATCAGCTAGTGAAAATCAAGGGGGAAAGCACCTCCAAAGCTCCAACAAACCAAAGTTCAAATGAAATGGTAAAATGAGAGGTAAAAACCACTTTTAAATTAACTTTCACGTAATTCAAGTAAAATATTAGTGTTTTGACTCATTTTTCAAGCATATATTATTCGTTTCTAAATAGTTTGATGAAGCAATTGAATAGGCAGTGCAACCTTTGAAGGAACAAAGTTGTCGATGGTAAAATCAAGGTAATTAATGACCATTATATCGAGCAGTTTTTATGTGGAGTTCAAGCTCGTTAAAAATTAAACATATGCAGTGAGCAAATGTTTCCCCCAAAGTTTAAGCTCATTCATTAAAAAATGAACCAATTTCCGATAAATAACCATTGTAAATGCATTATCATCAGCCTTTGAAGCCTTGGTCGTGTTCTCATCATCACTTCCACTCTGTATTGGTCGATCATTCACCTCCATTTGATTGTTTACCCTTTTTGAGGAACAGCTGCGAAGAGTGATCCTGTTAGCCATCCTTGTGACACTGCTGTGATTGGAAAATTCCAAACCTTACCTGGAATTAGCTGCTACCCAAATTTATCACTCGTTCCTCGAAAAATGAGTCTCCTTTAAGCTCTTTTCATCTGACTCGTAAAATATGAAAAGGTTGCCAAGAAATTGGCCTCTCCAGCTCGTTAAAGTGACTGGAAGTGCTATCCCTCCTTTAGATTTTAATCTTTTTGGACCTGAGGGATTATTACACAAAAAGATCAAGCGCTTGTTTTGTTCGGCTCGTTAAAATTATCGAAAATTCATCCCTTTTGTATTATTTTATACTTTTTTGGACTTAAGGGATTATATGACGAAAAAGGATTGTTGGAGTTTTCTTTACGTCCCTTTCAGACTCTCTAAAATTGAAACGGACCGAGTTATCTTTGTCGCTAAACTCGTTAAAACCGAATAGCGACAAACTTGTCCATACGGACAAGAACGAGTTTCAATATCGCTAGGCTCGTTAAAACATAGTGATGGGTTTGCCCGAAGGGAAAATTATAGAACAAGCATATGTTATCCTCCTCAAGCTTGACAAAAATAAAGAGGTACTGGTCAGCAATGACTGGGGAAAAATTGGGAAGAAAACTTGAAGAAACTTTATTGGTAGCAAGTCGCTCTTGAACATGACACTTTCACTCTGCATCTAAGTCGGGTTGGGTTGTTCTGTTCGCTGGTCATATCACCATTGGTCCATCACACCATCCACACTTGGGGTTAACGCTACCAATCCATCATGTTAGTGTCTTCGATATGTTCAAGAGAAGTCACTCAGAAAATTCACCTGTGTCTCATCCACTGCAATACATTTACGCTCCATTCTCTCATGACCGCCACCCTGAACCTTATATCATCAAATCATTTTCACCTCCATTAAAATCATTTGCTCCATTCCGTGTCATAGATGTGGGATTCACTAAGGCCCTCTTATTACGGATCACTTCTTGTCGACATCAGCTCATTATCCAGGAAGTCGATCTAGGAACAACCCTTTCAGTACTTTGAAGCTTGCATGCCTCAATGGCAAGTTTCTCACTTCCGGCGATAGGTTTACATCAATGGCCTTCGACCGAAAGATTTTGCATGGTGTTCGACGCCAAGTCCCTTATTCACACCACGTGAATTGTACTGTAGTACCTTGAGGGTCACCATCATTATCGGTGATTCGTCTCATGCCTGTTAACATCTTACATCATTGGCTGGTAATCAGGCGATGTCTTTCCATGTTCGACTCCCGAACATCTCTCACATGGATCAACTTGTACTTCGAGTGAATATCGAACGAGATTGAAGACCCCGGATCTAGTTTCATCCATCCAGGCTGTGACATATATTCAGGAAAATAAAGACATAAAATGTACATCATTGCTGCAGAGATAATCATCCAACCCAAGGGATGATGTCTCTACCAGAATCATCAGTCTACACATAGACAATTGTCTGTCTTATGTACATGAAAATGAATTTATAAAGCTGAGCATGGGAATTCCCGCCTCAACTAGATCATGAAAATATTATAAAGATAATGTATTGTATTGTATCTTATTACAGGTCGCCTTTCAGCTCGAAAAAACTTTGGATCCTCATGATAAAGCATTTCACCCGACATCAAAAGATTAACGACCTCATGCTTTAGGGGGCAACTGTTATAGACATTTTTGGGCACTGCAACCCCAATCAAAACATGTCCATAAACTAAGGGCTCCTAAGTCCCTAAAAGTGTTGTTCCAACCCCTAAAAGAACAAGGTCAGCTGATTACATCATCTCCCAGAATTTCTCCATGAAAAACTACTCAGAACTGGTCAAAACTGGACCATATCACCTGCTCCATGGTCAAAGTGCACTGCATCCCACCTAAGTGCACATGGGAGGTGCGATGCATACTGAAAAGCCCTTCTATGGGGTGCGATGGGCGAGAGTGGACAAATGGCAGAGTCAATTTGCGAGGTGGAAGATCATGGAATCTTCCAGAAACTTCTCCTGTGACACTTGCCTCTCTGCATTCACCCAGCGATGAGTAAGAGATCATCAATCTTCAAGTGGAATCAAGAACTATCAGAGAGAGGACACTAATCAAATCTCAGAAGCTGACTCACCCCCCTTGCAAACATCTATATATGGATCACTCATTCCAGAGTTCCAGAGGCTAGAATTTTGTATCTTGTAAGGAAGTGCTGCTGGTTTCTTGGTGTAACATCATAGTGTTGGGTGATCTAAGCTTTTCATGAGGTGAAGAAGGGCTTTCTTGCTGAGAGGATGACATTGGGTTAGAACAATTGGTTGTAATCCTCTTTGATATTCTTGATATTAATAAAGCTATTCAAGTTTTCCTCCACATTCTTGTATGATTGATGATATATGCATTTGTGTGGTCAATATACATCTGATCCTATATTGTTTATAATAGTAGATCTCTGTTCTTGGATAGTGTTATGCTGCTTTGATTCTACAGGTGCTCTTTGAAGCTGGGTAGACGAGGAAGCGAGTGGTAAAGATCTATCAGAAGGGAGAGGAATCAAGCAAGGAACCAAGCGCAAGACAGAGGTTGGTCTCCTTTGTTCCCCTCTTATTTGTTTCTCATAAAGGAAAATGAAAGTAGTTTTAGTTTGTTTTTTCTAAGATAGCTACCGGTCTTAGTGGAACTAGCAGCTCTGCATGGACACTAGATTTCCCGATAACAAAAGGACTCTAGAAGAGTCTATATTGTAACTCTAGTTAAGAGTTGACGTAGTCAAAATTAACCAGTAGTAGGCTATCGGGCTATGTTATAACCGAGCCACTAGGAGGAAGAGGAATCCCATTCTTTCAAGAGAATTTTTTCCATAGCTTAGCAAGGATAGCCAGGAGAGATAGGAGTTAGAGCACGCACAGAGGATTTGTGCAATCTAGAAGCCCATGGGCCAAGGGAATTACTTCTTTGTACCTGTAACCATATTTTCTAGACAGAGAAAGAGAGTGAAGTGACCTCACCTTCTAGCTGGTGTTTCTCCTGAAAGGGTTTCCCAAAGCATATTTTGTGCCTTATGTATGTGTGTCAGCTTATTTTTTTGTTCTCTACTTTTCTACATAATTTCCATTCACATGCATGCACTAATTGCAATTAAATTTACAAATATAGAAATTTAATATAACTGTAATAGTGTAGAATTTTCATATTTCTAATATAACGTTATCAGATTTGTTGTGACAAAGTGTCTAGTGGAATATCCACGACAATTTACGGATCACTTTAGAAATATTTGTTTCTTCAGCTATTACCTTAGTTTTTGTTACTTCAGCAGTTTCTTCTTTTGGTTTCTCTTCTACAATAGGACATTTGTGATGGCTATTATCTGATGATCCATTGAACACGTCCAAAGGCTCCTCTTTTCATCCCCTTTTATTTTTAATGGTTTACTAATAAGAATTTTTATAAAACTCCATCTCTTAGGGTTCTGATAGCCAGTTCTAAGAGATGGATACACCCTAATTTTCCTGGGGGTTGTATTTTTTCTTCTCTTTACTTCTATGGGGTGTGGTTTCTTTAATTTCTGGTGTTGTTTCAACACTTTCACCATTCTCCTCACTTCCATCATCCTCTGCATATGCACGTAGTCTTAATGACAAATCAACCCATGAAATCCCATACTCCTTTAATGAGTGAATTATGACCAATTTGATCAATGCATGATTGTTCAAGAAGGTTTATGAATGTTTTCCCCCTTACACTGCCTCCACCATGTGTTGTAGATATTTCAACAATTAATAAGGAATATTTATCAGTTGCCCTATCCTTAGATGTGTCAACAGCTGAAAATGGTAGTTGAATATAATCCCAAAGCGCCCTTCACATGTGATAAATTTCTAAATAAACAGAGACACATCATCCCATGGGTGGGAAGGAGATGTTATGTCAAAACTCCTACCCTTAGTCATCAATTCCTCTCCCTCTTGCATAAATATAGCCTTTCCTAATGGAACCACTACCTTCCTTGAAAACTATTGAGTCCTTGTTTGTGGTTGATCTAGGTGGATGTTGGTGGTCACCCACCTATCCCAAATGGACCCCCACCACTGTCTCTTTCAGTTTTTCATTTTCCTTAATTGTAGCACAGTTTACTATTTTTAGCCGATTTTTGGGTCCTAAACTTCCAGAGCCGTTTTGAGGCCCTAAACGACGTTTTTTTGGAAATCTTCCTCTAATCATATTTTGATAAAATCATATTTTCCATTTTAGTCCTCGAAAATGTCTTTCCAATGACGTATCATGGATGTCAAATGGAGATAATATGACCAAGTCATGACCCTGGGAAGTTGGTTGTCCAACTAACTCCAACGGGTCCCATAAACTTTTGGTGTTACATCTCCTCAGGTTAGGGTTTTGGCTGTTTAGGGTTTTCTCTTATTGTTCAATAATAAAAAGGCCCTTGAGCCTCATTGTAACGCAGTTTAGAGGCATGTAGTCGCCACATCTCTTCTCAAAGATAACCTACCATTGCTCGAGCTAGTTTATTTCCATTTCCGTTTGTAAGCATATTTGAGTATTTTACATTAATGAAATGAAGTATTATTTCTACAACATCTATGTATTTATGGTTATCTCTATAATGTGTTGTGTTCTTGTTTAAATTCGGATCAATGGTATCAGAGCGGTCTACTTTTTATTTGTTTTTCTTTGGATGTTCCCAATGAGGTCAGGGTATAAGGAGTTAGGTCTTGAACTAGTCGAACCTTTGCAAGACCAGCCTTGCAAATCCCAACGACCTCCCATGGTAGATGAAAATAAAGATGAGGGGTAGGAGATCCTATCAAAATCTTGCTCAAAGAATCCCTTGAGTGAAAAAGGAACACAAGGATGGAAAACGTTGCCCAGACCCTTGAGCAGCTACCCAGGGGCAACACATCTGCTTCCAACAACTACTCTAGAAATTCCACACCCTTTAAGATACAAGTTAACTTTGAAATCATGATATTCGAGGGTCAGATAGACACAGATACCATAGATAAATGGTTAAATCTACTAGAAGGTTATTTTTTTGTTCATGGTTTTGCCAGCCGGGAAAAGATCACTTTTTCACTTCTCAAGGCAGCCCCGCACATCAAGTAATGGTGGGAAACCTACTGTGAGCAGAAGGATGAAAGTACAAACTCACTGTTTTCAGCCACACCCACATGGAACTCGTTCTGGGATGCCATCAAGCAGCAGTACTACCCTGTCGGGAGCTATTAGGATAAATACATAAAGTGGACAACATTGCAATAGGGAAGGGACCAAGATGTGTCGAAGTTTATGAATGTTTTTCATACCCTTCGCACGAAGTTCAGTATTAATGATTATGAGAAGCATTTGATTCTCAAGTACCGCGGTAGCCTACAGAGGTACATCTAGGATGAGATGGAGTTCTTGGACATCTCCTCACTCGGCACAGAAACTGATATTTGGTCAAGATTGATAAGAAGTTTAAATAGAAGAAGCGAGACTTTGGATCCAGGAATCCGAAGCAAGGGAAAGGCTTCCCCAAACTGCAGAACCAAGGACAAAGTCAACATAGTGTGACCCAAGACAACCCGTCAAAGCCGCAAGAAATGAACAACACCATGAATTCAAACAAGGACACAAGAAAGTGGTGTGAGTTCCATCAGAGCCCCACTCATAACACAGGTGAGTGTCATGCCAAGCAGTCATTGGTGACTGAGTTGAAGGCTTCAGAATCAGACACATGTTCTAACCCTAAGTCAGAAACCAACAAGAGAAATGGAAAAGGGAAGCAAATCATTGATTTGGAGCCCAGTGCCATTGTTTCCACCACTAAGGTCCAGAAGAATGAGCCCGAAAACCCAAAGGAGGGGGAGCATCTTTTCCACTCACAAATGTGGGTGAAGGGTTCACCGCTGCAATTCATTGTCAATAGTGGTAGCCAAAAGAACCTCATTTTACTAAAGGTCATGAAGCGTCTAGGCCTACTGACCATACCACACCTGCAACCATACAACATCGGGTGGCTTCACCAAGGACTAGATCTTTGAGTCTGCCAACAATGTCACCTTCCCTATAGTGTCAAGCCCTTCACAGATAAGGTATTGTGTGATGTTGCACATCTTGATGTTTGTGATGTATTATTAGGCCAACCATACTTGTGGAAGCGACATGTTGTGTATAATTCAAGGCCTCATGTTGTTATTATTTATTTGGGTAATTCATTATACAGGATACCGGAGATAGCCCCACCTACCACCACTTCTTTGATCTCTGTTAGGAAATGCAGTAAGATCATCTCCCAGACTAGGAAATTTATTTTCTTTCTGGTTTGATCTCAAAGTAAGGGGAATATTGTAGCGACATCCATGGACCCTAGGAAGGATTTCTCCACGCATCAAAAGAAAGTGGGTACGGTTGTGGAAGAACACAGGGACATCTTCTCATCAACCATAGGGGTACCATTACAGTGTCAAGTCAAGCATTTGTTTGATCTGACTCCCATAGTACCTCTACACAATAGGATGATATATCGCCACTCCATTATGGAAAATACCAAGTACAAGCAGCGACATGATCAACATCAAGTGCCATGCAAGTTTCAATTGAGTGACAAAGTCTCGTTGCATCTGTAGAAAGAATGCCTTACAAGAGCCCATTAGAAGCTCAAACCACTCTGATATGGTCCTTACACCATTACCAAGGTTGTGGGAAACAATGCTTTGGAGCACAATATTCCCCCATTCCTTGGCTTGCACTGAGTGTTCAATGTTGACCGCCCTCGAGCATGGTTCCCAACATTACTAGACACATCAGAGATTGTAGAACAGCTCACCAGGGACCAAGTTCAGCAGAAGTTTCCCCATCTCATGGAGGCACTCAACACAATGGGTACCATTGCTTCCTAAGGGGGGAGGAATGATCCAGGTGGATGTTGGTGGTCACCCACCTATTCCACATGGACCCCCACAACTGTCTCTTTCAGTTTTTAGTTTCCTTAATTGTAGCACAATTTACTATTTTTAGCAGGTTTTCAATTCCTAAACTTCCGGAGTTGTTTTGAGGCCTAAACAACGTTTTTATGGAAATATACGGCCAAATTTTTTTCAATAAAATCATCTTTTCCATCGTAGTCATCATAGAGATATTTCCAACGGGGTATCATGCATATCAAACGGAGATAATATGACCAAGTCACAACCCCGGGAAGTTGGCTGTCCAACTAACCCCAACGGGGCTCATAAACTCTTGGTGTTACATCTCCTCGGGTTAGGATTTTGGTTGTTTAGGGTTTTCTCTTATTTTTCAATAATAAAAACGCCCTTGAGCCTCATTGTAACGTAGTTCAGAGGCATGTAGCCACCACATCTCTTCTCAGAGATAAGCTACAATCGCCCAATCTAGTTTATTTCCATTTCTGTTCATAAGCATATTTCAGTATTTTACATTAATGAAATGAAGTATTATTTTTGTTGCACCTATGTATTTATGGTTATCTCTGTAATTTGTTGCATTCCTATTTAGATTCAGATCAGTGGTATCAAAGCAGTCTCCTTTTTCTCTATTTTTCTTTGCATGTCCCCAACGAGGTCAAGATATAAGCAGTTAGGGCTTGAATTGGTCGAACATTTGCAAGACCAGCCTCGCAAATCCCAACGACCTCCCATGGCTGATGAAAAGAAAGATGAGAAAGAGATCCTATCAAAATCTTGCTCGAAGAATCCCTCAAGTGACAAAGGAATGCGACAATGGAAAACTTTGCCCAGATCCTTTAGCAGCTACTGAGGGGCGACGCATTTGCTTCTAATAGCTACTTTGGAAATGCCACGCCCTTTAAGGTACAAGTTAACTTTGAAATCCCCATATTCGAGGGTTAGATAGTTGCAAATGCCATAGATAAATGGTTAAATCTGCTATAAGGTTATTTTTCTGTTCATGATTTTTCTAGATGGGAAAAGATCACTTGTTCACTTCTCAAAGTAGCCCCCCATGTCAAGGACTGGTGGGAAAGCTATTGTGAGAAGAAGGATGAAAGTACAAACTCACTATTTTCAGCCACACCCACTTGGAACTCATTTCGGGATACCATCAAGGAGCAGTACTACCCTATCAGGAGCTATGAGGATAAATACATAAAGTGGACAACGCTGTGACAGGGAAGGGATGAAGATGTGTCAGAGTTCAGCAATGTTTTTCATACCCTTCGCACGAAGTTGGGTATTAAGGACTCCGAGAAGCATTTGGTTCTTAAGTACCACAACTGCATACAAAGGTACATCCAAGATAAGATGGAGTTCCTGGACATCTCCTCGCTCGGCAAGGCATATTGATATGCTGTCAAGATTGAGAAGAAGTTTAAACAGAAGAAGCGAGACTTTAGATCCACGAATCCAAAGGAAGGGAAAGGGTTCCCCAAACGGTAGAACCAAGGACAAGGCCAAGACAATGTGACCTAAGGCAACTTGTCAAAGCCACAAGAAAATAACAATACCACAAAGTCAAAGAAGGACATAGGATAGTGGTGTGAGTTCCATAAGAGCCCCACTCATAGCACAAGTGAGTGTGGAGCCAAGCAATTGTTGGTGGCCGAGTTGAAGTCTTTAGGATCAGATGCATGTTCTGACCCTAAGTCAAAACTTGACAAGAGGAATGGAAAAGGGAAGAAAATCATGGATGCGAAGACCAATGCCACTGTTGCCACAACTAAGAGCTAGAAGAATTAGCCTGAAGACCCAAAGGAGGGAGAGCATATTTTCCACTCACAAATGTGGGTGAAGGGTTCACCGCTGCAATTCATTCTCGTAAGTGACAGCAAAAATAACCTCATTTCAGCAGAGGTTATGAAGTGTTTGGGCCTACTGACCATACAACACCCACAACCATACATCATCAGGTGGCTTCACCAAGGATGAGATCTTCGAGTCCGCCAGCAGCGTCACCTTCCCTACAACATCAAGCCCTTCGCAGATCAGATATTGTGTGATATTGCACCTCTTAATGTTTGTGATGTATTATTAGGCCAACCATAGTTGTGGAAGAGGCATGTTGTGTATGAGTCAAGGCCTCATGCTGTTATTATTTCCTTGGGTAATTCATTGTACAGGATACCAGAGGTACCCCCACCTACAGCCACCTCTTTGATATCTTATAAGAAATGCAGTAAGATCATCTCCCAGACTAGGAAATTTATTTTCTTTTTGGTTCGCTCTCAAAGTAAGGGGAACATCGTAGCCACATCCATGGCCACCGAGAAGGGTTCCTCCACATAGCAGAAGTAGGTGGATACGGTTGTGGAAGAACACATGGACATCTTCTCATCACCCACAGGGGTACCATTGCACTGTCAGGTCAAGCATTTGTTCAATCTGATTCCCATAGCACCTCTACCCAACAAGAAGCCATTCTGGAAAATGCCAAGTACAAGAAGCGACATGATCAACATTGGGTGCCACGCAAGTTTCAAGTGGCTGACAAAGTCTGGTTGCATCTGTAGAAAGAATGCCTTACAAGAGCCCATCAGAAGCTCAAACCACTCTAATATGGTTCTTACACCATTACCAATGTTGTGGGAAACAATGCTTTGGAGCACAAATTTCCCCCATTCCTTGGCTTGCACTAAGTTTTCAATGTGGACCTCCCTCGAGCATGCTTCCCACCATTACTAGACACATTAGAGATTGCAGAACAGCTCACCAGGGACCAAGTTCAGTAGAATTTTCCCCATATCTTGGAGGCACTCAACGCAATGGGGACCATTGCTTCCTAAGGGGGGAGGAATGATCCAGGCGGATGTTGGTGGTCACCCTCCTATCCCACATGGACCCCCACAACTGTTTCTTTCAATTTTTTAGTTTCCTTAATTGTAGCAAAATTTACTATTTTTAGGAGTTTTTCAGGTCCTAAACTTGTGTGGCTGTTTTGAGGCCCTAAATGACGTTTTTTTGGCAATCTACCACCAAAAACAAATTTGTATTTTCCATCATAGTCGTCAGAGATATCTTTCCAATGGGGTATCATGTGTGTCAAACAGAGATAATATGACCAAGTCATGACCCTGGGAAGTTGGCTATCCAACTAACCCTAACAGGGCCCATAAACTCTTAGTGTTACATCTCCTCGGGTTAGGGTTTTGGTTGTTTAGGGTTTGTTCTTATTGTTCAATAATAAAAAGGCCCTTGAGCCTCATGGTAATGTAGTTCAGAGGCATGTAGCCACCACATCTCTTCTCAGAGATAAGCTACCATCGGCCGAGCTAGTTTATTTACATTTTTGTTTGTAAGCATATTTTAGTATTTTACATTAATGAAATGAAGTATTATTTCTTTTCCATCTCTACATTTATGGTTATCTCTGTAATTTGTTGCGTTCCTATTTAAATTCGGATCAATGATGACCCTATTACTCTTGTAATTACTTTTGTAACAACAATTTTAAAACCTATGACTTCATAATATTATTCAGTCAGGGCCCATGCAAATTCTAGAGCAACCAACTCATTAAAACCCTGCAACTTCTCAAAATAACTTAACCACCCTACATTTAAAAAAAAATCCAAAGGTTCTAGTTGATGTAACAACATGTTGATAGATTATAGCTCATGAATTCCCTCTTCTCTTCCCATGGTTTCCCAAGACTATAACTATTGATCACTGGTCAAGACTTGTTACAAGGTTGACTTTGGTGTACACATACACTTGCTAAGGAGAGAATGTCAGATTTTGGAATTAATAACAATTACCCATTTTTGGTTTCTATGTTGGTTATATGATGTATAATGCCTATGGCTCTTGACATGTTTGATGAATATATGAATGGTTGATGAATGCATGGAATAAAAAATGTTATTGCAGCTATTATGGAGAGGCCATTAGACCTTCTTCATTAACCTCAGATAATTTTTAGTACCCTATGTTCACATATACAATCATGACCTGTAGATTACATGTTTTCCATATGTTTAACAAAAAATTTGTCATGGTTGGGCTTGGTTAGGTAAATTACTTGATCAATTTTTTTGTTATCGACTTTGTCTTGGGTAATTTATGATTTTGGAAAGTTTCATCAAGATCTAGGCAATGATCCAAATTCTAACCCTAAAAAGCTAGCACAAATTTCATGGTTACAGGCATAGAACTAGGAAAATGGGACTGCAGCCATCACCTTGCAGGATTGTGCATGTGACTGGAGGGATGGAGTGACATGGATACAAGATTATGAATACAACTGGGAGTCCAGGTTAGTGAAAAATAAGTCTAACTCAGGCTTTGGGCATCTGAAGGGGTGGCTTAGGTCTTGTGGGTCCTGTAGCTCCTACGGAAGGCTAGTAAGGTTTTATTTTGTCAATTCCACTTTCTTAATTGTACTTAGGAGGTTGAGTCATATGATAGTAACTCCTCCTCACATATTTACTCCAATGGACCGGTGAACTTGGGTAAGTATGGGAGGAGGGTGTTATAGAGTGATATCAGAGCAGGTTGTAGTCTCTTTGGGTAATATATGATACCACATGGTGGTGTCAGAGCAAGTTGTGCTCTCTTTAGGTAATATTTGATACTACAGATTGGTATTAGAGCTCCTGGGCTCAACACTTATACTAGATGGGAGTAATGTGTTTTTCATGCATGTATGTCAATTGTCTATGCATTTATATGCATGCATTGTGATAGTCATTGTTGTAGTTGTGTCATCATGATGTTGTTTCTATGTTATGATGTTGATATGTTGAATGAGATAGAATAGAAGAAGCAAAATTTTATAGCGAGGTTGTAGCATTGGACCTCATGGTAAGAGTAGATCATCATACAAGTATTGTATGTTTTCATGCAGGTATGGGTGTTAATGGTTGTTATAAGCATTATGGTTATGTACATGGTTGTCTTTCTATTATTGTTGTGGTTATATGCATGATAGATGTTAGTTAATTAGTGTTGTCATATGTACATGCATCAGTTAGTCATGCATGATAGTAACCTATTGTTGTTTTCATTATGGTCATAAACATGATGATTATGGTCATTACAACTAAGATATTTATGTTATTATGTATCGTGCTAATCTTTATTAGCCTATGTAGATGGTTATGGTTATGATATTCAGGTATGAGTCGATATATTTGTAATATTGTTTCGTACTAATATGGATTAATTTGTGTAGGTGTGATAGCCTCCCCTGAGATACATTGAGGTATGAGTTTGATTATGTCTTCTATTTGGTTTATCTAACACACTATGTTTACAAGTTGTTTGAATGTTTGATTAAGTGCGTGATATGGGTAGGTGTCTATAAGTTGCAAGAAGGAATGATATTGTTTTAAGATGGTTGTACTAACATTATATGTGTTGAAACAATTGATATGTACTTGAGTGCAAGTGGGTGATATTTGAGGTATTATGACTAATGACTGTTAGTAGATTATGACATGGTTACTAGTCTTGGTAAAGGTTGATTTCAAATTAATTGATACGATGTATTGATGTTTGGAACATGTGATTGGTGTGAGTGAATAACTGTAGGGCCACATGCTTGGTATTAGCATAACAAGGTAATATTTTATTTGTTTACATAACTAATAGTTGGGTGATGTGACAGTACATAATAAGACACAATTTTGTTGGGTTGTGTTATATTCTTTCCACGTAGTTAACAGGGGGTTTGAAGGGCACCCGTAACCCCACTTTATGGGGTCTGGGGCAGCGCCCCGGAAAATTTTGGTTTTGGACCCTATGTTAGGTTGGGTAGACCCACATATGGTTTTTTGAATAATTTTCGCACATGTTTTTTGGATGCAATGGTTTTCAGTCCATGGTATTGGACGCGATGGTTTTCGGTCCATGGTATTGGATGCTTCGACATGTATAAATATATATTGTAAAATTGAAAGGAACATAATGAAAAATCAAGCTGGTAGTCCCAGTTTTGGGATCTAGTGGGAAAATCTCTGTGTATATGTGTTTATGTGTTATGCTCTCGCATTGCTTATTTTTCTATGTTTTAGAATTCATATGCAGGTAATTTCTATACGGGGTTAAAACCTACATTTGGTATCAGAGTTGTTTTGGCTTCAAGGGGACGCCTTTGTTGTTGAGGGGTTTCACTCCAGCCTATGGTATACCCTATTCAGTGGGAGATCTGCAAGATTGATTCTAGTGGTGAAAGAAGATGGCGAGCAGTGGAAAGATAGAGATTGAGAAATTTAATGGTCAGAGTTTTGAGTTGTGGAAAATCAAGATGGAGGATCTGTTGGTGGATAAAGATCAGTGGATCATGGTAGATCTAGGTACAAAACCAACGGGAATGTCTGATGAGGAATGGAAGAAGTTGGATCGGAAGGCAAAGAGCACAATACAATTGTGTGTCTCAGATTTAGTATTGTTGAATGTATCAGGGGAATCTACAGCAAAGGCTTTGTGGGACAAGTTAGGGAGTTTGTACCAATCTAAGTCTCAGGTGAATAAACTGTTCCTGCGAAAAAAGCTATATAACTTGAGGATGAGATATGGAGACTCGATGATAGAGCATCTAAATGCATTTAATACTGTGGTAAGTCAGTTAGCATCTGTTGATATTAAAATTTCAGATGAAGATAAGTGCATCATTTTGTTGTGTTCTCTACCAAATTCGTGGGATAGTCTAGTTATTGCAATAGGTAGCAATGCAACTACCTTGCGGTTTGATGAAATAGTCTCAGCCTTGTTGATGGAGGAGATGAGACAGAAAAATATGGAGAGCCAAAATGGTGATGCATTTTCTGTACGACGACGGTCCTAGAACAGAAACAAAAATAACTCATTGAGTGGGAGATCTAAATCTAGAGGGAGATCTAAATCTCCAAGAAAACCTGTAAAGGTGGTGTGATGGAAATGCGGAAAGGAAGGCCACTTCAAAAGGGATTGTAAATCTAAAGCTCCTGACAAAGGAAAGGGTTCTGATGAGGCTCCTTCTGCAGAGGCAAAAACCACCTCATATGAAGGTGGGGATGTGTACTTGGCTTCTTCAAGTACTCATGTAGATCATGAGGCATGGTTGATTGACTCAGGTGCATCCTTTCACTTCACTCCGCATAGAGAGTTCTTCTGCCAGTATGAGAAATATGATGGTGGTGATGTCTTCTTGGGGGATGACAGGAAGGCTAGAATCATTGCTCACGGAAAAGTAAAGTTGAAGTTTCAAGGTGGAAGGGTTAGAACACTTCTGGGTGTTCTATATATTCCTACATTGGCCAGAAATCTGATTTCTGTAAGCAAGCTAGATGATGCAGGTGTAAACAATGTTCGAGAAGGATACCTACAAGATGGTTCAAGAAGCACTGGTATTGATGTGGGGAGTTCGGATTGGAACTTTGTACAAGCTGCAAGGGAGCACTGTTATTAATGGGTGCAATAGTTCTGTGGTTCCTGAAAGTGGAGCAGAAGATCTAGTGGTCTCTAGAGAGAAGACCATGTTGTGGCATCAAAGGCTTGGACATATTGGAGAGAAGGACCTTTGAATACTTCATGGTAAAGGTATGGTATAAGGTATGAGTAATAGCTCTCTAGATTTTGATTTTTGTGAAAATTGTGTATATGGGCAGTAGAATCGGGTGAGTTTCCCCTCTGGTGGTAAGAGGGCAAAACAGATATTAGAGCTTGTGCACAGTGATGTGTTTGGACCTGTGAAGGTTCCATCATTAGGTAAGTCTATGTACTATGTATCATTTATAGATGACTTCTCAAGGAATACATGGATATATTTCCTTAAGAAGAAATCTGAAGTCTTTGATAGGTTTAGAGAATTTAAGGCTCTAGTGGAAAACCAGACAGAGAAGAAGATAAAGGTGTTGAGGATAGATAATGGTGGAGAGTTTTGTAGCAAGGAATTTGAAGAATTCTTTAAGAAGTGTGGTATAGCATGGCAGAAGACTACTCCATATACACCTTAGCAAAATGGATTTGCAGAAAGAATGAATAAGACATTGATGGAAAGGGCAAGAAGCATGCTCAGTGGTGTCGGGTCAGGAAAAGAATTCTGGGCAGAGGCGGTGGATACCGCATGTTACCTGGTCAACAGATCACCTTCATCAACGTTGGAGGATAAGACTCCACAAGAGGTATGGATTGGTAAGAAACCATCTCTTTCACATCTAAGGGTATTTGGATGTGATGCATATGTACATGTTCCAAAGGAGAAACGACCCAAGTTGGATAGTAAATCTGAAAAGTACATCTTTATTGGGTATAAAGATGGTTTAAAGGGTTATAAGCTTTGGAACCCAGTCACACGGAAGGTTGTGTACAGCTGAGTTATGGTGTTTAGAGAGGTGAAAGATGTTATTAAACATGAAGTCCAATGAAAGGAACCTGAGAAGATAGAGTTTGAACTAAAGGAGGAAGAATCAGACTCTACAGCAGAGGATGAATTAGAAGATGAAGAGCCACAAACTCCGGCTATGAGAAGATCAGTTCGAGAAAGAAGGCAACCAGAAAGGTATAGTCCATCTACTTTCTGTTCAAATTTTTCTTTGTTTGTTACTGATGATGATCCTAGAACTGTGAAGGAAGCAGTGGATTCAGAGGATGGAAAACTCTGAAAAGAGGCCATGGTTGATGAAATGGAATCTTTGCACAAAAATGAGGCTTGGGATCTGGTGGAGTTGTCGGCTGGAAGGAAACCCATTGGAAGAAAATGGGTGTTCAAAAAGAAGAAAAATGCAGAAGGAAAAGTGGAGAAATACAAAGCTCAGTTGGTAGCAAAAGGTTATTCCCAGGTGCTAGGAATTGATTTTGGTGATATTTTTTCTCCTGTTGCCCAGGTAACTTCTATTAGATTACTTTTATCTGTTGCTTTTGCTTTTGATTTTGAGGTAGAACAGATGGATGTGAAGATAGCATTTCTTCACGGGGATCTAGAAGAGGAAATCTACATGAAGCAACCTGAAGGCTTTGCGGTGAAGGGTAAGAAAGAATTAGTATGTAAGTTAAAGAAATCTCTATATGGGTTAAAACAGTCACCAAGGATGTGGTATTAGAAATTTGATACATTTATACGGGGACTTGGCTTCACCAAAAGCAAAGCATATCATTGTGTGTATTTTAAATTAATTGGTGACTGTGTTATTTATCTGGTCTTGTATGTGGATGATATGTTGTTGGTTGGAAATGACAAAGAAGTTATCCAGGATTTGAAGACCCAATTGTCCTCCAAATTTGACATGAAAGATCTTGGTGCTGCAAACTATGTTTTGGGCATGGAAATTAAAAGAGATCAAGCAAAGAGGAAGCTCTAGTTAAACCAGAGGAAGTATGTCGAGACAATACTGCAGAGGTTTAATATGCAGGATAGTAAACCGGTGAAGGTTCCTATTCCTGTAGGTGTGCGGTTATCTACTGAACAATGTCCCAAGACACAAGAAGAGGAAGAGGACATGTCCCGTGTTCCATATGCAAGTGCAATCGGTAGCCTGATGTATGCAATGGCCTGTACTAGACCAGACATTGCACATGCAGTGGGAGTATTGAGCAGGTTTATGTCAAAACCAGGAAAGGAGCATTGGACAGCAGTGAAGCAGGTTTTTAGGTATTTGTGTGGCACTAGTGATTATGGTCTGTGCTACCAAGGAAGACTAAGATTGAATAGGGTATTGGATATTCGTGGCTTTGTTGATGTAGATTGGGCTGGAGATCTGGATCAGAGAAGATCTACAAGTGGGTATGTGTTTAACCTATTTGGAGGTGCAGTCAGTTGGATGAGTCAGAAACAATCTGTAGTGGCACTATCAACTACAGAGGCAGAATACATGGCAGCCACTCATGCAAGCAAGGAAGCAATTTGGTTGCAGAGATTGTGTTCAAGTATGGGGTTAGTACAAGAAGCTATAAGGATAGACTGTGACAGCCAAAGTGCAATTTTCTTGGCAAAGAACTCTGCATATCATTCAAAGACAAAGCACATTGATGTTTAGTACCACTTCGTGAGGGATATGATAGAAGACAAAAAGTGTTGCTGGTAAAGGTAGACACTTTGAAAAATACTGTAGATGCAATGACAAAATCTGTGAGCTCTGAGAAGTTCTCTTGGTGTAGAGAGACAATGGGAATTTCAAGGCTGGGAAAATGACTAAGCTCTCTTGTGGCCTCCTGTGGAAAGAAAACAACAAGTGGGAGAATGTTGGGTTGTATTATATTATTTCCACGTAGTTAACAAGGGGTTTGAAGGGCACCCGTAACCCCACTTTATGGGGTCCGGGGCAGCGCCCCAGAAAATTTTGGTTTTGGACCCTATGTTAGGTTGGGTGGACCCACCTATGGTTTTGTGCATAATTTTCGCACAAGTTTTTTGGATGCGATAGTTTTCGGTCCATGGTATTGGACACGATGGTTTTCAGTCCATGGTATTAGATGGTTCGGCATGTATAAATATGTATTGTAACATTGAAAGGAACATAATGAAAAATCAAGCTGGTAGTCCCGGTTTTGGGATCCAGTGGGAAAATCTCTGTGTATATGTGTTATGCTCTCGCATTGTTTATTTTTCTATGTTTTAGAATTCGTATGCAGGTAATTTCTATATGGGATTAAAACCTACAAATTTTAGCAAGGTAAAAGGTAAAAGAAAGGAATTGGGTGAGAATTCCTTTGGTTATGTTTGGAAAACACAATTCCAAATGAATGTGTGTTTTGCATGAATACATGAAGTCTTCTTAACCTTTATTTTGTCTAACATTATGTGGATATGTGTTGTATTAATGAACATGTATATGATAGGTATAACAGTTGGTTTCTAGTTATGGCTAGATTCGTCAAGGAATTGGATTCCCATGAGAAATGATATGCGTACGAGTTTAGTTACAAGGCACTGTGCTTAACACAACAAGGTTATGTAACTAGTATGTTGTTATGTTTATTTATGCACTGAAAGTTATGTGTTTACGGAAGTATATAGAGGGAACTTCATGGAAAAAGAGACTACCATGAAATCTTGAAGAAGTCTCAGGATGAGATTTCCCTTAGAAGCATTGAGAACCCACGAGATTGAGTCATGGTGTTTGTTACTAGTTTTTTGCTTTCGGTATTTTTTTATCTTTTGCACTTGATTTGCAATTTTGTTTGCGTCTAATGCATGGTCATTCCACTTGGTTAGTCGTATCTTATTTCTATTAGTTTTTCATAGTTTTCTTCTTGTTTCTTTCTTGTTCTTACCTTTTATGTTTTGAGGGTCTTGGGAATTCGTTGGGGAAAGAGGAATTTAATGGATTCTGAGGAGAGATTAATGAAGGCCAACAAGTAAAAGACTTGGATGAATCTCAATGCATGAGTAAAGGGTAATTGAAGCCATGAATATGAAAACTAGTTGCATTGGTTACGTCCATTGGGGTAAATGAACACTGGCAGGACAAATATGACAAAGGTAATCAGGAAAGGTAAAGTAAATGGATTTGAGGCATCAAATGCCTTAGCTAAGATGGGAATTGATGTTCTCAATGTTGTGCATGTTGTGCATGGATAAAGGGAGTTATATTAACCTAAACCTTATGATATCTGGTAATTATGTTTTTTCGTGATTATGTTGATGTCTATATATGTATACATGTATGTATGAATGCAATTGTCTGACAGGGTCAAGAGGGATCATGATTATTTTATGCTAATGTTTATATGCATAAATGTATGTATGTGTGTTGTTTCCTGACAAGGTTGTCAATGATCATTCTTGCGGAGGAATGATTGCTTAGGAATGTGAATGGCATGAAGAGGTTGTCGGTCTTATGAGGAATCAAGTGGGAAGAGTATCCCTGAAAGATCTATGAGGTCATTATCATGTGTATATAAATTGATATTATGTGATTATACTATATTTATGTTTATGTTATGGACAGGTTATGCTGAGGGATACATCAGTGAAATGAAAGTAGTGTGATCTACAGCATGTTAGAAAAAGCATGAATAGTGGAAAGACACCAGAAGTAAGGTTTCTTGGTAGAGTTAGTGTGTGGTCTTTGTAGATGTAGTATTATTGTTGTGTATATGTTGTACATGTTGTACCTATAGTGTTGTGTGCATGTTTCATATGTCGTACTGTGTACATATAGTGTTGTCTGCATGTTGGATATGGCGTTTTGTACATATAGTGGTGTGTGCATGTTGTATGCACAATGTTGTGTACATGTTGTATATGCAGTGTTGTGTACATATGGTGCAATGTGCATGATGTACATGTGGTGTTGCGTGCATGTGGTGTTATTTACATGTGGTACATGCGGTGTTGTGTGCATGTGGTGTTGTGTACACATTGTGCAGGTAGTGTTGTGCACATTGCGTGTTATGTACACTTTGTGCAGGTGGTGTTCTGTACATGTTGTTGTGTATACATTATGTAGGTGGTATTATATACATGTGGTGTTGTGTACACATTGTGTAGGTGGTGATATGTTCATGTGGTGCTTTTTTCACTTTGTGTGAGAAGTGTCGTGTACATGTGGTATTGTGTACATATCATACACATTTTTTTGTATACATGTGGTACTATGTTATGTGTACTATGTATTCATTGTATCGTGACATGTGTATTCATTGTATTGTACGATGTGTACATATATGTTGTATTTTACACTAGATGTAGGTGTATGTGTTGTGTTGTACAGCAGGTGTAGGTGTATGTGTTGTGTTGTACATCGGGTGTAGGTGTATGTGTTGTGTTGATCAGGTGCTCAAAAAAATAGCTCAAAATTCAAAGTTGTTGGATCGGTGTGGAAACTGATCAACTGCATAGTTCACGTCATCCTGAATCTGGCACAACTCATTTCACACGAAATGGACACCATATGCTCCCATAATCATGTTCTATCTGTTTTCCCAAACAAACGATTTTTTGCAAAATGTGACAGCCCAGTTAGCAGTCTGTACTGCTGATGTGGCGCTGACTATGCGGGTCTATGTGGTAGGTTGACTGGTCAACATCATCTGGCGAATCACATTGTGCTAAGCAGCACATTCCCATTGGGTGCAATTTGGCATGTTTTTATTGGGTGGTTGGTGGCCAACAATGGGCTGACACGTTGCCTAGCTAGAGACCGCCACGTGGAATCTCAGGGACCACCAAAATTTTGGGTCAAGGTCTGGGTAGTAGCAGCAGGGGTCAAACCCGCGACCACCAGGCGACAACCCAAATCCTTCTACCAACATACCACCAGTTATGACTTAACCATATTAGAACTCAACATATACTTAAATTGTAAGAGCACACCAATCTCGGGAAAGGGTCATCCCTTGGACACGCCACCACGAAATGACCACCATTGATTGGAGCAGGGGTGGGTCATTGGACTTAGCCCCGTGCACGTGGCACACATATGCCCAGAATTTGTGAAATTAAGGCATTAGAGGACATTTAAAGTGTCCGACAATTTCACCGGAAAATCAATGAAATTGCCGCTCCGATGGCACGTTTTGGGTTGAATTTGTAGGATGGTGCCAGATTTTGGGGATTTTTTAGTGCAATTAGCAGAAAACTTGGAAATGCCATAAATTCTTCAGTTTTTTACCAAATCAGGAGGAGCAAGAGGCTACATAGACATTTTTGGGCATTTTGGAGTTATTGGAATAGGATTCAGAGCTTTTTGAGCATTGTAAACTGATGTATTCACACTTTTAAGCATAATATAGAGGGCCAAGTCATTGGAAGTTGGACCAAGGAGACATAGCCTAGGAGGGGTGAACTCCTTCATCATGTGTTACTGTGATACTGTTTATGGTGATGTTTATGTCTGTTATATGTTGTTGTTCAATCATTTGTTTATGTTAATTTGCACATAAAATTTACATGAAAACTCTCAAAACTCATGTTTATAGTTGCAATTAACCTCATGAATCCTTAAGCACTTTTAACATAATCTGAAAAGGAATTTAGTACAACAAACTAATTATCCCAATTAGATCAAGTTTGGTATAAGATCTCTTAGTCTTCTTTGTGAAGGAATGATTTAACTATCTGCAAGTGAATTTCATGCTTACAAGGTTGAAGCTCAAGAGAGGAGAAGGGAAGCTGGTTGAAAGCCCTGAAGTTGGGTCAAGGAGAAGGAGAGCAAGGTTTCCATAATCTCCACCACTAATTCTTCCTCAGGTTGTAGTTGAGACTTCAATGAGCATGTCTCATGAAGGAGAAGGTCTTTAGGAAGCTTTTCTTTGATATGAAAGAGATGGTGAAGGTCCTTTATGAAGAGAGGAATACTAGAATGCAGGGTGAAAGCTCCAAGCCTCCCAAAGGAGAAAGTCCTTTAGGAGGAGGAGGTAATGGAAATGGAGGTAAACCTACACCCTCTAAAACATCTTCTTCATCTTAATCTTTATAGGCATATTCACCCTCTTCCACTAATACAACCCTTACTCATACTCATCAACATACCTCAAAAGGAACTAGTAATAATCCCTATTAAAACTTGATGTTAAATTTGAACTGCCCATGTATAATGGTGAAGTGAATGAAAAGAAGCTTGACAATTGGGTTCGTAAGTTGGAGGTCTATGGTAAAATTCAAAACCTTCAAGATGATGACATAAAAATTCAGCTAGCTTCCTTGAGGCTAGAAGGTGTAGCACTAGTATGGTGGGAATCAAAGACACAACAACAAATAAAAAAAACATGGAAAGATCTCAATCTCTTGGTCTGATTTCATTGCTGCAATTAAAAGAAAATTCTACCCTTTATCATATATGCAGAAATCCATCATGAATTGGTAGAACTTTAGCCAACTTAAAGGTCAAAATGTTCAAGATTACACCCAAGAATTTAGAAGAAGTTCTCTAATGTTAGGTGTAGATTTTCAATCACAAGACATGTTGATGAAGTACATAAGGGGTTTACACAGTTACCTTAGGCATACTATCCTTATGTTTAATACTGATAATCTAGATGAGGTGTTTGTGAAAGCCACTCATCTTGAGGCTAGAGGGAAAAATATTCCCAAAGAGGGTAGTATAAATCCATTTAAGGGTAAAGAAAAAGAAAAGGGTTTCAAAGGAAAGAAAAATGTATCCATTAAAAAGGAAGGAGAGAAAACAATATGTAAACATTGTCCCAAAGAGGTTCACGATGAAGCTCATTGTTGGCAACTTCATCCCAAGATGAGACCAAAGAAATGCAATCACAAAGGAAAAGAAAAGACAACTGCAATCATTCAAGAGGATTTTGGATCCAATTCGGGTGATGAAACTAAAATTACGGACGTGAGTATAAAAGGAAAACAAATCATTGCTAGCACTAGTATATCAAATTTTCACACTAGCACTCCAAATGAAGAAACAAGGATTGAATTATTTCATGTGAGGATAATCTCAAAACATACAAAAATCAACACTAGTGGGTCTCAAGCCAACCTAATATCAGGTAAATTAGTCATGAAACTTAATCTTCAAACCATTTTACATCCCAAGCCATATCCATTGGGTTGGATATGAAAGGACACAAACTTACAGGTAACAAGAAACTGTATTCTTTGGTTTGCAATCACAACAAACTTCAATAACGAAGTTGAATTAGATGTTGTACTGCTTGATATTTCAGGAATTGTTTTGGGTAGTCCTTACCTCTATGATAGAAAAGCAATATTCTATCGTCATGAAAACAAGTACCACTTGTTCAAATATGGTGTGGAGTATATTGTGAGATCTCATCGCAAGAAACTAAATATTTCATTAGTTAATGCAGGGCAAATGAAAAGACTAGTGAATTCAAGAAATAATTTAGTGCTTATTATGATCAAACCCAATGTTGATGTTGATTATGAAGCGTTTGATGGTTGTAATTCAAAATTGAAAACTGATTTGGTTGATGTAGTTAACCATGATGATGAGGTGTTTCAAAAAGCAATGGGATTTCCTCCCAAGTGGAGAATCCAACATGAAATACCATTGCAGAAAAAGTGTCTTCTTCCTAACATTGACATGCACCAGATGTCAAGAAGGGAAAGTGCAAAAATAAAAAAGAAAATCCAAGGGTTGTCGAACAAAAGGATCATACGACCATGTCTTTCACCGGGTGGTGCATTATTGTTTTTGTGCCCAAAAAGAATGGAAAGAATTTCATTAAATGGGACTTGTTGTAGCGGCTACAACCACCCTCCAAAATTTTTCCTTAGCCTCATTTTCGAGCCTTCCTTCCAACCTTCACAACAGCTTGCCTTGCTTCATCAAGTTCACAAGCTTCAGTGTCTTTCTTGCATAAAGGCAACCTGTCGACCATAGCTCGATCCATTCCCCTCATAGGTTGTTCACCCAGACTTGGTCTAGCTACACGCTAAGTAACTTCCCCTTGAAAATTACGCATTTCTAGAGGGCAACCACCCTTCCCTCCGCAAATTGCACAATCCTCCTTGGCAGCCTACTGGGCTCCAGGATTGTGCAATCCTACCTGCCAACACTCCTAGTAGGATTTGGGCAAATTTCCCCAGCAAGGCTGCTCAGCAGAGAATTTACATAAATCTAGGCAGTAGTTAGTTGCTCTGCCCAGAAATTGCACAAATCTCCTGGGAAGCCAACCTAGTTCCTAGCCAAAAATGCACATTTTTCTCTAGCAGTCGATCAGTCTCTTGCATGTGTAATTGAGTTGATCAATTCGCTCTGGGATTGAGCAAAACAGACATGCATGCATGGGCTGCTTCTCCCAAGGCAGCATGCAAAGACATCCCTTGTTTCAGGGATCTATGTTTAGTCATTGGATGTTACATGCAAGAAGCAATTCCAAAACCTCCTACCAAGTGTTTCTTTCCCTAGATTCGTGGCATGCACATCAAAACCTCGATGTTATCAAAAATCATCAACCGGATGCTGCAGAACTCATTCCTCACATCAACCTTGCAGCTCTGACATCCCACACCACATCTAGGAGCAGTCAGCACATCTAACTCAGCTATTTTGAGGTAAGCCCACTTCCCATTCCTTGTGCTGCATTTCTGTTGCTTTTGGTGTTTTCGCTTGTAAGAGTATTGTTTACTTGATTTCTTTGAATGCTTGCAGTAATTTACATATATACTAGCTTGTCCTAGCTCTGTTTCAGTTTTCATTGCTATCTCACTATTGTCACATGCATGAAACTATTTTACACGGATATTCACCCAAGTGGTGAACTGCCTCACCCACATGCATGTTGATCTGTTTGCTAACTCTTTCATTCATGTTTTGCATGCACTGTTAATCACTTCTGCTATCAATTAGTATTGCCATGCATTCACTAACTTAATTGCTTTCAGTTTCCCGTTGGTGAGTCAGGCCAACCTTGGCCCAGGCTCTACCTCCAACAAGGTTGCATTACACAATCTAGGAAAGGAAGGCTCACCTTCCCCTCTAGATTTGTGCATTCCTGCCCAACACTGGCCTCTAGAACTATTTTGCGCATTTTTGGAGGAGAGTGGCTGCTTGGCCCAAGAAATTGCACAAATATGTCCCTAGGTCAGCAGTTCTTCCCAGTTGGAATCATTGCACAATCCCAGCAATCAGTAGCCTGACTAGATTGTGCATTGCACAGTTCCAACAACCAGTCAGTCTCCCAGCAGCCCAAACTTTTCCTTGTGTAGTCTTGGTAGTCGGTCTCCTGACCTCCCGTCCTAAATTGCGCAACCTTCCTGATCATTCACCCATGTATGTTGCAAGTCATTTCTCATGTTCATTTTGGTTTTTGACTGACAGATTGCTTGCCGTGAGTGTTTCCATGTCTGAAGGTATCCCAGGTGTTCATCTGCCTCTCAGCAATACAGGTACAATGGTTTCTAGGAGAGCAGAGACGAAGACACCATTCAGAGCACACTTGGGGATGTAGTCGATCAAGTGTCCATGGACTTTCCAACCAACGAAGACATCAAGTTGTTCATAGACAAGAATATCAAGCAGTAGCATCATAGCGAGAAACATCATGAACAATAGCTGAAGGCAGCATACCGAATGCATCGAACGCAGCGAATGCAAGAGGAAGGTTATTGACAACACATATGTGGAACAAATTTTCAAGATCAAGTAGATCCACTAATAATGAAAGCAACTTTGGAGACTCAAGCTATGAAGTGATGGCACGACATGAAGATCACGTGAAGGGAAAAGATGGAAAAAAGGAGTTGCATGTGCTGAAGTAGAAACCCAGGAAGAACATGAAGTTGCACAAACAAACGAATGAGTTGCAACAGGAACAGGAACAATAGTGGTCACAACATGCAATCACAAAGGAAACTATTCATGTACAAGTTAAGGATCCATCCTAGCAGCTGACATAGAGTGTTATAGCACCATTTCCCACTCTTGGTATATGTGATTCTTTGTTTATGGCCTAGAGAAACCCCTCCTTCTAGACTTGGCCCAGATATATAAAAAACATTGTTTTATTCTCTCTACGCTACTTTTCCCTAAGCTAAAAGCATGTACACGCGGGCCAGTCAATACCCAACATGTGTATATGTATTAAAAAAATTTAAAAAATTAAATTTCCTTAATTATGGGTGGAGTTCATGGGTTTTACCTCTTGATTACCTCCTATTGCCCATGGCCCAATTTTTTCCCAACTAAAAAAATAATTGGGAGAGGTATAAATAGACCTCTATGGGAAGGCCTTAAGGAGGGGAAGAGATAGAGTTATTATACTGAGATTATCCCTAACTAAGTCTGATGAATCCCTGTGCCTCATGCACTTCCCTAAGCTTCAGGAAACCCTTGTTTCCTTGATTATAGATATCCTTCATTTTGCTTGAGATATCATGGTGTTGGTGATGGAAGAATATTGTTGAAGGCCGTGATAGGATGAATCCGAAGGACGGTTCCGTTTGGAGCTAGAGAAAGACTCACGTGAATTCTCTCCATGTGATTTATAGCTTACTGTAATAAAAGAAATGTTGTCTTGTTTCCGAAATTAACTATGTTTATGCATCAAATTATGTTTTAATTCATATATGAATGTCATTTTGATGTATGATCAATCATTTGTTTATATGATATAAAGTCAATTTCGTGAATATGCTTTACTTCTACATTGCTACATATGTTCGAATTAAATGATTTTCAGGTTTGAAGAACATCGGGAGTTGCAGAGGGTGTGAACCCTGCAAGACCTACTCGGATGAAGGACATCCGGGTACGGTCACTCTTATGTAGTTTGATAATATAGCATCTTAACTGAGTTGTATGAGTATTTCTTGTTGTAGTTTTCTTCTACTCTACTGGGGTTCTAACCTAAAGCCCTAGGGTGCTTCCACCTGAAACAGAATTGGCAACTCCACTGGGGTAGCAATCTTGTTATTCCTGGTTTGGGTTGTTCATTCTCAATCAGGGCTCAGTATTTGGTTTTCTTGCTGTTACAGTCTTATTTGGTCTACTAGAGTCCCAGGCCTTAAGTCTGATATTTTGGATCAGACTTTGTTTTTTATTTTTTTCTTGCAAAGATTTTTATACGCTCTTTACTTTGTTTACAATAGTGTATACATGCCTGTTTCTGTAAAGTGAACCCGCATATACACGAGTTTCCTGTGTCAGAAGTGCGTGTGCACGCTTCTATGTTTGAACACAGTCGCATATGCAAATTTTTGCATTGTTTTTTCAAATCTTTCAACCCAGATAGATTTGTTGCCTGGTCTTTTCAGTCTATGTGTGGTTAATTACTGTTTGAAGAATTTAATTATTCTGCGAGCTTATTGTTTTGAAGTCTCTTCCTCATTGAAAAGATTTGGTCTAGGTTTGCTTCTTCAACGAGTTTGTAATTTGTGTTTTGGAACACAAGACTTCGCTCTGAAGTTCTTGATTGTTCTGGTTCTCCAGAACACGAGATTGTTTTTAGTTTCAGTGTCAAGCTCGAATTTCACATCTGCTTGCTTTGCTTTCCTTTGTTTTGTGGCCTCATAGCTTTTCTTACTTTTTGAAAGTCTTTTTGACAAATTTGGAAGTATTTCTTTCCTGGCTTCTTGGTCAGTTTTTCAATCTCTTTGTTGTTGTTTGGGTCGTTTTGTACAAGTTGAAGTATTTTTGCTTAAGTTTTCGTTCATTTTTGAGTTTGTAACTTGCAAAGACTCCTTATGATCTTTTTTCGATCTTTTGAAGTTTTAGTAGAATTTTGGTGATTTCAAAAAGTTGTTTTTCGTTGCTTCTTTAAAAAAGAAAAGATCTCAAAAAACTTTGTTTTTGTTTTTCTTTTGCCAAGTTTGGTTTATGGTTTCTTTTTGTTGTTGAAAGTTAATTGCGATCTTTTTACAATTTGTCCTACTTGTTTGGAGAGAATTTTGTGTTCAAAATTTGTGTCCTCTTCAGTACTTAAGTTGGCTCATTGTTAGCTATAAACAATTTCTTTTGCTTTTTGAATGTTGTTTAGGATCTTGCATCTCCATTATATCTTGCATTAGGGTAGTTTGCATTGTTAAAGCATTCATAGTCTTTTAGTTTTTGGGTGTGTGAAGTGTGTTTCATGAAAAGAAGAGAAAAAGTACTTTTCTTTGTAGAAGTTTCGTAAAACCCGTATAGAGATCTCTTTTCATCGAAGAAAAAATGGTTGCATTCATGTAGTTAGTTTTTCATTGATTTCTGTTGTGTCATATACACATCATTGGTTTCACTCCCATCTTGACCCTTGACTTAAAGAACAGCCATTAAAATCAAGCGATTAATTAAAATAAACTAGAACTTTTATGTTGTCATCAGAATAAACCAACAATTTTAGGTTTATTATGGCCTTGGATTAGTTGGGAGGAGGGTTAACTCTCCAAGGCCGCCCAAAATTACAAAACATAGAAGTTTGATTAATGAGCAAAATCTAATAGCATTAGGGAGTGATCCGAGATCCATAAACGACTATCATAAGAACCATGACTATATCAGGATGAACAAACCCTTGAAGAATCCAAAACAGCAATCGAAAACACCCTGAACCAGTGGCCATGGCAGCTAGCGTGGAACGACAAGGACCTCAGTCAAAGCGCGCTGACCGAGGCCCATGGAGACTGCGCAAGAGGTCAAAATAGCCATTGGGAGCCCCGGATTGGGAAAAGGAGCTAATTTTGTATGCGCGTTAGCGGCATCGCTGGGAAAACAGGGACGAAATGGTAGGGCTTAAGCACTCGGTCATGTTGGGAGCCAGAGGACCATGGGTGGAAAAGTGAAAAAGCACCATCGTACGAAGGTGGGACCCACACCCAGGAAATCGGCAGTTTGATCAGGGCGCCCTTGAACGGTAAGTGGTTTTGGAGAAAACAAAGCGAGCACCCTCAGTGATCAACGCGTGGCAGTGGAGGAGAGAGAAAAACTGCCACAATCGCGCCTTATCGGTCGAGCAAGTCAACCATGCTCTACTTGCGAATGACGTTGGATCTGGAGGAGCCCAGATCAGACGGCTGAGATTGCACCCTATGGACAAAGCAGAATTGACAGGGGATTAAGCTGCGATTTAAGAGGATTTGGAATCCGTTGACTGCCACAGTGGAGAAAGAAATGAATCGACGAGCGGGCTGGCATAGTTCTAATGAGGACACGTGGCTACTTCTCGAGCGTTCATGCTGACACCGAACAGGGAATTCCAAGCACATAGGCAACAGGCGAATCGACGCAAGCGGGAGAGGAAATTAACAGGCATGGGGGTCGAATGGCTAAAGCCCTGAGCAGAGACAATGAATAGAGATCAGAAGAGAGATTCAGATTGAAGAGTCCAAGTGACCAAGAGAGACAGTAAACAATGAACCCTGAGAGGAGGACTGAGCACGGAGAGCAGTAAAGCCAAGTAGAGGAGACAGAGGGCCGAGCTAAACATAGGCAGTATCGAGCACCAAAGAGCTTGAAGAATCAAGCCTTCCCATAGAGGAATCTGTCCGGATTGAGCATCATAGTTGGCTCTTTCCACTGTAGACCGAGGGTCACAGAGATGGTAGGAAGAACAAGAGTCTATGTACTCCAAGTGGCTTGGGGAATCTAAGAACCATCCTGCCAAGCAAAATCTACTTTAGGAGAACTCATATTGAGTCCCTATATTGTAATTTATCTGCTCAAAGACATAATAAAACAAGGCCACCACTGAAGCTGGATCGGAGACGTAGTCCTGGAGAATAGGGTGAACTCCTTATTAAAAACTGTTTGTGTCTTTGTGTCGCTTACTGTATTTCTCTGTTGTCTTTCCATTCAAAATGTCTGTGTATTGGCAATCTGATCGATCCATTGTTTCAATAACATAGAACACACACTAGTACATGAGTCTGTAATACCTTTTTGTTTAATAAATCTTTAACTGAGGTCACTCATAGGGTGATTATCAGATCAAGTGGTATCAGAGCTCTAGGCTGTAAGGTTAGACAAGCTTGTGTTGGTTTAGTTGTGAATGATCACTAGATCAAAGTTCAAATTAGGAGAAGGAGAATTGGTGGAAACTAATCCTGAAATTGGAAGAGTCTATTCCCGAAAGGAAATGTCAGAAGAAGGTTCTATAGGGCTAGACTCTCAATTCCTAGAGAGTTTCCTAGCTATAAATTCCATGGTGGAAGAAATGTATAGGGACTTTAGAAAGCATAAGGATGAAGATTCATTAGGCTCTAAGCAAGATAAAGAAGAAGATGAATCTCATGCCCATGACCACTCCAAAGGAAAGGGGAAAGAAGAAAGCTTCTCTACACCTCCTAGTAGCCCTGTGCATAATAAGAAGGCATCTTTGATTAAGTTAGATGTTAAATTTGATTTGCCTATATATGATGGAGAGTTGAATGCTGAAAAGTTGGACAACTAGATAAGACAAATTTATGTGTATTGCAGAGTACAAAATATAGACTCAGACAAGAGCAAGATTCAGCTAGCAAGCCTTCACCTAGGGTGCACTGCCTTGGTTTGGTGGGAAGGCAGAACCCAAGCTGATGTGAAGAAGCATGGTAAGACCATCTCTGTCTCGAGTGACTTTGTTTTTTCCATTAGAAAGCAGTTCTATCCATTGGCCTACATGCAACAAGCCATGATGAGTTGGCAAACTCTTCAGCAATTGAAAGGGCAAAGTGTACAAGGATATACTCAAGAGTTCCGAAAGAGAGCATTGATGTTAGGTATTTCATTAGACTCACTAGAAACTCTTTTGAGGTACATTGGGGGTCTACATATCTATATGAGGCACACTATCCTCATGTTTAATCCCACTAGTATAGATGAGGTATCTGTACAAGCTACTCATTTAGAAGCAAGAGGAAAGAATGGAAATCTAGAAGTTGGGGGACCATCCCAACCCACTGTAAGCAAGAGCAAGGAGAAAAGAAAGCAGAAGTGGAAAGCAAGGAAGGCTAACACTGCACAGAAAGGCAAAGCCTCATGTACCCACTATAAAAAGGAGGGGCATGATGATGAGCACTGTTGGATTCTGCATCTAGAGCTGAGACCTCAGAAGTCCGAGGGCAAGAAGAAGAAAGCTACTGCAGCTATTCAGAAGGATTTGGGGTCAGACTCAGGAGATGAAACCATCATAGCAGCCACAGGTATAAAAGGTTATCTGCTTTAGAGAATGCTGAAATCAAGAAGCAGGTGCAGGAGTTGCTCGAGAAAGGGTTCATCAGGCCTAGCACATCACCATGTGGGTCACCAATCGTTTTGGTGAGAAAGAAAGATGGATCGTGGAGAATGTGCATTGATTACTGAGCACTGAATAAAATAATGATCAAAAATAGTTATCCCCTTCCTCGCATAGATGATCTTTTAGATCAATTGAAGGAGGTTGTTTATTTCGCCAAGCTGGATTTGCACAGTGCATACCATCATGTCAGAGTTGCAGAGCAAGATGCATGGAAGACTACTTTCAAAACAAAGCAGGGATTGTATGAATGGTTGGTTATGCCTTTTGGCTTGATCAATGCCCCTGCTACTTTCATGAGATTAATGAATGATGTGCTCAGACCTTTTCTTGATGATTTTGTTATTGTGTATCTGGATGACATTCTGATTTTTAGTAAAACGTGGGAAGAACATTTAAAGCATGTTATGCAAACATTAGATGTTTTGAAAAAAGAAAAACTTTATGTTAAACTCTCCAAATGTGAATTTGGAAAAACCTCTCTAAATTATTTGGGTCATATAGTAGGGGGAGGTGAATCGAAAATAGATCCCTCTAAAGTGGCAGTCATTGTAAACTGGCCTAAACCCAAGTCTGCTATAGAAGTGAGAAGCTTCTTAGGAGTAGCACAATATTGGAGGAATTTCATTTCAAATTTCTCCTCAATTGCAGCTCCCTTACATGCTTTGACAGGATTGAACAAGGTGTTTCAGTGGGGAGGCAAACAGCAGAAAGCCTTCGACACCTTGAAAGAAAAAATTAGTACAACACTTGTACTAGCATTGTTGGATCTACAAAGACCATTTGAGATCCAAACTGATGCCAGTGACTATGCCATGGGAGTAGTTTTGACATGGCATGGTAAACCCATATGTTATCATTCTGAGATTTTTAATCCTGTGGTAGTTAACTATCCTACATATGATAAAGAATTGTATGCATTAGTTCAGAGTGTGAAAAAGTGGAAATATTATTAATGGGAAAAGAAACAATAATACATACTGATCATCAGCCACTTCAATATCTACACTCCCAAACTAAGTTGCAACAATTAAGGCATTACAAATGGATGGGTTTTCTACAACAGTTTCATTTAGTCATCAAATATAAAAAGGGCATACATAACAAGGTTGAAGACATGTTATCTAGACCCATTATAAATGCATCTACCATACTTAAGCATAATTTTGTGCTACATGAAAGCTACATAGAACAATATGCTCAGGATATGGACTTTAAAGATGTATATGCAACTTTGAGTCAAGGCAAAAGAGTAGAAGAATTGGACTATCATGTGAAGGACCGACTCTTATATCATTGTGGGAAACTCTGCATTCCACAAACTAAGAGAGCAAAGATAATTAGGGAAGAACAAACTTCTCTGATATTAGGTCACTTTGGGGTAAGTAAAACAGTTGCACAACTGCAAAAGTTCTGTTATTGGCCAAGAATGAGTGAGATAGTTTCTAGATATGTAAACGGGTGTGCTATGTGTACTAAAAGCAAGCCCAGTAACAGAAAACAAGGCTTATAACTCCATTGCCAATTCCTTCTCACCCTTGGGAAAGCATTTCCATGGATTTTGTTGGAGGGCTACCTAAATCTAGGAAAGGTCATGATTATCTATATGTTGTTGCGGATAGTTTCAGCAAAATGTGTATTTTGATACCATATAGTAAACAAATTACAACTGAACACATTGCAAAATTATTCTTTGAACATGTATGGGTTCATTTTGGATTGTCCACTTCCATTATATCTGATCGAGACACCCGATTTATGGGGAAGTTTTGGTCCAGTCTGTGGGAACTAATGGACACCAAATTAAAGAAAAGCACAACTTTTCATCCACAAACAGATGGCCAGACAGAAGTAGTTAACAGGACAGTGATCTAGTTACTGAGAGGATATTGCAGCAAACATCCTAAGCTCTGGGATGAGAACTTGTGCTATGTGCAGCATGCTTACAATAGAGCCAAACACTCTTCTACACAAAGATCTCCTTTTGAGACCTGCTTTGGTTTCATACCAAGGTCTCCCTCAGATTTTGTCTTTGGTAAAGATACCATGGTTGATGGACACAGTGATGTGGACAAAGCAACTAGGTTCATTGAACAGATCCAGGAGATCCACCAGGCAGTACAAGAACAACTGGAGAAGAGCCAGGCCAAGTACAATGCTAGGCATGATAAGCATCGGATGGAGCATAGTTTTCAAGTTAGAGACCAAGTCTGGCTATATATCAGCTAGGACAAGATGCAAGGTGAAGGTAAGAAGCTAAAACCTATCAGGTATGGACCCTTTAGGATACTTGAGAAGATTGGTGAGAATGATTTTTGCCTTGATCTGTGAGCTTACATGCACATATACTCATTCATGAACATAGATTTCTTGAGATTGTTTGAACCTTCAATGATTGAGGACCCTGAAGAGCAGATTCAATTTCCTTTTGTTAATGACCTACTACCTGAATATATCAATGAGTTGCAGGAAGATACAGTGCTGGACAGGAAGGTAAGGACGATGTGCAGTGGACAGGTGGAATACCTCAGAATTGGACTTAAAGGTTCGAAGCCGAGTAGTGCGAAGTGGATTGAGATGGGACATGTGAGACAACAATTTCCTCACTTAGTCGATGCTTGAATAAAAACCAACTTTTGGTGGTCCAAAATCTTTTCAGTTGGGAGGCTGTGATCCGAATCGGATCCATAAACGACTATCATAAGAACCATGACTATATCAGGACGAACAAACCCTTGAAGAATCCAAAACAGCAATCGAAAAAACCATAAACCAGTGGCCATGGCAGCCGGCATGGAACGACGACGACCTCGGTCAAAGTGCGCTGACCGAGGCCCATGGAGACTGTGCAGGAGGTCAAAATAGCCACTCGGAGCCCTGGATTGGGAAAATGAGCTAATTTTTTATGCCCGTTAGCGCTTACGCGCATCATTGGGAAAACAGGGCCGAAATGGTAGGGCTTAAGCAATCGGTCACATTGGGAGCTAGAGGACCATGGGCGGAAAAGCGCCATCGTATGAAGGTGGGACCCACACCCTAGAAACCAGTGGTTTGATCAGGGCACCCTTGAACGGTAAGTGGTTTTGGAGAAAACAGAGTGAGCACCCTCAGCGATCGACGCATGGTAGTAGAGGAGAGAGAAAAACCGCCGCGATCACGCATTATCGGTCGAGCAAGTCAACCACGCTTGACGTGCGAATGATGTTGGATCTGGAGGAGCCCATATCGGACGACTGAGATTGCGCCCGATGGACAGAGCGGAATTGATAGGGGATTAAGCCGCGATTTAAGAGGATTTGGAATCCGTTGACCACCACGGTGGAGAAAGCAACGAACCGACAAATGGTTGGCGCAGTTCCGATGAGGACATGTGGCTACTTCTCGAGCGTTCATGATGACGCCGAACAAGGAATTCCAAGCATACAAGCGATAGGCGAATCGACGCAGGCGGGAGAGGAAACAAATAGGTATGGGGGTCGAATGGCTAAAGCCATGAGCAAAGACAGTGAACAGAGATCAGAAGAGAGATTCAGATCGAAGAGTCCAAGCGACCAAGAGAGACAGTGAATAGTGAACCCTAAGAGGAGGACTGAGCACAGAGAGCAGTAAAGCCAAGCAGAGGAGACAGAGGGCCGAGTTGACCACAGGCAGCATCAAGCACCAAAGAGCTTGAAGAATCAAGGCTTCCCATAGAGGAATCTGTCCGGATTGAGCATCACAGTTGGCTCTTTCCACTATAGACTGAGGGTCACAGAGCTGGTAGGAAGAACAAGAGTTTGTGTACTCCAGGTGGCTTGGGGAATCTAAGAACCACCCTGCCTAGCAAAATCTGCTTCAGGAGAACTCATATTGAGTCCCTGTATTGTAATTTCTCTGCTCAAAGACATAATAAAACAAGGCCACCACTGAAGCTGGACTGAAGACATAGCCCTAGAGAATAGGGTGAACTCCTTATTAAAAACTATTTGTGTCTTTGTGTTGCTTACTGTATTTCTCTACTATCTTTCCATTCAAAATGTCCGTGTATTGGAAATTTGATCGATTCATTGTTTCAATAACACAGAACACACACTAGTACATGAGTCTGTAATACCTTTTTTTTTAATAAATCTTTAACTAAGGTCACTTATAGGGTGATTATCAGATCAGGGAGACTGGGAAAGCTCCATAGCTAGGAGTAAAGAATGAGGGAGAGTGAAGATAATGACGAGAGATACCCCTTCTCTTACTTCTCAGATCCCACCTCACAACTGTTCCACTTTGCTTCTGATACGAGTTGGTGACCATAGTTTCCTATCCTAGGGATCACACAGGTGGTTGTGGAGTGGAATCCCATGGCATCTGAGGTTGACATTGTATTATGTTCAGTAGTACTTCTAGAGGGTACACTTGTGAAGCTTGGGTGCTTGCATCGACAAAGGTTGTTTTCTAGAGGTCAACGTAACTACCTCTGATACCTTCACTAGTAGGCCCGGGGTGTAATTACCCCAGTCTATTTTCGGAAGGCCCTTGTTATTAAATTTCTTGTATTTTGGTGTCTGGCCCTAATCACCCGGAGCGGAAATACTCGAGAGTTATTTGATTGCTGATATCTTTAGGGACTTTTTAGTGAGTGTTCTTTTCTCCTAGTCAGCCTAGCTTTATAATTTTTTGATTCTTTAAGTAGATCTTCTAAATAATTAAAAGTGGTCGATCAACCATCTTGATGGTCTAGGAGACTTCGTGGGCTATCACCTACGAGTCCTAAGCCTTCCCCTAGAAAGCATAGGAACGATTCTACCAGTGGTTTTCAACCAGTGGCAGCAGGCGCATCGGAGATTGATCCTCCACTTGGGATCATTAATTCACAAGATAGACGTAGCACTAGTAGAGAGTTAGAGAGGAACACACCAGTTATTTCTCGAGTACTTTTTTAGTCGAAAGATAATATTGAAGTTGAAGAGATTTCAAAGTTGGTTGTGGCTCCAAATTCTCCTCTTTCTCCTAATAATCTAGACATTCTATTATACATCAGAAACCCGACTCATAGACCTTCAAGCCTATGTTTACATCCAACTATTCCTTCGATGACCACTACTAGAAGCATGACATCTGTAATGAGTGTTGTGAGCATGCAAACTCCCATATCTGTACAAGGAGGAGGAACTATTTCCATCCCTTCTATTACTCCCAGCACGGCTATATTTGGGTCTACTTCCATTTCGTCAACGAGTGGAAGGTCTCAGACTACTGCATCCAGTTTTGGATTTATCCCTTATGGAATGCCATCTCACGGGATTCCTTCAGTTTCGTTGAACATACTATCGATTGCCTCCACATCCATGATGAGTGGATCGGCTTCTTTTCAGGGTTTCCTATTTGGAGGTGGTCATATACCACATTCCAATCCAAGAGTAGGGTCAATGCCTTTTTCTTTTATAAGTCAAGGTAATAACCCATTCTAGAGTTGGAAAAAGCCTACAGTTAGTGGGATAGGAGCTGCGAATCAATTTTTTGGCCAACAAGGGCATGTGTCATATTCTTCAGTTAATTCATTTTAGAATTTTCCACCCTTTTCTAATGCATGGAATCCTTATCAGGGGATATCATCTCCTTTCAACACTTCGGTAGGGGGTAACTTCACTGGTTACGAAGGATTTTCGGCAGGAGTTGGTCAAAATCTAAATTTTGCTAGACCACAAGGAGCACCTTTTGGTTCAGTATGCTCTATGAGTTGCTACAGGCAACCTGGTGTTTTTCCAGGTCATTATTTTCAGACCTTTGGGAACCCCGCCTGCACTGGATGGAATTCCCAAGGTCCGCCACGACTCCCTTTTCTACCATGCTGAACTTGCCAAACTTAACTAAATTGAAAAATGATCTAGTTCGGTACAATCTGGCTTGGCCTCTGGTCCCAACTAAACTTCCCTCGGATATCCCAAAATTTGAAGGGAAGTTTGGTGAAGATCCGAAAGACCACGTAACCACATTTCACTTATGGTGCTCATCCAACTCCCTAATAGATGATTCCATCAGGTTGAGGTTATTTCAGCGCACCCTAACCAGAAATGTGGCCAAATGGTATATAGAGTTTCCAAGGGGCACCTATAATTCTTTATGTGATTTGGCTAATGTCTTTTTGAACCTTTTTCAGTTGCTTGTCTGATATGAAGCTGGAATTGAACTTTTGGCTAACTTTCAGCAAGACACTGCAACTCACATCCAGGAGGAAATGTAGGTTTTAACCCCATACAGAAATTACCTGCATACAAATTCTAAAACACAGAAAATAAACAATGCGAGAGCATAAGACATAAAACACATATACACAAAGATTTTCCCCTGGATCCCAAAACCGGGACTACCAACTTGATTTTTCATTATGTTCCTTTCAATGTTATAATACATATTTATACATGTCAAAGCATCCAATACCATGGACTGAAAACCATCGCGTCCAGAAACATGTGCGAAAATCATGCACAAAACCATAGGTAGGTCCGCCAAACCTAACATAGGGTCCAAAACCAAAATTTTCCGGGGCGTTGCCCCTAATCCCATAAAGTAGGGTTATGGGTATGCCTCAAACCCCCTGTGACCCTCCCGCTACACAATCAATGCAATGAAGGGGGGCTCCGCCCCCACTCTAACCCCCCGGTTAACTATGTGGGCCAGTTATGGAAAGAATAAAACACAACCCAACATTCTCCCACTTTTTGTTTTCTTTCCACAGGGGCCACAGGAGAGCTTAGTCATTTTTCCAGCCCTGAAATGCCCATTGTTTCTCTACACCAGGAGAACTTCTCAGAGCTCACATACTTTGTCAATGCATCTGCAGTATTCTTCAAAGTGTCCACCTTTACTAGCAACACCTTTTTGTCTTCTATCATATCCCTCAAAAAGTGATACTTAACATCAATGTTCTTTGTCTTTGAATGATAAACAGGGTTCTTTGCCACGAAAATTGTACTTTGGCTGTCATAGTCTATCCTTATAGCTCCCTATACTAACCCCATACTCGAACACAATCTCTACAACCAAACTGCTTCCTTGCTTGCATGAGTGGCTGCCATGTATTCTGCCTTTGTAGTTGATAGTGCCACTACAGATTGTTTCTTACTCATCCAACTAACTGCACCACCAAATAGGTTAAACACATACCCACTTGTAGATCTTCTCCGATCCAAATCTCTAGCCCAGTCTGCATCAACAAAGCCATGGATATCCAAAACTCTGTCCAATCCTGGTCTTCCTTGGTAGCACAAACCATAATCACTAGTGCCACGCAAATACCTGAAAACCCGCTTCACTGTTGTCCAATGCTCCTTCCCTGGTTTTGACATAAACCTGCTCAATACTCCCACTGCATGTGCATTGTCTAGTCTAGTACAAACCATTGCATACATCAGGCTATCTACTCCACTTGCATATGGAACACAAGACATATCCTCTTCCTCTTCTTGTGTCTTGGGACACTGTTCAGTAGATAACTTTACACCTACAAGAATAGGAACCTTCATTGGTTTACTATCCTACATATTAAACCTCTATAGTATTGTCTCAACATACTTCCTCTGGTTTAACCAGAGCTTCCTCTTTGCCCGATCTATTTTAATTTCCATGCCCAAAATATAGTTTGTAGCACCAAGATCTTTCATGTCGAATTTGGAGGACAATTATGTCTTCAAATCCTGGATAATTTCTTTGTCATTTCCAACCAGCAACATATCATCCACATACAAGACCAGATAAATAACACTATCACCAATTAATTTAAAATACACACAGTGATTTGCTTTGCTTCTGGTGAAGCCAAGTCCCCGTATAGATGTATCAAATTTTTGATACCACATCCTTGGTGACTGTTTTAACCCATATAGAGACTTCTTTAACTTGCATACTAGTTCTTTCTTACCCTTCACCACAAAGCCTTCAGGTTGCTTCATGTAGATCTCCTCTTGTAGATCCCTATGAAGAAACGTTGTCTTCACATCCATCTGTTCTACCTCAAAATCAAAAGCAGTAGCAACAGATAAAAGTAACCTAATAGAAGTTACCTTGGCAATAGGAGAAAAAATATCACCAAAATCAATTCCCGACACCTGGGAATAACCTTTTGCAGCCAACCAAGCTTTGTATTTCTCCACCTTTCCTTCTGCATTTGTCTTCTTCTTGAACACCCATTTGCTGCCAATGGGTTTCCTTCCAGCCGGCAACTCCACCAGATCCCAAGCCTCATTTTTGTGCAAAGATGCCATTTCATCAACCATGGCCTCTTTCTAAAGTTTTCCATCCTTTGAATCTACTGCTTCCTTCATAGTTATGGGATCATCATCAGTAATAGATAAAGCAAAATTTGAACAGAAAGCAGATGGACTATACCTTTCTGGCTGCCTTCTTTCTCGAACTGATCTTCTTACACCCAGAGTTTGTGGCTCTTCATCTTCTGATTCCTCCTCTGCTGTAGAGTTTGATTCTTCCTCCTTTAGCTCAAACTCTATCTTCTCAGGTTCCTTTCATTGGACTTCATGTTTAATAACATATTTCACCTCTCTGAACACCACATCTCGGTTGTACACAACCTTCCTTGCTGCTGGTTTCCAAAGCTTATAACCCTTTAAACCATCCTTATACCCAATAAAGATGCACCTTTTAGATTTACTATCAAACTTTGTTCATTTCTCCTTTGGAACATGTACATATGCATCACATCCAAATACCCTGAGATGTGAAAGAGAGGGTTTCTTACCAGTCCATACCTCTTGTGGAGTCTTATCCTCCAACGTTGAGGAAGGTGATCTCTTGACTAGGTAACATGTTGTCTCCACTGCCTCTACCCAGAATTCCTGTCCTAACCCGGCACCATTGAGCATGCTTCTTGCCCTTTCCATCAATGTCTTTTTCATTCTTTCTGCAACTCCATTTTTCTGAGGTGTATATGGAGTAGTCTTTTGTTGTGCTATACCACACTTCTTACAGAACTCTTCAAATTCCTTACTACAAAACTCTCCACCTTTATCTGTCCTCAGCACCTTTATCTTCTTCTCTGTTTGGTTTCCACCAGAGCCTTAAATTCTTTAAACCTGTCAAAGACTTCAGATTTCTTCTTAAGGAAATATATCCATGTATTCCTCGAGAAGTCATCTATAAATGATACATAGTACACAGACTTACCCAGTGATGGAACCTTCACAGGTCCAAATGCATCATTGTGCACAAGCTCTAATATCCTTTTCACCCTCTTACCACTAGAGAGGAAACTCACACGATTTTGCTTCCCGTTTACACAATTTTCACAGAAATCAAAATCCCGAGAGCTATTACTCATGCCTTCTACCATACCTTTACCATGAAGTATTTGAAGGCCCTTCTCTCCAATATGTCCAAGCCTTTGATGCCACAGCATGGTCTTCTCTCCAGAGACCACTAAATTTTCAGCTCCACTTTCAGGAAGCACAGAATTGTTGCACCCATCAACAATAGTGCTACGTTGTAGCTTGTACAGAGTTCCAATCCAAACTCCCCGCATCAATACCAGTGCTCCCCGAACCATCTTGCAGGTATCTTTCTCAAACACTGTCTTTACACCTGCATCATCCAACTTGCTTATAGAAATCAGATTTCTGGCCAATGCAAGAATATGCAGAACACCCGGAAGTGTTCTAACCCTTCCACATTGCAACTTCAACTTTACTTTTCCGCGACCAACAATTCTAGCCTTCCTGTCATCCCCCAAGAAGACATCACCACCATCATATTTCTCATACTTGCATAACCACTCTCTATGGGGAGTGAAGTGAAAGGATGCACCTGAGTCAATCAACCATGCCTCATGATCTACATGTGTACTTGAAGAAGCCAAGTACATATCGTCACCTTCATCTGAGATGGTTTTTGCCTCTACAGAAGGAGAATCATCATATCCATTTCCTTTATTAGAAGCTTTAGATTTATAGTCCCTTTTGAAGTGCCCTTCCTTTCCGCATTTCCATCACAGCACCTTTATAGGTTCTCCTAAAGAATTATATTTCCCTCTAGATTTAGATCTCCCACTCGATGACTTATTTTTGTTTTTGTTCTAGGACCATGCTCATACAGACATGGAATCACCATTCTAGCTCTCCATATTTTTCCATCTCATCTCCTCCATCAGCAAGGATAAGACTATTTCATCAAACTACAAGGCAGTTGCATTGCTACCTATTGCAATAACTAGACTATCCCATGAATCTGGTAGAGAACACAGCAAACTAATGCACTTATCTTCATCTGAAATTTTAATATCAATAGATGCTAACTGACTTACCACAGTATTAAATGCGTTCAAATTCTCTATCACTGAGTCTCCATCTTTCATCCTCAGATTATACAGCTTTTTCTGCAAGAACAATTTATTCACCAGAGACTTAGATTGGTACGAAGTCCCTAACTTGTCCCACAAAGCCTTCGCCGTAGCTTCCCCTGATACATTCAGCAATACTGAATCTGAGACACACAATCGTATTGTGCTTTTTTCCTTCCAATCCAACTTCTTCCATTCTTCATCGGAGACTCCCGTTGGTTTAGTACCTGGATCTACCGTGATCCACTGATCTTTATCCACTAACAAATCCTCCATCTTGATTTTCCACAACTCAAAACTCTAACCATTAAATTTCTCGATCTCTGTCTTTCCAATGCTCGCCATCTTCTTTCACCACTAGAATCAATCTCGCAAATATCCCACTGAACAGGGTCTACCACAGGCCTGAGCAAAACCCCTCAGCAACAAAGGCGTCCCCTTGAACCCAAAACTGCTCTGATACCAAATGTAGGTTTTAACCCCATACAGAAATTACCTACATACGAATTCTAAAACACAGAAAATAAACAATGCGAGAGCATAACACATAAAACAGATATACACAGAGATTTTCCCCTGGATCCCAAAACTGGGACTACCAGCTTGATTTTTCATTATATTCCTTTCAATGTTATAATACATATTTATACATGCCAAAGCATCCAATACCATGGACCGAAAACCATTGCATCCAATACCATGGACCAAAAACCATTGCATCCAAAAACATGTGCGAAAATCATGCACAAAACCATAGGTAGGTCTGCCCAACCTAACATAGGGCCCAAAACCAAAATTTTCCAGGGCCCAACCTAACATTTGCATACAAGAAGATGCCTTTTAGCCTTAAAAATGTTGGAGTTACTTTTCAACGGGCCATGTCTTATGCTTTTCACGACATCAAACATGTTATCGAAGCATACCTGGATGACTTAGCTGCTCGTTCTCGCAAGAGAATTGATCATCCTAGCCACCTTTGGTTAGTCTTTGAGAGATGCCATTTTTATAAAATCTGATTGAATCCGAATAAGTGTGTTTTTGTGGTCACATCCGGTTAGCTGTTAGTATTCATTATATCAACTAAAGGGATTCGAGTTGATCCTTTCAAGGTTGAGGCAATAATTCAGTTGCCTCCCACATCTTCCATTCGTCAACTTCAAAGTCTACAAGGAAAGGAAAATTTCTTGAGGAGATTCATAGCAAATTACACCAATATTACTAAGGGATTTATGCATTTGCTTAAGAAAGGAATTCCATTTTAATGGGACAATTCCGTGCAATGATCTTTTGATGCTTTCAAAAATGCATTAACCTCTGCTCCATTATTGAGTCCACTAGATTATGGAAAATATTTCCTTTTCTATCTCGCTGCGGCAGAATCAACCATCAATATGGTTCTGGTTCAGGAGGATGATGCTCTCAGTGAGCATGTAATCTACTACTTGAGTCAAGGCTTAGTAGGACCTAAGCTATGCTATTCTCCCTTTGAGAAATTGGCCTCGACGGCTATCCATGCTGTCTAGCGGCTTTGTCATTACATTCTGCTTTGCAAAATGTTCATCTTAGTGGTTTTCAATCCTTTTTAGTTTGGCCTCAGTGGGTGAGTGACTGGGAGCAAGTATAATCGATGAATTTTTATTTTGCAAGAATTCAATCTCGAATTCTTGTCAGCTAAATCTAAGAAATCATTAGTTTTTGAGGAGTTCATTTCAGAGCTATCTTGTGAGGAAGCTATTTTTTATGAGGAAAATTTTCCTGACGAACACTTATTCCTCATTTCTTCACATGATCCTTAATACGGAGATATCATTATATATCTCCAGACTTCGAATTTTCCACTTGCTTTCTCCAAAGATGAGAGTTGAAAGTTACATCACCTTGCCAAAAACTATGTTATTATTGGTGATACATTATATCATAGAGGGGTTGACTCACTCCTTAGGTGTTGCTTAACTTTGGAATAAGCTAAGTCAGTACTTAATGATTGCCACAGTGGAGCTTGTGGTGGTCATCTATCGGGGCTTGCAACAGCCCAAAAAAATTTGCGAGCAGGCTACTTTTGGCCTTTAATTTTCAAAGACTATATTGAAGCAATCAAATGTTGCCATCCTTGTCAAGTTTATACTCAGAAAATGCATGCGCATCCAACTCCACTTTTCCTGTTATCTTTGTCGGTCCATTTACAAAGTGGGGGATTGTTTTTACTACTTGTAATCCACCTTCGGCATGGAATCACAAGTACATCATTATGGCTGTAGACTACTTTACAAAGTATTTGAGGCCATGCCTACTTTCAAAAATGATAGTGAGATAGTAGCCTTGTTTCTCTTCAACCAGGCTATTTCATGATTTGGTATCCCAAGAGAGATTGTCACTGACCATGGTAGTCACTTCCAAAATAAACTAATGACCGAATTGGCTCTCAAGTTTGGCTTGCGGCAGGAGCATTCATCTCCATATTATCCTCAGGCCAATGGGTAGGTTGAAGCCGTGAATAAGTCCCTTAAGCCCATCCTGCAAAGGACAATTGATAAAGCTTGATCCAATTGGCACATCATGTTGTACCCGACACTTTTGGCATATCGAACTTCAGTTAATACTCCCACTGGTTTTACTTCTTTTCAACTAGTTTACGGGTTGGAATCTATCTTCCCTATTGAATGTGAAATTTCATCCCTTAAGCTAGTTTTAGAACTTCTTCCCGATACATCTAGTCTCAAGAACGCCTCGTTCATTTGGAACATCTTGATGAGCAGCATTGAGATGCGGCCATAATAAACGAAGCCCATAAGAAGAGGATTAAAACCCAATATGATAAAGTTGTCCGTCCTTGGGTTTTTTCTGAAGGTGACCTTGTCATAGTCTATGACCAAGACAAAGATGCCCTAGGGGCGGGCAAGTTCAAATCTATGTAGTATGGTCCCTTTATAGTCAAATGTTTTGGAAATAGGGGCTTATGAATTAATTGATTTTGAAGGGAACAAGCTAGAGGAGCCTAGAAATGGGCTCTACCTTAAGAAGTATTTTGCTTAGGCTTCGGCCGAGCAATTGTTTGTTTGTATATATTGTATCTTTCTACATATGTTTCTGGCGTTTTTGTGATATTGGTATTTTATGATCTACTTTGGTAGGTATTGATGGATGATTTTATATATTTCAGATTCATCGATGGTGCAAGTAGGCACACTTAGAATCTTGCTTCCGCTACTTGGGTCATTTATTATCCATCTAGCCAGTTGATGGTGTCGAGGGGAGTATGTATTAGTCCTACTTCGAACAACATTGTTGAATATACTATTGTTCTTAATTTACTATCTGAAGCAATATCTTATGGGATTGATTCGTTGGTATTTTATCTAGACTCACAATTAGTAGTGTCGCAATTAAATAACACTTATTGGGTTCGCGATCCTTATTTATATCACAAATTTTTGAGACTGAGAGTGTTGCAACGATCATTTATTTATATCACATATGTTCACATTCCACAATCTGAGAATTCATTAGCAAACCCTATTGCTAATCAAGCATTATATTAGCACATTAATCATTCATCAAATTAAATAACATAAAAAAAATAAAAAATAAAATCGAATCTGTATATATATCATAAAATTTCTTGTATATAGATGGAGTGTTCATAAAATAATATACAAAATTGGGACAAGATACCCTTAAAATTTGGGCTTATGCCCATAATCATGTCGAGTCATACATAGATCTATCTATCGACCCGACTCAGGATGAGTGGCTAAAAAGTTAACCACAGTGTTGGCTACACACCGAAGTATCCACACCCAATCCCATGGTACCCCTACCACACGGCGTTGCATCTCCTCAGGTAGGTCCTCTATAGCTATCATAGGTACCTGGTGAGTTAGTCTCACCAAGTTTCTCTAAACAACATAAAGGACTCTCTCTGTCTCAGTTGCCGCCTCTTCGACCCCTCTTCCGCGATGCCCGTGCCTCGGAAATCCATCAAGTCTACTTGGACCCACATATAGAACATGGTCATTATATTTTGTTAGTATTTTGTCTCATCAAAAATATTTTCTAAGTTAATTTCATATTAAAAAATCCAAAAAATCTTTAAAAACTCACAACAACTTAAAAATTGTTACATATGTCTCTCTATGTTGTATTTGGTGGTAGCACTAAGTCTGGATCTCCTCGGAAATCCATGTCGGCATATGGGTAGTCATTGACCACGATGATTTGTTGATCCCACCAGGTGAAAAACTCATCATCAAAATTCGTTCTAGGCACGTCACCACCCCCAAGGCGCTTCATCAACTCCGCCCGTCTACCCATTCATGGATATCTACGGTTGCTGATGGACATTGATACTTTGGGACGTAGCCCAGGTACCTTCTCGAAGAAGAATGAACACAAGATGGTTCCATATCCAAAATTCTTCATTTGACCCCTCTGTATAGAGGTCAATTGACTCTTCATGTTAGTTAGAAGAGGTGTTCACCAGTCAAATACTGTGGGAAGACATTCCACTACCAGGCTCATAGATACTCGTGACGCCTGATGCAGGGAAGCTGACTCATTTATTTGTGCAATGGTTTTGATAATTTGGAATTTGACTTCCAATCTTCTCTGGATGTCTAGGACAATATATATGGACATAGTCTTCCACCAAAAGACTACCTCTTGTCCTGCCTGTTGAATGCATGATCTCCCCTCTTCGGGAGGGACCGGTAATAAAATAGATATCTTCGACCTCAATCCGTAGAGGCATCTAGTCTATCATGAAAGTGTCATCCTCTGCGCTCTAGTGGTGGATCAAAAGTTCTAGCAAGCACGTATTGGCTTTCATATTTGGCATTTTGAAGAACATAAGTAAGCCACAGCCTCTCAGAGCATCCAATGCATTTTGGTCATTCATTACCTCATTATCAATAGTGGTATGCTCTCTTTCCCTCCATGTGATAATCATCCTGCAAAAAATGAAGTTTCAACAGTTAGTTTATATGTTAAAAGTTTAACTCGCGTACATGCGGTTTCCCTTTACACACAGTCACGTGTAGGGCCATCGTATACGCGGGTTACTCACATCCAACCCACGTGTACATAGAGTTGAATTTTTGGGCATAGTTTCCCATAGTCAAAACTTCGAAAAAACTTCTAAAAGCTATCATAAAACATTTCAAGTAGGATTTGAGGATTACTTGGAGACTTTGGGGTGATTTGTATTGTCCAATTGTTCAGAGGAAATCTTGCTTCGATTTTCTCCATAGCTCTTTGTTCCAAACAAAAATGAAAAAGCTGTAAGTCCAAAAGTCATTATATAAATTTGAAATTGAAAAATATTTTTTCAAAAATTGATTTTTGTCTCATGGATTTTTTGACCTGTGGGCTTGGATTGTCGAGAGTGGTTTGTTTTTTATAGGAAATTTTGGAGACTTCTTCGAGATATTGTTTCGGTCCCATGACAGATGACCCGTTATGGTAGGTATCGTTCTCTCACTAGCATTTAGGTTAGGTATGACCCGCGTATATGTATTAAACAATTGAAAGAATTAAATTTCCTTAATTATGGGCAGAGTTCACAGGTTTTACCTATTGATTACCTCCTATTTCCCGTGGCCCAACTATTTTCCAACTAAAAAATAATTGGGAGAGGTATAGATAGACCTCTATGGGGAGGCCTTAAGGAGGGGAAGAGGTAGATTTATTATACTGAGCTTATCCTTGACTGAGTCTGATGAATCCCTATGCCTCATGCACTTCCCCAAGCTTCAGGAAACCCTTGTTTCCTTGATTATAGATATCATTCTTTTTGCTTGAGATATCATGGTGTTGGTGATGGAAGAAGATTGTTGAAGGCTGGGATAGGATGAATCCAGAGGATGGTTCAGCTTGGAGCCAAAGAAAGGCTCAGGTGAATTCTCTCCATGTTATTTATAGCTTAATGCAATAAAAGAAATGTTGTCTTGTTTCTGAAATTAACTATTTTTATGCATCAAATTATGTTTTAATTCATATATGAACATCGTTTTGATGTATGATCAATCATTTATTTATATTATATAATGTTAATTTCGTGAATATACTTTACTTCTATACTGCTATGTATGTTCTAATTAAATGATTTTCAGGTTTGAACAACATCGGGAGTTCCAGAGGGTCTGAACCCTGCGGGAACTACTCAAATGAACGAAATTCGGGTACGGTCACTCTTACATAGTTTTATAATAGAAGCATCTTGACTAAGTTGTTTCTTGTTGTAGTTTGCTTCTACTTTGTTGGGGTTCTAACCCAAATCCCTAGGGTGCTTCCACCCGAAACACAGAGTAGACATGGTGAGCAGTGTTGTTGATCGCATGCAAGCAATTCAACAACATGCATATCGTTGAGCGCATGCATGCAATCCAACCCATTCAACACACTCACCAAGGAAAAGACAAGTAGAAAGTCCAACTGGGGCTAAACATGCACTTCGACAAGTTGATGCACATGGCCACCAACACACACTTGAAGATCATCACAGACACTATGCATCAGTGTGTTTTCGGTTCAACCATAACCAAGAAGACCATGCGCATGTTAGTAGACAAGTTGGATGAAGGGGTTGAACCAATGCACTAGTTGCAATGGAGGTAAGAGTTCACTTCAGCAAGATGTCACCATGAGGTACATGCATACCATCACGAACAACCAAGCTTGGCATCAGCTAACCAGCTTCACCATCACCATCATGTCGAAGAGTTGGTCTCACCACAGCGGACCAAGTGTCAGTGATGTCTTGCAAGGCTTTCTTAAGCCATGTTGTCTCACATGAGTACTTGTGCATTTTAATGTTGAGTCGTGTCAAGTGTAAGTCGAGTGTCAACAGTTGGATGTAATAGTCATAGAATAGGTGAAGTGTCATGAGGGTAGTTGAACTGTCACAAAGGGGAAAGTCAAGGGTCACCCCACCCTTTGCTATAACTAGTCCTTTATAACTCATTGTATAGGCTTTTGGTCAGCCATATCTTGAAGAAGGCTTGGACAGTATTGTAACGTGCCTTGGCTTCTCCACTACATGGAGCTAGTACATCTCTTTGGAGGAGCAGGCAGATGTGGCCGTAACATTCCAATGTTGGGGCTAGCAGGTTTACATGGATGTATTGTATGATTGAGACTTACACTTATTTATATAATAAGAGCCAACACATTTTCATGCATATTTTGTTATTGTCGTTGGGTTGCTCTAATTTCCTTAATGATATATGTTTTTTAACTTACGTACTTGTGTATGAACTGATTCACATGCAATTATATGAATCTTGTTGTTAATGTGTTGTATATGTTGTTAATGGCATCAGTGTCTGTGTCGACTGCTCTTCCAAACATTAGACAAACCTTTCACATGAACCTTGTTGTAATAACCATCGCACTCGTCTCGAACTGATCCGTGAGTGTTGTACGTGTTATCTTACCTTGTATGATGTGACCGCCACATCTGAGTGGACTGATCCACCGGAAGCTGTGCATGTCCTTTTGTGTTGTGTGTTCCTAGCCGATTTGGGACTGATCCCTTTCAACCTGGAACTCACCTTCACCTTCTTCTCCCTTCTAAGTGTTAGAACCTCTCATACATCGTCCTTGACTCACTACATCAGTCACACCCTTGCTACTGATGGAGTTATGTTACTTGCCTTTGCGCGACATCGCGGTCAAGGCATTACCTTATGACCCACTACTGGGACTCCTAAACCAAACGTCTGAGGTCTAATTGGGACTTCTTACTGGGGAGATCCCCTTGACAGGTTGGTGGGTCTAGCACCGTCAACGGGACTCAAGGAGTAGCTATCATTAAAGTAGAGTTGTTAAAGAAGGCATATGGAAGACAACATTCAAAACCAAGCAAGGTTTGTTTGAATGGCTTGTTATGCTTTTTGGTCTTCATCGTGCTCCTTCTACTTTCATGCATATGAAGAAAGATGTATTGAAGCCATTTCTAGACATGATAGCCTACTTGGATGACATTTTCATTTTCAGAAAATTTCATTATGAACATGTCATGTGTGAGAAAAAAATACTTGATGTCGTAAGTCAAGAACATTTGTTATTGAAGATGTCAAAGTATATGTTGGGTAAAACTTCTTTGATGTACTTGGACCATAATATTGGAGAACATGTGCTGAAGTTAGACCTCTCCAAGATTGATGCCGTTATGGATTGGTCAACACTCAAGATAGTCATCTGGATAAGATTTTTTTTGGGAGCAACCTAATGTTGGAGGAAAAATTTTGTTAATGTTTATTCTATTTTAATTCATTTGAATTCTTTGGCAGTTGTGAAGAAGGTCTTCCAGTGGGGAGGCAAACAACAAGAGGAATTTGATGCTTTGAAACAAAAGATCAGTTCAACCTTTATACTTGCTCTTTTAGGCTTGAAAAATTCATTTGAGTTTCAGGTTGATGTATGTGACTATGCCATGGGCACAGTCCTTATGCAACATGGTAAGCCCATTTCATTTCATGCGGAAATTTTAAATGGTTCAGTAACTAAGTTGCAGTGACAAAGGCACTTTCATCGGATGTGTTTTGTTCTAATATTCCACTTGGTCAAAAGGAATAAGAAAGGTATAAGCGACAACTTGTGGACATTCTTTCTAGGTCTATTGTTTTTGTAACTACTTTCCTCAAGCATCATTCTGTTTTGCATGAAAGTTATGATAAGAAAAATGCATACTTTCAAAATGTACATTCAAGCTTGAGTCAAAGGAATCAAGTAGAGGAATTTTTTTACCATTTGCATCATAATGTGTTGTATCATCTTGGTAAGAAGGATGGTGTTATTGATGGTAACATGGCCAAGGCCAAGGAGGTCATTGAATGACTCCAAATGGTAATTCAAACAGTGCGATATCAATTTGAAAATAGTAAAGGCAAGTACAAAACAAGGTACGACAAGAATCATGTAGACCACAAGTTCCAAGTTAGTGACGAAGTTTGGCTTCACATTAGCAAAGAGACGCTCCAAGTAGAAAGTGAAACGCTAAAACCAATTAGATATGATCCATTCACAATTTTGGAAAAAACTGGTAACAATGCCTTCAGGTTGGATTTGCCTTCATATATGAAAATTTATGTTGTTGTTAATGTTGAGAACTTAAGGTTGTAGGAATCTCCTTTGATTGAAGATCAAGGAGAAAATGTCCAAATTCCTTCCATTGAGGATTGTTCTCCTGAATACCTTGATGAAATACAATAAGACACCATTCTTAATAGAAGAACAAGGTCCTCAAAATGAGGGAATGTGGATTACCTTCAAGTGGGGCTCAAAGGAACAAATCCCTCAAAATCCAAATGGATCGAGATTGGGAAGGTGAGGGAACTGTACCCTCACTTGCTAGACAACTGAAAGTGATCCTTTGGGGTCCAAAAGACTTTCATTGGGGAGGAATGATCAGGGGCTCAAAAAAATAGCTCAAAATTCAAAGTTGTCAGATTAGCTTGTAACCTGAATGACTGTGTAGTGCTCTTCATCTGGAATCCAGTGCAACTCATTTCGCATGAAAACAAACGTTGTATTCTCCCAGAAACATATTCTATTCGTTTTCCCAAACAGGTGAATTTTTGCAAAATGTGATAGCTCAGTCAACAGTCCATAATGCTGATGTGGCCCTGACTATGTAGGTATATGTGGTAGGTTGACTGGTCAACATCCTCTGGGGAATTACATTGTTCCAAGTGGCACGTTCTCATGGGTGCAATTTGGCATATTTTTATTGGGTGGTTGGTGGCCAACCACTCTCTAACACGCAGCTTAGCTAGAGGCCACCACATGGCAGCCCGAGGGACACCAAAATTTTGGGTCAAAGTTGGGGCAATAGCAACGAGGGTCAAACCCACAACCACCAAGCGATATTCCAAAACCTTCTACCAATGTGCCACTAGTTATGACTTAACCATATTATAACTCGGCATATACTTAAATTGTAAGGGCACACCAATCTGGGGAAGGGGCTAGCCCTTGGACGCGCCACCAAAAAATGACCGCCAGCGATTGGAGCTAGGACCCAACTGGCAGGGGTGGGCTGTTGGCCTTAACCCCGGGCTCCCATATGGCCACAATTTGTGGAATTAATATGTCAGAGAACATTTAAAGTGTCTGACAATTTCGCTTGAAAATCAGCAAAATTGTGGCTGCATTAATGCGTTTTGGGGCGAATTTGTAGGATGGTGCTGAATTTTGGGGAATTTGTGGTGTGATTAGCAAAAAACTTGGAAAGGCCATAGCTTCTTCAGTGGTTGACCAAATCAGGAGGAGAAAGATGTTACAAAATGATTTTGGGAATTCTAGAGCTACTGGAACAGGTTTCAAATCTTTCTCAGCATTGTAAACTAATGTATCCACACTTTCAAGCATAATAGAGAGGGTCAAGCCATTGGAAGCTGGACCAAGGAGTCGTAATCCAGGAGGGTGAACTCCTTCATCATGTGCTTCTCTGATATTTTTTATGGTGATGTTTATGTCTATTAAATGCTGTTGTTCAATCATTTGTTTATGTTGATTTACACATAAAATTTACATGAAAACTCTCAAATCTCATGTTTGTACTTGAAATTAACCTCATGAATCCTTAATCATTTTTAACATAAGAAAAGGAATTTAGTACAACAAACTAATTATCCCAATCAGATCATGTGTTTTACACTGGGTGTAGCTATATGTGTTTTGTTGTATGTTGGGTGTAGGTGCATGCATTGTGTGGTGATGTATGTCGTGTGTGTGTGTGTGTGTGTGTGTGTGATGTGCACTATGTGTATGTGTATGTGATTAAAGAGCAAAAAAGACATTGGGTGTTTGTTGGGTGTAGCAACCAATTCAGTGTGTGCATGGAAAGGGAAAAGGTATAAGAAAAGGGTGAATTGAAGGATAAGTATCAATATTTTATTTGAGTTATAGTTATGCATGGGATCTATGATTCTAATTTATGATGGTTACATGTGATCTATGACTCTAATTTATGATGGTTACATGTAATTTATGATTCTGATTTATGATGATTGTGTTTTGAGCTAACCAGATGTGGTATGTTTATACATGATGATTTGATCAGAGAGCTAGTTTGACTTGCTGTGACAGGAAGTAAACAAAATTGCATGTGTACATTATTGGCGAGCTACAAATGAGGTATGGTTTGAATTTATTTTAATTGATTTTAAATCTAGTGGAAATTATCTACTTGGCACAAGAAAGCATGGAAAATGCTCAAGCTGGATGGTTGAAATTGATTGCAAGAATGTTAACAGCAACAGTGAAAGGAATTGGAATAGGAAGCAATATGTTGGTAAATAACTTCAAGGGCAAGGCCATTGTGGGACACTGGTACCCAATAGTGTCCATTTATTGCCATGACCATGCTATGACGGTTTTGAGGTAGGGATATGCCTTACTTTTTTGGACCTTCCTTTGTGAGGAAACCTTGCTAAGGGAGGGGTCACCCTAGGGACTGTGTAGCAAAGCAGGGGTTTCCCACGGAACTTGGAAGGTGTGTGACTACACGAAACAGGGTGACTAGATTGCCCAAGGGACTATGTAGTAGAGAAGGGAAGGTCGGGGAATACATTTTCTTTTGTCATTAGCATTTCCATATGGAATCAAAAGCACATTGGGAGTGTGACCTAGAACAATGAGTCAGTAACTGTTCAGTGAGAGAACAAGTAGCGCAAGGATTGTAGCACTGGAAATTGGATGTGGGTTTGAATTTGTAAGTGTATCTTGGACTTCTTGGGAAGGAGGTGAATCCTCATACTAATTTTGAGGGTGGAGGTATGAGCCTATGGATTCCATTGTTGTTGATGCAAGTACCATATCCTTTTATTTGTTGGTTGAGAAAATGTGCATATGTGTATATGTGTATATTATTATAAATATTGTATCGAGTTGGATTTTTATAAAAGTCCCATAAATAGTATGATTATTTTTTGGTTGAAGAAAATGTGTATGAGTATATATGTGGTTATTATTGTAAATACCATAATGAGTTGTGTTATAAAGCTCCAATAAACGATATGTTTGTCATGCTTTATCAATGGTCATTGTAAATACTGCAATGAGTTGTGTTATGAATCTCCATGGGTAATACGTTTTGTTTTCAGCACCTTGCTAGTTTATATGTGTCATTGAACACTGAGGAAAGTGTCCCCCCAAGGGGGAGTGTTTTGTAACAGCCTGGGTTAAAAATTCATGTAAAAAAAGATATAACCAAGGTAGTAGGACACATATTCCAAACTAAGTAGTGGGAAAAACATCCTAGTGGGTGTTCATTTGATTTATTATGGCTAAGGAAATTGGAAAGGGCATTGGCTAAGGCAAAGAGGAATTAATTGGTATTTATTTATGAAAATAAAGGAAAATAGTAGAAAAGGAAGGTGAAATGTCACATATTTGCATGAGAAGGAAATTGAAGGAAAAATGAAGGAAATTGAATAAATTAGAGGCCTCAATGATAAAAAGGCTTATGAGGATTAGTTCATGGCCTTTTTCAATTCACTTATAGCTCTCTCTTCTATTCTCTCATTCTCTGATACTCTTGTACACTTAGAGTATTTTTGGAGCACTCTTGGAGCATTGTGGCATAATTTGGATTTGGAGGAAGAAGGAAAACACCAATAGGAGAGTGCAAGGGAATAGGTGGATCAACGAATATAAATTTATTGCTTTGTATATGTCGAGTTGCATGTATATTTTCTTTCCTAGTTTTGGCATGCATGGCACATGCATGTGGTTTCTTGGTTATGAGTTTTTATTGGCATCAAGGATTTCCTCAATTGACAATGGTTTTTCCTAGCCTTGCCATTTCCTAAATAGCCATGGTGTTATGGGTTTTCCCATTTGTTTTCTGATTAGTTCTCGTGTTCCTTATGGTGGTGGTTTGAGTTATTAGTTCCTGGACCCTTGGTTGGAAACATGTTATGGAATCCCTAGAACAACCTCAGTTGAGTTACTAACCCTGGTTGTACAAATGCTCTAGAGCCATGCGGCAGCTGTGAGTTGAGTTACTAGTCCTAGAGTCGGGTTGGAACAAATTCTCTTGAGCCCTAGACAACTTGGATAGAGACCAATCTGGTGATGGTTTGATCAGATATTGATCGAGGACATTAAGGACCAATTAGGTGCCGACATGTGGCAAGCTCAGAGGCTGCCACATGGCCCCGGAATGGTTATGTAAAATTTGTTGGGGTCTAACGGAATCAAACCCATGACCTCCGGCAAGAGAGGACAACTCTTAACCAACTCCGCTCAACGTGTTTCTTAATAGCTTAAGGTTGCATTGCATATTTATGTTATAAAAGTTTGAGGTTTGTTTTATAAAGCACTTCAATCCATGTCATTGATCTGACCTCTCCAGTTCCAACGGATATCATGTCGTCCACTCCAAACTAACTGGACAATCTCAACCATTGATGTATTCCACTCAATCTAACGGTTGTCACGCAATCTCATGCAGATTCATGCACGACGGTTAATACTCTGAGGGCACGCGAGAAAAGTTGTTTTGGCGTGCTACGTGTCAACCGTTGAGGCTAATCACGTGCTTTTGGTAAAATACAACTTACAGCCTTTCGCCAGTGCGAGAAACCTCGCTTTGCTTATCAATACCATGGTTGAAGGATTAATCATGACCACCAGATATATGCGCGATAAGGTCTTGTCCCTAACCACTGAGGTATACCACCCATATGTGCGCCAGGAAGTTAATGTAACGGTGACCTCTGACGTTCAACCTGGCAGAGCAGATAAACTTAGGCGGATATGCTAAGTTTAGTTGGAGTCAGGTGTAGTTCGCCAAAATTGGTGGAGTATCCCTAGAGGATATTGCATAAAGGCACTCCAAGAGCAGTTTTCGATAGAGAGAAGACAGGAAACAGAGGAGAGACAGAGAAGCTCAAAGAAGCAGAGAGAATGAAACAAGAGGCTTTCTAGGCTAATTGGAGCCTTTTGAAGTCGATGGAATAATCCAGAGAAGCTGAGGAAGTAATCTTCATGGATAATTTCATCCAAGAAAATTGATTTTGGAGCTCAAAGCCACCAGGGGTTGGAGGCAGTTGTAGTAGATACTGGTACTCATTCTCAGTGAACCAATAGTCAATTCTGACTGTAATGAGCCTTCTAAATTGATTTTCAAGATCTATGGAAGCATATGAAGACTTGTAAAGTCTGAGATGCTAAAGCGAAGTTTTAGGCAGCAAATGATCAAATGATCAGTCTGTTGTTGGTGTCTGATATGTGCTGGAAACAGTAGAAGAAGTTTCAAAGACAGTTGAAGAATTCTGAAGGAGTTAGTGCCATCAAGAAGCTGAAGGTAGCTCAGAGCACTGATTGAAGGAATCAAGTCTAAGGAAGCTTAGATCTATTTGTAGAGTGATGACAGCCATGATAGGGATTTAGATGGTATTCCAATCCAAACTCCCCGCATCAATACCAGTGCTCCCCGAACCATCTTGCAGGTATCTTTCTCAAACACTGTCTTTACACCTGCATCATCCAACTTGCTTATAGAAATCAGATTTCTGCCCAATGCAAGAATATACAGAACACCCGGAAGTGTTCTAACCCTTCCACATTGCAACTTCAACTTTACTTTTCCACGACCAACAATTCTAGCCTTCCTGTCATCCCCCAAGAAGACATCACCACCATCATATTTCTCATACTTGCATAACCACTCTCTATGGGGAGTGAAGTGAAAGGATGCACCTGAGTCAATCAACCATGCCTCATGATCTACATGTGTACTTGAAGAAGCCAAGTACATATCGTCACCTTCATCTGAGGTGGTTTTTGCCTCTACAGAAGGAGAATCATCATATCCATTTCCTTTATTAGAAGCTTTAGATTTATAGTCCCTTTTGAAGTGCCCTTCCTTTCCGCATTTCCATCATAGCACCTTTATAGGTTCTCCTAAAGAATTATATTTCCCTCTAGATTTAGATCTCCCACTCGATGACTTATTTTTGTTTTTGTTCTGGGACCGTCCTCGTACAGACATGGAATCACCATTCTAGCTCTCCATATTTTTCCATCTCATCTCCTCCATCAGCAAGGATAAGACTATTTCATCAAACTACAAGGCAGTTGCATTGCTACCTATTGCAATAACTAGACTATCCCATGAATCTGGTAGAGAACACAGCAAACTAATGCACTTATCTTCATCTGAAATTTTAATATCAACAGATGCTAACTGACTTACCATAGTATTAAATGCGTTCAAATTCTCTATCACTGAGTCTCCATCTTTCATCCTCAGATTATACAGCTTTTTCTGCAAGAACAATTTATTCACCAGAGACTTAGATTGGTACGAAGTCCCTAACTTGTCCCACAAAGCCTTCGCCGTAGCTTCCCCTGATACATTCAACAATACTGAATCTGAGACACACAATCGTATTGTGCTTTTTTCCTTCCAATCCAACTTCTTCCATTCTTCATCGGAGACTCCCGTTGGTTTAGTACCTGGATCTACCGCGATCCACTGATCTTTATCCACTAACAAATCCTCCATCTTGATTTTCCACAACTCAAAACTCTAACCATTAAATTTCTCGATCTCTGTCTTTCCAATGCTCGCCATCTTCTTTCACCACTACAATCAATCTCGCAAATATCCCACTGAATAGGGTCTACCACAGGCCTGAGCAAAACCCCTCAGCAACAAAGGCGTCGCCTTGAACCCAAAACTGCTCTGATACCAAATGTAGGTTTTAACCCCATACAGAAATTACCTACATACGAATTCTAAAACACAGAAAATAAACAATGCGAGAGCATAACACATAAAACAGATATACACAGAGATTTTCCCCTTGATCCCAAAACCGGGACTACCAGCTTGATTTTTCATTATATTCCTTTCAATGTTATAATACATATTTATACATGCCAAAGCATCCAATACCATGGACCTAAAACCATTGCGTCCAATACCATGGACCGAAAACCATCGCATCCAAAAAAATGTGCGAAAATCATGCACAAAACCATAGGTAGGTCTGCCCAACCTAACATAGGGCCCAAAACCAAAATTTTCCAGGGCCCAACCTAACATTTGCATACAAGAAGATGCCTTTTAGCCTTAAAAATGTTGGAGCTACTTTTCAACGGGCCATGTCTTATGCTTTTCACGACATCAAACATTTTATCGAAGCATACCTGGATGACTTAGCTGCTCATTCTCGCAAGAGAATTGATCATCCTACCCACCTTTGGTTAGTCTTTGAGAGATGCCATTTTTATAAAATCTGATTGAATCCGAATAAGTGTGTTTTTGCGGTCACATCCAGTTAGCTGTTAGTATTCATTATATCAACTAAAGGGATTCGAGTTGATCCTTTCAAGGTTGAGGCAATAATTCAGTTGCCTCCCCCATCTTCCATTCGTCAACTTCAAAGTCTACAAGGAAAGGAAAATTTCTTGAGGAGATTCATAGCAAATTACACCAATATTACTAAGGGATTTATGCATTTGCTTAAGAAAGGAATTCCATTTTTATGGGACGATTCCGTGCAATGATCTTTTGATGCTTTCAAAAATGCATTAACCTCTGCTCCATTATTGAGTCCACTAGATTATGGAAAATATTTCCTTTTCTATCTCGCTGCGGCAGAATCAACCATCAATATGGTTCTGGTTCAGGAGGATGATGCTCTCAGTGAGCATGTAATCTACTACTTGAGTCAAGGCTTAGTAGGACCTAAGCTACGCTATTCTCCCTTTGAGAAATTGGCCTCGACGGCTGTCCATGCTGTCTAGCAGCTTTGTCATTACATTCTGCTTTGCAAAATGTTCATCTTAGTGGTTTTCAATCCTTTTTAGTTTGGCCTCAGTGGGTGAGTGACTGGGAGCAAGTATAATCGATGAATTTTTATTTTGCAAGAATTCAATCTCGAATTCTTGTCAGCTAAATCTAAGAAATCATTAGTTTTTGAGGAGTTCATTTCAGAGCTACCTTGTGAGGAAGCTATTTTTTATGAGGAAAATTTTCCCGACGAACACTTATTCCTCATTTCTTCACATGATCCTTAATACGGAGATATCATTATATATCTCCAGACTTCGAATTTTCCACTTGCTTTCTCCAAAGATGAGAGTTGAAAGTTACATCACCTTGCCAAAAACTATGTTATTATTGGTGATACATTATATCATAGAGGGGTTGACTCACTCCTTAGGTGTTGCTTAACTTTGGAATAAGCTAAGTCAGTACTTAATGATTGCCACAGTGGAGCTTGTGGTGGTCATCTATCGGGGCTTGCAACAGCCCAAAAAAATTTGCGAGAAGGCTACTTTTGGCCTTTAATTTTCAAAGACTATATTGAAGCAATCAAATGTTGCCATCCTTGTCAAGTTTATACTCAGAAAATGAATGCGCATCCAACTCCACTTTTCCTGTTATCTTTGTCGGTCCATTTACAAAGTGGGGGATTGTTTTTACTACTTGTAATCCACCTTCGGCATGGAATCACAAGTACATCATTATGGCTGTAGACTACTTTACAAAGTTGTTTGAGGCCATGCCTACTTTCAAAAATGATAGTGAGACAGTAGCCTTGTTTCTCTTCAACCAGGCTATTTCATGATTTGGTATCCCAAGAGAGATTGTCACTAACCATGGTAGTCACTTCCAAAATAAACTAATGACCGAATTGGCTCTCAAGTTTGGCTTCCGGTAGGAGCATTCATCTCCATATTATCCTCAGGCCAATGGGTAGGTTGAAGCCGTGAATAAGTCGCTTAAGCCCATCCTGCAAAGGACAATTGATAAAGCTTGATCCAATTGGCACATCATGTTGTACCCGACACTTTTGGCATATTGAACTTCAGTTAATACTCCCACTGGTTTTACTTCTTTTCAACTAGTTTACGGGTTGGAATCTATCTTCCCTATTGAATGTGAAATTTCATCCCTTAAGCTAGTTGTAGAACTTCTTCCCGATACATCTAGTCTCAAGAACGCCTCGTTCATTTGGAACATCTTGATGAGCAGCATTGAGATGCGGCCATAATAAACGAAGCCCATAAGAAGAGGATTAAAACCCAATATGATAAAGTTGTCCGTCCTTGGGTTTTTTCTGAAGGCAACCTTGTCATAGTCTATGACCAAGACAAAGATGCCCTAGGGGCGGGCAAGTTCAAATCTATGTAGTATGGTCCCTTTATAGTCAAATGTTTTGGAAATAGGGGCTTATGAATTAATTGATTTTGAAGGGAACAAGCTAGAGGAGCCTAGAAATGGGCTCTACCTTAAGAAGTATTTTGCTTAGGCTTCGGCCGAGCAATTGTTTGTTTGTATATATTGTATCTTTCTACATATGTTTCTGGCGTTTTTGTGATATTGGTATTTTATGATCTACTTTGGTAGGTATTCATGGATGATTTTATATATTTCAGATTCATCGATGGTGCAAGTAGGCACACTCAGAATCTTGCTTCCGCTACTTGGGTCATTTATTATCCATCTAGCCAGTTGATGGTGTCGAGGGGAGTATGTATTAGTCCTACTTCGAACAACATTGTTGAATATACTGTTGTTCTTAATTTACTATCTGAAGCAATATCTTATGGGATTGATTCGTTGGTATTTTATCTAGACTCACAATTAGTAGTGTCGCAATTAAATAACACTTATTGGGTTCGCGATCCTTATTTATATCACCAATTTTTGAGACTGAGAGTGTTGCAACGATCATTTATTTATATCACATATGTTCACATTCCACAATCTGAGAATTCATTAGCAAACCCTATTGCTAATCAAGCATTATATTAGCACATTAATCATTCATCAAATTAGATAACATAAAAAAAAATAAAAAAAATAAAAAATAAAAAATAAAATCGAATCTGTATATATATCATAAAATTTCTTGTATATAGATGGAGTGTTCATAAAATAATATACAAAATTGGGACAAGATGCCCTTAAAATTTGGGCTTATGCCCATAATCATGTCGAGTCATACATAGATCTATCTATCGACCCGACTCAGGATGAGTGGCTAAAAAGTTAACCACAGTGTTGGCTACACACCGAAGTATCCACACCCAATCCCATGGTACCCCTACCACACGGCGTTGCATCTCCTCAGGTAGGTCCTCTATAGCTATCATAGGTACCTGGTGAGTTAGTCTCACCAAGTTTCTCTAAACAACATAAAGGACTCTCTCTGTCTCGGTTGCCACCTCTTCGACCCCTCTTCCGCGACGCCCGTGTCTCGGAAATCCATCAAGTCTACTTGGACCCACATATAGAACATGGTCATTATATTTTGTTAGTATTTTGTCTCATCAAAAATATTTTCTAAGTTAATTTCATATTAAAAAATCCAAAAAATCTTTAAAAACTCACAACAACTTAAAAATTGTTACATATGTCTCTCTATGTTGTATTTGGTGGTAGCACTAAGTCTGGATCTCCTCGGAAATCCATGTCGGAATATGGGTAGTCATTGACCACGATGATTTGTTGATCCCACCAGGTGAAAAACTCATCATCAAAATTCGTTCTGGGCACGTCACCACCCCCAAGGCGCTTCATCAACTCCGCCCGTCTACCCATTCATGGATATCTACGGTTGCTGATGGACATTGATACTTTGGGACGTAGCCCAGGTAACTTCTCGAAGAAGAATGAACACAAGATGGTTCCATATCCATAATTCTTCATTTGACCCCTCTGTATAGAGGTCAATTGACTCTTCATGTTAGTTAGAAGAGGTGTTCACCAATCAAATACTGTGGGAAGACATTCCACTTCCAGGCTCATAGATACTCGTGATGCCTGATGCAGGGAAGCTGACTCATTTATTTGTGCAATGGTTTTGATAATTTGGAATTTGACTTCCAATATTCTCTGGATGTCTAGGACATTATATATGGACATAGTCTTCCACCAAAAGACTACCTCTTGTCCTGCCTGTTGAATGCATGACCTCCCCTCTTCGGGAGGGACCGGTAATAAAATAGATATCTTCGACCTCAATCCGTAGAGGCATCTAGTCTATCATGAAAGTGTCATCCTTTGCGCTCTAGTGGTGGATCAAAAGTTCTAGCAAGCACGTATTGGCTTTCATATTTGGCATTTTGAAGAACATAAGTAAGCCACAGCCTCTCAGAGCATCTAATGCATTTTGGTCATTCATTACCTCATTATCAATAGTGGTATGCTCTCTTTCCCTCCATGTGATAGTCATCCTGCAAAAAATGAAGTTTCAACAGTTAGTTTATATGTTAAAAGTTTAACTCGCGTACATGCGGTTTCCCTTTACACATAGTCACGTGTAGGGCCATCGTATACGCGGGTTACTCACATCCAACCCACGTGTACATAGAGTTGAATTTTTGGGCATAGTTTCCCATAGTCAAAACTTCGAAAAAACTTCTAAAAGCTATCATAAAACATTTCAAGTAGGATTTGAGGATTACTTGGAGACTTTGGGGCGATTTGTATTGTCCAATTGTTCAGAGGAAATCTTTCTTCGATTTTCTCCATAGCTCTTTGTTCCAAACAAAAATGAAAAAGCTGTAAGTCCAAAAGTCATTATATAAATTTGAAATTGAAAAATATTTTTTCAAAAATTGATTTTTGTCTCATGGATTTTTTGACCTGTGGGCTTGGATTGTCGAGAGTGGTTTGTTTTTTATAGGAAATTTTGGAGACTTCTTCGAGATATTGTTTCGGTCCCATGACAGATGACCCGTCATGGTAGGTATCGTTCTCTCACTAGCATTTAGGTTAGGGAAAACCTTTTTCCACTGCATCTTACATACTAGGCTCCATTCACCGATACATTAGTTGTAGGGTTGACCCCATCGTATCTTGGTTAGCAAACCATTTTCACTCACCGATTTTTTAAATCATGATGTGATGGTAGATCCATCCTTTACATCGGCATCTTAGTTAGAACCTCACTGACATTGGTTGCCCATGCTGCTACACTGAGTAGGCTCGGGAGTCCTCTTTATTCCAACCATGACTTATGCATTGAAGACACATTCTCTTTTCTTCTGCGCTAATTTATGGCCTTATACCCTAGAGGCTCCTTTGTGTTGATTTGTACTGCTACATCGCATTTTGACTATTTGCACCTTTTGGCCTTGAGCTGACTTCACTTGGACTCGTGTTTAAGCCACTTATTTGACCATGTCTTCTGCAAAGTAAACCATGCAATCACTTAGCTTCTAAAACTTCACACATCCTTTTACCCGTGGAAAGAGCATCCCTTTGATTGTCCTTGACCAGTTTCGCCTCCCTGCATTGAACATAGGAATCTTCCCCTCCCAGGAACTAGATCATATGTTTCTCTGACACTGGTTATTTCCACTGTACTATAGCATTCTTTTATTCTTTTTCAGCTTAAAGAAAAAGACAAAAAAATTATATATTCCAAAAAGAGCGGGAACGGGATGACATTTCCATATTTTGTTGGCAGCTAGAGTGAGTTGTGTCGCCCTTGAACAAAGAACTCAAAAGAAAGTATCTCCTCCATTTGGGTGGGATTTAGTTTGACTTAGGAGCACCTTAACCTTGTCATTGAGTCAGTACTCCTCCGATTGGTTACCTATTCCATGCATATGGAGAGTTTTCTTATGCCTCTTGCATGACAAATTTATACAGAGTTATCATATGTTGCCATATAGTCATCATTGAGTCATGATTTTGTTCAAGGGAAGTAAACCTGAGTCAGCCTCTCTACAATGTCTCTTGACCTATTTTTCAGTCGGCCATCCCTGGTTGTTAGTTTCATGTTTGTCATCACATTAGTTATATTGGTCCTTTTCTCATGCCAGTTTGAGAAGGTCTCCATTGACTTCTCGCTGGCAGGTCTTGTCCTTATCGACTATGACAAATTTCTCTAAGCGTAGATCTAGAGCCGCACCCTGGCCCTATTTTCATCATTGATAGGTCACCTTGTGCTCAGCATCGATCAGTATCATGGTTCTTTTACTGAGTGGTTTCCCTTGTGTTCGACATAAACTTTCATTACCACACATTGCGATTCGTGTAGTGCCTTGGTTTCTATTTGACCCTATTGGTGGATTCCGCGCCTCTATGTCAGCTTTCATTATTGGTTGGTTCAGAGGGTTTCTATTGTGCACTAGATACATCTTGTGTACGCCGGAAACATGCTTCGGTTGGGTTACTACATCTTTTTCATCTGATTCATTCCACATTATTGGCCTAGGGGTTACATTCACGCTATATTGATGAAGGATTCCTTAATGCCTTCCTTCTAGCAGATCTTTTCCTATCGACTACAACTCATCTTCTCTAGGAAAAATATCTAGAGTCCATTTGGCAGTACCTTGGGGTTTACAGTAATCAATGGCAGATTCCTTCGCTATCGATAGTGGGAAACCATCATTGTCTCTTGATTTATAGATTCTTTCAAGTGTTCAAATTTAGCTGATTCATTCACACTTGTTAGATTGTCCTTGGTACCTTGACTCTCATTATCATTATCAGTGAGTAGTCTTGTGTTTGTTAACGGTAATACATCAATGACCTGTAATCAAATGATTTATCTCGTGTTCGACCTCAGATCATTCATTCCCATTGTGTAGAAATGTACCACGGTGATCAGTGAAGACCTCGAGTTGTATTAACATCTTTTGGTTCACTTGTCAGTTTCTCCTGTTGCTGCCAGTTGACACCATCCACCTTATATGTTGTAGTTCTTCATAGAAACATCTTATATGTTGGCATCTGAGTTGCGATGTAGTATCATTTTATTCCATCATGTCCATTTGGTACTATTGGGATTATTTTTTGACATCAGTGATCAACTTCATCCTTCAGCATCATTGATCATCTTCTTATTTGTGATATTTGGACATGTACTTTTTCGACCACAATTAGATGATCCATTATGTACTTTCAGTTCCTCTATACTAGTATACATATTGGATCTGCTTGTACTTGATATGCGAACATGCTTTACTTTATTTGAGCATGGGTATGCCCACCTTAGACAACAGTTTCTTTCTGATCTCTTTTGATGACTTGGAAGGTTGAATTCTGGGGAAGTCCTTATTAGTCTCAGCATGAATCTTTCCATACACTTAATACATTTCAGCCATCATGTACCCCTTCTGACCTCATATATTAGGGGGCATTTGTCATAGCACCATTTCCCACTTTTGCTATATGTGATTCTTTGTTTATGGCCTAAGGCAACCCCTCCTTCCAAACTTGGTCCAGATATATAAAAAATAGTGTTTTATTCCTTGTACACTACTTTTCCCTGAGCTAAAAGCATGTACATGTGGGCCATTCAATACCCAACCCGCGTATATGTATTAAACAATTAAAAGAATTAAATTTCCTTAATTATGGGCGGAGTTCACAGGTTTTACCTATTGATTACCTCCTATTTCCCGTGGCCCAACTATTTCCCAACTAAAAAATAATTGGGAGAGGTATAGATAGACCTCTATGGGGAGGCCTTAAGGAGGGGAAGAGGTAGATTTATTATACTGAGCTTATCCTTGACTGAGTCTGATGAATCCCTATGCCTCATGCACTTCCCCAAGCTTCAGGAAACCCTTGTTTCCTTGATTATAGATATCATTCTTTTTGCTTGAGATATCATGGTGTTGGTGATGGAAGAAGATTGTTGAAGGCTGGGATAGGATGAATCCAGAGGATGGTTCAGCTTGGAGCCAAAGAAAGGCTCAGGTGAATTCTCTCCATGTTATTTATAGCTTAATGCAATAAAAGAAATGTTGTCTTGTTTCTGAAATTAACTATGTTTATGCATCAAATTATGTTTTAATTCATATATGAACATCGTTTTGATGTATGATCAATCATTTATTTATATTATATAATGTCAATTTCGTGAATATACTTTACTTCTATACTGCTATGTATGTTCTAATTAAATGATTTTCAGGTTTGAACAACATCGGGAGTTCCAGAGGGTCTGAACCCTGCGGAACTACTCAAATGAACGAAATTCGGGTACGGTCACTCTTACATAGTTTTATAATAGAAGCATCTTGACTAAGTTGTTTCTTGTTGTAGTTTGCTTCTACTTTGTTGGGGTTCTAACCCAAATCCCTAGGGTGCTTCCACCCGAAACACAGAGTAGACATGGTGAGCAGTGTTGTTGATCGCATGCAAGCAATTCAACAACATGCATATCGTTGAGCGCATGCATGCAATCCAACCCATTCAACACACTCACCAAGGAAAAGACAAGTAGAAAGTCCAACTGGGGCTAAACATGCACTTCGACAAGTTGATGCACATGGCCACCAACACACACTTGAAGATCATCACAGACACTATGCATCAGTGTGCTTTCGGTTCAACCATAACCAAGAAGACCATGCGCATGTTAGTAGACAAGTTGGATGAAGGGGTTGAACCAATGCACTAGTTGCAATGGAGGTAAGAGTTCACTTCAGCAAGATGTCACCATGAGGTACATGCATACCATCACGAACAACCAAGCTTGGCATCAGCTAACCAGCTTCACCATCACCATCATGTCAAAGAGTTGGTCTCACCACAGCGGACCAAGTGTCAGTGATGTCTTGCAAGGCTTTCTTAAGCCATGTTGTCTGACATGAGTACTTGTGCATTTTAATGTTGAGTCGTGTCAAGTGTAAGTCGAGTGTCAACAGTTGGATGTAATAGTCATAGAATAGGTGAAGTGTCATGAGGGTAGTTGAACTGTCACAAAGGGGAAAGTCAAGGGTCACCCCACCCTTTGCTATAACTAGTCCTTTATAACTCATTGTATAGGCTTTTGGTCAGCCATATCTTGAAGAAGGCTTGGACAGTATTGTAACGTGCCTTGGCTTCTCCACTGCATGGAGCTAGTACATCTCTTTGGAGGAGCAGGCAGATGTGGCCGTAACATTCCAATGTTGGGGCTAGCAGGTTTACATGGATATATTGTATGATTGAGACTTACACTTATTTATATAATAAGAGCCAACACATTTTCATGCATATTTTGTTATTGTCGTTGGGTTGCTCTAATTTCCTTAATGATATATGTTTTTTAACTTACGTACTTGTGTATGAACTGATTCACATGCAATTATATGAATCTTGTTGTTAATGTGTTGTATATGTTGTTAATGGCATCAGTGTCTGTGTCGACTGCTCTTCCAAACATTAGACAAACCTTTCACATGAACCTTGTTGTAATAACCATCGCACTCGTCTCGAACTGATCCGTGAGTGTTGTACGTGTTATCTTACCTTGTATGATGTGACCGCCACATCTGAGTGGACTGCTCCACCGGAAGCTGTGCATGTCCTTTTGTGTTGTGTGTTCCTAGCCAATTTGGGACTGATCCCTTTCAACCTGGAACTCACCTTCACCTTCTTCTCCCTTCTAAGTGTTAGAACCTCTCATACATCGTCCTTGACTCACTGCATCAGTCACACCCTTGCTACTGATGGAGTTATGTTACTTGCCTTTGCGCGACATCGTGATCAAGGCATTACCTTATGACCCACTACTGGGACTCCTAAACCAAACGTCTAAGGTCTAATTGGGACTTCTACTAGGGAGATCCCCTTGACAGGTTGGTGGGTCTAGCACCGTCAACGGGACTCAAGGAGTAGCTATCATTAAAGTAGAGTTGTTAAAGAAGGCATATGGAAGACAACATTCAAAACCAAGCAAGGTTTGTTTGAATGGCTTGTTATGCTTTTTGGTCTTCATCGTGCTCCTTCTACTTTCATGCATATGAAGAAAGATGTATTGAAGCCATTTCTAGACATGATAGCCTACTTGGATGACATTTTCATTTTCAGAAAATTTCATTATGAACATGTCATGTGTGAGAAAAAAATACTTGATGTCGTAAGTCAAGAACATTTGTTATTGAAGATGTCAAAGTATATGTTGGGTAAAACTTCTTTGATGTACTTGGACCATAATATTGGAGAACATGTGCTGAAGTTAGACCTCTCCAAGATTGATGCCGTTATGGATTGGTCAACACTCAAGATAGTCATCTGGATAAGATTTTTTTTGGGAGCAACCTAATGTTGGAGGAAAAATTTTGTTAATGTTTATTCTATTTTAATTCATTTGAATTCTTTGGCAGTTGTGAAGAAGGTCTTCCAGTGGGGAGGCAAACAACAAGAAGAATTTGATGCTTTGAAACAAAAGATCAGTTCAACCTTTATACTTGCTCTTTTAGGCTTGAAAAATTCATTTGAGTTTCAGGTTGATGTATGTGACTATGCCATGGGCACAGTCCTTATGCAACATGGTAAGCCCATTTCATTTCATGCGGAAATTTTAAATGGTTCAGTAACTAAGTTGCAGTGACAAAGGCACTTTCATCGGATGTGTTTTGTTCTAATATTCCACTTGGTCAAAAGGAATAAGAAAGGTATAAGCGACAACTTGTGGATATTCTTTCTAGGTCTATTGTTTTTGTAACTACTTTCCTCAAGCATCATTCTGTTTTGCATGAAAGTTATGATAAGAAAAATGCATACTTTCAAAATGTACATTCAAGCTTGAGTCAAAGGAATCAAGTAGAGGAATTTTTTTACCATTTGCATCATAATGTGTTGTATCATCTTGGTAAGAAGGATGGTGTTATTGATGGTAACATGGCCAAGGCCAAGGAGGTCATTGAATGACTCCAAATGGTAATTCAAATAGTGTGATATCAATTTGAAAAGAGTAAAGGCAAGTACAAAACAAGGCACGACAAGAATCATGTAGACCACAAGTTCCAAGTTAGTGACGAAGTTTGGCTTCACATTAGCAAAGAGACGCTCCAAGTAGAAAGTAAAAAGCTAAAACCAATTAGATATGATCCATTCACAATTTTGGAAAAAACTGGTAACAATGCCTTCAGGTTGGATTTGTCTTCATATAGGAAAATTTATGTTGTTGTTAATGTTGAGAACATAAGGTTGTAGGAATCTCCTTTGATTGAAGATCAAGGAGAAAATGTCCAAATTCCTTCCATTGAGGATTGTTCTCCTGAATACCTTGATGAAATACAATAAGACACCATTCTTAATAGAAGAACAAGGTCTTCAAAATGAGGGAATGTGGATTACCTTCAAGTGGGGCTCAAAGGAACAAATCCCTCAAAATCCAAATGGATCGAGATTGGAAAGGTGAGGGAACTGTACCCTCACTTGCTAGACAACTGAAAGTGATCCTTTGGGGTCCAAAAGACTTTCATTGGGGAGGAATGATCAGGGGCTCAAAAAAATAGCTCAAAATTCAAAGTTGTCGGATTAGCTTGTAACCTGAATGACTGTGTAGTGCTCTTCATCTAGAATCCAGTGCAACTCATTTCGCATGAAAACAAACGTTGTATTCTCCCAAAATCATATTCTATTCGTTTTCCCAAACAGGTGAATTTTTGCAAAATGTGATAGCTCAGTCAACAGTCCGTAATGCTGATGTGACCCTGACTATGTAGGTATATGTGGTAGGTTGACTGGTCAACGTCCTCTGGGGAATTACATTGTTCCAAGTGGCACGTTCTCATGGGTGCAATTTGGCATATTTTTATTGGGTGGTTGGTGGCCAACCACTCTCTAACACGCAGCTTAGCTAGAGGCCACCACATGGCAGCCCGAGGGACACCAAAATTTTGGGTCAAAGTTGGGGCAATAGCAACGAGGGTCAAACCCACAACCACCAAGTGATATTCCAAAACCTTCTACCAATGTGCCACTAGTTATGACTTAACCATATTATAACTCGGCATATACTTAAATTGTAAGGGCACACCAATCTGGGGAAGGGGCTAACCCTTGGACGCGCCACCAAAAAATGACCGCCAGCGATTGGAGCTAGGACCCAACTGGCAGGGGTGGGCTGTTGGCCTTAACCCCAGGCTCCCATATGGCCACAATTTGTGGAATTAATATGTCAGAGAACATTTAAAGTGTCTGACAATTTCGCTTGAAAATCAGCAAAATTGTGGCTGCATTAATGCGTTTTGGGGCGAATTTGTAGGATGGTGCTAAATTTTGGGGAATTTGTGGTGTGATTAGCAAAAAACTTGGAAAGGCCATAGCTTCTTCAGTGGTTGACCAAATCAGGAGGAGAAAGATGTTACAAAATGATTTTGGGAATTCTAGAGCTACTGGAACAGGTTTCAAATCTTTCTCAGCATTGTAAACTAATGTATCCACACTTTCAAGCATAATAGAGAGGGTCAAGCCATTGGAAGCTGGACCAAGGAGTCGTAATCCAGGAGGCTGAACTCCTTCATCATGTGCTTCTCTGATATTTTTTATGGTGATGTTTATGTCTGTTAAATGTTGTTGTTCAATCATTTGTTTATGTTGATTTACACATAAAATTTACATGAAAACTCTCAAATCTCATGTTTGTACTTGAAATTAACCTCATGAATCCTTAATCATTTTTAACATAAGAAAAGGAATTTAGTACAACAAACTAATTATCCCAATCAGATCATGTGTTTTACACTGGGTGTAGCTATATGTGTTTTGTTGTATGTTGGGTGTAGGTGCATGCATTGTGTGGTGATGTATGTCATGTGTGTGTGTGTGTGTGTGTGTGATGTGCACTATGTGTATGTGTATGTGATTAAAGAGCAAAAAAGACATTGGGTGTTTGTTGGGTGTAGCAACCAATTCAGTGTGTGCATGGAAAGGGAAAAGGTATAAGAAAAGGGTGAATTGAAGGATAAGTATCAATATTTTATTTGAGTTATAGTTATGCATGGGATCTATGATTCTAATTTATGATGGTTACATGTGATCTATGACTCTAATTTATGATGGTTACATGTAATTTATGATTCTGATTTATGATGATTGTGTTTTGAGCTAACCAGATGTGGTATGTTTATACATGATGATTTGATCAGAGAGCTAGTTTGACTTGCTGTGACAGGAAGTAAACAAAATTTCATGTGTACATTATTGGCGAGCTACAAATGAGGTATGGTTTGAATTTATTTTAATTGATTTTAAATCTAGTGGAAATTATCTGCTTGGCAGAAGAAAGCATGGAAAATGCTCAAGCTGGATGGTTGAAATTGATTGCAAGAATGTTAACAGCAACAGTGAAAGGAATTGGAATAGGAAGCAATATGTTGGTAAATAACTTCAAGGGCAAGGCCATTGTGGGACACTGGTACCCAATAGTGTCCATTTATTGCCATGACCATGCTATGACGGTTTTGAGGTAGGGATATGCCTTACTTTTTTGGACCTTCCTTTGTGAGGAAACCTTGCTAAGGGAGGGGTCACCCTAGGGACTGTGTAGCAAAGCAGGGGTTTCCCACGGAACTTGGAAGGTGTGTGACTACACGAAACAGGGTGACTAGATTGCCCAAGGGACTATGTAGTAGAGAAGGGAAGGTCGGGGAATACATTTTCTTTTGTCATTAGCATTTCCATATGGAATCAAAAGCACATTGGGAGTGTGACCTAGAACAATGAGTCAGTAACTGTTCAGTGAGAGAACAAGTAGCGCAAGGATTGTAGCACTGGAAATTGGATGTGGGTTTGAATTTGTAAGTGTATCTTGGACTTCTTGGGAAGGAGGTGAATCCTCATACTAATTTTGAGGGTGGAGGTATGAGCCTATGGATTCCATTGTTGTTGATGCAAGTACCATATCCTTTTATTTGTTGGTTGAGAAAATGTGCATATGTGTATATGTGTATATTATTATAAATATTGTATCGAGTTGGATTTATAAAGTCCCATAAATAGTATGATTATTTTTTGGTTGAAGAAAATGTGTATGAGTATATATGTGGTTATTATTGTAAATACCATAATGAGTTGTGTTATAAAGCTCCAGTAAACGATATGTTTGTCATGCTTTATCAATGGTCATTGTAAATACTGCAATGAGTTGTGTTATGAATCTCCATGGGTAATACGTTTTGTTTTCAGCACCTTGCTAGTTTATATGTGTCATTGAACACTGAGGAAAGTGTACCCCCAAGGGGGAGTGTTTTGTAACAGCCTGGGTTAAAAATTCATGTAAAAAAAGATATAACCAAGGTAATAGGACACATATTCCAAACTAAGTAGTGGGAAAAACATCCTAGTGGGTGTTCATTTGATTTATTATGGCTAAGGAAATTGGAAAGGGCATTGGCTAAGGCAAAGAGGAATTAATTGGTATTTATTTATGAAAATAAAGGAAAATAGTAGAAAAGGAAGGTGAAATGTCACATATTTGCATGAGAAGGAAATTGAAAGAAAAATGAAGGAAAATGAATAAATTAGAGGCCTCAATGATAAAAAGGCTTATGAGGATTAGTTCATGGCCTTTTTCAATTCACTTATAGCTCTCTCTTCTATTCTCTCATTCTCTGATACTCTTGTACACTTAGAGTATTTTTGGAGCACTCTTGGAGCATTGTGGCATAATTTGGATTTGGAGGAAGAAGGAAAACACCAATAGGAGAGTGCAAGGGAATAGGTGGATCAACGAATAATAATTTATTGCTTTGTATATGTCGAGTTGCATGTATATTTTCTTTCCTAGTTTTGGCATGCATGGCACATGCATGTGGTTTCTTGGTTATGAGTTTTTATTGGCATCAAGGATTTCCTGGATTGACAATGGCTTTTCCTAGCCTTGCCATTTCCTAAATAGCCATGGTGTTATGGGTTTTCCCATTTGTTTTTTGATTAGTTCTCGTGTTCCTTATGGTGGTGGTTTGAGTTATTAGTTCCTGGACCCTTGGTTGGAAACATGTTATGGAATCCCTAGAACAACCTCAGTTGAGTTACTAACCCTGGTTGTACAAATGCTCTAGAGCCATGCGGCAGCTGTGAATTGAGTTACTAGTCCTAGAGTCGGGTTGGAACAAATTCTCTTGAGCCCTAGACAACTTGGATAGAGACCAATCTGGTGATGGTTTGATCAGATATTGATCGAGGACCTTAAGGACCAATTAGGTGCCGACATGTGGCAAGCTCAGAGGCTGCCACATGGCCCCAGAATGGTTATGTAAAATTTGTTGGGGTCTAACGGAATCAAACCCATGACCTCCGGCAAGAGAGGACAGCGCTTAACCAACTCCGCTCAACGTGTTTCTTAATAGCTTAAGGTTGCATTGCATATTTATGTTATAAAAGTTTGAGGTTTGTTTTATAAAGCACTTCAATCCATGTCATTGATCTGACCTCTCCAGTTCCAACGGATATCATGTCGTCCACTCCAAACTAACTGGACAATCTCAACCATTGATGTATTCCACTCAATCTAACGGTTGTCACGAAATCTCATGCAGATTCATGCACGACAGTTAATACTCTGAGGGCACGCGAGAAAAGTTGTTTTGGCGTGCTACATGTCGACCGTTGAGGCTAATCACGTGCTTTTGGTAAAATACAACTTACAGCCTTTCGCCAGTGCGAGAAACCCCGCTTTGCTTATCAATACCATGGTTGAAGGATTAATCATGACCACTAGATATATGCGCGATAAGGTCTTGTCCCTAACCACTGAGGTATACCACCCATATGTGCGCCAGGAAGTTAATGTAACGGCGACCTCTGACGTTCAACCTGGCAGAGCAGATAAACTTAGGCAGATATGCTAAGTTTAGTTGGAGTCAGGTGTAGTTCACCAAAATTGGTGGAGTATCCCTAGAGGATATTGCATAAAGGCACTCCAAGAGCAGTTTTCGACAGAGAGAAGACAGGAAACAGAGGAGAGACAGAGAAGCTCAAAGAAGCAGAGAGAATGAAACAAGAGGCTTTCTAGGCTAATTGGAGCCTTTTGAAGTCGATGGAATAATCCAGAGAAGCTGAGGAAGTAATCTTCATGGATAATTTCATCCAAGAGAATTGATTTTGGAGCTCAAAGCCACCAGGGGTTGGAGGCAGTTGTAGTAGATACTGGTACTCATTCTCAGTGAACCAATAGTCAATTCTGACTGTAATGAGCCTTCTAAATTGATTTTCAAGATCTATGGAAGCATATGAAGACTTGTAAAGTCTGAGATGCTACAGGGAAGTTTTAGGCAGCAAATGATCAAATGATCAGTCTGTTGTTGGTGTCTGATATGTGCTGGAAACAGTAGAAGAAGTTTCAAAGACAGTTGAAGAATTCTGAAGGAGTTAGTGCCATCAAGAAGCTCAAGGTAGCTCAGAGCACTGATTGAAGGAATCAAGTCTAAGGAAGCTTAGATCTATTTGTAGAGTGATGACAGCCATGATAGGGATTTAGATGGTATTCTAAGCCCATTGGTGTAGTTCAATAACCTTTGGAGTTAAGCGTGGAACTTGTAAAAGAAATTTTGCCATAAGCCCAAAGAGCTAAGTCAAGTTGATAAAAGCTCAAGGAGACGTAGCCCGTGATATTTGGGTGAACTCCTAGATTAAATTTGATGTTATGTGTGGTTGTTTATTTGCTGCATTATATGACTATTATATGTGTTTACTATCAGCAGAAAAAAATAAACACTTAAGCAGTCGAAAACAAAAAACATACACCTGTTTCAAGTATTTAATTCCACAAATGTCATACATAATCTAGGTCATTTATTTGTTAATATTTGGAGTGGGAGGTTTTTGTAAGCATAACAAGTTGTTAAGCCCTCATTTCAGATGAGGTGGTATTAGAGCTAGCTACTTGATTGACAGAGCATAGCTACTTGATTGATAGAGCATAGCTACTTGATTACCAAAGCATAGCTGCTTGAGTGACAGAGAAATAGGATGCTTGTTTAACTTGAAAGGTGTTTAAACATTGCAAATAATTTTACTGTTTGATTGTTTGTAATTGACTATTGTTTGAGTTTGCAAAGGTGAAGGGAAAGCTACTGATATCTATGTCTAGGAAGGGCAAGAAGGAAGAAGGGCTGAAGGCATTCTCCTTACCCAAAGGACCTCAAGGCAACCCTTGAAGCACAAGAGGTTTGTTTGCAAAAGGCTGCTTGAATAAGCTCTTTGTGAATTTTGTTGAAGTTCTTTTGTTCATTTCGATAATGACAACTTCTACAAATGAGTTCTCAAAATCCTCCTCCTTCACAAGATTCTTCGATGAAGACATGAACCAAGACTTGTCCATCATGATGGATATGGTGAAACAAATGTATGAGGATGAAAGGAAGAGCACCAAAATTCGAGAGCAGTTGAATTCCATGAAGGAAGAGAAGCAGTTGATTTCTGACAAATTGCAAGAAATGGAAAGCAACCTTCATATTGCAAATATGAGACTAGAAAGGATGCATGAGTTGGACACACATCTCCTTGTTTCCAAAGAAGCCTTAGTCAAGTACCAGCTTGAAGAAGAGGTAAACAATTCTAGTTTGTCTTCAAATTCCTCTAAGAATGTTTATGTTGGTTCTTTTGAAAAACATAAAAGAGGCATAGGGTCCAAGTTGATGTTGAAAATGGGGTATGAAGGAAAAAGATTCGGAAAACATGCAAAAGGCATTGTTGAGCCAATAATGGTTGAGGAAAGGCCTAAGTATTTGGGTCTTGGCTATGGACAATCCTATGGAGAAAGTTCCAAAGCAACCATGAAGGCAATTGAAACAATTCCTAGAAGGAGTTTCATTTCAGGTTCTCTACCTTGAGTTTGTAAAGATTGTATTCATGGGGAATGCAATAGTTTGAAACATACTTTGCAAGAAGAAGGTGTTCATAAGCATGCACTAGAACAAGAGAGTTGTGAAAGCTCTAAAACCATTGAAGAAATTGATGGTGTTCCAAAGGGAACCAATTCTTCATTCGATTCACCTCCTCATGAAGGAAACAAAGGTGAAAAAGAGAGGTATAAATATGATTTCAATCACACTTCTTTTGATTATGTAAAGCATGGTAAATTTCCACATAAGCATTGGGAAAAAATTGCATGTTCCTTTTGTGGTTTGGTTAACCATAATGTTTCTAGATGTTGGAAGAGAGTGGCCACATACAAGAAACTTTTGAAGAAAATGAGGCAAGAAGCCAAAGGTCCATTCGACAAGGTAAATCACGCTGTAAAAAGGATGCACATGTGTTGTAATTATTTCCATAAGCAAGGACATATTGCTGAAAAGTGTTGGACTCTGAATCCAACAATGCTTCCATGAAATTTGAAGAAGGTGGAAAGAGAGAATGGAAAGAATGGAAAGGAAGTTTCCATAATTGATGTGTTTCAGGATGATGATGTCAATGTGTAGTTAAAGGAAGTGCCTTTGATGTGGGTTGGTAAGAAATGGTTAGAGTTCTTATCCAATTAAGGTTGCATGTCTTTTGATTTGATACATTTCTTTTCCAATGGAATGCAAGTTGCAGGGTTTTACCAAAAAGGTGAATGGAAAAGTTGAGTATGAGACTCGCTTTATTGCAACAAAATTATATTCATTTCATCTTTGTAAGTACATGTACATATGAATGTGGATCTTGTACTATTTATTGTGCTTGAGAGAAAGTTGAATAATGGAATACATACATGAGAATGGTATGTATGACCACACCAATGTTGATGATTTCCTTGTATTTGAACATGTATGTGTAATTGACTTGATGGTCGATTGCTTTGTTTCGACATGCATGCAATTTCTATCGACTTGAAAAAGTTGATTTTTTCTCCAAGATTGAAAAAGGGAGATAATGATGAACTGTTTCACAGGAGGTGGAATTCTTTCTTTTTGGTACATGCGTGACTTGGAGAGTCAATTGTTTGGAAAAGGCATGTTTTTGTCGGCTTGTTACTTCAGTTGATCATTTGTATACAAGATGTAAAGACATGATGATGATTCACATGATGTGAAATTTGATTCTTTGGATGGAGCAAGAGTTTAAGTCATCCAGTTATTTCTTGCACTATGTTGTTTTTTCTTACAAGATGTCAGAAGAAAATTTGCTGCAGCAAAAGTCACCATAGAAGTGGCTTGGTAAGAAGTGGTTTGACTTCTTAACCCAGTAAAACATACTTTCATTGGTACATATCCAAATTTCAGTTGAGTTTGCATTTCTTTATGATGTAATCTCATGTTTGTTTGAGCCACCTTGAGTCGATGATTAAGGAAGCGATGTTCAGCTACATTCTATAAACTTCTCTACAAAAATTCTAAATGAGTTCAGGGAAGACAGTTCTTAACAGGAGGATAAGCGCATCCGGGAAGGAAATTGTTGACTACCTTCGAGTTTTGGGTCAAAGGCACTAGCCATGCAGGAAAGTGTAATGAGGTTGAAAGAAGAGGGTGTTGTACTCTCATCTACTGTACAAATCAATAAAATAGCCTTTTGGGGTCCAAAAGATTCCCAATGGGGAGGAGTGAACATATATTGATCCAGGACCTTAAGGACCAATCAGGTGCCAACACATGGCAAGCTTGGAGGCCGCCACATGGCCCTGCAATGTTTATGTAAAATTTGTTGGGATCCAATGGAATCGAACCTGTGACCTCCGACAAGATAGGACAGCGTTTGACCAACTATGCTCAATGTGTTTCTTAACAGCTTAAGGTCACATTGCATATTTATGTTATAAAAGTTTTAGGTTTGTTTTATAAAGCACTTCAATCCGTGTCGTTGATCTGACCTCTCTAGATCCAACGAATATCGCGTCGGCTGCTCCCAAACTAACTGGACGATCTCAACCGTTGATTTTTTTCACTCAATCTAACGATTGTCGATCAATCTCGTGCAGATTCATGCACAATGGTTAATACATCGAGGGCACAAGAGAAAAGTTGTTTTGGCATGCTATGTGTCGATCATTGAGGCTAATCACGTGCTTTTGGTAAAATACAACTTACAACCTTTCACCCGTGCGAGAAACTGCTCTTCGCTTATCAATGTCGTGGTTGAAGGATTAACCATGACCACCAGATATACGCGCGATAAGGTCTTATCCCTAACTAGCGGGGTATACTACCCATATGTGTGTCAGGAAGTTAATGTAATGGTGACCTCCAACAGTTAGCCTAGAGGAGCAGATAAACTTAGGCGGATATGCTAAGTTTAGTTGGAGTCAGGTGTAGTTCACCAAAATTGGTGGAGTATCCCTAGAGGACATTGCATAAAGGCACTCCAAGGGAATTTTTCGACAGAGAGAAGACATGAAACAGAGGAGAGACAGAGAAGCTCAGAGAAGCAGAGAGAATGAAACAAGAGGCTTGCTAGGCTAATTGTAGCCTTCCAAAGCCGATGGAATAATCTAGAGATGCTGAGGAAGTCATCTTCATGGAGAATTTCATCAGGAAGATTGATTTTGGAACTCAGAGCCACAAGGGGTTGGAGGCAGTTGTAGGAGCTACTAGTACTCATTCTCAGTGAACCAATAGTCAATTCTAACTGTAATGAGCCTTTTGAATCCACTGTCAGGATTTCAGAAGCATCTATGTTTGGTTGTGTTATATTCTTTCCACGACTAGCCCACGTAGTTAACCAGGGGGTTAGACGGGGGGCCGAGCCCCCCCTTTGTTGCACCGATTGCGTAGCAAGGGGGTCATAGGGGGTTTGAGGGGTGTAGGTAACCCCACTTTATGGGGTCTAAGGCAGCGCCCCGGAAAAGTTTGGTTTTGGAACCTATGTTAGGTTGGGTGGACCCACCTATGGTTTTGTGCATGATTTTCACACATGTTTTTGGACACGATGGTTTTCGGTCCATGGTATTGGACACGATGGTTTTTCGATCCATGGTATTGGATGCTTTGACATGTATAAATATGTGTTATAATATTGAAAGGAACATAATGAAACATCAAGCTAGTAGTCCCGGTTTTGGGATCTAGAATAAAATAAATAAATAAATAAATAAAACTAAAATAATATATATATATATATATATATATATATATATATAATCTCTATGTATATGTGTTTTATGTGTTATGCTCTCGCATTGTTTATTTTCTATGCTTTTAGAATTCGTATGCGGGTAATTTTTGTACGGGGTTAAAACCTACAATCTGAAGACTTCTAGAGGCTGAGATGCTATAGGGAAGTTTCAGGCAGCAAATGATCAAATGATCAGTCTATTGTTGGTGTCTGATATGTGCTTGAAATAGTAGAAAAAGTTTCAGAGACATTTGAAGAATTCTGAAGGAGGTAGTGCCATCAAGAAGCTCAGGGTAGCTCAAAGCACTGATTGAAGGAATCAAGTCTAAGGACGATTAGTTCTATTTGCAGAGTGATGACAGCCATGACAGGGATTTAGATGGTATTTTAAGCCCATTGGTGTAGTTCAGTAACCTTTGGTGTGAAGTGTGGAACTTGTAAAAGAAAATTTCCCATAATCACAAAGAGCTAAGTCAAGTTGACAAGAGCTCAAGAAGACGTAGCCCGCGATATTTTGGTGAAATCCTAGATTAAATTTGTTGGTATGTGTGGTTTTTTATTCGATGCATTGTGTGATTGTTATATGTGTTTAATATCAGCATAAACAAATAAGTACTTAAGCAGTTAAAAACAAACAACATACACCTGTTTCAAGTATTTAATTCCGCAAATGTCATACATAAGCTAGATCATTTATTTGTTAAGATTTGGAGTGGGAGGTTCTTGTAATCATAACAAGTTTTTAAGCCCTCATTCCAGATCAGGTGGTATCAGAGCTAGCTTCTTGATTGACAGAGCATAGCTGCTTGATTGATAGAGCATAGCTGCTTGATTGATAGGGAAATAGGTTGCTTGTTTAACTTGAAAGGTGTTTAAATAGTGCAAAGAATTTGATTGTTTGATTGTTTGTAATTAACTATTGTTTGAGTTTGCAAAGGTGAAGGGAAAGCTACTGATAGCTAAGTCTAGGAAGGACAAGAAGGAAGAAGGGGTGAAGGCATTCTCCTTACCCAAAGGACCTCAAGGAAACCCTTGAAGCACAAGAGGTTTTTTTGCAAAAGGCTGCTTGAATAAGCTCTTTGTGAATTTTGTTGAAGTTCTTTTGTTCATATCAATAATGACAACTTCTACAAGTGAGTTCTCGAAATCCTCCTCCTTCACAAGATTCTTCGATGTAGACATGAAGCAATACTTGTAAATCATGATGGATATGGTGAAACAAATGTATGAGGTTGAAAGGAAGAGCAACAAACTTCGAGGGCAGTTGAATTCCATGAAGGAAGAGAAACAGTTGCTTCCTGATAAATTGCAGGAAATGGAAAGCCAACTTCATATTGAAAATATGAACCTAGAAAGGATGCATGAGTTGGAGACGCAGCTCCTTGTTGCCAAAGAAACATTAGTCAAGTATTAGCTTGAAGAAGAGGTAAACAATTCTAGATTGTCTTCAAATTCCTCTAAGAATGTTTATGTTTGTTCTTTTCAAAAACATACAAGAAGCATAGGGTCCAAGTTGTTGTCGAAAATGGGTTATGAAGGAAAAGGATTGGGAAAACATGCACAAGGCATTATTGAGCCAGTAATGGTTGAGGAAAGGCCTAAGTATTTGGGTCTTGGCTATGGACAATCCTATGGAGAAAGTTTCAAAGCAGCCATGAAGGCAATTGAAACAGTTCCTAGAAGGAGTTTCATTTCAGGTTCTCTACCTCAATTTTGTAAGATTGTATTCATGGTGAATGCAATAGTTTGAAACATACTTTGCAAGAAGAAGGTGATCATAAGCATGCACTCGAACAAGAGAGTTGTGAAAGTTCTAAAACCATTGAAGAAATTGATGGTGTTCCAAAGGGAATCAATTCTTCATTCAATTCACCCCCTCATGAAGGCAACAAAGGTGAAAAATAAAGGTATAAATCTGATTTCAATCACACTTATTTTGATTATATAAAGCATGGTAAATTTCCACATAATCATTGGGAAAAAATTGCATGTTCCTTTTGTGGTTTGGTTAACCATAGTGTTTCTAGATGTTGGAAGAGAATGACCACATATGGGAAACTTTTGAAGAAAAGGAGGCAAGAAGCCAAAGGTCCATTGGACAAGGAAAATCATGTTGTAAAATGGATGCACATGTGTTGTACTTATTGCCATAAGCAAGGACATATTTCTGAAAAGTGTTGGACTCTGAATCCAACAATGCTTCCACGAAATTTGAAGGTGGAAAGAGAGAATGGAAAGAATGGAAAGGAAGTTTCCTTAATTGATGTGTTTTAGGATGATGATGTCAATGTGCAGTTAAAGGAAGTGCCTTTGATGTGGATTGGTAGGAAATGGTTAGAGTTCTTATCCAACTAAGGTTGCATGTCTTTTGATTTGATATATTTATTTGCCAATGGAATGCAAGTTGTATGGTTTTACCAAAAAGGTGAATGGAAAAGTTGAGTATGAGACTCACTTTATTGCAACAAAATTATATTCATTTCAGCTTTGTAAGTACATGTACATATGATTTAGGATCTTGTACTATTAATTGTGCTTGAGAGAAAGTTGAATAATGGAATACATACATGAGAATGGTATGTATGAACACAGGGATGTTGATGATTTCCTTGTATTTGAACATGTATGTGTAATTGACTTCATGGTTGATTGCTTTGTTTAAACATGCATGCAATGTCATATCGACTTGAAAAAGTTGATTTTATCTCCAAGACTGAAAAAGGGAGATAATGATGAAGTGTTTCACAGGAGGTGGAATTCTTTCTTTTTGGTACGTGCTTGACTTGGAGAGTAAATTGTTTGAAAAAGGCATGTTTTTGTCAGCTTGTTATTTAAGTCGATCATTTGTATCCAAGATGTAAAGACATGATAATGATTCACATGATTTGAAATTTGTTTCTTTTGATGGAGAAAGAGTTTATGTCATCGATTTATTTCTTGCACTATGTTGTTTTTTTTTTTACAAGATTCCAGAAGAAAATTTGCAGCAACAAAAGTCGTCATAGAAGTCACTTGGTAAGAAGCGGTTTGACTTCTTAACCCAATAAAACATACTTTCATTGGTACATATAAAAATTTCAGTTGAGTTTTCATTTGTTTATGATGTAATCTCACATTTGTTTGAGCCAACTTGGGTCAATGATTAAGGAAGTGATGTTTAGCTACCTTCTGTAAACTTCTCAACAGAAATTCTGAATGAGTTCAAGGAAGATAGTTCTTAAAAGGAGGACAAGCACATCCAGGGAGGAATGTGTTGACTACCTTCAAGTTTTGGTTCAAAGGCACTGGCCATGCAGGCAAGTGTAATGAGGCTGAAAGAAGAGGGTGTTGTACTCTCATCTACTATACAGATCAGTAAATTAGTCTTTTGGGGTCCAAAAGATTCCCAATGGGGAGGAGTGATTAGATATTGATCGAGGACCTTAAGGACCAATCAGATGTCGACATGTGGCAAGCTCGGAGGCAGCCATGTGGCCCTGGAATGGTTATGTAAAAAAAATTTGATTCCGACAGAATCAAACTCGTGACATTCGGCAAGACAGGGCGGCACTCGACCAACTCCACTCAACGTGTTTCTTAATAGCTTAAAGTTACATTGCATATTTATGTTATAACAGTTTGAGGTTTCTTTTATAAAGTGCTTCAATCCGTACCATTGATCTGACCTCTCCAGATCCAACGGATATCGCATCGTCCGCTCCCAAACTAACCATATGATCTCAACCGTTGATGTATTCTGCTCAATCTAACGGTTGTCACGCAATCTCGTGTAGATTCATGCACGATGGTTAATACTTGGAGGGCACATGATAAAAGTTGTTTTAGCGTGATACATGTCGATCATTGAGGCTAATTGCGTGATTTTGGTAAAATAAAGCTTACAGCCTTTCACCCGCACGAGAAACCGGTCTTCGCTTATCAATACCATAGTTGAAGGATTAACCATGACTGCCAGATATACATGTGATAAGGTCTTATCCCTAACTGTCATTGTATACCACCCATATGTGCACCAAGAAGTTAATGTAATGGATACCTTTGACTATCAGCCTAGCGAAGTAGATAAACTTAGGCAGATATGATAATTTTGGTTGGAGTTAGGTGCAGTTTCCCAAAATTGGTGGAGTATCCCTAGAGGATATTGCATAAAGGCACTCCAAGGGTAGTTTCCAAGAGAGAGAAGATAGGAAACAGAGGAGAGATAGAGAAGATTAGAGAAGCAAAGAGAATGAAACAAGAGGCTCGCTAGGCTAACTGGAGCCTTCCGAAGCCAATGGAATAATCTAGAGAAGCTGAGGAAGTCATGTTCATGGATAATTTCATCCAGGAAGATTGATTTTGTTGCTCAGAGCCACCAAGGGTTGAAGGCAGTTGTAGGAGATACTAGTACTCATTCTCAGTGAACCAATAGTAAATTTTGATTGTAATGAGCCCTTTGAATCCATTGTCGGGATCTGCAGAAGCATCTGAAGACTTCTAAAGGTTGAGATGCTACAGGGAAGTTTCAGGGATAAAATGATCAAATGATCAGTTTGTTGTTGGTGTCTGATATGTGCTGGAAACAATAGAAGAAGTTTCAGAGATAGTTGAAGAATTTTGAAGGAGTTAGTGCCATCAAGAAGCTCATGATAGCTTAGAGCATTAATTGAAGGAATCAAGTCTAAGGAAGCTTAGATCTGTTTGCAGAGTGATGACATCCATGATAGGGATTTAAATGGTACTCTAATCCCATTGGTGCAATTCAATAACCTTTGGAGTTAAGTGTGGAACTTGTAAGAGAAACTTTGCCATAATCCCAAAGAGCTAAGTCAAGTTGACAAAAGCTCAAGGAGACATAGCCCACAATATTTGGGTGAACTCCTAGATTAAATTTGTTGTTATGTGTGCTTGTTTATTTGCTGCATTATATGACTAATATGTATATCAACAAAAACAAATAAGCATTTAAGCAGTTAAAAACAAACAACAAACACGTGTTTCAAGTATTCAGTTCCGCAAATGTCATACATAAGCTAGATCATTTATTTGTTAAGCTTTGGAGTGGGTGGTTCTTGTAAGCATAACAAGTTGTTAAGCCCTCATTTCAGATCATGGTTAGTGATGTTCGACCATGAGGTGAAATCACTAGTTGAGGGTTGAGGTGGTTTGGCCTCTGGAAGCCCTGATTTGGTTTTATTTTGGTTATTCCATGAGAACTCATATTCATGCTTGGAATATGGCACGGGGATGATTAGATGAAAGAAATATTCTGTTAAGCCCAATCTATGGTTGGGTGGTACGTGCAAGTCCCTGAATTGGTTGGTAATTTCATATGTTAATAAGAGTTATTATTCTATTGTGATTCATGTATATATGTATTGATTATGATGGTGATATTTTAGTTAAGTTGTCATCATTTATATGTTTCTTATTTGTTGTTTTTTATGTTGGTTATAGGCTGGTTATATAATGTATAATGTCTATGTCTCTTGACATGTTTGATGAATATATAAATGGTTAATGAATGCATGGACTAACAAATTTTATATCAGCTATTATGAGAGGGCATTAGACCTTATTTGTGAATCTCAGATAAGTTTCATACACTTATGTTTAAATATTCTTGCAGGACCTATAAATTACATGTTTTCCATATGTTTGATGAAATGTCTGTCATCGTTGGGCTTGGTTAGGTCAAGTCCTTGATCAAGTTTTGTTTTAAGGGCTTTGTATTTATGTCATTTATAGTTTTTGAAAGTTTCATCAAGTTCTAGGTAGTGATATAGAGTTTATCGCTAAAAAGGTGCCATATATTTTGCGGTTGCAGTCACAGAACTAGGAAAATGGACTGCAGTCTCTGGCTTGCAGGCTTATGCATGTGATTGGAGGGCTACAATCACATGGATGTAGGCTTATACATGCGACTAGGATCTAGTTCAATGAAAAAGCAGTGTGACTTGGGGTTTGGTCACCTGGATGGATGGCTTGGCTCCTATGGGTCCTGTAACTCCCGAGGAAGGTCAGTAAGGTTTCAATTTGTTGATTCCACTTCTTTAATCATACTTAGGAGGTTGATTCATATCATAGTAACTCCTCGTCATATATTTACCCTAGTGGACCGATGAACTTGGGTAAGTGTGGGAGGAGGGTGGTTCAAGGAGTGGGGGTTATTGTCTTACCTCAGTGAAGTTGAATATGATTACATTCTAGTGGTGAAATGAAGTAAGTAGGGAAAATTGAGGATTCTACCTATTTTACTACCTTATTATTAAGGTTAGGATTGGTTTGTGAAAGTAGTTGAGGGTACAACAAAGGGCCATTCATATGCACATTGGAAGGGAGTTGTAACTGTTGTTGCATTGGCACATGCATCTAGTTTTAGAGAGTAGGTCCTCGCCAAGGTTAAGGCCATGAAGGAACAAGCCACTGAGAGCAAGGCGTAGGATATTGAACCAAAGAAGGGTTGGGAGGCTTCCATGAAACTGTTGGATATTGAAACTGCTAGGGTGGTTGTTGAACATTATATACATTATACCAAGAATTGAAAGGAGAAAACGAGTCTTGCATCATACTTAGTGGTCTAGGATTCCAAGAATTTTTAGATCCAGCAAAGTAGGTTGCTTCAACATCTTTCCCTACTTCCTTGTAAATCGATTAAAGTCTAGGTAATGAAGGACACTGATTTGTGGAATGATCACGTTCACATATACTGCAACTATTAAGTGGGAATTCCCTAAAAGGGTAGTTATTTCTACACTAGGAGTATAAAATGGCTAATTCTTGCTCAAATCCTCTTTGTTATTGTTTTTTCTGTAATATATAATCTAAGAATACATTTGACTCATAATTCTAGTTTTGAAATCCTCCAATAATTTTACAATTTTTGCACACGTTGCTCCATTATCTGTTGACTTCAAAAACCTGGTAGAGGCATCATGTGTCATGGTCTGATTTCTAGTAGATCCTCTGGAGCTCCTTTGACAAAGCATAACTATTTCATCATAGGAATCCTTAGACATACACATAGTGTGAATCACACACATACAACTACACACAACATACAACACCATGCAATACATGCATCTACCTCCGATGTACACCAAAACACAATACATACACCTACGCCTGATATGCAACACAATACATATACATACACAGAGTACAAAAAAATGAATACACATGTCATGATACCATGACTACACCATGCACATACCACTAGTACAAAATGGCTAATTAATTACTAAAAAAATGACTAAAATTTGCATATAAACAACCATTTTTCAGTCGATGACCAATAGTAGCTAATTTACATTATCCTATAATGTGGCCAACTTTTAGTCGTTTTTAGCTTAGTCATTAATTAGTTGTCTCAATTTTATCACCTAGTAATATATTTAGTCATTAATTCGGTTATTAATTTAGTCATTAATTGCTTCAATTAATTACCAAATATACCACAAATATACTACTATATGATTACCCGAGAAGACCAAAAAAATATGACCAGAATGTTGGTCAGTTATAAGATACTATAAATTAGCTACTAATAGTCATATATATGCAAATTTTAGTCATTCTTTGAAACTAATTAATGACCAAAAAAATATGACCAAAATGTTGGTCATGTTATAAGATACTGTAAATTAGCTATTAATAGTCATATATATGCAAGTTTTAGTCATCCTTTGAAACTGATTAATGACCAAAAGAATATAACTAAATTTTAGCCATGCTATAAGATACTATAAATTAGCTACTAATAGTCATATATATGTGAAATTTAGTCATCATTTGCAATCACAGATTTATTATTTGCAGTAGTCATTTATCTGTTTTTGGTAAAACGACTAATTTAGTAGTTCTATTCATTTTATGTGTGTTCACCACTAATCAATATAAACTACTAATTTAGTAGTTTTAGATTGATTTTATGTGTTCATTATTAATCAACATAAATTAATTAGTATGATTTTGTGACTAAATTAAAAAATAAATAAATAATATATATATATATATCTATATATATATATATATATATATATATATATATATATATATATATATATATATATATATATATGCCATACAATGTGCATGTTCATCTAATATGATAGCGCAAAGTTACATATGTTAATTACAAGACTAGATAATATAAAGTGTAAATATCAATAATTTCAACCACAAATTTTATTATATAAAATGTTAAGTATTACAATATGAATTTCCAACTTAATATTGGTTGGACTACAATTTACACATATAATATTGTTTCATCATTTCAAAACATTATCACTATGTTGTCAAGGCATTTCAAATGAATTAACCAACTCTAAAGACTTGACCATCAATCTCTATGTATGTATAGATACTGCTTTAAGGGTATCACTAGACCAATTCTCTTCTCTCTCTCATTTTGCATTTATCGCTCTAGTGTTATTGTTCTCCTCTTTCTTTAATTCTTGCTTCTTACCATCAATATTGAGTTCCTCTCCTGAAAATGAAATAAGATACAATGTGAATATAAGACATGAAAGATGATGAATACTTGAATATAAACTAAAGTATACTATAAAATATTTATATGACATATACCTCAACATCAGCAATGTCCATGTCATTTTCCCCCATAAAAGCAAGAAAATCAAACAAGTTTTCTTCAATTGGGGATAGTGGTCATAATGTGGCCAAATGACCTGTATAAACAAAGAAAATAAAACATCAACATAGAAGAGAACACCTTAGTAACTTAGTTATATTCAACCTTCAGAGAAATCTTAGGCACAATCATGCCAACTAAGTTACATGTTAAAAAACTCACATTGTAGATACCTTGTTAAAACAAATAATCTGAGGTGTGATGCTTAACACTTGTCATTTTATTCACAGCAAAATTTCATTCTCTAACGCATGAACTTTGTCAAGCATATAGATAACCTATGCTCAAATAACAACATGAAAATAAACTATTTTAATAGCCATGAAAATATTTTAACACAAAACAACTGAAGGATTTCAATTATTATCCTATAATACTAAACTCATCTTTAAGCTTTGGATGTTTTTTAAATGGACATGATAATAAGTACTTTCAATTTCATAGTTAAAAGACAAACCAAAATCAAAAGAAACATTCAAAATACAATCAAACAATAAAGGGAGGATATCATGGAATGCACATTCCAATTATAAGAAATTTGTTTACCTATCTGCCAGTGCCTTGTCTAGCTTTCCTAAAACATTTGCTTGCCCATAATAAGCATAAGGTGAAAAAATCACAACATTAAAAACCATAGGAATCCCTACTAGAAACTTCTCCAAATTCGATGGCTCATGTGCCAAAAGGATCTCCAACAACAAATTAATCGTATTTGAGACATGCTCTGCATTGTCTTCCCATCCCTTTTCCAATCCCAATTCTTGTAACCTACCCAATGCCATTTCCTATAACCTACCCACACCAGAGACAAGTAACAATAAAACAAAGGCATTTAAATTTTTTTTTTGTCGTTTATATCTATAAAATTTGAATCAGATTTGTTTTAGGAACATATTAATTCATATTTAAATCCTTCATGTCATGAGAAAGTGTCAATCAAGTAGGACATCTGAAAAAACAACCTTAATGAGGTCCTCCAACAATTCATACAATATCAATATTTTTCTTGTTGTGATATCTTGAGAAGAGAAAATAACGTATCTGCAAAGGAAAAATCCATATATTACTTGTGTTCAAACTTTGTATATGGTGTATTCATAGGCATATTTTTAAGATGTTTTGCCTTTACCAAAGTAGAATGTAGCTTGGTTAAACTCTATATCCTTTCATTCAATATCAATTTCTGCAAGATAAATGTCACACATTATTCTTTTCCATTTCTCAACATGCTACAAATGATAAATTGAAAGTCATATAAAACCAAGAGAAAACCCTTTTTCTAACCAAAATAAACAAACAAATAGTGCCTCTAATAAAACTTCACACCTCAAAAATTACTCTGTGACGTGCATGGGCTAAAGCTGAGATTCTTTGAATCATCTTTAGGTCATACTTAATGGGGTATTTGTATGTTTACCATGATGTCAATTTGGTGTTAAAAGCAATATATAAATCCAGGGTATTATCAATGAAATTCAAGTACAATTCAAAAAAATAACGTCATTGCAAGATAGTGGAGACAGAAACATCGTCATAATTAGGATTCTCTATTTTAGTTTGATTTGAATTGAGTTCGTATTTGAATGTATAATTTTATCTAAAAAGGTGAAATGGAGAAATGAGAATCGAAATGGCCCAGTATTTTCCCAAACCTTCATTTCCTAGCTATCCATAACTATCTCCTAGCCTTGTTAAAACAATGTGCTTTAAATTATTCAAAGAGTAGAGTAAATTTTCTACAAAAAAAAGTGGTCATCATGATATTAAGTATAAGTTCCACAGAGAAAGTTGTCAATTGGGTTTATCTCTGGTGGTTGTGAGGAATGATTGCTATCCTTCCCAACCATTTTCGGTTTCCATAAGTGACATGTTGAGCTCACAACAAGCATATTATAGTGCAAACTTCCAATGAAATTGACCTTTCTGGAAGGTGCAAGATCTAAGGAGAATTGGCTCCTATCACATTTGGGGTATGGAATGTGATTGTAATTAATAAGACCAAAAAGAAAATTGTGATATCATATTTCATAAATGAACTGAAAATTCCATTCCTTCTATATCCAAAACATTAAAAATATCTTTCTTACCAATTTCATGCATCTTAAAGTTACCAGAAAGCTTGTCACATTTAGTTTTCAATTGTGCTTCAATCTCAAGAACCAGTGACATTTGATAGCTAGTACTATCTTGAAAAAGAACAAATTAATATTCAAAAAAGTAAATAATGACCCTATGAGACACTAGTGCTTCAATAATTTTGTAGGATATTTTATTCAAATAAATTATATAAAAGCTCTTTTTGGTTTATCAATCTTTCCTAATGTATAAAATGGGATTACAACTATTCATAAATTATATATTCCACCTTGGCCCCTCCTTTCTAGGAAAATCTAGTTCCCCATAACTTCATTAAAGTTTGAGATTAAGAGCTTAAATTTCTTTGAGAAGGCTATCATCAAAAGCATAGTCTTAAAAAAGGAAAAAATAATAATAATAATAATAAATAAATAAATAAATAAAATAAAATAAAATAAATAAATAAATGAATGATGCCATTGGATATGGAACTAATCAAAATATTACACCCCTACCCCTTCCTTTCCAGTAAAAACCTAGTTTACCATAACTCCAAACTTTTGACTTAAGAGCATAAATTTCTTTAAGGAGGCTATCATTGGAAGTATAGACTAGAAAATTTTAAGTCATGCCACTGTCTATGGATGAATCAACACTATGATGAATCTCAAAATGTAGGAGACATTTCAAAATATATGAAAACAAGGAAATTTGTCCATTACTAAGTTATTCAAGGTGCAATTTTCAATCATCAAGCACCCTAATTAGCACCAATAGGTTTATGTTGGATACCATTTATGAAATGCAAGGAAGTACCTGGTGGTTTTCCTATGAGATCTTACTTGGAAAAAAGAAAGAATGTGAATCAATAAACTAAAAATATTTAGATGGAAAGAGGGAAAGGTACCACATGTGGCTATGATTTCCACACCAATGATCAAGTGCCAAACCAAGATTTTTTGGTCACCGCCATGGCATCTCCAACAGATTCAAGTTTTGAACATGAAAGCATTGGTGATCCTAGCCCTCATAATGAGGTCTCATCACATGGAACTCATCCTAGACATAATAATGATTGCTTTTTGAGGAAACTTTTAGAAGTCTCAGAAGTTAAGATCTTCAATCCATCCCTAAGGCAACCCTAATGCAAAAGGCCTCTCTTTACAAAGAAAAACATGATAAGGAAATTTATAGCATAATTGCCAAGCTATGGAGTTCTTAAGATCTCAAGAAGAATATCAACTTCCAAAAATTACGAGTCAATAAATTTCTCCCCTTATGGCCAAAATTATATAGCCTCTTTATTAAAGGAAGACAAATATTTGATCTCTCATAACAACCATGTTGAAAATTATTTAAGGGACACTACCTAGAGAAAATACTATACCCATTTCCATTGTAATCCTAGTCAAAGATACCATAGCTTTCAAACTTTGACCAATTATTATAACCTCTCCGAAGGCCTAGTTTAGAAGAAAGATTATATGAACCTGAAAGAAACAGGGCAGCTCTAGCACTGCACCTCCAAACATATCCATTAGCTAGAACCACCAAAGAAACCCAATTATCTCTAATGACCTAATTTTTCTCACAGTTTTGGGCTTTGGATATGACTTAACATCATCAACATATTTAATTTTATGACAAATTTCTAGCAGTGAGAAAGACTTCCCTTCAAAGAGATTGACATTCTTAATGATTCATACACATTGAAGTAAGTAGAGATGATTCTTCCCATTTCCACTTACTTGCAAATAAGCTAAAAAAAAATTCCCATACTTCTTTAATGAAGTAGAAGTCCATCAAAATGTGCCATGCAAATTCAACAATGCCTTCCACCACCAACAAGCTTCTCCTTCCTATTCTAAAAAACTTGTTGAATACCTAATGTAGTCTCCATTAGTAAGAACTTTGTACCATATCAGTGTATCTTTTTTCAGACTCAACATCATAAAACTACTCTTAAATTATTGAATGAAGAGATTCCATTGCTCAGCTTTATGCCCATCTAAATCCAGAAATCCCTCATTATTCCCACATTGCTGCCATAATTAATTGTGACCTAGAAATGTTAGTAGCTACATCTTCAAAGATTATAATATCTTGTTGCAACTTGCCTCAGAAACTAAATCAAATATTCTAAAAATTTGTGGTGGCCATTAAATCCCACCCAAGGTGCTATACTCAAATCAAACACTTCTCCCATTTCCAACTTTCCAACATAATCAATTCTTTGCAATGGGGAATGCCAAGACTAGTGCTCTCCAAATGATAGAAGCATTATGTAGGTTTTATTGGAAATTTTATCCAATGTTCTATGGAAAGAGAAATGATGTATTTGGTATGCATTACTTACTGCTCAAGCCCTTCTATTTTGATCATCCTCCATAGGCTATTTGTTGCAAGGGTTTTTGCCTCTTTCTCCTCCATCCTTCCTATCACATCTCGTTTAAACCTATGATCACACACACACATAGAGTTTAAACAAGAACTTCTATTAGTTTTTAGGAAATTGTGATATACAATGAAAAAATAGATGATTGAATGACATCTTACTTAGAAATTTAGACCACCAACATTCCTATGTACTTGAAGAACTCCAAATGCGTCAAAACAGAAGACATCTGATAATAGAGAGCATCCAAGAATTCCCATTAGGCCTTTACATTCATAAGTCTACTTATTTGTTCATATCTTCATGTGGTCTTCCAGGTCCATTACCTTATTCATCTCCTAGTGTGGTCTCACAGTGCTACTTCCATGAGAAGATTCTTAATCAAAGCTAATGCTCTTAGGGGTTTCAATTACAATAAACTCATCCCTTGCAAAAAATGTGTCTGAAATTCAGAAGACACGATATTATTATTCACTTATCCTCCTATCTATGCAATGTTCAAAGCATAGGATATGGTGAATGACTTCACATAGACATTGTTCCAGCTACTACTACACATCATCCCCCAACCCACCTGGCCCCAAGTTTATCTGGCAAGAGACTTCCACCTAATGTGAAAACCTTAATACCATTGGAAGCAACTTGGGTGATGGTTGTAGTATACTCTAATTTTCCCTTGAGGAAAAAATGTTCACCTTTCACTATAAAGAGTCTATGTTTAATTGCCACTATGTTGTTTTTATCAGTGGATTTGGATGGGCAAGTAGGTTACTTATTTCAGGGACAGGTTCTTACAATTGAATAATAAATATGACCTCAGAGAGAGTAATCTTCAATGAGAATAACACGTGGGGAAGGAATAGGAGGGAAATGTTGACCCAACCACCACACATGATCCTCTGCCCCATCCATATTTTTTAGTTTATATGTCTAAAGGCATTGTCAATTGATAACTGTAACACAACTTAAAGGATTTTGCATGATGGACGTAGTCTGCTATATTTTTCCCACTTAATGAAACGATATACTGAATATTATATACAAAATGGCCTCTATCTTCCCTTTTCACATTGTCCAAGTAAGCATGTTAGTTAATTGTTCACAGCCATTGGTTCCTCTAATAAAATAATATATATAAGCCCCAAGCAAAGGAATATTCAACAAGAATAATGCTTGAAGAGGGATAAGGTGGTGATTTATATATAAATTTTTCAATCAACCCTTTAGTGTGCACTCTTTAATGGATAGTTATCCTCACAATCTAAATCCATGGGGACAAGTTCTCTAAGAAACCTCCTGTCATCAAAATTGTGTTGGACCTCCATGTGGCAAGACTTAGGTATTTCTAAATTGATTTGAGGGAAATGTTGATCACGACCTGGGCAAGTCATCTAAGGAACCTTAATGGATGGAACAATAGGGAGACTAGAATTGGTTATGGATGTCTCTTCTTTAGTTTTCTCATGTCTTATCATGGTCATGGCATGATTTAATCATGGGAAATTTTCCTTTTTATCCTCATAGGGTTGTGTTCTCCCTCTAATGTTCTTAGTAAGGGGTGTAAACACCCACTCTGTCTCTTCCATCTACTAAGATTTCCCAATGAATTCATGGAAGTGGAAGGATAAATTTCTGCCTCTACCACCATTCAGTCCTTATAAATCCTTTACCCAGATATAATTCCTTCATTCGCTGATAAATAAGCCTCCCAATTTATTTTTTTTTGTAACTTGCATCATGCTAAACCCTCAAAGGATTATAAAAGAAGCATAATCCTCATCGTCCACACATAGAGTTTTCTTACTGAGACACTTTAAAGGGTGAATACAATTGGTAGAGAATCTCACACATAATTAATCTGCTTTTTGTTAATATTTTTGAGAAGGATAAGCCCCTAGAAGATAGCAGCAGGTTCAACAATTTTGTTTGTTGTCCTTTATCATCCTCAAGATAAATTATGGATGGAATTTCCAGATAGGTTGCAATTGGTGCACCTACCACCTGTAGGTCCTATGTTCTCCTTGGACATTCCATCAAAAAGTAGTCCATAAAGGGTATGGATAAAATGAATTCTAGGAGGGACACAAGATATACAAAGTTGTGGGGCTTTGGAGCCAATCTCTCATTTGCAGGCTTCAAATTCCACAGACATGTCTTTCCCCATTAAAAATTGGGTTGTTTGGAGCCAATCTCACATTTGCAGGCTTCAGATTCCACAGACCTGTCTTTCCCCATTAAAAATTAGATTTTCACAACTTTCTTTGGAGGGACATGGAATACCCCAAGCCCTGGGGCCTTGGAGCCAATCATGCATTTGAAGTCTTTAGAGAATACATACCTATCTATTCCTTTTAAAATTAGATTTTAACAACTCTCTCAGAAGGGAAATTGCTTAGGCTATGATTCTGTGAGCTGGTTCCATGTCATCAAAAACCATTTTATTTCTAGCTTGTTAGGTTTTCCTTTGAGTAAAAATAGTCAACCGTAATGTTAGGCCCATAAGAGAGTACTCCAGTTCATGGTTTTCCTTACCTCATGCATTTTTGGATCCTCAAGAATTATTCTCTAGGCTTTGATAGTTAATGGACAATTTAAAAAATTGCCTAGAATATTCATCATCAAATCCACACATAAAAAATTCCATGTAATTCCATGTAAGATTCAAGAAGAATGGAGCTTAAAGACATGAGATTGTTAAGATGGATCTGAGGTTAAGATGGATCTACGCTAGTGTAGCATAATCAAATTCCTCTACTGGATTCCCCTCCTTTTCATTTCAAAGATTTAACAGAACCCTCATTGTCTTAAATTGCATGGTCTTTTCTCTAGGCATTATTTCCCTTTCTTCTAATTGACTTGATATGCAAATAAGAGATGACAACGATCTTTGAAAAGTAGGTAGATTTACCTGTGGATGAGGAAACACCTCAGGTATGTCTTTAGCAACATTGATAGGAAGATCATAAGTCACACATCCTTCAGAGTACACCACAACTTCTTCCAAATAGGGAATCAGACCATGGTTCCTTGCTGACAAAACAATCACAAAAAAGTCTAGAACACAAATGTCGGTGCATATGCCCACTACCAAAACCTAGAACCTCAAATGTCATTACATGAAATAAGTAAATAGATGTTGTTTATATGACGAATAACTGAAAAGATTTATGAAATTATGAATAAGAGAAGAAATTAAGAATATGTCAGAATTCATATACCACCATAATTTTTTTTTTTCAAAACCACGTATTTTCAATTAGATGATAAAATTTCATAGGGAACATCATATATTACCATTTCGACATCATTCCAAGTTATTAAATTATTCCAGGCATTATTGTTGTGGAAATTAAATTAAATCATTAACCTATGCTTAATTTGTCTTGTCCAACCTCCCATATATTACCCTTTCCACAAAAAATAACAAAAAAAGAGTAATCAATCAAAAGACTGATACTATTAACTTTTTTTGCAAACAATAAAGAACAAAAGAAAACATATGATAAAAAAATCAGCCTATCATGTAACAATGAACTATAATCCAGATTTTGATGTGAGTGAGTACTAAGATATTAAGGTCCTGAAACCAACCATATGAATTCCATTGGTTTGCACCCAATTAATAAATTAATTTGAGCCATCCTTTTTTATAGATCCAATAAATCCATTGATGCAATCTTTACGTTGAATAGTTACATGTGGATCTTTCTCCAACCATTTGAGTCACAGAGTCCTCCAGGTTAATGATGACTCTTACCAATAACATTATATGTTGTTAGACATCTTATGTAATTTCAAGTACAATGGTATCTTATGTAATGTCAAGTAAAACAATACCATATTTATGCTTATTCATAGATATGACTCATTTTTTCCCGAAAAATAGCTTTGGGGAGAACCTCCCCATCTTCTCTAGAATTTCCAAATGAATGGCAGGTCAACTGCCAACAGAAGATGTGGACAAGAGGCTTTCTGATCAATGAATAAGTTCTTACAAGTTACAGTTTTGAGTTGAGGCTTCACTCACTACCTAATCACATGGAGGTGAAACTGCACTGAGTATCTTTTCTAGTGGCACAGTAAATTTCGTTAGGAAATACTGAAGTTACAGAAAATAGTTTTCCAAGTAATAGTTTGCATAGGCTATAGTATTGATGTTGTCATGGAAGAATAATGAAGCAAAACAACTTGGGATTACACTAGCACATGACTTTTTAATTTTTAATTTTATTCTAGGTTCAAAACTTAAAGACAAATCCATGCTTATTATACCACTTCTTTGTGGCTTTACAGGTTCATGGACATAATGGATAGCCCATGTGTAGAAAAGTAGTTAAATAGGAATAAAGATGACCTATGTGGCAAAGGATGATGCTACCAACTTGAAATGGATTGCCTTGATGGTAAAGAATGGCATTGGCAAAAAGGGAATGAAATGCATTGCAGAAATGCCATAAACATTGGGAGAGTACAAATGTCAATAGTACAGAGGCATTTAAATATGGATACTCTGTTGTATGTGCTATGATCTTGGATGATGTCCTTGATGACATGTTGTAGTGAGAAAATATTTTTCCATATGGACATCTTATTGTGTAGTCCTTGACGGAATCCCATAGAATCAAGGCCCTACTACACAAGCTTACATTAAAGGTTTTTAATATAATATGATGTCTTGTAGAATGGATAAATCATAACAACATAGATGCTTTGTTGTATGGACTTGGTATGGATGCCCTTCTTGAAATTATGAAGTGTTGTTTCAACATCCTACTAGCTGTGATTCTTGCTAGGTATTGTCAAAATTTACAAGAAAAATGTCATAGAATACTTGTTAGTTTCAAGACTTCATGATCCAAGCCAAAAAATCAAGAAATGATAAAAGAAACACTAATACACTATTTGCAAATGCAACAAGTGACTAAATGTATAGGGCTAGAATAGGTCAAATATCATCTCAGAGCACAAAACCAAAAATAAGCCTTGCTGATCCAAGATAATCCATAGGAAGAGATAGAACAACAACCCAAAGAATTTTGGATAGAGGAGACTAAGGAGAGCAAGAGTTGAAGCACATAATTATACTTTCAAGGGCAGAATTAATGTGATCACGATCCCAAAATATCATTATAACAACATTGCATGTCGTTGTTTATATACACTGAATACGTGTTATAATAAACATCAAAAATAGTAAATAGAAAAAAAAAAAAGGAAACGAAAAGAAAAGTTAAATGTCCTTTAAAACTGCTTACCTATTCATTCTCTTCACAATATGAAAATGAAGCTCTGATAGAGTCTAACTGTTGTAACTGTGGTAGTTGTTGAGGAATTTATTGAACAAGTTGCGATTGAAGTGGAGAATGTTGAAGGGACTATGAAGAATGACCTTGGGAATGGATAGAATGAAGTTGAACTTGTGTTTGTCCAGGCTCCAAACTTCATGAAATTAGTCTCATGTTGATGGTTTAGTCATTGAAATTGTTGGTATTGAAGGGGTGGTGCAAATGGAGGTGGAAGTAGCAGAGTTTGCATAGAAGGTTGTATAGATTGTGTGATAGGAGACACAAAAGCGAGTCTTTGTGATTGTTTCCTTTGTGAGAAAGGAATGTTGCTTGATGATGGTGTCACAGGTGATAGGAATTCAAAAGCTTGGGGGATCAGAGCCAAGGGAAGAACCCACAGTGGCCTGATATTTTGGTACCATTCCTAATGGAATTTTTGTGCGTGATGACCTTGAGTCATTCACTTAAGTCATAGGGTGACCAGCATAATGAGTTAAATTGAATGAATATGACAAGCCATAACTTGAATTGTTGTGGCTAGGAACAAAAATTTGAAGTGTTCTCAGCCTTGATTGTGAAGTTGGGCTATCATTTTGATGTGTTAGGTGAGGAGGCCGACCCATTATAGGTCAATGCCCTAATGAAACTTGACTACTTTGCAGCAAAGACGATGTCTCAGTGGAAGTATCTATGATATTTTGAGACACAATACCTGATTGCAAAAGAGAAGATGGTTGGTTCTCTTCATACTCCTACATTAAGAAAAATATAATTCTGTTAGACGTCCTTTATCTTTACATGCTAAGGAAATCGCTAAAAACCCAAGAAGGAAAAAAAGAAACAAGGAATGCTTTTTCATCAAACTAATTAGATCAAAAAAGGCAACAGGGAGAAAGGAAACCTACCCTTCTTGGAGATCGTATCTACTCACTCACCATAGTTCTATCCATATGAGACAAGGGTCCATGCATATGCCAATCATTGTCAGGAAGAGCATGTTCCAGACCCATTCTTTTCTCTCTCTCTAAGCCTGACCACTTCTTTAGGTCACCAGGAAAATAATCATATTTCCTTGAGTTATCACTTCCTCTACCATGATTCTCCAATCTTGGGCTCATATCCTCTCAAAGTATTCTTCTTCCTCTGAATTTCACTAGTTTCTAGTCACCATTCTACTACTTATTATATCAATTTCCTGAGGTAGTTGTACATGTGAAAGTAGTCCACGTGAATATATCTAGCCCCTGTAATTTCCATAGGCATCAATTAGAGTTGGCTGATGCCTCCAATCATAGCCATTCCTTGAACCATATGCTACACTTGTATTAGTAGTGACAAGTTTCCTAAGGTAATATCCATCACCTTTCCCACCTCAAAGCCTTTCCCACCCATTATCCTTCTCTTCTTTCCTGTCATTCAGCCTTCCAACAATCCTTAATGGAGAAGGACTCCTTCCAACTCTAATTCTTGATGATGCCAGAGGAGCACTCTTGCCTCCAACACTTGATAGAGAAGGATCCCTTCCAATTCCAACTCTTGGTGGAGAGGAAACCCTTCCACCTCTTAACCTGGAGAGCAAAGGGGAAGGTTTTCCAATTCCCATCCATAAATATTGCAAAGTTTAATGTAGCATCATAATATCCCTCAGAAAAAAATGGGAAAATTCATCAGTTAGAAGCAATAAACGTTTATAATTGACATTAGGAACCATGCCAGTAAAAAATGTGATGGTTGTGAGCTGAGACTAACCTCACTCATGCCACCATCACCAAAAAGGTTACTGCATAAGATTTCCTCTTATCCAATTTTAGGGAATATGCTACACCTATTGAATGAGGAAGTTTTGTCCTGGAATATGCACAAGATACATGGAATGCAATAAGAACTCGCAAACATCCCAAAATATTTTTAATAAAATAAACCCAAAGAACAATATATCTGATAGGTAAATTCATAAATATAACAACCATTCAAGTGGAGGAGACCCTTACGTTATAGGGGATGATATAGTGAAGTAATTCAATGCATTAAATCCATAATGGATAGGCATCTGGTGCCCTTTTCCATAATCATCACAATTCCCAAAGCATCGGTGTGCAAATTCTTGCATCGTGAAACTGCACCAAGTAAGGACTCATGTTTCTCGATACTACACACATTAAAAACATCAGCCCTTTCAGTTAAGATTACTATAGTCTTAAGTATTTTGGCACTACATTCTACCATCTATAAAATCCTTCTAGAAGAATAATATAGACCTGAAGGTGGTTGTTAATGAAAGAATTCATAACCCTGGTGGGATTCTGGGATTGATTTAAAAGTGGTATTGTTATCTATATGAAATTGTTCCAAAAGTTAAAACCACAATGTATAGGAATTTGGTAGGCTAGCTCTTGCTTTACAACAACCATACAAGTTAAGATTCCATTCTCAGCCAAGGTATTTAGCACTAAAGAAGCCAATTAAGATAATGTCTCGGAAAACATTTTTATTCTCAATTTCTAAACTAACACATCTTGATCAAACTATTTCCCTGGGCAAAGACCACATCATCATGAGCCAAAGTTGTTGTTGATGCAATATTGATGGCCTCTTCTCCATTACTCGTAAGATATAAAGGAATTATTCGTTACCTCTGCTTCATAAAATATGGTGTCCGCAACTTGAAGAGTTAACATACTCTCATATGTTTTCAATGCCAATTCCTTGTTAATCTGACAAACACCAAAATTGTGGATATTGATGTCGCAGATAGACTCATGATTATATATACAATAAATAAGTTCCCCATTAGAGCAATGGATCTCATCAAATATTAATAAGAAACATAGATCATGTAACTAAAGCCATCAATGGAAATCTGACTCCCAACCTCATTTAAAACTCTATAGCAAGGTATACACTTATTTGAAGACTCATATATGAAGTTCATTTCATAAGTGAGCTCAACTTTCCTGCCTAGAATATCCAGAAACTGTCAATTCAAAAAAACAAAATGAAATCAAAATTGTAATAGTAATCATTTATTTTCTAGCATTTAAATTTGCAGTTCAGAATAACAATCTACACAACTTTTATTCTCTCTAATTTTCAAACATGTCTTGACTATGTTGAATTAATGAATAATTTTGAATAAATTGGTTGAACATTGAACTTTCGAAATGCATTTTTGAAGTCTAAGTCAAACTGCAACAAAGGCATCATAGGGAAGAGTTTTTAAAAAACTATTTTCAAATGAAAATATGCTCAAGCTCACATTGCAATAGATAATAGAAGCGTTGATTCTAAATAAGGTTTTGTACAACCAATCTTCAATTTGAATGAGATTCAGTAGCCATCATGAAGAGCTTAAATTGTAAATGAATTGTCTATAAATGAAAATTCAATAATCCCAACATCATTGGACGTAGACTGAGGGATGAGGTGCAACCAAATACCCAAGGTAATGCACCACAGAGAGGAAACCAGAGATTCTATTGATAAAGAAAGAGAGGTACAAATCAGATTTTACCTATGGAGATGTGGCTTCCTAGATCCTCTTTCTTCAGTTTTTAACTTTTTGGTATTCTCTTGGACTTCTACAAGTCCTTGGCCTTTCACCAACAACATTCCTTCCTTTGGCAAGGATCAAAGAGGGTCAATCACTTAAGCTCTCACAACATTTTTTCCACACAACCTTGCAATTAAAGGTTCTTTCTGCAACCAAATAACAAAATGTTGCTCTCTCCAAAAAATGTTTAATGGATTCCCTAAGTGTAGGTTTTACAAATTTTGGGGCTTGGGAGGCCCCTCCATCCTCCATGCAACCTTCAAAGGTGCCTCATGCCAAAAATATTGAAAGAAAGGAAGCCCTATGTGTGATTTGTTGCTTTGGTTGTCTACACGCTACCATGTCAATTTTGAGGCTTGTCCAATCTGGGTCACACTGTTTTGGAAGAAAAACCTGTGACCTTGGTGGCAACTGGTGGTAGGTGAAATTTTTTTAGGCTTGTCTAGTGTGGGCCACACTAGTTTGGATGCAAAACTAGTGACCTCGGTGGCAGCTGGTGGCAAGTGAAACTAAGGGTATTGACACTAAGGGGGATGAATTCACTAATTTTGGTCATTTTTTAAAGTTCTAAGTTGCTGCATAGGTTCTGCATCTTCACTGGAAGCAAAAATAGTGACCTTGGTGGCAGCTGGTGGTAGTTGAAATGTTGAGGCTTGTCTAGTGTGGGCTACACTGGTTTGGAAGCAAAACCAGTGATCTTGGTGGCAACTAGTGGTAGGTGAAACTTGGGGCATTTACATTGAGGGGGTTGAATTCACTGATTTTGGCCCTTTTTAAAGGTCTAAGTTGCTGCATAGGTCCTGCATCTTCAAATTTGAGTGATAAGGGACCTGATGGTGTCCTTAATGTCATGTAATGGTCGAAACATTAAAAGATGGTATAGGCTAGCTGACTCGGTGTTAAGGATACTCTATATTGTTGAAGCAGGGATATGATATGTTTCCCACTCACTCACATTATTGGAGGGTATATGAGCAAAGGAAGAGAATTATTAGAAAAATACCGAATTGTGGGAATGTGACATTTTTCCTCCTGTTGTGGGAAAGCTTCCCAATAAGCCCTACTAAAGTGCTTTATTTGGTTGGTTTGCTTCTCTATTTTGTAAGGACATAAGTCTTTCCTCTCTTTTGTGATATCTTTTTCACCATCAAGGCTTTTGTTTTGATATGTTAGGGTTAGTGGGAACTTTTTGGGAAACTTTTAACATATTTTTTTTAATGTAAAATATGCACAACATTCGAGAAACGATTCCAGTGTGGTTTCTGGGTTCCATAAATGACCTCCAGACCCACCAGAAACCAATTTCAGGGATGCATAGAATAAAAGACTACTAAATTGAAAAGTGTTATGTTTTGCATCAAATATTTGGAATTAGAACTTTGATTGATAAAATGTTGAGCTATATAGGTGGTGCTTTTGAAGTGGCAAAGACACATCAGATGTTTAACTGCCTGATCAAGGTAATAAATCTATTGTAAATAAATGAAGAAACATACATATACACACATTTGTGTTGTTGACATGTGAACGCTTAAGAAAAATATACATTGTTGTTGATTAGTTCATATAAACTCTCGTAATTCTGAGTAATCTAACTTAAAATATGAAACATTGGTATTCTTTTAGAGAAACTTGTTGATTAACTATTTTGGAATAAATACTCTTGAGTTTTGAATAAACTTGGAGTAAACTAAGGGAATTTGAATGTTGTTTTGAGCATGTTGTGGAAAAACCATTGAGACTTGTATGTGTTAAAAATGGAAACTTGGGCCAAATTCCACTTTGGACAGCTCCTTTTGGGAAGATAATTGTGGCATTGAATTCCTCTTTTCGAGAGAATCAAAATTGACCTAAATATCATCAAATTCGGATAAGGAGAAATGGATTTTTGGATTTATGTTCTCTCACATATAAATTATCAAGGTTGGTCTCTCCTTTATGTCGGCTCATCAAGCCCAATAGTCACGTCCCTTCAAACCCAACAACTAGTATATATAGAAGTGCCTACTACTTCATTTCACACATCTATCTCACAATATTTACTTTCTAAAATAGCCACAGGAGAAAGGTGTTTCCAGCAAAGGAGGAAGGGCTAGGTTATTGTCTTGGTAGGGCTGTTTGATGGGCTAAATTCTTTAGCCAGAAGACCAAACCTCCTTGGGACAAGTGTGGGCCTATGTATATAGTATGGACTGTTCAGGGCCTCCTTATCTTCTATTATAGGTTTGAGGTTTGAGCTGAAGCTGCTACTGTGATAAAGGTTAATTTAAGGATGTTTTGGGTGTGATCTTTATGGTAAATCTATCCTTGAAGAAAGCCACATTTGTTTGGTTCACCTACAGCCAAGCCGCAAACCTTAAGTACCCAATTCTAGAGGCTGAGAATCTTCAGCTAGGAAACCGCAGTCAGTTATGCCTCATCAGGAGGTTGTACAGTTGGTTTTTGAAGCCTAAGGGCATCATGTATCTGGAGAGACTGTCTGAAGGGAAGCCACAGTCAATAGAAGGTCTAGAAGGAAGTTAATAGGGGTTGTAACAGAATGTGTTTATGCCCTATCCAGTCATACCAGAATTGCTGAGAAGTCACTAGTCATTGGAGCTTGCACAAAATTCCATATTTGTAGCTTTGTTTGAGCCATCTCCTTGTCTAAGGGCAGTGGTATTAGACCTTCACATTTACAAGTCATTTTGACTTTGAATTATTGTTTTCTCTCTCTCTGTTGAACATTTGATATTAATGATAAGAATAGACAAAGGGTTTTCCCCATCTTGGGGTTTTTCCCTGGCTTGAGCCATATCCTTGAGCTCTCTTATCTTGGCTTGTCTTCTGCTCCTATCATTTATGTTCTTTCTTTAGTTACTCCTTATATGATAACGAGTTATGTGATTGCTAATGGAATCAAACTGGATTGATAAATGGGGTAATATGGATCCGTGAAGTAACTAAGAACATGTCCCATATTTAACATGGTATCAGAGCCAGGTGAGGACAAGCCCAAGAAAAAGAGAATGCAATCACTAAGAAACTTGTTGACAAATCCCCATCACATCAAAAGTTTGCATTCCCAAGCCAAGCCCCTTGTAGCACTAAATCAAATTTGTGGGCACAATTACGATGAGTAAGTCAAATCTGTGCTCATTTTGAAAGTCCAATTCCTTATTTCTGGCCAAATTCAGAGACACTCATGTGCATTTGCCTATGGAAGGATATTCCACTTTTTCAGGTTGAAATCTTCCATGACTTTAGGGTCGAGCCACTGTGGTATCTTGCTTGAAGAGCTGTAGTACTTGTTTTAAAGGGAAAAAACAACAATCATATAGCTCAACTAAGGCCATTAGCAAGGTAGTTTCAATAACCAGGGTCAAGACTCAAGAGTATTACCTATGCTGCCAAGATTCATCAGAAAAGAGACTCAGAACTGTGACCCAAAAGGTATATTCAGAAAATTGGTTATTTTTGTTAGGGATAGAACATTGTTTATGATGTCTTATATCAAAGGTTCATGTGTGTAATGAAGATTGGACAAAATTTTAGTCAATTGTAAATATGATGTTTGGACAGTGTTTGAACATTCATTCATGACATCTACATCGAATGAAAATCTGTGCCCTAGACTGTGGGGCAATGTGAGTTCTTGTTTTTTAAATGATGGTAATATTGAGCCCTAATCTAAGCATAAATTAGTAATTGAAGGAGCCTCCTAGGACCTGAGATCAGTCTTTGTAATTTCTTGGTAAGGGTGACTTTCTAAGGAACATTCTAATTCAAAAGAAAAGCACTATAACAGAGAAGGCAGTGAGTCATTGGATTGATATGATCCTTAAACAATATGAAAGAATGTTTGAAACATAGCGGCTCTGAATAGAGGGGTGAAGTAGACAACACTCATTTGAGATATTGTCCTAGAAAAAGTCATTCTACCCTCCTGAAGAACAGAACTTTCTACTCCTAATCTGATGTGCCAAGATTTGTCTGCATGAAAATTTTGTGGTAAATCTGACTCTAACATTTCAAAATATTTCAATGGAATCAGCAGTAAAGGATATCATTGTTGTCCTATTTTATGCCATCTCAGGTTTATGAAATAAGGCTTATCATCTCACAACAAAAATCTCATCACCTTTCTCTCAGTCTCCTACAGTATGAAGAGTATTTGCTGACCTGTGGAGAGAGTATGAGTTTAACTGTCTCAGTGAAATAAGAATAATGACTTCAGCATTATATATATATATATATATATATATATATATATATATATATATATATATATATATATATATATATATATATATATATATATATATATATATATATATATATATATATATACACAGAGTCTGATCTACTTGAGGCTGTGGAGAATTTTGATTTATAGTGACAATACTGTGATTAAGTAAGAGCTTCTACCAAAACCCTAGGTTGTTCACATCAGTGAATATTTGTTTACGTTGGAAAAAAGGAAAGCTTCAGACACTAGAATCATTTTTTAAATTCATCTTGAAGCCCTATATCAACCTCATTGAAAGAAGCAATCCTGAAAGATCATCTCAGGCTTGTATAGTTGTGGCAAAGATGTGTATATGTTGACAGTGAAGTATGAATCAACAGTCTTGTGGACACTATTCTTGGCAGGTATCTTCAGTGGTACATTCCTCATGAGTAGACATCTTCAGGGATTACAGGAGTACATCATCAAGTCCTCACATCTGGTTAAATTGCTAATTATGAGCTTATGATGCCAATAATGATACAAAATACTTCTCTTAATAAACTAAATAAATCAGTTCAGATCCTCCATTGACTTGAGAAATAAGTCAACAATTGTACTATCTCCATATCTCTGATTCTTGGCAACTATAAGTGTTCATCATCCAATATCAAATTCTAGAGTATGGTTGAAGATGTTAGATCAAGACTCTAGATCAAAAACCTTGTCATAATCAGATTTGAAGTTGTCTACATCAGTATGTCCTATCAAGAATCTGGAAAGATCTATGAGATCTCTGCTTGCAGTCTAATCAAAAGGAAGCCTTGAAACAATCAAATATTGTAATGAAGGTTGCAACCTTGGAAGTTTCTTCCTTTTTTAAGGACATGGACCAGTCCCTTGCAGTAGCCTCTATAATCATAAAGAACAGTGGGAGGATCATTGACTTCATTAAGAATGGTGGCATGGATTCAAATGCCTAGATGAGAAGGACCTCCGTATGATGGATTGGTAGCCGTCATGAACCATCTCGTTGATTGGATGATCTCATGGGAGGACTTCTTCACCCTAGGTTAAGAAAGACCATGATACTAATTTTCTCTCTGATTTGGAGTAAAGAGATTTACAAATGCAGTTGTTGTATGATAAATCTTCATATTAAAATTCAGGGGTAGATTAATGAAGGCTTGATGTCCAACTAAAACAAGACTTCAGAGGGAGCTAAGAAATCCCTGGAAAAATGTCTAGCTATATCTCCAAAGTTGCATTATGATTCATTAACTAAAAGAACAATCTTGGCAAATGGACCATAGGAATAATGGCAGGAAAGATAGCTGGTTGCAGACAGCTCAATACTTAGAGGAAGCCATGGTCACAGATGCAACCATTAACAAATGATGATCCTCTCATTTATCAAAATGAGAGGGAGATGATTTTTAAAGTCAAAGTCCTAGACTTGATGCACTTCTTCCTTAACATAGACGATTTGTGGGGATTCTGGTGTTTTGATTTAGGTCTACCTATCTATCTATGCCCTGATGTACTTTACCTAGAATTTGAGTTGTCTGTGTGAAGAATGGAAATCACACATATAAATGTTGGATCTCCTGGAAGCCACCTTTATCTCATGGATGAATCAAAGACTGAAGACTGTTGCTCTAAGAGCACCATTGAGGTTGAATATATAAAACAACATGCATGATTATGAAGCTAGTTGGTTGAGGAAGCTCTTCAATAAGACATTTGAGCACATGCTGGTAAATACTGTTGTATATTGTGATTCATCTTTTAAAGAACCCACGACAACTCCTTATATTGGATACCTCTATTTTGATATGGTACAGAGGAAATCAATCAATCTCTATTATTTCTGGTTGAATGTGAAGGTTACCGTCATATGTGCATAACCTCTTGGTGAGGAAAAAATTATCTTCCTTAAAAGAGAGGTTGGGAGTCATTGATAGGCGCTATTAATAGGGTCCTGCTTGAGTTGGAAACTGAGCTCTAGGAGCTCCTGGGGGTCTAAGTTACTTTTTAATGTTATGAGTGACCATAGGGTGAGTGGTTCACCTTCCTCTATAGGTACACTAGGTACAGGGTGAGTGGTTCATCTTCCCCTGTGATACCTCATGATGATACATCACACATAGGGTGAGTGGTTCACCTTCACCTACGAGGTATGGATAGGATGAGTGGTTCACCTTCTTCTATAGCATAAGAGTAGGATGAGTGGTTCACCTTATCCTGTAGATACCCCAATGAGATATGCATATAGGCATCTGCTTGTTGTCACATATGGACATGTCGGTGGGACATGGTTCATCCTTTCCCCACATGTAGGATGTCCAAGCCCTAGAATCGATGCTTGACATGTCAGTGGGATGTGGTTCACCCTTTCCCCATGTGTAGGATCCTTCCTACAATTGTTGGTTGGCATGCATGTAGGACGTGGTTCATCCTTTCCCTATCATCTCAGTGATTTGCATGCATGTAGGATGTGGTTTATCATTTCCCTATGATGGTTGTAATATGTGACTGTAGGATGTGGTTCATCCTTTCCCTACATGTGTTTGTAAGCAGGATGTGATTTATTATTTCCCTACTATTTCTACAGTATCATCCTACCCATGTAGTCTGAGACACATGGGAAGTACCTCTCATCTAGCTAATGAGTTGGGAAAAGTGGATAGGGACCATAGCACTACCGATGGATGCATTGTCTACTGTCATACTCCTTATCTAAGATGCATGATGTTCAAAAACTTAATCACTTGGGATCAAGACCAATTGGGGTTTGACCCCTGGTTATGTGGACTGACTGTTGTTAGTGGAGAGTGGTAAGGAATTGTGACTCACTCTTCATCAATTCTTCTTCATTACATATATCAGTGTTCAAAAGAGATTAGATGAGGTGCAGAGAGGGTTCATAATGACATAATGGCATAATGATCAGTGACAATGGCTAATGGTTTGATAGGTGGAATTCTCCCTAGTTGAGAGTGAGTGTTAAAAATGGAAACTTGGGCCAAATTCCACTTTGGACAACTCCTTTCGGGGAGATAATTGTGGCATTGAATTCCTCTTTTCGAGAGGATTAAAATCGACCTAAATACCATCAAATTTCGATAAGGAGAAATGGATTTTTGGATTTATGTTCTCTCACATATAGATTATCAAGGTCGATCTCTCCTTTATGTCGGCTCATCGAGCCCAACAGTCATGTCCCTTCAAACCCAATGGCTAGTATATATAGAAGTTCCTACTACCTCATTTCACACATCTATCTCACAATATTTACTCTCTGAAATAGCTGCAGCAGAAAGGCGTTTCCAACGAAGGAGGAAGGGATAGTTTATTGTCTTGGTAGGGTTGTTTGATGGGCTAAATTCTTTAGTTAGAAGCCAAAACCTCCTTGGGACAAGTGTGGGCCTATGTGTGGATTATTCTGAGCCTCCTTATATTTTATTACAGGTCTGAGGTTTGAGCTGAAGTTGTCATTGTGTATAAAGGTTGATCTATGGATGTTTTGGGCGTGATATTTATGGTAAATCTATCCTTGAAGCAAGCTACATTTGTTTGGGTCACCTACAACAAGGTCATAGGCCTTAAGTACCCTACTCTTGAGGTTGAGAATCTTTAGCTAGGAAGTCGCAATAAGTTATGCCTCGTCAAGTGGTTGTACAGTTGGTTTTTGAAGCCTAAGGGCATTGTGTACCTGGAGAGACAGTCTGAAGGGAAGTCACAATCAATAGAAGGTCTAGAAGGCAGTGAATAGGGGTTGTAATAGACTATGTTTATTCCCTAGCCAATCATACCAAAATTGCAGAGAAGTCACCAGTCGTTTGGAGCTTGCATAGAATGCTAGATTTGCAGCTTTGTTTGAGCCATCTCCTTTGATCTCAAATAACTTTAATCTTAAACCATGCCAACACATGCCAAAGCATACCAAGGCATCTCAATGCATGCTAATACTTGCCAAGTGCCAACATGTGCCAAGTGCCAATGTGTGTCAGGGAATGTTACACACGCTATGGAGTGGCAGGGCATGTCAATGAGTGTTAAGGTGTGCCAAAGAGAGCCAATGCATACCAAGGAGTGTTAGGGAGTACTAGGGAAACACAAGGGAGCACTAGGTCAAAATGCATGGAAATGAATGAATATGAGCGTGTGTCAAGGAGTGTCAGCGAGTGATAGGCGTGCCAAGGAGGGAGTAACAAGACATGTTAGGTAGTGGTAAGGCATGCTAGGGAATACTAAGGCATGTCAAGAAGTGCCAGAGTGTGCTAACATGTGCCAAATAGTGTCAAGGCATGTCAAGAAGTGCCAGAGTGTGCTAACATGTGCCAAATAGTGTCAAGGCATGCCAAGACATGCAAGGTGCTAAGGCATGCCAAGATGTGTAGGGTGCCAGGGTGTGCCAACATGTGTCAAGGAGTTTCAAGGCAACAAAAGGGAGAACCAAGCTAAAATTCAAGGAAATGAACACATAAGAGGGTTAATAAGTAAATAATTTACCTTTTTCAAAAGGGGTATGCTAGGCACACTAACAATAGGTTCCAATACATGTTAAGTTCCAATGTGTGCCAAATACTAATGTATTTCAATGCATGGAAAGGTGTTCTAGGGTGTGCTAGGGACTGCAGGGCATGCCAACACATGCTAGGGGAGTGTTATGTTGTGCTAAGGCATGCCAACATGTGCTTGGGCATCATAATCATGGCAAGATGTTCCAAGACATGTGAGGTGCCAAGGAATGTTAGTGTGTGCCAAAGCATGTCAAGGTGTGCCAAGAATGTTGAGGAGTGTTAGATCTCTCTCATTAATAGAATTGATCGAGCTTGATTATGTATTAAATAATATGGTTCCTACACTCACTCCCTTGATGATGAAGGCATTGAAACCATTACTTGAAATTGGAAAACAACATATTCAAGTCATATATGTTTCATTTTGAAGGTTATCCCCTGTATGACAATCATAATCATTATGACAAGGAAATGTGTTCCGACAAAGAAGCCTCCCTACAAAACTCATTGTATGATAATACAAGTTTGGCCTTTGAAAATGATAGATACACCAAGAACATTGATGAGAAACCTAGCTATACAAAAGAGAAAGTCTTTGCTCAGTTACAGAAGTACAATCCAGATTTCATAAATGATGTTTTCACTGGCTAGCATGAGGAACATATGTGCAATAATACCTCTAGTCTTGGTTTGACACATCAGTTCAATGAAAATTCAACTAACAAAAATCAGACCAACTTTTATTTTAAAATAAATTTGGAATTGATGTGGAGTTTAAAAATTGATGAAGATACTCATAAACCTGTAATTGAAGATGCCTTTAAAAAGGACGATGAAAACCCATTTCCTATCAAACAAGGTGAACATCTAGAGGCAATAATAGAAATGCATGATAGAGCTAATCCTCAAAACACAAGCTTGTTTGATTTCTGGATTATGTTAGCTAAGCTTATTCCAAAGTTTGTTTCAGCATTTGAGGAACATGGAGTTGATCTCACTTTCAATTAGATGAACATCCAGATCAAAAAATATGAATTGAATCAAAACTTTTACACTTGATGTATGATCAACTATCCTGATGAATGAGTCATTATGACCCCAAAAGGGAAAAGGACTTGTCACTTTGAAAATTTTTACATCATACCAAATTCGATGGGTACAATGTTTACAATGATAAAACACACCCCTTATGTACCTACATCAAATCTTCAACAACAGGGATAGAAATGGTATTATATATAACCACCCAAAAAGCATGTAGAAAAATACAAAGAAATAGGCATATTGAATGGATACCTCTTGTTCCATCCCTGAACGCCTTGGAAACACATAGTGGAGTTTTCTTCAATCCATCTTGGTTCACATTTTCACCCTAACTCTTGCAACAAAATTGTCACAATAGCCACGATGATCGGGTACGAATCTGATCCTGCACTGTTGTCAACGTGGGCATCCTCGTATTCATTTGTGCTTGCATCTGGGTATGGTCTGAGATCGATATCGATTGCAAGAGTCGTAGGTTCAACCTCGCATCTCCCCCTGCCCTACCCTCCCCTCGCATTGGCGAAGGCAATTTCATCCCCCAAATGGACAGAAAAACGTTTTGGGTTATGGAAATCCGAGGTAGAGAGGACTGTAAAACAAGCAAGGCAGAGATATGGCCTGCCTGCAATTGTCTTCTCAAGCTCTCAAACCTAGAGCATGTAACAAAAATAATATTAGAGGTGATAATATTTAAAAAAATTAGTCATAAGAGAAATAATATTAGAGCGGGGTAATATTTAAAAAAATTAGTCATAAGAGAAATAATATTAGAGCGGGTAATATTTAAAAAAATTAGTCACAATGATCCACATATTTTGATATAAAATAAATTCTAAAAATGTCAATTCTTAAAATCTATGGTGTACTTATCTAATTTCATTCAAGTATAATATCACAATAACTTATGTTATTCAAGTAGAATATCACAATAATTTATGTTAGTAATGGTGTGATGATTTTTTTTATTCTTTTAAAAGAACTTCCTATGGCTATCTTATGGCATGCATCCCATCAAGCATAAAACATCTTAACATATACCTTTGAAGTAATATAAATCATCATATGGCTATCCTCAAAAGAATTATCACTCATAGTCTTAGTAATGGTCTAAGGCTCGTGTCGAAGTGGTATGAGATTTTTATAGGAGTTTGTTAATTTCCCTTTATGCAAGTCCAACCATAACTTGTCACCAACCTGAAACTTATGTGGAACCAAATGGATTGTGTATTTACTTGTACTTGGAGTTGGAAACTTTCTACAAAATATCATGAACTCATTGTTGAATTTGTCGGATACGTTCCTCAAAATTGGTTGCTTTACTTACCTCGTTCCAAGTATAGGAGGTATCTTCATGTGTTATACCATGAATATAGCTACATCAATTTGTGCCAATTGTTGGGACCCCAAGCACACCTAAAAAGGCTTGTGGCTAATAGAAATATGAAGAGCTATGTCAAATTTCTATTGAAAATATGGAAAGCTTTCAACACGTGTATGTGGATGCTCACAATTGTATACTCTAAAGACATCTATAATAATCCTATTGACTACTTTTTATTCATCAATCTAGGGACGTAAGGTAGTGGATTTGGTCAAGCTTGATGTCCATCATGGACCAAAGGTTAAACCAAAAAATACTAAGGAACCTACTATCCCTATCAAGAAATATGGCCTTTGGAAACCCAAAATGAACCAAAATATGCTCGAAGAAGAACGTATGAGTGGATTTTGTTGCAACAATCTTCTTACAAGGTGCCAAAATTCCCATCCTAAGGAAGCAATCAACAACAACAAAAACACATCCATTACCATGCTTGTTTGAGGGAAAACATGACATAAAATCTAGGGGCACTAACTCCCAAGGATTATCTAGAGTAGGCAAAGGCCTACAACTAGTGTGGATGGCCATTTCCTTTGGTAGAATATAATTCTTCCACTACTTACAGGCTTTGGAAATAGAATGTAGCTCGTTGTCATAGGTTTGGTATCTATGAAACCCATTCATCGATGAAAGCTACTTCCCCAATGGGGTAGAAGTGAAAATCAATTGTTTCAAAGGTAGGAATAATGGCATTGGAGATAATATTGTTTCCATAAAGAAGATAAGCAGAAGTAGGTTCATGAACACCATCAATATCTACTAGAGTTGTTGCAATTAAAGAAATAATGAATGAAAAAGTTGTGGTCAGTAGGATAGCGATCATAAATATGTTGAACCATCCAATGTAAAGATGGTTTTCAGTGATAGTGATCTAGTCACATAAAGTACCGCATAAATTTGTGCTTTGGGATACCCCCAAGGTTCAATAAGTAATCCAAAGTGAGAGGATTCGTTGATAAGGTGACAGTACCAAGAACCCTGAGTTGACCCAAAGTGACATTGTTGGCCCAAAGTGATACCTTGTGAGTCTTACACAACATGTGTTCTAGATTGGAAATGACCACTCGGTACTTGTTACCGTCCATTCACAGTTTTAGGATGAAATAAAACAAAAAATTGAAAATTCTAGTGCCAAAATTTTGCATAGAACCAAGGGCCATTTCCTGAGAGCAAAAAAGGGAGTACAATGTGTTTTTGTGTTTCTTTTTTGTGAGAGTACTTGCCAACAAAGACTTTTCTATAATTTTGAGCCATGTTGTTTACGGGATATTCTCCTTCCACCCTTTGGTCATAACAACAACAGACTAACATTGAATGAATTTAATAGGCCAATGATCATTGCAACACCATCTTAGGAACATACTGTGAATAAAAAGGATCTTTTGGTAATCGTATGATATAAGATGGCTTGATTTTCTACAGTGTACATGTCAGGGCTCCTTATATGTTCTCCCATTCTATATTCAACTAAATACAAGCACTAGCATATAGTGACGTTCCAAGGATCAAAACTTAAAAGTCGTAACTAGTATTAGGTTAGTAGATAGAGTTGTTAACCCCGATTATGGAAGGCAATCATTATGTACAACTATGCATATAAGTTGTCTAAAGCCATTATTTTCCTTTACCGAAGAAGCTACAAAAGTAAAAGTCCTAGTGTGTAAGGTAGTGGTGGGAGCTTTGGACATGAGTAGAGAAGTTCCTTTTCATACTAAACACCTACATGCATGAGGCAATGAATTTACAATGTGGATACAGGACCAGGCAATGGCTATGGAATTTGCAGTTATGATGAATATGTACGCCTCAATTATTAGGCAATAATATACATCCAATCACGTTGAGAATCCATGTTGATATTATAAAATGGAAAAACTTTTAGAGAGCAGAAGAAAAGTGAATTTGAAAGGGGAGTACCTTGCCCAGGAGAAGCTCTCTAGAGGGAAGGGACACAATAAGAGGAGGGACACTTCTGCCATAAGGGAAGAGCTCAAAGAAGGCTCCAGTTAAAGTTTCATAATAATGTATTCACACCTAATTCCCAGGAAAAGGTTGTCCCCACACCATGCCATCGGGTACAGAGAATTCCTTCACTTCCAAAAACTCTCGACTTCCATCATACCGATAGAACCCCAACCCCTCAGCTCAGTCTAGGAGGATCCTTCCACGACTCAGAGTCCATGAATGAATATCTAGAATCAATGTAGGATCCATGAAGACCAAGGCCTAGAAAGGACCACCTCTCCAGGATGTGTAGTTTATTCATTTGATCCCGCAATAGTTCGTTCCCAGATCAAGACTATTATAGTGTCATTTTGCTTCTTTTTTTGGTGCACAACCCGTATGTTAATTTCATCGTGGTTTTTCTCTCTAATTGGTTCCCTTTGGGACCCTTCTTTCCTTGTCTACTCCCATTTTAGATGGGCTAGTCTTCATTTTAAAATTTCCCGATACTATTTGGCATTGACCCAAACCCACTTCCCACCTTTGGTGGATGAAGCGATTTTCACTTGTCATAGATCATTTGTTTCCATAGGTTCTGAAATTTGTTGTCTCGATGTCATGTTTGAATGCATTTCCATCTGATTCAATTCTCCGGTGCTTGAAACGACAAATTTTAAAATTTTCCCCAAAATCGTAATTACATGTAGTCTTCTAAAGTATCATTTCAAGGCCCAAAAAAGTCACTCATTTCAGTTAATCTTCTGATTTGTGCTCATCTTTTAAGTTATGCTTACCGCTCTAAAAACAGAACTTCATTTTGAGGTGAAATTTGCACCGATTTTGTATAAGGCCCAAAGAAGTCACTCATTTCAGTTAATCTTCTGATTTTTGCTCGTCTTTTAAGTTATGCTTACCACTCTAAAAACATAACTTCATTTTGAGGTGAAATTTGCACCGATTTTGTATAAGGCCCTAAGAATTCACTCATTTTAGTTAATCTTCTTATTTTTGCTTGTCTTTTAAGTTATGCTTATTGCTCTATAAAAACAAAACTTCATTTTGAGGTGAAATTTGCACCGATTTTTTATAGTCCATAAGCTTCGTGAATTGACATTAGCTCTTCTTCTTATCGCTCTAAATCATATATGTCACATTTTCAAGCCAATAACAATATGTAGATGATTTCAATTAGGTTTTCTTATTGCAAGGAAATTAAACAACGAGCTGCCAATTTTGATCATGGTCTCGAGTCTAGCTGTTGTTTCTAACTTAAATCACACTATTTCTAGTTACTGTTTCTAAGAATAGCAAGGAGTAGAAATTTTAAATTGGAAAAAAACTTAAATCACACTATATAGGTCAAAAATATAGCAGCAATCAAATATAGCAGCGATAGTGGAAGAAAATTAACAGAGGGATTACAGATGTAAGAGTTCGCGGATTTATAATACCTCGCTTCATATAATTCTTCCGCTGCTATGACTGAAGCTATTATTTCCTGCATTGTGCAACCTACGCGTAAGAAATTTAGTATAATTCCAAAGGCACTCCACTGCGGCAAGGTCTAAGCACCCCTGTACCTCTGTGGGCCAAGCTTGGAATACCTAGTGTCCCTTCCCTCCTTCTGATCCCTCCCCTCCTTATGCACACGCATACGCATCTTGGCAATGATAATACCAGTTCTTATGTTTACTTTTTTTTCCTGTCCGACCCTGCTGGTCTTTGTTTCCCATCTCAATGGCATGTTACCCAGACCTCTGATGTGTACCACAGAGATATTTGTCTATCCCAACCCAACAAACGCTTGATGGTAGTGACCCAGACCTCCGATGTGTACCACAGAGATATTTGTCTATCCCAACCCAACAAACGCTTGATGGCAGTTCGATGCGTACCACAGAGAATGTATAGATATTTGTATATCCATGTTGTGGGAATAACCCAGCAAACGCTTGATGGCAGTGAACCGACCTCCAATGTGCAGAGGGAAATTTTAAATGAAAAATAAATGTAAATGTGTAGAGGGAAATTAAAAATGAGAAATAAAATAAATTTGTGATCACTCAAAAAATTATGGAGGGAAGGAAATAAAGAGGTTTTGTTATAGTTTCACTAATACCATAAGTTAATAGTAAAAACCCAAATTTTTAGGTTTAATAGTAAAAAATAACCAATTTCTTAGGTTCAAGTGTTTATTTCACATTGCTACACACATTTTTTCATTTTATATATATTTATATATTGAATTGTTGAAAATCAAATTATAGTGAAAATATGGTGGTCATGATAATCATTGAGAAGAATCAGATATATATATATATATATATATATATATATATATATATATATATATATATATATAGATAATTTTTCTATTTATCACAAGGATATTGAGTATGTTAATATGTGTTGTGGTTAATCATTTTAATAGCAATTTCTACATTGGTTAGTAGTGATTGTATAAAAGTGTTATAATCTTAGAATTATAGATGGATTCATGGACCTTTTAAGGGGATCGTTGAATCCATCTACCTAAGTTTTAACATTGCAAACGAGGGTCTCTAAATTTTAACACTACAAATGGACTCAGAGACCCCTTTGTCTCTAAATTTAACACTGTAGATGGATTCAAAGAAGAGGGTCTCTAAATCCATCTGCAGTGTTAAACTTTAGAGACACGGGTGGGACTACTGCAAATCAATTCCAAACACCAAAACTCCAGAGGCTGGAGTTGGTGATGGGACTTGCTTTTATATTGCTTGTATCCTCCTACACTATGGGCGTATGGGTGACACCTCTAGAGATTTGAACTGTATATGGATTCAGAGACCCCTGTAGTGAAATGTAACACTTCATTATCAAAATTGAAAATTTTCATTTCTAGACTGACAATTAAAAATTACTAACATAAATGACTAATTCATATCTTTGTTGTACTTGTTATTTGGTCAAATTTTTATTCTTGTACTATAATAGTCATTTATGTTAATTATTATTACTTTTGCAATTTATTATCTAGTCATATGTTTTAATCCTAGACTAAATTAGTCATTTAAGTTAGTTAGTTTTAGTTTAGTCACTTATTATCTAATCATATATTTTATCCCTAGACTAAATTAGTCATTTTTAGTTCGATTGCTTAAAATTTCTCAAATTTAGTAGTAGTTCACTTGATAATTTTGGTGACTAACTTTTTTAGTCACCTAGTCACTAATTTCATCATTTTGTACTAGTGTACATAATACTACATGTACACAACACAACATCTACGACATGCAAATAATAGTGCATATACACAAATACCGCATATACAAAATGTACACAGTACCACCTATACAACCACCTGCATAATGAGTACACAACATCACATGTACACAGCACAACATGTACAACGTGTACACAATGCCACATGTACATTGTACCACCTATACAACGTGTACACAATGCTAGACGTAGACATCAGCACATGCATGACATGTACATAAAACCACATGTACACAGTACCATATGCATGACATGTACCAACACCAACTTCACACAACAATATATGTACAACATGTACACAACACCACATGCTCACAACACAACTTGTACAATCATGCACACAACACCATATGTACATAGCACCATATATATATAATGCACGCAACACCACATGTACATAGAACTGCATATCCAACATGTACATAACATCATCTGTACACAACACTACAAATCCAACATCCGCACAACACCATATACATACAACGTTGCATATCCAACACCATCTATGCCCAACATTGCATATGAAATATTCACACAACACTATCTATACCACCATGTACATATCATTGCATAAAAACATGCACACACACTATATACACACAACACAAAATGTGCACAACATCATAGATGCAACATGTACAACATATACAATATATGCACAACAGTAGTACCACACATCCAAAACCACGCTATCTATACCAAACAACCTTGCTTGCAATGTCTCTTCGCCATCCATGCTTATCCTAGCATGCTGCAAAGCACATTGTTTTCATTCTATCAATGTATCCTTCAACGTTACCTATCATAACATAAAAATAGGCATAATACAGGATAAACTATCGATGCATATCCACATGATACTGACCTCATATATTTTCCATGACTACTCTTCCCACTTGATTCCTCATAAACTAGGAACCTCTTCATGCCATTCACCTACATAAGCAACCATTCCTCTACAAGAATGATCCATGACAACCCTACCGGATAGTGACATAGATACATAGATACATATACATAAGCATTAGCATAAAACAATTAGTATCGTGTCAAACAACGACATACCTACATACATACATTTATACATGTATAAAAATCAACATAATCATGATCATAACATAATTACCAAATAACATAAGGTCAAGGTTAAGAGAACTTCCTTTATCCATGCAATGCATGTACAACATCGAGAGCAGTAGTTCCCAACATAGCTAAGGAATCTAATGCCTCAAATCTATTTACTATACCTTTCCTGATTACTTTTCTCATGATTGTCCTGCCATTGTCCATTTACACCAATGGGCACAACAAATCCAACTAGTTGTTATACGATTGCCTTCATCTTCCACTATACATGGACTAAGATTCATCTAGGACTTACATCACCTATTGGGTTTCATTAATCTCTCCCTAGGCTCCATTAAATTTCCTCTTTCCCAACCAATTCCCCTGACCCCAAACATAAAAGGCAAGACAAGAAACAAATAAGAAGAAAACCATGGCAAATGAACAACAATACAACACCACAACCAAAGTGGCATGGCTATGCACAAGACACACACAAAACTGCAATTAAGAACAACAAATCACAAAAATACCAAAAGAAAAAGACTAACAATTGACACCATGACTCAATCCCCATGGTTCCCAGTGCTTCCAATGGAAATATGAACCTGAGCCTTCTTCAAGATTCCATGGAAATTTCTTTTTCATGTAATCCCTTGCATCATACTAACATCAACACATAACTATCAGTGATTAAATAAATGTAACAATACAGTGATTACCTTACATAACCATAATGCATATAACAACCCTTAACCTACATACATGCATGCCCAACATACAAACCTATATGATGACATGCTCTTGCCTCGAGGTCCACTGCTACAACTCCACTTGATGGTCTGCATCTCCTGCTTTATATCAACCAACTCATTAGCATCATAACATACCAATAACATCATTATGACCTAATTGCATACAATGAATTCACAATGCATGTCTAGCCTACCATACATGCATAACCATAACCATGACAATGCATGCATATAGACACCGACATGTATAACAATGCATATACACCCATACACTCATGACGATACATCCCACAACAACACCATCAACCTTCACATGGTGACATCACTACAACCATGATCAACACCATGCAAATGCAACAATCACATGGACTACAAGAATAAGGAACACCTATGAAACTGACATGAATGCACGACCAACACACCATCCATCTAGTCTAAGGGGTGAACCATGCTCTGATACCACTCTGTGGTATCGAATATGACCCAAAGAGAGTGTAACCCACTCTTATACCACTCTATAACACCCTCCTCCCATATCTACCCAAGTAACCAGCCAATGGGGATGTGGCGAGAGGCTACTATGATATGATTCAACCTCCTAATTGTCCTTAAGGAAGTGGAAATGATGGAAACACATCAAACATACCTTCCACATCAGCAACAACACTCCCAGGAGCCATACCAACCACACAAGTATCATGCCCCTGGGTCGCACTGAGTTTTTAAGCTATTAAATGTCTAGACGCTCCCATGCTATGGGCATACCAGCGTCCAAAGAACTCTGAACACTCCCAGAAGTATGCATGCATGCATCCAGGGACTATTTCGAGGAGACCTGAGCCAAAGTCTGTGGGATTTAAGGCACTTTTCAAACCCAGAATTCTAGCCACTGCCCAGAACTTGTTGCAACTTCTAGAATCCATTAAACACATGATGACAAGACTAATATACCAAAAACTAACTTCTGGACTAGGCCTAACCATCCCCAACCGGGACTGACATTATGTCAAACACTTGGCATCAATATAATCTATAGGTATAGGATACAAGACACAACATGAATGACTAAAAAATCTTACGAGACATGACAAGAACGGTCACCACCTTCTCCCTTGAACTGTTATGACATCAATTAGGTCTAGCATCCATTATCCTTTTAATTACAAGTAAATACATGAAATAACCATGATAATTGTAGTTTTGTTTTAATCAATCCTAATTGACCAAGACTACAACCAATTAATTGTCAACCCAGGGTAGGTCTGTTATTTCAATGGAGTCTTCACTATCTGTGTTGATACACTACAACCAAGAGTGAAAATAGAAACACAGTAAAGAATGTCGTTGGATTAATTGCAGAAACTAATATTCATGCAGAAATCAAAAACACTCGACAAGAATGGAATCGCACTTCATATTTACCAGAACAAAGACGCACCACACACTATATTGATAACTACACCAGCTGGTCAACTACCATACTGCTAACCAAATTTGTGTAACAACATATCATAAATCTAGAATTGAAGTAGATATATTCTACAAATTATACAGTGACAATAGAAAACCATACAAATACTAAAAGAAAGGAACAATAATATACAACTACTCTACCACTACAGTCCCTGCTAAAGAGGAGGGCCCTTCCTCCCTAGCAGGGGTGCAGGAATGAACACGAGATTAGTTAAGAATTCAACTTGGAAACAACAACAACATCACCACAATGTCTTTGATATTAAGAATAATTAAAAGTTACAGGATCAAAATAACAGTACTCTCTATGTCGTCCCCCGTTCCCGAGGGATTAAGTTTCTCTTATAGAAATTACATACCCAAAAATTAGGAACAGATCAATCATGAGAATCTCACGATTCTCATGTTGATCATGAAATAGAAATTGTTATAACCAGTTCCTAAATACGAGTTATATTCAAATACATTGGTTAAAATCATAACCACTTTGATATGTCACTTTCTAAATAAACAATTCGTAACTACCAATAGATTTTGCATGGAATAGTACCCATGGCTTTGACAGCTACAGTGTAACAACACCCTGTGGTAAATTAACGGTTTTGGATGTAATAGCAACACTAGATAAAAACAACCTTGTAACAACACCCGACGTGTAATAGAAGTAATTTGTAGTAGTAAGGTCTATAACAACATCATGGTGTAACAACAAGGTCTGTAACAACACATAGAGTGTAACAGAAATCTGTTTCATCTTGCTCTTAGATCAATCGGCGCAGCTATTCATTCCATAACCTCATTCTTGTGGGCGACACCTAAAAAGAGGAAAGGATCCAAGAGACTTCTCCAACACTTACCCCAGTTAGCCATAAAAAGGAATATTGCATCATTATATCTAAAAAAATGGAAAAATAACATGATGGAAAAATATGTTGTTGACAATAAGGAAAAAGACGTTAACATGTAAAGTTTTGTTGGTCCGGAGGGAAAAAGGTCAAAAATGGGGAAAAAGATATAGAAGATAGGTACAAAAACTACACCCAACATCTCCCCCAAATGAAGTAATTGCATGTCCTCACGCAAAACCTCAGTTGGCACTGCTATACATCTAATGAAATTGCGTAAAATTATAAGAACTAGCAATGTCTTCATCAATAGACCTGTATCCCTGAGTAGCCATCAGTTGTCGCGGCCAAAACTTTTCTTCATAATCACACAAGTGGTAATGAGGCTGGTACTCCTCCACCAATAACCAAATCAAAGGATATCTGAACCTAACCCTAATCCAAAAGGCTCCCATTGTTTTCACCACCTCAACATATTTTGGTACTTGTGTCACAGCAACCACAAAATTCTGGAACCCGAAAGGATCCCCTTCTTGTAACCCATCAATACCAACTTCTGTGAGCTTAAGGCACCATGTTAGTGCTTGGCCTTTCATTTGTGCATAAATGTTAAGGAAAAACCCCACAATCCTCTTTATGTAAGTGGTTGATTGTTCCCTAACTTCCGAGGTACTTAAGAACAATTTGGACTCACGTCTCAATTCAGTAACCATTCCTGGTTCTTCCATAATTCACAATGTTTCTTTTTCCTCATTAGATTCAATTGACTTCATGGCCAAGTGCCATTCGATTTGATTCCTCGTAAAATAAATGAAGGCTCACAACTGCAAATCCCCCATATAAGAGAAAATAGTTACCACCATCTTTGTATTGACATATTCACACATCATATTATGTAAAAATGGCTCATAAAGTAAGCTTTGTTAATCAAAGTCACAAGCATGAAAAACTTCTAGAAAAGTGTAGATAGAAGAACCAAAATATGGTATGTTTTCAAAAACTTCTTTTATTTGACATGGAATCCCCCCAAGGCATGTTTTGGGGCTTAAAGCCCAAGTTTTGACCAAGTCCATTGTAAAGACTCTGCGAATTGTGGGCGTGGAGCACGAAGTCATAATTGAGTCATAGGGTTGCCCACCCTTGTTTATGTAATGTAATGTCAGTTTGAAAGACCTACCCATAGTCCACGGACCATGGGATTGCATAAATAGAGTGAGGCTCTAAGTGTAGAAATAAGATAGATGGAAGGATCATGAGTGTAAGGGATTGATGAAGCGTTGAGTCAAGTGTAAGTTGTGTCTTTGGGTCATAGAGTAGGAGAAGGCTCTATAGATGAGTGCGCAGAGGCCTAGTAGTCTGTAGCTGAGTGCGTGGACCCTTGTAGCTGAGTGCGCAGGGCAAGTCGAGTCTGTAACTGTTGAAAGCATTAATAAAGATTATTTTTACCATATTTTTGTGTATCTTTTCCTGTTTTATGTATTACTGTTTATTTACTGCACGAACTCATATGAATTTGCTGAATAAGTAAATAGAATACAAGGCATCTGTTTACGTGAAGATAACTAACTGTTATAATAATATAGGTAAAGATCTTGGGTGTGACTTAGGGAAATAGTACAGATTCTTTCCCTAGCAGCGTGGAAGCCCCACAGCCCCTCGTTAGGGCTACACGAAGGCGAATATATCAGAGCGCGAAGGCCAGGGAAGTGCGCAAAGTAACCTACACGAAGGGACTAACCGTTGGACCCAATCAAAACCTCAGACATCTCAAGGGTGCGGAAACCTGGTTCCAAAGCCCCCCCCATACTACTTCGGGTGAGACCTTAGTCTGCGCTCTGTAGACTGTTGCCGAAAGGGCCAGTAGTAGAGGGATATTTTTGGCTAATTAACTCCAAACCTGGGTCAAGCCCCAATAAGCCAAAAAATGGTTCCGTTGTCAGGAACATGATCTGCATAGAGATGTCTGATGTCGTATCACTAGAATCCAACTAAGAAAGGAATTGAGGATTGGTTGGATAGGAAGATTCACAAGTTTGCGACGTAGGAGAACAGGAATCTGTGACTATCAAAAGAAGAGTGGTTAGACTACTACTTGTACACAGAGATCCACAAAATTTTCTTTGCATCTTTCCCTACTGAGCTATATGAGTGGATCGCAAAGCTAGCATATAGCCAAGGAAGGTGCAAGCTTGACAGACCTATTGTTTGGACCCTAGATTTTGTGCGCAAATTGGAAGCATCAGAGGATAAGATCACGCACATTGTTGATCATTGGCTCGATCGAATTATAGGAGGATTCATCACTGAGTTCGCGATAGATACTTTAGTGAGCTATAGTGAGGCAGAACAATGCTTCCTCAAAGGACTACGAGGTAAGTACATTAAGTCTTTGAACACTTGGATTAAAATGATACTGTGTGAAAAGTGGGTTATGTGAATAAATTGATGTTTGGGGCTATGCGAAGTGGGAGAATTTACAGAAATGAAGGTAGTGCAGAACTAGAAACTAGCCCCTTGATTTTACCTCCACAAGGGGACAAGGAGGAGCTCGCAAAGGTCTCACCAAGGAGTGCATTCAATTTGATAAGACATAGGATGCCGCGCATACCACCCCCACCCATGCCACCACTAGTTTCACCATCTTCACCTCCATATTTTCCCGTACCACCTTCGCCACCACCGCGAGTCAATATGGCAAGCGCGATAAAGTTGTCAGTGTTCAAGGGAGTAGGAAATGAAGATCCATACCATTTTTGGTTCGTGATAAAAGCTTTATGGGAAGCACAGGGAGTTACAAATGACAATATAAAGAAAGCGACGTTGGTTAGCACTTTGCAGGATCGCACGCTGACCTGGTACATTAAGCATTCTAATGACAATCTGAATGTGGGGATCGTGGATATCCAAACTATGTTAAACAAAGAATTTAGCAAGCCAAAGTCAAATTCACAATCGATCATTGGGTCCAAGGAGATCATGATGCTACCAAGCAAGACCCCTTGGGAGTTGGATCAGAGACTAAAGTGCAGAATTCACGAAGCTAACATGACTTTGACGGATGGAAAACATCTTGAATGGTTTGTAGCATCGCTAACACGGTATTTAAGGAACACGATGTCACAACAGAGGCTAACGACTCAAAATAAGGCCTTAGAGATCATGATGAGACTGCATGAAACCCTGATACAAGATCCTAACCTGGGAGTTTAGGAGATCCATGCACAGTTGAAAAACTTGTGCCTTGAGGTGTAGAGTTTGAAACAAGACATGACAACTTTCCTAGAAGTGCACAACGAGGTATGGTGCGTAAAGTGCAAGGGTCAGGGACATAACAAGGACCACTACTCGGTGTTTGCAAATTACCTTGCGAGAGGAGGACCAATGCCATTGAGACCAAAGGCACAAGCAGAACCTAGTGCGGCGCCTGCATTATGGTGCGCAATTTGTCAAATAGGGGGAAACCATGCTACAAACAATTGCCATCTGTTGCAGAAGTACACACAGAATTGACAACAGTTGTTCTGTGATTTCTGTAGATCAATGGAAAATGATGAGCGCACATGTAGGAGTTATGAACTGATGATGGATAGGACTCCCACCTACAAAGTTCACGTCGAAACATAGCCCCTTGACCAAAACGCAGGGATGGCATGAACCAAATTTCAGGGACGCGGATGAGGCCGAGGTGGAAGAGGACTTGGAAGAGGTCGCAGAAAACTGATATGTTACAATTGCGGAGGGCTAGGACATTATGCCCGTGATTGTACGAATCTGACACATCCGTCATGCTTGTATTGTACATTTTTTAATCTTGAGATGGAGGATTTCCCCACACTAATAGTGAGGTTGCGCGATAAAGGAGCGCTCCAACCTCCCCCGACTCAGAACCTACAAATGATGAGGTCTAAGCCACGCGAGGAAAACCCTAATGTGAATATTGTGCTCTGAAGTGGAACTACAATAGGGGATGATAAAAGCAAGCAGCCTGTAGATAGTACTTGGGTTCACAAGGCTCCGACGAAAGAGATAGAGTTTGATTTGGAGCGCACTAAGGAAACCTTCGTGGAAGATAGGAAGAGCTTCGGCGATGCCTCCACTTCAGGAAGCAAAGACAGACCGGAGCTGGAAATGGACCCATCGATGCTGACGATGTTCCTAGAAACATGTATGAAGTTGTTGCACAATATCAAGACTATAAAGGGACTGCAGGAACTTATAAATAGATGCACTAGGACTGCACCAAGAGAACTGTGTGTATTTTGAAAGATCGGAAATCATGCGACGAGGATGGGAATGGAGATGAGATTGACCGTGCAAATTGGAGAATATGAGATGAACCAAGTGATTCTATACCTAGGATTGGACACAAATGTTCTGTCGAAGTAGACATGGGAGCGCATGGGGAGGCCTATGCTGCGATGGTCTCCTATCCAACTGTGAATGGCGAACCAGGAAAAGATCCTACCTATGGGAACGCTGTAGGGAATCACTGTAGATATCAAAGGAGCAAATGCGCTGGCAGATTTTGAAGTGATATAAATTGTTGATGACAACAATCCCTACCCCGCACTATTAGGAATCGATTGGGCCACTGACATGAATGGGGTGATAAATATGAAGAAGCACAAGATGATTTTTGAGAAAAAGTCTCTGCACGTAGTTGTACCTATGGACCATGCAAAAGGATTGTGCTACACAGAGCCAGTGCACAACTACGACAATGACAACGACTTGGACTGCATCTACAAGATAACGCGTGAGAGCAAGGCTGGGTAAATCCAACTACGGATGGACGAATCTCATGGAAGCACGAAAGCTCTTGTACATCAGATTTTGACGAAGAGAAAGAGCAATGGCAGAACCAATTACACGAGGTAACCACGCTAAACTCCATCATGATGACAAGATTGCTGCACTACATATCAACGGAGGTATGGGATCTACCTACGTATCATGGGTTAAGCGAGGTAGGTGACTTCCTGAACAGATTCGAAAGAGAAGTACTAGAACAGCATAGCTTCGAGGCTTTGAAATGGGTACAGCATGCTACGCTTGTGAGGTGGTGGGGTACACACCAAGGAATCTCTGAGGACTAGCGTGAATGTAGGAGACTGATGTGCATGCGGTTTGGGAAGCCTCAGATGCGATTATGCAACAAGTATGACAGACGAGATGATCCGTGCGTGCACCTTTCCAAGTGGACAAAGGTCTATGCAGAAGAGCCACAACCTGAGTGGGTACACCTGTTCTATCATACCCTAGATATTATACCCATGAACTAGTACATAGATACGGAGCTCCACCATGGGACGAGTGAATGGGATATCTTGCACGAAGGGTTCCTATTAACCTTCACATTTGAGGATCATTGGTGGGATACTGTTGATGAAGCACTACAAGCAGTAAAAGTAGCTATCTTTAAAATACCCTAGGAGCCAAGAGAATTTGTTCGTCCTGAATGGGAAACTCAGCTGAGATGTGCGCTTAAGTGTTATAATGTAAAAACTAAAGAAGACAACGAGGATCCGCGGAAAGTTAACATTCCAGAAATGGAAGGCTATCACGAGGTTAAAGGGCCACAGATTGAAGACACTAACATAACCATGCTGGCAAAAACAAGGGAGGTAAACATTTGTATAGAAGTCAAACCTAAGTACGCAACACTGGGCAACTACTGGGATGATGCGACAGTGGATAAAATCGTTGGTTGCTCCGCAAATACCAGGACTTGTTCCCCACCAAGATCACAGACTTAAAAGGAATCATCAGAGATTTAGGAATGATGTGGATCACATTAAAGTCTGACGCAAAGCCAGTTAAGAAGAGGCCTTGCCTCTTGAATCCGAAGTACAAGGAGAAGGTCCGCATAGAACTAGACAAGATGCTCGTAGCTAGAATCATTGAGTCGGTGGAAGAATCCAATTGGGTAAGCCCTATGGTAGTACGAGAAAAGAAGTAGAAGGGCAAGATAAGAATATGCGTGGACCTCATAAAATTGAATGATGCATATGTGCATGACCCATTCCCAACTCTGTTCACAGATGAAGTACTGGAAATGTAGGAGGGAAGGAAGCATATTCTTTCACTGACAGATTCTCAGGGTACCAAGAGATCAAAATCATGCCAGAATATATGAGTAATACGACCTTCGCTATTGAATGGGGCTACTTTCAATACATCATTATGCCGTTTGGGTTGAAGAACGCGTTGGCCATCTTTTCACAGATAGTTGTTGCAGCATTCAAAGAATATATCCACAAGTTCCTAGAAGTTTATCTGGATGACTCAACTATATTTGGATTGGTCAAGCACCATGTAGTGAGCTTACGCTTGATGTTGGATACCTATCGATGACACCAAATAGTGCTAAACCTCAAAAAGTGTACATTCCTCATTCCCTTTGGGAACCTATTGGGACATGTGGTTTGCAAACAAGGACTGATGGTAGACCCCATGAAGTTTACAGTAATTCTAAATTTGGGAGCGTCGCGAAGTGTCAAATAGTTGCGTGCTATCCTGGGACATAGGGAGTATTACAAGAAGTTCATCAAAAGCTATCCCTAGATCATCGCGCTGATGGAGAAGCTATTGAAAAAGGATGTCACGTTCTGCTGGAATAATCATTGCATGAAAAGCCTGGATGTACTAAAAGAGAAATTGGCCTCTGCACCAATCCTGGTCTTCCCAAAATGGGATGTGGATTTTCATGTCCATGTTGGCATGTCATGTATAGCACTGGGCGTGGTACTAACACAGGAGGTGGAGAGGGCTTGGATCACCCTATCGCATTCGTGAGTTGTAGGTTGTCTAAAGCAAAAAAGAACTACTCCACAATGGAATGCAAGGGATTGGCTATGGTCTACGTACTCCAAAAATATCGACACTATTTACTAGGGCGACACTTCAAGATGTATACAGATCACTTCGCGTTGAAATACTTGGTCAATAAGCCTATGTTGTGGGGGCACATATGCAGGTGGCTCTTGTTGTTCCAAGAATATGATTTTGAGGTCATTGTGAAGCCTCGACGCCTGAACACAGGACCAGATCACTTGTTGCACATTGAGACGGGAGAGGAACCTACTAGTTTGGAGGAAGGATTACCTGATGCACAACTCTTTGTTGTGCATGTAGCAGATGGAAACTTTCAAGATATAATCCACTTTTTGACGACAGGAACTGCACCGAAAGAATACTCCATCTAGAAGAAGAAGAAACTAGTGGTGCGCACAGCAGATTTTTCTATCATCATGGGGCACCTATATAAGATGGGTAATGGCAAGATACTACGAAGGTATGTACTTGAATTCGAGCGAAGTTAAATCCTCGCAAAAGTGCATGGGGGCACTATAGGAGGACACAATGTAGGGTGAGCAACCGCACAAAATATTCTCCGCACAGGGTTGTGGTGGCCAATCCTTCATCAAGATTCAAAAACAAACTGTAAGGCCTATGATATATGTCAAAGAACAAGTAAAACATCGTGGAAGGACGAGATGCCTTTGAATCTGTAAATGATGTTGCAACCCTTTGAAAAGTGGGAAATCGACTTTGTAGGACCTATCAAACCTCAAGGAAAGACAGGCATGAGATACATTATCACTGCGACAGAGCACCTGACTCATTGGACAGAAGCGTAGCCCGTCAAAGATTGCACGACCACCATGGCTGTGAAGTTTCTGTTCGAACATGTATTGACTATATTTGGATGTCTGAGGATCTTGATGAGCAATCGCAGTACACATTTCCTGAACGAAACAATCAGCATGCTAACAGAAGAATTTCAGGTGTATCATCATAAAAGCACACCATATCACCCACAAGCCAATGGGATAGTAGAAGCATTCAACAAAATATTGGAGACTGCACTGACCAAAGTTTGCAACACGCAACGGAATGATTTGGACCTGCATGTTCCTGCAGTATTATGGGCTTATCAAACAACATACAAGAAACTGATGGGATAGACACCTTTCCAATTGGTCTATGGTGTGGAAGCTATCATGCCAATGGAGTATATTGTGCCTAGTCTGCGCATAGTAGTGCTCACAGGTATGATGGAACATGGAGCCCTAGAAGAGAGGCTCGTGTAGAAATTGAAGAGGAATGGTTCTTGGCTGGTTTCCATCAGTAGGTACAAAAACAACGCGAAAAGGCATGGCACGATCGCCATATTAAGTTGTGCACTTTCAAGGTAAACGATTTAGTGTTATTGTATGATAGTAAGTTTTATAAATTCCCAGGAAAGTTCAGAATGCATTGGCTAGGACCGTATTTCGTTAAGGAGGTCACAAACAGAGGCACGATGCATCAGGTAAAGCTAAATGGAGAACCTTTCCCAGGCAAAGTGAATGGCAGTCGATTGAAGCCATACACGGGTGGCCCAGCTATCTAACTAACTGACAGAAGCACAGTCTTCACACTCCAAGTAGACTGAAGAAGGTGCAGGACTATAAACAAATGTAGGGGATGCAGTGACAGATCTAGGGAAGTAATTCTGACACCGCGGTCTTGGAACAACATGTACAAGAGACTCAGCAGGCAGCCGCTCAATGCGCTGCCGACCTTGCAGTTGTTCGAGTAGAGTTGGAGGTTCTCCATGCGAAGATATCCGCACCAACAAAGTGACTCAAGGGTGAGTCACGATGTTTGTGTTGGGGGCCTGTTGGGCGTGGAATCCCCCCAAGGCATGTTTTGGGGCTTAAAGCCCAAGTTTTGACCAAGTCCATTGTAAAGACTCCGCGAATTGTGGGCATGGAGGGTGAAGTCATAATTGAGTCATAGGGTTTCCCACCCTTGTTTATGTAATGTAATTTTGATCTGAAAGATCTACCCATGGTCCACAGACCATGGGATTGTATAAATAGAGCAAGGCTCTAAGTGTAGAAATAAGATAGATGGAAGGATGATGAGTCTAAGGGATTGATGAAGAGTTGATTCAAGTGTAACTTGTGTCTTTGGGTCGTAGAGTAGGAGAAGGCTCCACAGATGAGTGCGCAGAGGCCTAGTAGTCCGAAGCTGAGTGTGTGGACTCCTGCAGTTGAGGGCACGGGGCAGGTCGAGTCTATAATTGTTGAAAGCATTAATAAAGAGAATTTTTACCATATTTCTATGTATCTTTTCCTATTTTAAGTATTATTTTTTATTTACTGCGTGAACTCATATGAATGTCAAGAATAAGTAAATAGAATACAAGGCATTTGTTTATACGAAGATAACTAACTGTTATAAGAAGATAGGTAAATATCTTGGGTGTGACTTAGGGAAATAGTGCATATTTCTGCCCTAGCAGTGCAGAAGCCCCACGGCCCCTGGTTAGGGCTACACGAAGACAAATATATTAGGGTGCGAAGGCCAGGGAAGTGTGCAAAGTAACCTGTGCAAAGGGACTAACCATTGGACCTAATCAAACCCTCAGACATCTCAAGGGTGTGGAAACCTGGTTCCAGCAACCCCCCATACTACTTCAGGTGAGACCTCAGTTCGTGCTCCATGACTGCTGCTGAAAGGGCCAGTGGTACAGAGATTTGTTTGGCTAATTAACTCTAAACCTGGGTCAAGCCCCAATAAGCCAACAACTTTTAATTGAAACAAATAATATTGTTCCCATAAGAAAATTGGATATGATGGGGAAGGCCTCATGCATCCTAATAGGTTCAAGGCAAGCTCATAAAGCTTTGTCTTATCATTTGTTAAGTCCAGAACCTATCATTGTAACAGTTGCAGTTGTTCCTCTTTCTTCTTCATAGCTTCATTACTCCTCTACTCTTTCCATTCTTTCGCCAACTCTTCCTTTTACCACTTCTCCTAAAGTGAATTCATCATTTTCTGATGTGCATTGAGCGAGATCATTTCCCCTTGCAAAAAGAGTGCCTATTGTTTCCATTTTTGTAATTCTGGTATCAACAAAATTCTTTCTGAACACCATCCTTCATTAGGACCATGCGTTCTCTGACATTCACTAACAACTGAAGGTGTAACATCCTCCCAAGTGTGGAGCTACTCAATTTCGGTTGCTAATTCTTGTGTAACAATAACATCATCAATGGGTTCTTGTGTAAAAACTTGTTTTTCTCCTTGGTTAGCTTCCACTTCCACTGTTGGTTCTTGTGTAATAGCAGTGTCATCCACAGGTTCTTATGTATCATTTTCCCCTTGGTTAGCTTATGCATCCACTACTGGTTCTTTTGTAATAGCATTGTCATCCATAGGTTCCTGTACATCAACTTCTTCTTTTTCCCCTTGGTTAGTTTCTACTTCCACTGCGTGTTCTTGTGTAACAACAATGTCATCCTCAACTTCTTCTTTTTCCCTTTGGTTAGCTTCTTTTTCCACCACTGGTTCTTTTGCAACAGCATTGTCATCCAAAGGTTCATGTGTATCAGCTTCCAAGTTAATCTCTGTGGGATGTTCAGTGTCATTTGTTGGTTCTTGTGTATCAACAGCGTCTTCAACGGGTTCTTTCATGTTAGCTTCCTAGGATTCGATTTGTGTTTCCCTCGAAAATGTGTCCACTGCACAGACCTATAACCTACTGCTACTAGTTCTTTAGCACAGGTCGTGCACAAAGAACCTGGAACATTTTCCTCCCTAGCCCTAATTATCTAACCCCCTCGGCCAAAGTATCTAACCCCCAGGCCCTTGCTTCTTCCTTTTCCTATGCTAACTGATGTCTTAACTTTTCATTTGCTCTTTCTAAACTTTCAATTTTAAGCAGCAAGGATTGGGTCTCGTTCTTACCTAATGAGGGAGGTCCCTCCAATCGAGCCTGCTCTTCATTTTCTTTCCTTGTTGCCTCCTTGTTCTTCTCAGATGTGGATGGGGACTCTGGGTGCCTACTAACCCTTACTCTCTACTTTGGCTGCTTATCACCTACTGGCTTGTCAACTGGTCTATTTCCAGCCCTTACTTTCGAGGGCTAGGGTTGCTCCTTGGTTTCCACCGGAGCTTCCTTAGAAGTCCCATCTCACTTCCTTCGAGCAGTCTTAGCCTTCTTCCTCATGAATTCATCCGAGATCTTGCCCTAGTGACTTAGGTTGTCTAACACAATTAGCTTGATGAGACCATGGTTTGTAATGCAGTTCTCTAGGTGTCCATTTGTCTTCATGGCCGCAGCCATATGCCTAATATTCTCTAGAAGAAAATACGAGATGTTTATCATCTGTTCATGTTGGAGGTGATTTAACAACAAGAAATGATAATTAAATACATTTGTTACCTTTCCCTCAAAAATGATATACTTAATGAGCTAAAGGGTGACATTTGCCCATAGCTGGGGAAGCGAAAGCCTATCAATTCCTCTTCCTTTCTTTTCTAGTCGTTCTTCCCCTTGGAGAAAATCCTCCTTCAAAGAGGGGTCATTTATTTTTTTGTTGAACCACCTCTTGCCCTCTATTGGAAATGCCATCACATGAGAAATTACCTCCTTTGTAACTTCCAACTACAATCCCCTGACCTCCATTTGATACCCCTTCAAATTCTTAGTGAATTCCATAACAATTTCTCTGTTTGATCCCTCTAGCCTTTGGAAAAACTCAAACCAACCCGCATCCTTAAAAATTTGGCATGCTTCAGGATATTTTTCCAATGCCTCGGTTGATCCTAGTTCATGTCGAATTGTCGCTGCACCCATTGCTATGTTGTTACAATGTTGTTCTCCTCTCTTCTTCTCTTTGAGAAATTCCGAAGTAATTGAGACAATGCTCAATTGTTCTAGCTCTGCAAATTGTTCTCCTTCGCTTCTGTCTAAGAGTTCTGAATGACGATATAACGCTTCATCAGTGGGTAATGGTAGTGTGACGTAGTGAGGTTAAATGAAAGGATTTCAAATCAGGTTTCGTACTACGCAATATCACTTCCTCATTAATGCTAAGTTATGGAAGGTTTGGTCTGAGGTACAATTCCCTTTTGGGCATGATCGATCATTAAATTATAATGATTAAGGGATCATCATACTTTAATTTCGGCTTTAATACTCACAGTTCATGCACAGGTCGTGTCATGATGTAACCCATCCTCCCCCCGCTTAAGTGTGACGGTTTTCCTCATCTGTAAAAAGGATATCACATTAAATTGCCATAATTACTAAATAAAAGAGGACGTTGATATTAGCGTTTCATGACGTACCTGGTATGATGTGGAGAGAAAAAATGGTGATGAGGTGTGCGATATTAATTTCGATGGTCATGGAAATTGCTCCTAAGTCATGGTGATGCATGTTGTATATCACGATAGATAATTCACTTGGATCATTTTTTAGAAGTCATCGGTTGTTACAGATGTAACAACCAAGATGACTGGCATATTTCTTTTCAGAAATGTATTATTAGTTTCCACAAAAGATAAAATCAAAGAACTAAAAATAGTTGTGTAACAACATTATTGTAAGATATACCTGAAATGACAAATGTTGTTTCAATGAAAGTGTGTAACAACCACCACAGAGTGGTTTTCAACTATCACAAAAATTCTCTGTCTCTTCTTGAAAAAGAGGTTTTCACAGCCAAATTATTTTCATTATGTATTTAATTTATATATATAGATATATAGATATAGCAGGTGTAACAGCTGCCAATAGAGGTTGGTTTTTAGTTGTTGCACTTATTGAAAAATAGAATTATGGCAGCATAGGGGGGTTTTCCCCTGCTCCTGTAATCTAAAGGTCTGAATTTGTGAAAATGTTAACAAATGAATCCCTTGAAGCAGGTTTATGATATAACCGAAGACGGTGCCCATTAGCAAGAAATGGTGTCCTCACACTATCAATTGTAACCAAATTCACAGTCCCATGATCAAAGATTGCATCTACCTCATAGGGACCTAGCCATCTAGTGAAAATCTTACCCTTGATGTCCTTGAATCTTGAATCATATAAGAGAGCCCAATCTCCTTTCTCAAAATTTCTTTTTGATGAACCTGTCATGCCACTTACCTCTCTGCCACTAGATAATATCTATTTGTTGGATAACATCCAGTTGTTTCTCCTCCAATTCATTGAGCTGGTTCAACCTTTGCTTTTGTGTTGTAGCCAAATCCAGATTTACCTGCAATGTTGTTCTCAATGTCTTGATTTCGAACCCTATAGGGAATAAGGGATTTTTACCATACACAAGTTCATATGGTGACAATCCCATAGTATTCGTCCATGTAGTTCTATATGCCCACAGGACTTTTGGAAATTTATCAGCCCAATTCCTTTGGTGACTAGCCACAATCTTAGTAAGAATCCCCTCAATGACTTTGTTGGTTCTTTCCACTTGGGCATTTTCTTGTGGGTGATAAGGTGACGTGATTCGATGATGGATTTTATATTTTTCAACCAACTTTTGGATCAAGTGAGATGTAAATTGGGGCCCTCCATCTAACACTATCTCCCTGGGTATCCCAAAACGGAAAAAGATGTCTTCAAACAGAAAGTCTGAAACAGACTTCTCCATGGCTCTAATTAGTGTTTTTTCCTCAACCCATTTTGTGACATAGTCAATGCAGAAAAAGATGTAGGACTTTTTCCTAGATGAAGGATTAGTTGGTCCCACAAAATCCAAGGCCCATTTCTCAAATGGTTCTAAGACTATTTTAGGTTGTAATGGCATCTCATCTGATCAGAGTGGTTGGCCCATCCTCTAGCAACTATCACACCCTTTCACGAACTTCTTAGCATCCTGAAATATTTTTGTCCAATAATATCATGTCGAGAGGACTTTTTATCCCATCTGCTTGTCTGCGAAGTGCCCTCCTCAAGGTTCCTTGTGACAAACCTTAAGGATGTCAAAGAGCTTATCTTCCCTAACACAACATCTAATCTAAAAATCTGGTCCAGTGTGATAGAGATTCCCCTCTATCTAGGAATAAGTAGCACTCTGTTATATGATTTTTCTCTTTTCCTTGGAGGTTAATTATTGTAGAAACTTTCCTGCAGCAAGATAATTGGCTATATCTAGATACCATGGTGAGTGAGTAGAAATAGCAAAGAGATACTCATCAAGAAAAGAATCCTCAGTAGGAATGCAATTGTCATCAATAGTAAACCTAGAAAGACAGTCAGCTACTGCATTATCTTTTTCGGGTTTATCTAAGATTGTGATATCAAATTCTTGTAACAACAATAACCAGCATGTAATTCTACCATTGGTGATTCTCTTATTCATTAAAAAATGAATGGCAGAGTGGTCAGTGTGTACAAATACTTGATACCCGGTAATATAATGTCAAAACTTGTTGATGGCATGCACTACTGCTAGGAATTATTTCTCAGTCACTGTGTAGTTTAGCTCAGCCGGAGTCAAATTCTTGCTTATGTAATAAATAGCGTAAGGTTTCCTATCCTCCAGTTGGCCCAAAACAACACCTACAACAATGTCAGATGAATCTGTAGCTATGTGAAACGACAGTTCCCAATTGGGTCCACGTAAAATAGGAGTTTCCGATACACATCATTTCAACTTCAAAAAGCCCTGCTCTCACTTTATTGTCCACACAAATTCCACATCTTTCATGAGTAAGGAGAACAAAGGCGATTCAATTTTTGAAAAATTCTCTATAAACCTTCTGTAATAGCTTGCATGCCCCAAGAAACTACGTACTTTTTTTGCATCTTGGGAGTTGGAATTTTTAGGATTACCTCTATTTTAGCAGGGTTTACCTTGATCTTGTCAACATAAATGAAGTGTCCCAACACGATCCCTTCATTCATCATCATGTGACATTTTTCAGTGCTCAAAGAAACATTATTCTGTATACAATGTTCCAACACTTTTTCTAAATTAACTAATGCATTTCAAAAGCATCACCATAAGGTATAAAGTCGTCCATGAGTATTTCAAGGTAGTCCTTCAACAAATCAGAAAAAATTCTCAATATTGCCCTTTGAAAAGTTGTTGGTGCATTGTAGAGTCCAAAAGGGAGTACTATGTATGCGAAATTTCCCCAAGGGAAAGTAAAGGTTGTTTTATCCTGATCCTCTAGGGTAATATGTATTTGGTTGTAGCCTCTAAACCCATCTAAAAATTATAATAAAAGAAATCCCATAGAGGGTGTCAAGGACTTGATCTATAAATGGTAAAGGAAAATGATCCTTTTGAGTAGCTTTATTGAGTTCTTTGTAATCCACATACACTCTCCACTGGCCATTCTTATTAGGGACAATGACAAAAGGAGACACTCATTGACTGTCAGATATTAAATAAATGAAGTTAGCATTTAGGAGTTTCTGTAATTCTTCTTTCACTACCTCCTTCGGTGCAGGGTTCATGCGGCACTATGGTTGTCTAATTGGTTTGCAGCCATATTTCAAATAAATGTGGTGAGTGCACAGGCTGGGATGAATCCATTTTATATATGTGTAGTCCCACGCAAATGCCTTTTGTATTTCTGTAATAGTTGTAACAACAGATTATTTTTCTCAGCAGTCAGGGTTGGATTAATATTCAGATACTTCCTTAGTTCTATTTCAATTGGACTACTGTCAATATGCAGAGTGGTTCTCACTTGTTCAAGGTTTACATCATCCACCTCCTCTTTCTCCCTTGAATTTTCAGTAGAAGTGACAAAAAGTGAGTTACTAATAAATCCATTAATGATATCATCCTCTGTCTCATCCTTGAAATACTGGGCTTTTCCAAGGGTGAGAAGCAGTAGGGAAAGATCTTATTCGGGCTCAACTTCATCCCACTAGGGAATGTTCAAATCCATTGTTGGGTTTGGAGCCTAATTATCTTATTTATTCGAAGGTATCACGGCATTGGACCCTAGTTCGTAATGTGGCAACAACACCGCCCATAATATTTGTGCTACAAGGGGGGTCCAAGTGGGGCGGCGCCCCTGAAGCTAAAAATAGATGTAAAATTACCTTGTAAAATGTTGTAATTTCGTAGTCAATCTGGGCCATTCATTAGGTGGAGATTTGACGGTAGAAGTTATGTTTAATTTAGGGTTTTTTTCCCTAGAAGGCAACCCCTCGCTATATATGAGGGAATTGTATTGCGTTTATGTAGATCTGTATTCTAAGTGAGAAAGAGAGAGGAGATTGTGTGAGAGCGAAGAGGGAATTACAGTGGATTTGTTGTAGGTTGTATCTCTTCAATTTACTGGATAATATAAAAGGAATGATTGGTTGTTTCTCCGTGGACGAAGCCCAAATTGGGTGAACCACGTATATCGGTGTCTCTCTTGTTTTATGTGTTTTCTATGTTTATATTTCTGCAATATATTTTATCTGTTTCATTGCTCTCTAATATATAATTTTCTAACATCCATATTTGGTTTTGTTGGGGGGTAAAGGTTAAGGTTCTTTGTAGCCTGACCATTTGAAATCATCATATATATGGATCTACACCCTATAAACACATATGCAGTGGCTAGGTAGGGTCTCCCTAAAATGAAAGGATGCCCCCCAAGTTGGATTTGGTTTGAAAGATAAGAAAGTTAGTCGGATACCTCAAGGAAGATATTGTGATTACTACATCTTCTAATACCCCCACGGGTTTAACACGGGACCTATCTGCTAATTCAAGTACAATAGACCTATGTCTAAGACCATGTAGCCCCAGGGTGGTAAAGGGGTCCCTTGTCATTATTTTAATGGTCGCCCCAACATTAATCAATGTGTTAGTTATGGGTTGGCCATCAATATAAATAGTAACCGTAGGGTTCCCTAGATCATTATACTTGGTTAAAAGAAGCTGAGCAGTCATTAATTCGGAAAATTTCCCCATCACGTGTATAGTAGCAGGGTCCTTAGGCTTCCTTCCAGGTTTCTTAATGCACAACTCTCATACTATTTTGGCATAAATAGGTACTTCTTTAAGAGCTTACAGCAGAAGAATCTGTATGTGCAGGTTTTGCAACTCTCTAAGAAAATCAGATTCCGGTTGTGACATCATTCTAGTCTCAATTAATCTCTGAGGATATGGAGGATCCTGAGTCATAACATCTGAATCCACTACTACAGGTGTATCAGCCTTACTCGAGTTGGCTATTACAATAGGAACAGTTCTTCTCAGGTTGGCTATTATGGGTGTAATAGTCCACCTTGTATCGACTATTATTGATGTAACAGTCGCCTCAAGCTCTACTATACGTTCTCTAGAAGGCTCGCATTCCTCCTCGGTAATGATAAGGAAGTGGTTTGGTTTAATCAACTTACCTGGTCATAGTTTAATTTCATTAAGTCCGACGGGAGTGATAAGGTAGGTCTGGAAGGTAGTTAGAGCCTCTATGCTCTCAGCTAGGGTTAGGTTGCATAGGTAATTGGGGTAACACAGGAGGTGTAGGAACAAGAGTTTAGAAAGGGGGAAATTGTAGCTACTGCTGCATTGGTAATGCAAAGGGAACTGGACTTTGAGCATTCCCCCTCCAATTTTGATTCCAAGGATACGGTTGAGATGGAGGATACTGAATAGATGGAGACGAGGACCATTGGTTCAAAGGTGAAGGAAACTATATTGGAGAAGATTCAGAGTATTTCCATGGATATTGTTGAGTGTTATATGCATTATTCCATGAATTAAAGGAAGAAAAATATTGGGACATACCTGGGGATTGTGGCTTCCATGGTCTCCTGGTCTTGATGAAATAAGAGGATTGAACTTCTTCACTCGACTCTCTAAGCACTACTTTCAGTCTAGGAAGCTCCGTACATTGACATGTAGAATGTTCCAGTTAACAAATATTGCACAAGTTGATATTGTTCATTTCACAATCCCTTAAGGGATGTTTCTTTCTACATTTCAGACAGAACACAACTAAAGTTGTATCAGCTTCCCCTTGTGCCTTCTTGATCTGCACTTTTTTTATCTAGGCAGATAAAGTACTAAGGAGGTCGGTTTTGAAATTTTCAAATAAATTCCCGATCTCTTCTCTCGTTACTCCTCCACCTGCAAATTTTTGTATTCAAGAAGAGGCATCTCAGATTGTGCTTCTTCCGTTCAATGATCCTCTAGAACATCTCAGGAAGACCTTTATTATCTCAGTGAATGGTTCCTGTGATATGTTCCCCTTCCCTAATAGATTCAGGGTATCAAGGCAGCCATCCCTCATTCTCCTTATGAATATGGTCTCCAAGGTCTCATCATCTAAATCACCGTGTTTAGATCTCTGCAAATTGTAATGAAATCACTCCACATAGTCCTCCAGGCTCTTGTCCTCCTTTTGTGTCATCCTAAATATTTCCTCTCTTAAGTCCCTGGTTCTACAATAATCTTGATACTTTGATAAAAATGTCTCCTTCATGTCGCTCCATGTTCAAATAGAAGCAGAGCCTAACCCCACGAACCATCTCAGGGCTGCTCCTTTTAGAGTAGCAGGAAACAATTTTAGTTTCTGAGCATCTGAAACATAGTCATAGATCTTGCACAAGACATCAAATTCAAACAAGAAGGTGTCAGGATCTTCTACAGTCATTCCTTGAAAAGATGGTAGAGATGATAAAGGAATGTTTTTCATGGGAGCCTCGCCTCTGATATCCCCAATTGAGAACCCAAAGGTGGTTATAGTAGCATCTGTTTTAGTGTTGTTATTATTTTTTTCCCCTATTGTTGACCCTTTTTATCCTTGATGTAACACGTGTTCTTTATATTATTCTTGTGATTGTCTTATGGGTGAAATTGGTAGCTCAGGTTGCTTCAGGGCTAGTTGTTTCACTGTGCTGCCCGAATCTAGATATTCATAAACCAATAAATTCTCTCTTGTTTCAGGTTTATGATGTTCCCCCTCAGTTTCCCCTTGTCCCTCAGACCTAAGGTTCTGGTTACTAGCTTCACCCTATTGCTCCTGAATTGGATGCTTAATCTTGGGAGTGTTCTCACTAGCTTTAGAATGGTATGGTCATGAAATAGAGGAATCAAAGGCTTGTGTTCTTATTATGGGAGTAACATCTTTTTGTGGCCCTATTTTCCTTACGTCCTTCTGATGACTTAACTTTTCTTTCTCTGCCCTTGAGATCAATTCATGGATAAATTTTTTCCTTCCCAAATCTACACTCTTCTTTTCCTTTTTACAACCTATTTTTCTTGTGACTAATTAGAGTGGGGGGGTGTTTTCGGTATTTCTATAATTCCTAAAGCTGCACACATGGACCCTAAGTGTATTGATTCACACCCTAAGTGTCTTAGTTTCGATAGTTGTGAGCCCGCCCAGATATGTTAGAGCGATGTGCGGGTTCTTATCTTGCGTCTTACCACCCAGCAACTGAAGAGTTGAAGAAAAATTTTAAGAAAATACCAAAATGCCACACCCTAAGTTCCCCAGTGATCACAGCAATGAGCCCGCCTAGGTATGTTAGAGCGATGCACAGGTTCTTACCTCTCATCTTACCGCCCAATGATTATGGACTAGGAACACTCTATCATCAAACAAACAACTTGGCTGACTATATCGTCAACTGCCATCCCTGGAAACGGCACCAAAATGTAGTATTGTTTTGATCAATCTAACTTGACCGAGACTGCAACCAATTAATTGTCAACCCAATGTAGGTCTATTATTTCAATGGATTTTACACTATCTATGTCGATACACTACATCGAAGAGTGAAAATTCAAAAATAGTAAAGATCACCACTAGATTAATTGCAGAACTAACATTCATGAAGAAATCAAAAACACTCGACACAAATGGAATCACACTTCACATTTACCAGAACAAAGGTGCACCACACAATGTACTGATAACTACACCAGCTATTCAACTACCATACTACTAACCAAATCTGTGTAACAACATATCATAAATCTGGATTTGTAGCAGATATATTCTACAAATTATACAGCGACAGTAGAAAACCATACAAATACTAAAAGAAAGGAACAATAATATACAACTACTCTACCACTATAGTCCCTTCTAAAGAGGAGGGCCCTTCCTCCCTAGAAGGGGCACAGGAATGAACACGAGATTAGTTAAGAATTCAACTTGGAAGCAACAATAGCATCACCACAATGTCTTCGATATTAAGAATAATTAAAAGTTACAGGATCAAAATAACAGTACTCTCTATGTCATCCCCTGTTCCCGAGGGATTACATTTCTCTTATAGACATTAAATACCCAAAAATTAGGCACAAATCATTCATGAGAGTCTCACGATTCTCACGCTGATCATAAAATAGAAATTTTTATAACTAGTTCCTAAATATGAGTTATATTCAAATACATCGGTTAAAATCATAACCACTTGGATCTATCACTTTCTAAATAGACAATTCATAACTTCCAATAGTTGTTGCATGGAATAGTACCAACAACTTTGACAGTTATGGTGTAACAACACCATGCAGTAAAGTAATGGTTTGGGATGTAACAGTAACACTAGATAACAACAACCTTGTAACGGCACCCGGGGTGTAACAATAGTAATCTATAACAGCAAAGCAGTGTAACAGCAAGGTTTGTAACAACACAGAGTGTAACAGCAATTTGTTTCATCCTGCTCTTAGATCGATCGATGCAGATGTTCATTCCATAAGTTCTTATAGGTGACACCTAAAAAGGAGGAAAGGATCCAAGAGGATTCTCCAACGCTTACCCCAGTTAGCCATAAAAAGGAATATTGCATAATTATATCTAGCAAAAATGGAAAAATATGATGTTCATAATAAGGAAAAAGGAAATTAACATGTAAAGCTATGTTGGTTCGGAGGGAAAAAGGTCAAAAACGGGGACAAAAAGTATAGAAGATAGGTACAAAAACTACACCCAACAACAATAACCAGTCATATAACCATGCTTATAACCAGCACTAAACCATGAAAATAACAATGATATATCAACCATTAAATCCACATATTAATAAGTACAAAAGAGAGAGAAGTTATATTTTATTAAACATAGGCAAATCCGACCATGTTTGGGACTTCCACGTACTACCCAACCATAGACATAGCTGAACCAAATATTTCTTTCAAGCAGTCACCCTTGTGCCATATTTCAAGCATGAATGAGGGATCTCATGGATAAAACAATCTAAAAAAAACCAAGCGAATCCAGAGGTTAAACCACCTCCACCCTCACCAAACTGTGATCACACCAAAACCGGTGCACCGATCACAAAACTAAACCGAACATGGAAGTCCATCCAAAATACATCACTATCCTTGAGGAATTATCCATCTCCTTGTCTCTCAGGCTTTACTGCAATCCAATCCCAAATCACTAGGCCCTAAACCATGACACCTCGCTCAGGCTTTACCATGTATCCCACTAAAATTGGTAAAGGGATTCCTAAGCCTTAGTGATTGAATGTTGAGACCACCTCTGCCCTAGATTCGAAAATCCATCCAGCAATTCCAAAGCTCAAAATCGAGATCAACATCCCAACACACCATGGCATTCGTAAAAGGCAAGGCTAGGCAAAAAATCATTGTCATAACTCGGAAAAACCATGCCACCGATAGCAAGAGAACCATACACCAACATGCAAAGCCACACATGTCAAAACCAACTAGGAAATCACACATGCAATATGTTACCAACATGTATTCCTGTTGAAGTTTCTTGACACTATTCTTCCTTTCTTATACTTTCTTTTCTTTCCTTTCCTTGTCCTTCCTTTGCTTGTTTTTCGTTCCTTGCTCCAAAACTAGAGTGCTCCAAGAAAACTCTAAGTGTTCAAGAGTGAGAGAGAAAGAGAGAATAATGAAAGAACTCCAAGATTGAATTGACCAAACTTACACTAACCAAGCCTGCCAACTAATCCTTAGAAGCGTTTTTAGTAATGAGGCCTCTATTTTCTTTAATTTCCATTATTATCCTTCAATTTCCTCCTCACATGCAACCTGTGACGTTTCACCTTCCTTTTCTCCTATTTCCTTTATTTTCATAAATAAAATGTGCCAAAAAAGCATTTTTGATGCCTTTGTCAATTTCATTTAGCCATAAACACATCCAGTGCTGCCCACTAGGATATCTTTTCCCAACATTCAGCTTGGAATAAGTGTCCCTTAACCGTGGTCATATTTTTCCTTTTTTAACTTTTATTACATGGAATTTTCACTAGATTTGTTACAAAACCCTCCCCCTTGGGGAACACCATCCTCGATGTTAAACCACACCAAGACCTCAGCAAAACCGTTGAAAAGAAAACATACTTCCCACAGAGCTTTATAACTTAGCTCGTTGTAGTATTTACAATGAAATACCTACTCAAAAGAAAAACAACATGACTAAATAACAACCATACCACTTACTAGAGCTTTATAACATATCTCGTTACGGTATTTACAATAACCACATATACACATATGCACATTTGCTAAACTAGCAAATAAAAGGATACGATCCCTGCATCCACAAATAGGGAATACAGAGGCTCACACCTCCACCCTCAAAGTAATACTAGGATTCACCTCCTTCCCATGAAGTCCATAATCCACTACCACAATCAAACTGCATCCAATGTCTAGTGATACAATCCTCCGCCACTTGTCCTCTCAGTGAATAGTTACCGACTCATTGTTCTGGGGTGCACTCCCAATGTGCATCTGATTCCATCTAACAATGCTAATTACCAAAACAAATATATCCATGACCTTCCCTTCTCTTCCACACTGTCCCTCAGGCAATCCAATCACCCCTTCTTTGTAGTCACTCACCTTCCAAGTTCCCCGACATCCCCTATCCTGGGTGATCCATCCCTTGACAAGTTTTCCTCGCATAGGAAGATACGAAACCAAGGCATATATCTGCCTCAAAACCATCATACCAGTCACAACATGCTCATGGAAATCAATGGACACTATTGGGTACTAGTGTCCCACAATGGCCCTGCTCCTGAAGTGCTTTACCAGCATACTGCTACCTATTGCAATTTCTTTCACTACGGTTATTAATTCTTGCAGTCGATTTCAACCACCCAACTAGGAATTTTCGTGCTTCCTGTACCAAGCACATAACTTCCATTATATTAAAATAAATTGAAATAACTTCAAAACATACCTCATTGGTAGCTCGAAAATAAGGTACACTTGCAATCTTGTTTACTTCCTGTCACAACAAGTCAAACTAGCATCTTTGACCAAATCATCATGTATAAATATATCACATCAGCTTAGTTCAAAACACAACCATCATAGACCAAGATCATAAATCACATGTAACCATCATAGACTAGAATCATCATTCACACGCATAACAAAACTAAAATAAAATACTAATACTTATTCTTTAATCAATCCTTAGCTTCTACCTTTGTCTTTATTCTGTATGCACTCTGGATCAGTTTCCACACCCGATAAACACCCAGTGCATTCTCCTCAACCAAGTGCACATAAACAAAGTGTGCATAACACACATACAACCACACACGACATAAAACACCGTGCAATACATGCACCTACACCTGACATACCACACATACATGTACACCGAGTGTACAACATAGCACAGTACATACACCTAATTCCGGTATACACCACAACACAATACATACACCTACACCCTGTGTACAACCCAATACATATAGTACATAGAGTACAACACAATGAATACAAATGTCATGATAGCATGACTACACCATGCACATATATAATACCACATATACACAACACAACATGTACGACATGCACATAATATCACATGTACACCAATATCACATGTACAATATGTACACAGTACCACCTATACACAACACCACCTACATAACATGTACACAACATCACATGTACATGGAACCACTTGTACAATGTGTACACAATGCCACATGTACATTGTACCACTTGTACAATGTGTACACAATGCTAGACATACACAACACCACATGCATGACATGTACATGAAACAACATGTACACAGTACCATATGCACGACATGTACATAGCAGCACCTGCACACAACACCATATGTGAAACATATACAAAACACCACATTCTCATAGCACCACTTGTACAATCATGCACACAACACCATATGTACATAGCACCACACATACATCATGCATACAACACCACATGTACATAGAATTGTGTATCCAACATGTACATAGCATCATCTGTAAACAACACTACATATCCAACATGTGAAAAACACCATATGCACACAACGCTGCATATCCAACATGTACATAGCACCATTGATTCCCAACACAACATACGCAATATTCACACAACACTTTCTGTACCACCTTGTACATAACACTGCATAACAACATGTACACACACTATATATAAACAAAATCACATGTGCACAACATCATAGATGCAACAAGTACAACATATGCAATTTATGCACAACATTAGTAGCACACATCCAAAACCACATTGTCTCTACCAAGCAACCTTGCTTCCAGTGTCTCTCTGCCATCCATTTTTATCCTATCATGCCACAAAGCACATTTTTTTCATTATGTTGATGTATCCTTCAGTGTTACCTTTCGTAACATAAACATATGAATAATACAATATTGATTCATATCCACATGATATTGACCTCACATATTTGTCATGATTACTCTTCCCACTTGATTACTCATATACTAGGAACCTCTTCTTGCCATTCACCTACATAAGCAATCATTCCTCCACAAGAATGATCCCTGACAACCATGTCGGAGAATGACATAGATACATAGATACATATACATAAATATTAGCATAAAACAATCATGATCATGTCATTCAACGACATAGCTACATACATACATGTATACATGCATAAACATCAGCATAATTATGATCATAACATAATTACCAGATAACATATGGTCAAGGTTAAGAGAACTTCCTTTCTCTATGAAACGCATGTACAACATTGAGAACAATAGTTCCCAACATAGATAAGGCATCTAATGCCTCATATCTATTTACTTTACATTTTTTTATTACTTTTCTCATGACTTCCCTACCATCATCCATTTACACCAATGGACCCAACCAATCCAACTAGTTGTTATACACTTGTCTTCAATTGCCCTTATATAAGCATTGAGCTTCATTCAGGCCTTACATCATGTGTTGGGTTTCATTCAGATCTCCCTGGGCTCCATTAACTTTTCTCTTTCCCAACCAATTCCCTAGACCCCAAACATAAAAGGAAAGACAAGAAAAAACACAAAAAAAACATGGAAAACAAACAACAATACGACACCACAACCAAAGTGCCATGGCCATGCATAAGACACAAACAAAACCGCAATCAAGCACAAAAAATCACCAAAATACCATAATAAAAAAACTAACAATAGATGCCATTAATCAAACCCCATGGTTCCCAATGCTTCCAATGGAAAGATCAACCCGATCCTTCTTCAAGATACCATGGCAATTTCTTTTCCATGCAATCACTTGAATCATACAGCTATCAACACATAACTGTCAGTGCTTAAATAAACATAACAATACACTAGTTACCTTAACTTGTTGTGTCAAGAACGTTTCTAACACATCCATGCCATCTCTCAAGGGACTCCAATTCCGTTGACAGATCCACCTGTAACTAGATACTAGCAAATATACCTATCAAATACAAGTTCATGACTGTACAAATATATGAGTATGTTATATAACTTTATGATTATGATATATGATTATGTTATATGAGTTTGTCAATGGATTCCTAGGCCTTTGGGAATGAAGCTTGAGACCACCTCCACCCCAGATTCTAAAATCCATCCAGTAAATCCAAAGATCAAAACCGAGATCAACATCCCAACACACCATGGCATCTGGATGATCCAGGTCCGGGTGTGATAAAGGACCCTTCCAAGACCTTTTACCTTTGTGATGTGTTAGATTACATTTTTAAGAGAACATAAATGAATACATCTATATGTTGTAAAGAAGAGGAACATGACATTCATCAACACATGAAAACATAAGCCGTTGATAACGGAGTTCGTCCAGGAGGGACTACGTCTTCAGGCCCTAGTGTCAAGATGGTGTAGGCCGCTGCATTAAGTGTTGTCAATAGTGATTATGTACAAGAGGTGATATCATTATCATACAAGGAAAATTCCCTCACATAGGAGTGGCTCCAAGAGATGTTCCACTACAGGAACTCTCAGTCAAAAGACTCCTATCAGTATGACACAAAACTCATACATGATGATCATCATGCCAACATGGAATAAAAGGGATCGTAATGAAAACATGCATGGTGACACATGAGTATCCCATCAACATAATGATAAAGGGATCTCAAATAAAATATGATGAAGCATGACAACAAGTACATCACACAAATGATTCTGCATCAAATCAAGCAGGAATCATGAAAACGAGAAAGAAACAAGATCCCACATCAAGCATCAACAGTGATCTGTGCAGCTCAATGCATATCAAAAGAAGTACATGAACACACTGCATATACCTCACATCCAGCGTCCATCTGAAAAAGCGGATCTCAAACTACTGAAGTTGTTTGTGCCATCGATCTCATGGCATCAATCGCATGGAAATCATTGCTCGCACATAAATGTTGACACTTGCACTCCACTTAGAAAAGTGGCCGAAAAATGAAATGAGAGAATGGAGAATTTGAATGCATCATCAGATTTGTGGTGTCAAATAGTGCAAAATTGACTGTCAAATTTCTAAATTCTGAGAAAATGAAAATTTGGGGCTTAAGGAATCTTTTAGATTCCCCCTAGATTCCTTAAAGATTCCCTCCTCTGAGTCCTCTGCAAATTGGATGCTTAGATTAGGAAACTGACTATGCCATTGGGTTTGTGTGAGCGAGAGGTGTAAGATTGACATAAAGTTTGTCCAATTTGGACACTGCGAAAATTTCACCCTCCTGGAAATTTTGCTCAATCATGGTTCCACCTACATAAAAATTAATAAAAAAATATTATGCCTCGTTTTCTTTGCCTTCTCATGGTTCCTCCTCTTCCTAGGTGCACTAGTGAAATGAAGGTTTATATCAACTTCTGGGCGGATATTCCCATGTGGGTTTGGCACATTGGTTAAGATCTCCGAATTTGGTGGAGGTGGTTCCGGGTTCAATCCCCACGAAACCAAGTCTAACACATAACCAGTTTTTTTAACATGGGCATGGTTATGATTTGTTTTATTGTTTGTTTAAAACCGAAATGTATTGGGGTCGGGTCTGCATTGGGTGGCCCGCCCCATATCCTCTGTATCCTCATTTGAATGGCGTGTTATGTTGCATTTAATTGGGGTATGTTTTGTTATATGGTTTGGCATGGTACATCGTGGGGCCACTGTGTGGGCGGGGCCAGCCCTCTTGCTAGCCATGGGTTCAACTCCCACCGGCCTCTCTTATTTAATATGTATAGATATATGGTGAGGAGAGGTGTGGGGTGGTGGGGGTGGTGGCCCACCACCTCCTTTATTTTATTATTTTTTTGTTTTTATATATAATAATGTAATTTTGAAATTTCTCGAACATAGGCTGAAGGAGTTTTTTTTAACAAGGTGACAATTTCACTTGGAATCTGGCTAGATTTGGCCGGATTCCGTCTGTCGGAAAAGTTCAAATTGTGTCTTTGTTAATCCTGCCCAGTCAGCAAAAAGTCAACCCAACTTTGACTACCTCTATCTTCCTCATCCGGACTCAGATTGACGAACCGTTCACACCACCACGATCACGACGATGAGATATTTAACATGAACCTAGTTTGAGCATAATCCAAACACTTTGATTTTTGAGCATTCATAAGCCCTCTTTGTCCTATGTGTGTCTCTAGAGCCACCTGGATCAATCCTCCCCACTAAGGAGCTTTTGGTCCTCCAAAAGCATGAAAATTACCCTACAACTTCTCTGTATCTTGTCTGCATCATAAGCGTCCTAAAAGGTCTCGCTCCCATCTCCTTCACCTTTGTTCTTCGGAGCCTTAAGCAATGATCCGACACTTGCCATCTCTGCAACCTCTAGTACATTGTTTTTCAAATTACATTCTTGAATTTCATGACCAACTAATGACCCAAGTGTCCCACACTTGCCATGAGTTTATAACACATAATCAGTGGTCAAGTTTACAACAAGATGGAAACAATACCCCAGCTACGAAAACAAGGCCAGCATATCATTGTTGCTTCAACAAGTGATGGAAAACACATCATCACTGCAACACATGATTTACAATCATAAGGCCAAACAATATTGTCTTAACAAGTGATGGAAACACAACATCACTTTCAAAGTGTAAATGCAACTCAAAATAAGACTAGACATCATTGTTGTTGAACAAGTGATGGAAAACACATCATCACTTTTACATTTTAAAATGCAACAAATGATTTACAAAAGCATGACCATGAAACGCTAACATATCTAGAAACCATTTTTCACTTAGCAAGGTGAATGGGTCACCTCCTTGTGGCGATTTTTCTTGTCAAACAATCGTTTCACCTAGTTCATGCACCGACACTTTTGTCTTTAAGGCGTTGCTCTGGATGGAGCCTCCAACAACTGGCTCTTTGATGGCCACTTCTATCACAATGACTGCAATAGGTTTTCTTCCAACAGATCTGCTTAACATGTTTCTTTACCTGCTATTGAGAGGGTCTTTCACGCCTCATCCTTTTGTGTGCTGCCATTCTTTTCCAGTGTCTGGTTATGTAATCCACAAAAAGTGCATGTTTTTCGCTGCTATGTTTTACACTCATCATTGACAACATGATTATAATCGATATGACCATTGGAATATCAGAACTGGTTATACCTTTCCTTGCCATCTCTAGTGTAAGTATGGCAATGAGAGCTTGCCTCAGCTCTTTCCCTGCAATGGAATTCCCATGGGATGATGGGGATGTTTTCCCATCATTCTCTTTCCTCGATGATTTCGATGATGTCTCATACAAATCTGACACCTTCGAGCCTGCAAATTGAGGTCTCTACATAACCTCTAATGGTTGAGTTATGCCTTGGTTATTAACACCAAGTTTTCCTTCCTCCTCATGCCTCATCCTTGTAAGGAGCCTCATGTTTGTCCCTGTAATTGGGATCTCCACATCTCCAACAGAAATCATACTATGTGAAGATGAAACAGAAAGGAAATCAACATCTTTTACCTCCTTTGTCGATTTGGAAAGAACTGATGAGGGTTGCTCATCATCCGTTGTTGGTGGTTCGCTAGGCATTTCCCAACTTCCTTTCTGACATACCCAAGTCCTGTTCGACATGGTAATTCCTCTACTTTGATGGGGTTGACAATGCCTTGGACATTAACGCCCAAGCCTTTCCCTTCATACCCCATTTTCTTCAACAGTTTGGAGCCAATTCCTGAGGTATGATTTTCAAAAACAACGAAATCATCATCAAGAAACATACATGAATTCAGAGAACTACTTTTTACCTCACATGGGTCACACTACAAATTTTCCAAGGCCTCTTCCTTTGCTTGTGGCTGTCGTAGAAAACTATGTTTCTCCTCTTCCTCTTCATGTAGATGCATCTTCAATTCAACATTGTTTGTTTGAAGATTATGTTTTTTTTGCTTCAGTTCTTCCATGGCCTCTTCTGTGGCTTGCAACTGAAGCTGCAATTGCTCCTTTTCTTCTGTCTCCTTCTGTAGAGTTTCATACATTATTTCCACTCTTTTGGAAATTTTGAGCATGGTTTCGTACATCGCTTTTTCATCCTCTTTTGCTACAATTTCCATTGTTCACGCTTGCAATTCACATCCATGTAAAGACCGCTCTGATACCACTTGATCTAGGTCTGGGTGTGACAAGGGACCCTTCCAAGACCTTTTACTTTTGTGATGTGTTAGATTTCATTTTTAAAAGAACATAAATGAATACATCTGCATGCTATAAAGAAGAGGAACATGACATTCATCAACACATGAAAACATAAGCCGTTGATAACGAAGTTCATCCAGGAGGGACTATGTCTCCGGGCCTCGGTGTCAAGATGGTGTAGTCCGCTGCATTAAGTGTTGTCAATAGTGATGATGTACATAGAGATGATGTCGTTATCATACAAGGAAAATGTCCTCACACAGGAGTGGCTCCAAGATATGTTCCACTATAGGAACTCTCAGTCAAAAGACTCCTATCAGTATGACACAAAACTCATGCATGATGATCATCCCGCCAACATGGCATAAAATGGATCACAATGCAAACATGCATGGAGACACATGAGTAACCCATCAACATAACGCCAAATGGATCTCAAATAAAATATGACAAAGAATGACAACAAGTAAATCACACAAATGATTCCGCATCAAATCAAGGAGGAATCATGAAAACAAGTAAGAAACAAGATCCCACATCAAGCATCAACAGGGATCTGTGTAGCACAATGCATAGCAAAATAAGTACATGAACACACTGCATATACTTCGCATCCAGGGGCCATCTGAAAAATCGGATGTCAAACTGCTGAAGTTGTTTGTGCCATCAATCTCACGGCATCATATCGCATGGAAATGGTTGCTCGCACATAAATGCTGACACCTGCACTCCACTTAGAAAAGTGGCCAAAAAATGAAATGAGAAAATTAAAAACCTGAACACACCATCAAATTTGCAGCGTTGAGTAGTGCAATATCGGCTGTCAAATTTTTGAATTCTGAGAAAATGAAAATCTGGGGCTTAAGGAATCTTTTAGATTCCCCCTAGATTCCTTAAAGATTACCTCCTTTGGGTCCTCTGCAAATTAGCTACTCAGATCAGGAATTTGACTGCTCCATCGGGTTCATGTCACCGAGAGGTGTAAGTTTGACATAAAGTTTGTCCAATTTGGACACTGCGAAAATTTCACCCTCCTGGAAATTTTTCTCAGTGATGGTTCCACCTGCATAAAAATTAATAAAAAAAATATTTTGCCTCGTTTTCTGTGCCCGATCCTGGTTCCTCCTCTACCTGGGTGCACTGGTGAAATGAAGGTTTATATCAATTTTTTGGCAGATAATTCCATGTGGGTTTGTTGGCACATTGGTTAAGATCTCTGAATTTGGTGGAGGTGGTTCTAGGTTCAATCCCCACGGAACCAAGTTTAACACATAACCAAATTTTTTAACGTGGGGGCGGTTATGATTTGTTTTACTATTTGTTTAAAACCAAAATGTATTGGGGTCAGGTCCGCATTGGGCGTTCTGCCCCATATCCTCCGTATCCTCATTTGAATGGCGCGTTATGTTGCATTTAATTGGGGTATGTTATGTTCTATGGTTTGGCATGGTACATCGTGGGGCCGCCACGTGGGCGAGGCCAGCCCTCCCGCTAGCCGTGGGTTCAACTCCCACCAGCCTCTCTTATTTAGCACGTATGGATATATGGTGAGGAGAGCCGTGGGGTGGTGGGGGTGGTGGCCCACCACCTCCTTCATTTTATTATTTTTTTGTTTTTATATATAATATTGTAATTTTGAAATTTCTTGAACATAGGCCAAAGGAGTCTTTTTAACAAGGCGAAAATTTCGCCCAGAATCTGGCCGGAGTTGGTCGGATTCCGTCTGCTAGAAAATTTCAAATCGTGTCTTTGTTAATCCTTCCTAGTCAACAAAAAGTCAACACAACTTTGACTACCTCTATCTTCCTCATCCGAACCTCGATTGACGAACCGTTCACACCACTATGATCACGACAACGAGATATTTAACATGAACCTAGTTTTATCATAATCCAAACACTTTGATTTTTGAGCATTCATAAGCCCTCTTTGTCCTGTGTGTGTCTTTCGAGCCACCTAGATCACTGGGAAAAAGAAAGGCTGGCTTGAAAACCATTATCATAACCTGGTAAAACCATGCCACCAATAGCAAGAGAACCATACACCAACATGCAAATCCATGCATGTCACAACCGGCTAGGAAATCACACATGAATTATGTTACCTCCAAGTATTCCTTTTGAAGCTAATTGATCCTGCTCTTCCTTGCTTAATCCTTGCTTTCCTTTCCTCTCCTTTCCCTGTCCTTCCTTTGCTTTATTTTCCTTCCTTGCTCCAAAACTAGAGTTCTCCAAGAAAACTCCAAGTGTCCAAGAGTGAGAGAGAGAGGGAGAATAATGAGAGAGCTCCAAGACTGAACTGACCAAACTTACACTGATCAAGCCTACCAACTGATCCTCAAAAGCTTTTTATCAATGAGGCTTCTATTTTCTTTCAATCTCCTCCTCACATGCAACTTGTGACCTTTTACCTTCCTTTTCTCCCATTTTCCTTTATTTTCATAAATAAATGTACCAAAAATGCCTTTTTTCCTTTTTAATTCCTTTGTCTTTGCCTTTGCCAATTTCCTTTACCCATAAACACATCAAGTGATGCCCACTAGGATATGTTTGTCCAACATTCATCTTGGAATAAGTGTCCCTTAACTGTGGTCTTCATTTGCCTTTATTAACTTTTACGACATGGAATTTTCACTAGGGTTGTTACATAAAGATTCATCATATTAAGGAAGGCATCCCTCATTCCCTCAATCAAGATTGTCTTGACTATCTCCTTATCAAAATTTTTGTGTTGAGACCTTTGCAAATTGTACTGAAGGCATTCAACATGTTCCAAATATCTCATCCTTCAAGTCCCTAGAATGACAGTAATCCTAGTATTTTTCTAGAAAAGATTTCTTCATTGCATCCCAAGTACCAATAAACCCTCAATCATGTCCCATAAATCATCTCAATGCTGTCCCTTTTAAAATGGTCGGAAACAACTTCAATTTTTGTTCCTCAGTGATGTAGTCATAACTTATACAAAGGACATCAAACTTAAAAAGGAATGTGTTAGTGTCTTCTGAGACAATACCTTGAAAAGTAGGGAGTGCAGATAAAGGTATGTTTTTCATCGAAGCATGCCCTTGAAGATTCCAAATAGGAGAATTAAAAGTAGTAAATGAACTTCTGCCCATGGGATTTTTTTGAAAATTCATAGAAGATGTTACAGTTGGTTCCTTTGATGGAGGAAAATGTTATTCCCTTGTTGATGAGGGATGCTCAAATTGCTCAGGTTGTCCAATTTTCTTTGGTTGTTTAGATGGCTCTGATGATCCTAACAAATCCTTTTTATTCTCTATTTCACCAAGTTATATCACTGCACTACCGAAGTCCAAAGTATGATGACCAAACAACCGTTCTTGAGGGGTCAATTCCTGATCATTTAAATCTATATCCTTGTAACATTTTATCAAAATTTGATGCACACCTTTTGTTGTTACAGTAGGGTTGGATATCCTAGGCATTATTTTAGAAGATTCCCAAAATTCTACTTCATTTCTTAGCACAAATGTATCAAAAGGTGTTGGATTCTATGGGGAAACCTTAAGGGGTTATTTCATTTTTGTCACCTTCCCTCGAGTGGAGGATTATGCTCCAACCTTCAAAATAATTTCCTATATATAATTTTTCCTTCCCAAATCGTGATTCATTTTATTTCTTCTATATCCTCTTCTACCTTTATAGTTAGTTTTTTTGGGGGCACTGCATGTTTCTTCTTCACTACTCATGAAATGCAATCCTATGTGCCCTAATCCAAGTAAGGTCGAGCCCGCTTTAGTGTGTCGAAATGATGGGCAAGTTCTTACCTCTCACCATAATGCCCAGAATCCTCAAAATCAAGGACACGTCTATCACCCTTTCAATCAATGCATGAAAATAAACCAGTTACAAATTCACCTGTAATAGCCTTCCCCGGAAACAATGCCAAAATATTGAGTGAAACAATTGTTCCTTTAATTCAAAGCAACGGGTTCACTCTCCCATTAATTGTCAATCCTAGTAGGGTTTATTTTTCCAAGGTTGTCGTGAAAAGTCTATGCAAGGGAAAATGATAAATAGCATAATTAATCTCAAACCAAGGCTGTTGAAAACTCACTCTTAACAAACATTCAAGTTGTTACACACTTCAATACAATCTCAATTTTCAAAAAAGATTCACATAGATGTAGAACAAGCCACTATGTTACACAATCATTCATTCAGAAGCATCACTCCTGCAAACCTCCCAATCACTCAATCAAATGTTGAACACACATTCAAGTAAAATGCAATCATCATCCAATCTATAATAGACAAGTAAATTGTTTGTTGATACACCAATTAAAGGGACCGATCCAAGTTCTATGTTGTCACACCATTCAAAAGCTCTTTGCAATCGTAAATAACATTGATAGTAACAATAATCACATATAAAACATAACTAAGAGGAATTAATACAAATAACTATAATATTCTACTTAACCAATGATCCCTGCTAAGAAGGAGGGCCCTTCCTCCTTAGCAGGGGCTAGTGCACTAAATGGCACGTGGACTACTCATAGAAAGATATGATTCCACAAATATTGAGATTTTCATTAACATAAAATCATGATTATAATGCTTGGCGCTTTCCCCTCTCTTCCAATATTATCTATCTAATTCTCTCTGCTTGCCTCCATGGGCAGAAAATTGTCTTCTTTATAGTTTTTTAGTACAACAAGAAGATCATCATGAGAATATTATGCTTCTCATATGATCTTAGAAACAAAGGTATAAATTGGTAATTCATACAACACTTTCTATAGTAGGAGTAAAGTTGTAACAACTTCCCTTAATTACAATGATTCTATGAGAAATATCAACTACTCAAGCTATATGCTCCATGAATATCTCCCAGTGGTTGACTTGTCCTTAACTTGATGTCCTCATATTTGATCCATATGAATTAACTAAGGAAGGAAAATGTTTCCAGCGTAAGATTCATGTATCAACAACATTTCATGGAGGTTTTTCCCCAATTTTGATGAAGAAACTGGAAGTGTAATCCTGTAACAACAACTTCAACAAACCACTTAAACTTGAAATAACCCAATTGTCAAATTTATAATAAAAATAGCCTAAGACAGTAGCTCTCGTGCAAAATTACAAAGAAAATTAGACTAAGAAAATTGCATATAGAAAGGAACATACCTAGGTGAATAATGGTTGTTATAGTGGTAAAATATGGTCTTGTTGGTCAAAAAGGGAGAAAATAGAATAGGAAAGTGAATGCAAAAGGTAACATTTCCATGACCCAACAACAGGTTTTGGAAATTTTGATGATTAAAAATATGGGCTTTTTAAACCCTAGTTAAGGTGTGAATAAGAAAAACCCAAAGGATAAAAACCGTAGGGCTAATCATTTTTCTTGAAAGAGGAAACCCTAAATTTCTCAAGAAGGATATGACAATATGCTGATGTTGAGGATAAATATAATAAAAGAAGTCCAAGAGTAAGAAGGAGTTGAGTTTTCTCAAAACGATAAGTATTCTATCAACCATCCTCTCTGGTTACTACTTATGTTGTTGTCTTTACCTTTGAATAAGTACATTTTTCTGAATTGTATTTCCTCTTTCATGGCCTCCTAGTAAGAATTGTAGGTCAATGGCAAGGTCTACCTAGGCTTTGGAAATAAGAAGAAAGAAATGGAAGAACGTGAATGAAGAAAGAAGTGAGAATTTTGAAGTATGCATTAATTCAAAACTTAGCATGCACCTAATGACAACATGGAAGCAATAAGGTGCTCCCAGTAAGAGGGAAATGATCGTGTTAAGATGATTGGCTCAGTGAGAAGATCTACCCCAGATTTTGAAGGAACCTCATGATTAAAGAAGACCTAAGATATTTTGAGAAAGAAGAACTCATGGGTCAAAGGAATAAATATTGACTTCAGAGGGAGCTAGAAGCATAATTTAACATGAAGGATCTTACACCACAACTTGGGACTTGAGGATACATCAATTGGTTTGCCAGTGCTAATGATGAATAGAGATACAAGTGGGGGGACATAAATTCATGAATATTGGTGATGGAGGGCTGACTTGGAAATTGGATGATTGGTCTACTAGTTATGTTAATATGCGACATGGATTTCTCGTGTTGATTAAGATTCTATAACAAAAGGATTGCTCGGTCTTCCCCTTGTGGGTTTTTCCCTGGCCTCTGGCCTAATTTCTGGTGTTTCTTGTTTCTTGTCCACTGTGATTTTTATTTTCATGTACTTGAATGGTTAAGTTGCTAATTGATTTATGAATAACTAAGAAAACCTAAAAGAGAACAATAATTTCTTCACAAGTAATTATCAAGTTCATAAATTCTTCATTACAATTGAATTTCAACACAACCATGAGAATTTCTTATGACTAGAAGACATGGGGGAGCCCAAGGAGAATGGCCTAGACTTTATGTATATTAACCAACTCTCTTATGGGATCAAAATTAATGGCTTAGGAATTTAGTATGGGCCATGAAGACCTCTAATTCCATGGAAATGCCAATATATTTTTCTTGTCTCTCACCACCATGAATATGAAAAATATCAATTCATGATCCAAAAGGTAACTTTTAGGAGAATAACCCACTTTCGAATTCCAATTGGACATGGTCCACTCCAAGAGAGATTTTTTCTTAATTTCTTTTCTAATGAATCTACCCACCAATTTTTTTCCCATAATTTAACAAATGGCCTCCAAACTGACATCATGACCAACAACCATAGCGATCAGTAATGACTAATGTTTTTTGAAATTTTGGACTGAACTGGGGTAAAAAAATCTGATCCTACACAAAGATTTCTATAGAGGGAAAGGAGGAAATGGGGAAGAAAGAGTGAAATTCAACTAGGGGATGTGGAAAAGGGAACTAGATCCACTCCCAATCCAAATAAATGAGACAAATTATCCCCCTCCTTGTCTTTCTATGAAACTAAGGTGGTTGAGCATGTTTACTACTATTTATCCATCAAAATTTCCATAGGATGCAGAAGAGCATTGATAAGTATTAGCATCCATATCATGGTAGATACACGAGTATGAGACACATCATATTCTACTTGGGATAAAAAAACGGAGAGTGTGGATGGTTAACAGAGTAATCATGAAATCTTCCTTCATATCAATAGACATAAATGCACAAGATTATATGGACAGAGAAATCTTGTAATTTGCTTAGAAAAAAAGAGCAGGGAAGTGATGGAGGGAGAAAAATGATTCCAATGAAGCAAAAGGCGATATGAGCTTAAATGATGAGGGAAGAAAGAAACCAAGAAAATATTCACCCATGTGACTCACAGAAACACTTACTCTCGAACCTCACACCACAAACCTCTCTTTGCCTCCCCCCTCCCCACACACACATATAAATGAATCATACATGAATTAATTAATTAAAAGTAAATATAAGAATTAATTATTCCATGTCCATTTTTGTATTAGGCTTCCAAAATTTTAATTTAATTATCAGTTATTATTAGGTGGATGGTAGGGATTTAACCACACAGACTATTCTAGGATATTCATAGTAGTATACACAAATTATCTTCAATGTAGCCTTTTTTATCCTTTAATTAAATTGATTAATTAAAAAAAGGTGATATAAAAAATGTTAAATGAAGTGAGTCATGGTATTTTTTTACATGTGGTATTAACAAGCCATGGTATTGGCCCATAATATTATAAAAAATCCTATTTAAAAATTAAAAATCTTCATGGTAAATTGGAAAGAAATCTCCATTGTTAAGAATATTGTTCCATGGTTTCTTAAATGTCTATATGTTTAACATACATATTAGTTCTTTTTATAAATAATAATAATAATAAATTTATTTATGAGTTTTTTGTTTTAGTGGGGTTATAAGAACATGCCTCATATGAATATGACTTATGATTTTTTGGGAATTTTCTATTAATGATCCATGGTACTAGCCCATGGTATTGTAACAAAGCAGGAGTGAACCTTCATGGTTAAGAATCTTGTTACATGTTTTATAAATGTTTTAACTAAGATCTTAATTCATTTTATAAATAATAATAATAATATCATTGTGAAAGAAGCTCTCAACCCAATGGAATAGATTTTATAATATTAGATAAACATTTTGACTTAAAATTTGATAGGTCAAATTATTTAAAATAAAACTAAAATTCAAAAAGTATAACAAACTAATTCTTGTAAATATTGTTACGGTAGTGTTGACGGTGTTGGACCTGCCAACATTCATGGGATCTCCCTGGTATGAAGTCCCAACTAGACCTCACACCATTTGGTATAGGAGTCCCATCTTGTATGATGGCCCAATTGCCATTATCTTAAAGATATGTCTTAGCTCTTGCTTGTCAGCACATGACAGTGATATACTTAGTCTTCAAACAACGAGGTTCGTGTGCCTGATGAGTGCTTACTGTAACTTGTGTCTAAGTTCTTTCACTGCAAAGCGAGAGGGTGAGAGTGAGTCTCAATTCAAAAGGGAATAGTCCCAACTCAGTTATAGACACACAACACAGTAGGACATGTGCAGCTTCCGGTGGAATAGTCCACATGGATGCGGTAGTCATGAACACAAAGTGGACAGATAGCACGTACAAAACCCAACGAAATAGTCCACACGAGTGCAATGGTCATTATAACAAGTTTACAAGAATGAGTCTGTCGAGTGTCCAACAGAGTAGTCCACATGGGCGAGACAATGATAACAACTATTACAACACATTTCCAAAAACATATGCACTAAAAAAATTGAAATAGTTCAACTATCTTAGTACAAGATAAAGCAACATGAATTACAAGCGTCCAAAGAATAGTCTTATAAATGAATACAATACATGTGTGAAAACATGCTAGCTTGTTAACAAACTTCTGAATTAAGCGAAAGCTCCAAGACACATCCGTACATGATACATCACTAACCCCGATAGTAAGGTGTTGGAGCCATTGCTCGCTCCTCAAAGAAAAGACTACAGATTCTCAAGGCTATGTGGGAGGAGCCAAGGTGAAAAATTGTTTTGCATGTACAAATAAGGGGTATATATAGCCAAGGGTGAAACTGACCCTTGTGACTATTTGACTTCCCTAATGATTGTTCGGATTACATGACTTTTCGACTTACATGACTCTTTAACTTCATTTGTGGTTCTCTTGAACTTCCATGTTACATTACATTGATAAAAGTAGTGATGTGGTTGAGGTGACTCATGACACAACTCAACATGACACTGTTGGTATGCACATGTAGTTGTGCTATTCGTGTCAAGTTGTTGTGTTGTTAAGTGATGAGTGTGCTCGTAGTATACCATAGCTTTACCTCCACATGGAAAAATGTGCGGAGTATTCAATGATATTAGAGTTCACTTGATGGTTCATGTATGTGCATGTGTCTCCCTCATTTCCTACTTGGTATGCTTTGTGTGCTCATCGAACCATGAGCAAGCCTTCTAGCATGCGCTCCTTGTTCATCTCGTTCGTCGTCACGCCATGTCTTATCCATGTACATGTTCCTACAATCACTCATGAGGAGACAACATCAAATCCAGAAATCCCCTAGTCTACCATGATGCATTGTCTTTCATTTCCTGGTGTAGGTGATTGGGAGAGAGGAAAAGGCTCTGAAATAGAGCAGGGCACATGTCAGGCCGAGATCCGAGGCTCTAGGGCACTATCAGGAAAAACTGTGTAGAGGTCACTGAGAGGCTGGGTTGAGAAGTCCAGGATAGTAGTGAAATCTGCGGGATCTTGCTCAGCTGGGAGGAAAAACTGCGCAATTTTGCAGGGAAGGCAGTTTGGGCAGCACAAGGCACTGGTAGTGAAAACTACGCAGATTTCCAAAGGAGGCTGAGATCAGGCTGTGGGATCTTGCTAGCTAGAACTGCGCAGATCTGGGAGGCAGCCAAGCAGGACATGTTTGCGTAGTTTCTGGGCTGAGCGGGGTGTCGGGTAGCAGGTGGACTAACCATGAAAACTACGCAATTTTCAGGAGGAGTGGCAAGGAGGCCGACAGGGGAACTGACTAAAAAAACTACATAATTTCCAGAGGCAGTGCAGTAACAAGAAGTAGGTGTTTGTCCCTCATGTCTGTGCAATTTCTTCAATTAGATGCAGGTAGGCAAGTTGATAGCTTCTACGCAATTTTGGAGATGAGTGCAGCATCGGGTCATTGCTTTAGTCAAATTCTCTAGTTAACCAGTGGGGGGCTTGATGGATAGGCTTGCGGGAAGCACAAACTGAGATGGCTTCTTGGGAAACTTTTGCAATGTTTTGGGTGATAGTTAGCCAAGTTGATTTTAGAATTGCATAGTGCAGACTTCCAGGAGGGAAGCCTCAAGCTATACGTAGTTCTAGGAAACAGTGCTTGGTCACTGAGGGCTAAGACTGTGCAGTGCAGCTCAGTGGAGGTCCGACTAATGGAGGGTGGTCCGATCAATAGACCTTCGGTAAAATGGTTAAGTGTGTGAGAAAGTGAACTCGTGTATACATGACCTTGCGAACACAAACTCAACATGACTCGACGACAAGACACCTCAAACCAACAAGGAAACATATTCTCAGTGTGACTAACTAAAAGGTGAGAGCGAAAAGCACAACACTTGGGATAGACCTTTGGACGACCATGAGGACACTTGCGCGATAGTGCTTACAACATTGTGTGTGAGTGCATCGGGTGTTTACATAGTCGAAACAACTCATGCAAACAAAGACAAACATTTGATATCACTAGAACAAGGTCACAAGCATGACATAGAAATCAACACGCTGAAGACGATAGTTGGTCAAACAAGGAAAAAGGAAGTAATACACGTAGAGGAAACACATGACATGACCTTTTGTTTACACATATGTATGTCACTGAAGACATGATGATATGACAATGACAAGAAGTTCTGCAAACTCAACTAAGAGATGTACTTCGAAAGGTGTTCTTTACTTACTGTACTTACCCTCAAGATGATCATGCATCCTACAGGGTTTGAATGCAGTCCTAATCTTTTGCCACCACTCGGACTCTTGGTCCTTCTCCTCAACTCCTTGGGAGTGATCTAGCTTGTCACCTTTTCCTGTAGTCACTAAGAGATAGATCAACGCAATTTCAGCGGGCAGTGACTACTATCGGAATGAGGCCTTGGGAGTCCCATGTGTGCATTTCTGCATGCAGGACAGACAGGACATCCTGGACAACACTGGGCAGTTTTTAGGCATAGGAGACTAATGCCGAATGGGGGTCTTGGGAGGACACCTCTGCGTAGTTTCTAAGTGCAATGTAGCTTGGGCAGCTGAGAGGAAACACTGTGCAATTTCTAGATGCAAGGCACTGCTACAAGATGGGTTCCAAGAGGACACATCTATGCAGTTTCAGGTTGCAAGGCAGACTGATCAGCCGAGGGAGGATATTGCATAGTTTCTGGAGATAGTGGGTTCTCGCTGGGGAAGGACACTAGAGGAATCCACTGTGAAGTTTTGGATGCCAGGGGATGTTGGGGTCTATACGCACTGCGGGGTTTTAGAAGGCAAGGGAGGAAGCTTGATGGTTGCAGAAGCAAAGTGCACAGTTTCGGGAGGCTAGATGAGGCTAAGTTGCTTGGGAAATTGGCTAAGTGTGAGACCAGTGAAACATATGTAAACATTGATAAGATTTGATTGTGATCGCACACAAACACTTAGTGATACAACATAAACCATCCAAAATGTATAAAACATATTTTTCTTGATGCAACAACCTTCGTGACAAGAGTGCATGAAGTGAGTGTGAAACATGTCTATGTGATGATTGTTGGGTTGTGTCATATTCTTTTCATGACTAACCTACGTAGTGAACTGGAGGGTTAGAGGGGGGGCAAAGCCCCCTTTTGTTGCACTGATTACGCAGTGGAGGGGTCACGGGGGGTGGCAGCCCCCCCTATCCAGGGGTTTTGAGGGGGGCAAGTAGCCCCCCTCTACGGGGTCCGGGGCAGCGCCCTGAGAAAAAAAATTTGGACCCTATATTAGGTTGGGCGAACCTACCTATGGTTTTCGGTCCATGGTTTTGGACACGATGGTTTTCATTCCATGGTATTGGATGCTTCAGCATGTATAAATATGTATTGTAACATTGAAAGGAATATAATGAAAAATCAAATTGGTAGTCCCGGTTTTGAGATCCAGGGGAAAATCTCTTTGTATATGTATTTTATGTGTTATACTCTCACATTGTTTATTTTCTATGTTTTAGAATTCATATGTAGGTAATTTCTATATGGGGTTAAAACCTACATTTGGTATCAGCACTATTTTTGGCTTCAAGGGGACGCCTTTGTGGCTGAGGGGTTTCGCTCGGGCCTGTAGTAGACCCTATTCAGTGGGAGATCTGTGAGATCGATTCTAGTGGTAAAAGAAGATGGTGAGCAGTGGAAAGATAGAGATCGAGAAATTTAATGGTCAGAGTTTTGAGTTGTGGAAACTCAAGATGGAGGATCTGTTGGTGGATAAAGATGAGTGGATCGTGGTAGATCTGGGTACTAAACCAATGGAAGTGTCCAATGAAGAATGGAAGAAGTTGGATCAGAAGGCAAAGAGCACAATATGATTGTGTGTCTCAAATTCAGTATTGTTGAATGTATCAGGGGAAGCTACAACAAAGGCCTTGTGGGACAAGTTAGGGACTTTGTACCAATCTAAGTCTCTGGTGAATAAACTATTTCTGCAAAAAAAACTGTATAACCTGAGGATGAAAGATGGAAACTCAGTGACAGATATTATGAACGCATTTAATAGTATGGTAAGTCAGTTAGCATCTATTGATATTAAAATTTCAGATGAAGATAAGTGCATTAGTTTGTTGTGTTCTCTACCAGATTATGAGATAGTCTGATTATTGCAATAGGTAGCAATGCAACTGCCTTACATTTTGATGAAATAGTCTCATCCTTGCTTACAGAGGAGATGAGATGGAAAAATATGGAGAGTCAGAATGGTGATGCCTTGTCTGTACAAGGACGGTCCCAGAATAGAAACAAAAATAAGTCATCGAGTAGGAGATCTAAATCTGGAGGGAGATCTAAATCTCCAGGAAAACCTATAAAGGTGGTGTGGTGGAAATCGGAAAGGAAGGGCACTTAAAAGGGATTGTAAATCTAAATCTCCTAATAAAGGAAAGGGATCTGATGATGCTCCTTCTGCAAAGGCGAAAACTATCTCAGATGAAGTTGAGGATGTGTACTTGGCTTCTTCAAGTACACATGTAGATCATGAGGCATGGTTGATTGACTCAGGGGCATCCTTTCACTTCACTCCCCATAGAGAGTGGTTCTGCGAGTATGAGAAATATGATGGTGGTGATCTTCTTAGGGGATGATAGGAAGGTTAGAATCATTGGTTGCGGAAAAGTAAAGTTGAAATTGCAAGGTGGAAGAGTTAGAACACTTCCGAGTGTTCTGCATATTCTTGCATTGGCTAGAAATCTGATTTCTGTAAGCAAGTTGGATGATGCAGGTGTAAAAATAGTGTTCGAGAAGGATACCTGCAAGATGGTTTGGGGAGCACTGGTATTGATGCGGGGAGTTCAAACTGGAACTCTATACAAGCTGCAAGGTAGCACTATTGTTGATGGGTGCAACAGTTCTGTGGTTCTTGAAATTGGAGCAAAAAATCTAGTGGTTTCTTGAGAGAAGACCATGCTATGGCATCAAAGGCTTGGACATATTGGAGAGAAGGGCCTTTGAATACTTCATGGTAATTTATGGTAGAAGGTATGAGTAATAGCTCTCTAGATTTTGATCTCTGTGAAAATTGTGTATATGGGAAGTAGAATCAGGTGAGTTTCGCCTCTGGTGGTAAGAGGGCGAAACAAATATTAGAGCTTGTGCACAGTGATGTGTTTGGACTTGTGAATATTCCATCACTGGGTAATTCTGTGTACTATGTATCATTTATAGATGACTTCTCAAGGAATACATGAATATATTTCCTTAAGAAGAAATCTAAAGTCTTTGATAGGTTTAAAGAATTTAAGGCTTTGGTGGAAAACCAGACAGAGAAGAAGATAAAGGTGTTGAGGACAGATAACGGTGGAGAGTTTTGCAATAATGAATTTGAAGAATTCTGTAAGAAGTGTGGTATATCATGACAGAAGACTACTCCATATATACCTCAGCAAAATGGAGTTATAGAAATAATGAACAAGACGTTGATGGAAAGGGCAAGAAGCATGCTCAGTGGTGCCCGGTTAGGACAGGAATTCTGGGCAGAGGCAGTGGATACTGCATGTTACCTAGTCAACAGGTCACCTTCATTAGTGTTGGAAGATAAGACTCCACAAGAGGTATGGACTGGTAAGAAACCCTCTCTTTCACATATAAGGGTATTTGGATGTGATGCATATGTACATGTTCCAAAGGAGAAACAAACCAAGTTGGATAGTAAATCTGAAAAGTGCATCTTTATTGGGTATAAGAATGGTTTAAAGGGTTATAAGCTTTGGAACCCAATAACAAGGAAGGTTGCGTACAACTGATGTGGTTTTTAGAGAGGTGAAAGATGTTATTAAACATGAATTCCAACCAAAGGAACCTGAGAAAATAGAGTTTGAGCTAAAGGAGGAAGAATCAGACACTACAACAGAGGAGGAATCAGAAGATGAAGAGCCACAAACTCTGGGTGTAAGAAGATCAGTTCGAGAAAGAAGGCAACTAGAAAGGCATAATCCATCTGCTTTCTATTCAAATTTTGCTTTATCTATTACTGATGATGATCCCAGAACTGTGAAGGAAGCAGTAGATTCAGATGATGGAAAACTCTGGAAAGAGGCCATGGTTGATGAAATGGCATCTTTGCATAAAAATGAGGCTTGGGATCGGGTGGAGTTGTCAGTTGAAAGAAAACCCATTAGTAGCAAATGGGTGTTCAAAAAGAAGACAAATGCAGAAGGAAAAGTGGAGAAATACAAAGCTTGGTTTGCAGCAAAAGGTTATTCCCAGGTGTCGCGAATTGATTTTGGTGATTTGTTTTCTCCTTTTGCCAAGGTAACTTCTATTAGATTACTTTTATCTGTTGCTGCTGCTTTCGATTTTGAGGTAGAACAGATGGATGTAAAGACAACATTTCTTCACGGGGATTTGGAAGAGGAGATCTATATGAAGCAACCTGAAGGCTTTGCGGTGAAGGGTAAGAAAGAACTGGTATGCAAGTTAAAAAAGTCTCTGTATGGGTTAAAACAGTCACCAAGGATGTGGTATTAGAAATTTGATACATTTATACCAGGACTTGGCTTCACCAAAAGAAAAGCAAATTACTGTGTGTATTTTAAATTAATTGGTGACTGTGTTATTTATCTGGTCTTGTATGTGGATGATATGTTGCTGGTTGGAAATGACAAAGAAATCATCCAGGATTTAAAGACCCAATTGTCCTCCAAATTCAACATGAAATATCTTGGTGCTGCAAACTGTATTTTGGGCATGGAAATTAAAAGAGATCGGGAAAAGAGAAAGCTCTGGTTAAACCAAAGGAAGTATGTCAAGACAATACTGCAGAGGTTTAATATGCAGGATAGTAAACCGGTGAAGGTTCTTATTCCTGTAGTTGTAAAGCTATCTGCTGAATAGTATCCCAAGACACAAGAAGAGGAAGAGGATATGTCCCGTGTTCCATATGCAAGTGCGGTTGGTAGCCTGATGTATGTGATGGTTTGTACTAGACCATACATTGCACATGCAGTGGGAGTATTGAGCAGGTTTATGTCAAAACCAGGGAAGGAGCACTGAACAGCAGTGAAGCGGGTTTTTAGATATTTGAGTGGCATTAGTGATTATGGTTTGTGCTACCAAGGAAGACCTGGATTGGATAGAGTGTTGGATATTCATGGCTTTGTTGATGTAGACTGGGTTGGAGATCTAGATCAGAGAAGATCTACAAGTGGGTATGTGTTTAACCTATTTGGACGTGTAGTCAGTTGGATGAGTAAGAAACAATCTGTAGTGGCACTATCAACTATAGAGGCAAAATACATGGTAGCCACTCATGCAAGCAAGGAAGTAGTTTGGTTGCAGAGATTGTGTTCAAATATGGAGCTAGTACAAGAAGCTATAAGGATAGACTGTGATAGCCAAAGTGCAATTTACTTGGCAAAGAACCCTGCATATCATTCAAAGACAAAGCACATTGATGTTCAATATCACTTTGTGAGGGATATGATAGAAGACAAAAAGGTGTTGCTGGTAAAGGTGGACACTTTGAAGAATATTGCAGATGCATTGACAAAATCTGTGAGCTTTGAGAAGTTCTCCTGGTGTAGAGAAACAATGGGCGTTTCAGCGCTGGAAAAATGACTAAGCTCTCCTATGGCCCCCTGTGGAAAGAAAACAACAAGTGGGAGAATGTTAGGTTGTGTCATATTCTTTCGACAACAAACCTACGTAGTGAACCGGGGGGTTAGACGGCGGGCGGAGCCCCCCCTTCGTTGTGCTAATTGCGCAGTGGGGGGGTCACGGGAGGGTAGTAGGCTCCCCTATCTGGGGGGTTTGAGGGGGGCAAGTAGCCCCCCTCTACGAGGTCTGGGGCAACGCCCCAGGAAAAATTGTTTTTGACCCTATATTAGGTTGGGCGAACCTACCTATGGTTTCCAGTCCATGGTTTTGGACACAATGGTTTTCGGTCCATGGTATTGGATGCTTCGACATGTATAAATATGTATTGTAACATTGAAAGGAATATAATGAAAAATCAAGCTGGTATCCTAGTTTTGGGATCCAAGGGAAAATCTCTGTGTATATGTGTTTTATGTGTTATGCTCTCGCATTGTTTATTTTTTGTGTTTTAGAATTCGTATGCAAATAATTTCTATACGGGGTTAAAACCTACAATGATAACAACACGTATGCACACAATTCCCTTGAAGCAAAACAACATTCCCTTTGCATGCCAAACAACAATCCCTATGCCCAAAGGCGACACATGCTGCATAAAGATGAAAACATGAACAACTCTTAAGATCAAGGAGGGGAGGCTTGAGATCTTCAACTTACCAACAAGTGACCAAGGTCGATTGATCATAGGATCTAAGGTACGCTCCAAAATTTACATGCAAGCCAAAATTTTGGAGGGTGGTTGTAGCTGCTACAACAGGTAGTTCAAGTAAAATTGATGTCATTGAAACAATTTAACATTGGTGGTTTCTGGGCTCTAATATTTGACTTTTACAATGGTATTCTTATATAATATAGCCTAAATATATTGAGTGATTTTTTTATTAATTTTTTTTTCAGAATTGCAAAATTTTGAATCCAATTATTTCCTTATCATATATCTGAATTCCAATTTAAACTTGATAACTATGACTTAAACCAATATAATAATGGAAAATATTTTTTATCATCTTTTACATAAAAGAAAAAGTTCAATGAAGCTTCTCAACATTATTTGAGCAGGGCCAACAACTACGTTTGGAAGTGGGGCTTCCAAGATAGAACTAAAAGTGGCACAATTTATTCCAAGTGTTAGGAATTGGATAATCCAACGCTCCCCATTAATGGCAGTGTAGAAGGATAATTCAATGCTCCCAATGTGTTTCGTGGCATGTGCTTAGCACTAGCGATGTCTCTGTTTACCAACACTTGTGGGTTTTGGTGTAACGACAATCGTGACTCCAACAAGTGGTATCAGAGCCAAAGGTCTCGAGTTCGAAACACACCTGGCTCGCATTGGGGAGAGAGATTGTTGGGAATTGGATAATCCAACGCTCCCCATTAATGGCGGTGTAGAAGGATAATTCAACGCTCCCCGTGTGTTTCGTGGCATGTGCTTAACACTAGCGATGTGTCTGTTTACTAACACCTGCGGGTTTTGGTGTAACGGCAATCATGACTCCAACAAGTGGTATTAGAGCCAAATGTCTCGAGTTCGAAACACACCTGACTCACGTTGGGGGGGATTGTTGAGAATTGGATAATCCAACGCTCTCCGTTAATGGCAATGTAGAAGGATAATTCGACACTCCCCATGTGTTTCGTGGCATGTGCTTAACACTAGCGATGTGTCTGTTTACTAAAACCTGCGGGTTTTGGTGTAACGACAATCATGACTCCAACACCAAGATGAAACTGAGCATGAAGCAGTTTATAAAAAAAAGTGGGAACAATGGTACACAACACCATTTTCAGAAATTTCTTACCTGCAACATTACTTGCAATGGCTCCAAATTCAAAATTCAGCCACGAACGAATAAGCTCTAATTTCTAATTTCCAAAGTTTCAATGAAGAGCAATTATAGAGAAACCAATGGTTACAACGCGAAAATGATTTCATTTGGTTCAGTGAATATCATGAAACCCAAAATGTAATCGTTTCAAACCATAACGGTGCAATCATCCATAATTCCTAAGGAATTCTAATCTTATCTGTTCCACGGATTATTGTTGTTTTATTATTTGTTAGAAGAAGGGGGGATTTTTTTAACATAGGTAAATTTGAAAAATGTCATTGAATTTCAACTTTTAGTAAAAAAATTACTTTACTAAGGAAAAATGTTAAATTTGAAAGAATTTGATGTTAAGATAAATTACAGCCTTAAAATAAACTAGTTACCTTCTTAAATGTCAATTTGATAATATCCAATGAACATCGACTAAACCAAACCCTCATAAATTAAAATTGGGTTAAGGTGTCACAATTTAATTAATTTTTCATTTTATATGATTTTGAGGGTTGCGGTAAGTCCAAACATCGAATGAAGGAGTGCACTTGGTCAATGCAGCAAACATCGTTGGTAAAGAAAACTGGTCACATCTGGGACACCATTGTTGATTGTACTTGCATTGTACTTCTATTCTGGTCGGTTGTAATGGTCTGTAACATACGCAAATAGATACGAAGAACTATGGAGTAAGAATACAAGGAGCAATAGTCTGTAGATATGAAAAAATACGGAGAAAGAATACAAGAGCAAGAAACCTGTCAGGGAAGCTCTCATTACTTAGGTCGAAGGCATGCAACTTCTCCAAAGCCAAGAATTCGCTGAATCAAGCACATGCATATTATTAATTATATCTTGCAACTCCCATCAAATAATGTAAATCAAAATGAAAAGACAACACTGATAATGACTCAATTTTAATCTGGTGCACTATACATCGATACAAACAAAACCATGGAAGTAACAGATCAGGTGTGTTCAGGATGGTGTACAAATCGTGCAGTCTAATTATTCACATGCCTTTGATTAAAAATATAGTATATATATTCAAGCTCTTTCATATAACTGTACGTAGCCGTAAATGTAAAGGCTTATTATCTTATATATATATATATATATATATATATATATATATATATAATGGTGATGTAAAGATATCTGAGAGCGTAGATATCAAGCTTTTATTACATCAGAAACCCAAACCCAGAGGTTAAGAATTAAGAAGCTTATTTTATTTTAATTGATTTTTTTTGGATATATAGTATTTATGTTGATTTGGAGATCCATATTTCAAATCCATTGCAATTATAGTTTATTTTCAGAATTAACTAATTAATTTTTAAAACAAACTACAATTATGTGTTTGAAAAATCAAATACAAATCAACATAAAGACGATGAATCCGAAACAAAGTAACAATCTCAGAAATCTTAAATCTGAGATTAAGAAGCTATTTAGTCTTCACATCCATTGTATAAAAATACACACATTGAAACTAGTCCCATTTTTCCAGTGTATATATAAATATACACATTGAAAGTAGTCACATTTCCATCTCACTAAAGAAACTCAATAGTCTTGCAGATATTATATACATGCATAACAATGGGGACATAAAGATAACAATGGGGCATCTTTATGTTGATTGCTGTTGCCTCGAATATTTGGGAATCGGACAGACACAGACATGAGCGCAATCAATTTTTTTACCGCGCACTTATCCATCTAATTTCTAATTTTCAAATATTCGGGGAATCAGCGATCGACATAAAAATGCCCCTAATCAGCAATCGACTTAATCTCAGGGATATGCCTACAACACTCGCAAAGGGATAAATATATAATTCTGATCTCGTCGGATCTGCCCTTCCTAGGAGTTACCAAGAAATATATCCACTTTAGTGTTCACGCTGCTGGACAGGAATTTCATGCAGATGGGAGGATTGACCTTAGCCAGAGCCAGAATCGCGGAAGGAAGACTCCATATGCCATCTCCGCATAAGAGACCGGCAGCCACTGCAGGAACCATCAAGTCAGCTTCTTTGCGGTTCATCTTCTGCCAAACGAATACAATGGCCGTCCCCACGCACATATCGATGGCAAAGTAACCTCCAATGTAGAAAGGTATAGCCATGGCCATCGGCAGGGGAATATACTGTGACACCTTTTTGGGTACACGGTCTCTTATCAAATTGATCACAATGGCCACTGCGAAGAAACCATAACAGAGATTGAGACAGTTCTTGGGAAGGGCACCAAATCCTTCCACTGCAATCATGGCAATGCTTCTGAAAAGTATTCCATTGGGGGCTTTATAATCTCCATTTGGATCTCCCACTTTGAAGGCCTTCCAGAATAGCCAGAATGACAGTGGTGCTATTATGCATCCCATGGCTGTCCCAATCACTTGACTCACAAACATCGACCTTGGCGATGAAAGGGTCAGGTATCCAGTCTTGAAATCCTGCATCAGATCTGCAGCAGTGGAGACTATTGCCATCATTGCTCCACAAGTAGCTAAGCCTGCCACTATACCTTCATGGTCCTTTCCTGCCCATGCTCCAAAGATGAAGATAGCTAGTTTCCCATAGGTTGTGACCAAGCTCCAATCTGTGAGCCCACATCCATATGCGTTGCAGAATGCAAACACAGGTGCCATTATGTATGCCACCAGAACAAAGTACCATTTCACAGGATGAAAAATCCGTGGGATGACTCCAATGGATATAGCAGCAAGGGCCACATATCCAGCTCCAGCCACCCATAGGGGTATGCTGTCTTTCATAAAAATCTCGTTCCGCCGCTGCTCATCATAGGGTATTGCTGCATCTACTGCTGCCTGATTCCCATCACTGTTTACCACTGGAAGACCATTTCGAGCCCTCTTCTCCTTGCTTTGACTATACAGATCGGTCCCACTGATGAGCATGATTTTGACGAAATTGTAGAGTCCATCGCCCAATATGAGAGCAATAGCCACAAAGACCTTGTAACCTTTGAGGCCCTGCATACTGCTATCAGCGGCAGTGTACCAGTCTCCTTTGTGGTTATGTATGAGAGGCCACATGAGACCCCAAGAGATGACTGCTCCGAACAACATGGACAAGTTTACCAAGTGAGGACAGAGCATCCCAGCCCCTATATATGTCGCGCTGAAGTCGAAGTAAAGTCTGCAATATACATAACATTAAAATGGTAATACACATAAACATTAAATTAACTTCAATAATATAAAAGTCATTCTTATGTGGATTGTCAAGTCTAAAAATCTGTCCAATTCCAAAATATTGCTGCAAAATTAAGTCAAAGTAAGCCAAACAAAGGGCTAAAGTTTAAGTAACTTCCATCTAAAACAAATAAGCTTCTATTTCAAATTGAAGTTACTATAGCTTTCCTAGCTAATTAGAATTGGGTAACAAAACAAAAAAACTCTCATCCAACCATTCAATATAAGAACCCGAAAGACATATCAAACCCCAATACATACTCCTGCTTGAAAGCTTGCAATCCAAGAGTAGGAAACACTTGAAAGCCACAAGTATCAGTGGCTGTGAAAAACCACTGGAAAAAGCCCCAGAGAAAACTCAACGTAAAGAATTTTCCAAGAGCTCTGACTTGTTTCCTGCAATATTTGAGGGAAATCCACTGTAAGATGAAAAACTCATTGATACTTAAAATTGGGGATCAACTAGACTCTGATTATATCCATTTGATCAAGTTCAAACATTTGCAAAGTTTAGGGTTACCTAGACTGTGATTATATTCTGGCATTACATTAGCATTACCTTGCTTGCTGGTCTCCCTGAGGAGTGTGGAATCCATTTATGAGAATAGCTGTTGCTGTGCCACTTGGATAGGTGAGCTTATAGTCTATCACCATTATCTAATAGGCAGACAAGAAGAAAATCAGGTAAAATTCAATTTCACAGTCACTGCAAAGAAGACCTTAAAAAAAAAAGACATGGAAATCCTAAATCAAAACTACACTCATTCTTACGATTCCAAATTTTCCTTACCTTCCGAAGCGGTACTACAGCTAACAGTCCCATAAAGGCCACGGTGAAAAGAAAACCAATAATCCAACTAAGGCTTGGTTCTTTGATATTGTCTGGAGTATTCCCAGCACTACCTGTGTCTGACTGGTTATATATCGTTTTGGACATAGCCAAAATATATGACCCAAATCCCCCTGCCATTATACCTAATTCAGAAAACTAAAATCGCATAATAATTCATCACAAAAAGTTTCAGGCTGACTCATACATACCGCTGAATGCAAGCCCATAACAAGCCACCACACAAGTTTGAATCACAGTATTCTCTTGTCTGGTGAATGGAGTCTTCAATAACCCGAACTTTTCGAGGAATTTGGTCCATGTTTTGATGAAAAAGAATCCCAGCAATCCAGCAGCAACATTGAGAGAAGGGATGACTCCGGTGGTGAGGCTCAATTTCATGACAATTATACAAAACATAATACCCAGCAGCATGCTCAAAAACATTGCCCTGAATGTGATCTGTTCCCACCAGGGAGGCACCTTCTTGTCGTCAAAGATCTGCTCGATGCTCACCTCTTTCTCTTCAATCTCACAGGAATTTCCATCCTGGTTTTGCCGGTTAGCATCACCAGAGCTTAATTCTCCTCCATTCTTCTCATGATCAACTCGTTTTACAAGCCCTTCACGACGATGACCATGGCCATCCTCTACCTTCTCATGATCAACTCGTTTTACAAGCCCTTCACGACGATGACCATGGCCATCCTCTACCTCGAGGGGCCTGCTTTCGAAACTGTCTTGACGCATTTGGTCGCCACAGAATTCACAAAAGCAATGGGATCAGCCAGGGCCAAGAAGTTCTTCAACCGAGCAACCATGCGCTTTCTCCACCTCCAGCCTTCCTTTTTAAGACTGATCCTTTCTGCCCTTGCTCTTATACAACAAAAGATCGCGTTATGCTTTTACAAAGAAGAGCGGAGACCTTGTGATTTGGAAACTCCACGTAACAAGCCCTATGACGTGGTAGCATTCATTTTCAACAAAGCCTAGTCCCAATTTAACTGAGAGTCTGAAACCAATCCCACGACTTAAATAATATCTCGACGACCAGAGGCCAACTCTTGGGGATAGCACTAGATTCCATCACGGGCCAACCAAAAAAAACTTTATATTGTTTATTTACTTATGGATCGGAAATAAAATATCAATTCAGAATAAAAAGGGCAGGGTACTAACTTTCCATTTAAAAATATTAAATTTGAAAATAAAAAATAATATTGATAAACTAACATAATCCATTAATAAATGTAAATATAGTTGAGATAATATATATAAATTAAAATCTTAAAAATATTATAAATCAAAATTCTGATTTTAATAACTAAAACTTAACCTTTCATATTTTCAGATTTTTTAATAGTGAAACCCTAATCTAGTGTCTAGACCTAAAATGCAAAAATAAAATAAATCCCTATAAAATATTTTTGGTTTTATATACATGAAATTCATCCAATTTTTAATACTGCTCCAGGTTATTTTTGGCAAATCTATAGTTTTAGGCTTTTATTCACTTGGTAGACTTATAAAACATGATGCCAACGATCACAAAGGTAGAAGAAGACAAAACTACTTAAGATTGTCCAACCTGGTTATGTCATGGGAATCAAACCTATGGTGTTTGTTAAGAATGGCTTAAAGCACTCATATATTTCACACAAAGGTGTATGCGTCAATGCAGATCTATTCACTACAGAAAGGCCCTTGATTTTCTTTCAGCACAATGGATTCTCATGTTCATGGCTCTCATCAGATCTCAATCTTGCAAAGTGTTCAATGACAATTTTCCACTCAAAAAGCTTAGCCATGTTTGGAAACTCAGCTCCAACCTTGAGCTTTGATACCATGTTAAGAATGGCTGAAAGCACTCATATATTTCACACAAAGGTGTATGCGTCAATACACACACACACACACTTTACATGCAGAAATTACTCTAATATATACTTACTCCAACCTTGAGCTCTGATACCATGTTAAGGATGGTTGAAAGCACTCATATATTTCACACAAAGGTGTATGCGTCAACACACACACATGCTTTACATTCAGAGATTACTCTATTATATACTCCAACCGTGAGCTCTGATACCATGTTAAGAATGGCTGAAAGCGCTCATATATTTCACACAAAGGTGTATGCGTCAACATACACACACTTTACATTCAGAGATTACTCTAATATATAGAGTTCCTCATATCTAACTTATTCCTAACTTAGAAGGAGAAGTTTAGAGAATTTCCCAACCATCTCAAACCAACATCTCAAATATAGGATGTAAGCATAACTCCAACAATGTTAGTTTCATCGCTGTGAAAACCAAGGGAGGCCAACTTTTGTTTTCATGAGTATTTAGAAAAAGAGAAAAATGAAGTTTCTACAATATTTGAGAGGAATATTTAAAGTAATTTTGAAAATTAAAATCCCTCAAGTTCAATTTCAATATATACACGTGGTTAATTAATTAATTTTTTAATTCAAATCATTTTCATCTAATTTGTTTATATATAAATGGGAAATAAAATATTAATTCAGAATAAAAAGAACAGTAGTACTAAATCTCTATTTAAAAATAAAAACATTATTTATGAAACATTGATAAATTAATTGTTTTTTTAATTTAAATCATTTTCATCTTGTTTGTTTAGATATAGATGACAAATAAATTATCAATTAATTGATGTAAGTAGTGTACTGAATTTTTATTTAAAAATAAAATAATATTTATTAATGGTTTTTTAATTCAAATCTTTATCTTATAGCTATATAATTATAAATGCAAGACATTGACATTTTTTAGCAGTTTTTTCTACATTCATGTATAGAACTCTATATTTACTTTTTTACATTTATCTCATACAATTATAAAATTACCATATAAATGATCAAATAACAAATAACCTCATATAAAGTCATAAGTTTATGAAATGAAAAATTTATAAAACAAATAATTATGTTAAAATTATTAATTTTAAAAAAGAAAAAAAGAAAACTAATTAACATATATCAACCACATTTATTATTATAATTATACTATATTGTAAATATCAGTGTAGATTCATCTTATATTCAAACCATTTTTTAAATGTAAAATTGTATAAAGGATAGATCTATAGTGGTTCTATCTTTATAGACCATGTGTAATTTTTCATTGTTTTAATTGTATTTTTGAATAATTTATTATTAAAAATTGAATGAGTGCCACATTTTGCTCCTCTTAAGAAATAACTAAAGTATTTTGCTTTTAATTATTTTTTCCTTTTGAGCATTGAAATATTTTACTAAGGTAAATGTTAACACATATATATACACAAATTAGAGAGAGAATATGGATATTAAAATGGTTTATTTAAATTCCATAGTGAAATATGTATAAGAGAAATATAAGTTTTTTAAAATTTAATTGTTTTATCTATGTAAAGTTATCTAAAATTATATTATTTAACATAGATATGAAAATATTTTATTTGTTACTCAAAAAGTGAAAGTAAAATATCAATAAATCAAGTGAACACAATTATATTTGCAATTATTAATGTTATATAATGTTTTAATTAAAACTAACCAAATATATATAATCATTTATGTTTTTATTAAAGTAAACTGTATGCCAAACTCCAAATTAAACACTCAGAAAATAAACTCATACTAAATTGCACAATAAACCTCTCAACTCACTTAGAAAATTTAAAAATAAACATAATAGAATATTCATCTTCAACGCTATTCTTATTTGGACTCTATGTATTTGGTCATCTATATTATACACTGTGGAGTTGATCATCTAAAATAAAATACAACTTCGATTCACTTTTAATTATTAATTTTTTATAATGTTTTTAATTAAAACTAACCAAATATGTATAATCATTTATATTTTCATTATAGTAGACTATAGGATTAAACACTAAGAAAATAAACTCATACTAAATTACAAAATAAACCTCTCCATTCAAATAAAATATTAAAATATTTTAAAAAAGCATAATAGAATATTCTTCTTCAACCTTATTCTTATTTGATTCTATGTACTTGGCCATCTATATTATAAATTGTGGACCTGAATATCGAAAATAAGATACAACTTTGATTCATGGTCATATTTATCATGGGAGCACTGTGGCACAAGTCTTTACGAATTATTTAGGGAGTCATCTACAGAGGCGGACGAATGGCCCAGATGCTTAAAAGTGGACGGAATCCGAGTAAAAAAAATTCAAATTTTTTTGTAAATGCAGTGTTTGAATCATGTTTTTGATAGTGGAAATAAATTTAGCACCATAAAAAACAACTTGGACACCTAACATTGTGAATTTTGACAACTGTTACTTAAATTTACAAAAATCCCTCTCACATTTTTTTCAAAATATAACCAAAATTTCTACAACTTTCGAAACAAAAATACATTATTCATAATTTATAAACTACGGCATTATTCAGTGGGCTTGACCTTTAAAAATTATGGACTTAACTTATTGAAGTACCATCACTTTCACAGAATCCTAAAGAGATCCCTTTGCCATGAACCATTGATTCATATTTTACATTAATTCCTTTTCAAAGGCCTACTCGCAATATTTTACATTAATTCCTTTTCAAAAGTCTTTTTTTTTTCAGAGAAATACCTTTTCAAAAGTCTACTCGCAAGTTATTTGAGGTATTCATTTTTTAAGAATGCCATGATTACTTGCCCTATACGAGTGTCTTTGGACTGACGTGTTAACTGAATCTTTTTATTTAAGTGATGGTATTTATCATGAGGTTCATATTCTTCCAATTTTGTTTCAAACAGCTGTATTTTTATTATATATTAATTATGTTAATATTAAAATATATAAATAATAAATTTATTTATTTTTAATATATATACGTAACTTATAAATACAAATGATATTCTATGTGATTTACGCTGAAGAATCTCTCATAAATACATAATTCAATTAAAAATAAAAATTAAATTTTTAATTATAATTTATATATTTTATTATATATAATAAATTATATACTTATATAATTTGGATTTATTATTATTATATTTCAAATTTAAATAACAATTAAATATTTATAATAATTTTTTTATTTTACAAATTTGTAGTGTTTTGTAAAATTCTAAAAATTTTAATGAAAAAAAGAATTTTATTTTTTATGGTTAGAAATATAATGATGATTAAGTTATTATATTAACACGATTACATTAAAAATATTAATGTGGTTGATATAGCTGAAGGTTTTATTTTTATCTATCATTGATGAATATATAACAATAGAAATAATAATACAATAAAAATATTATTATTATCATTATAATTAATAATAATTATTTCTTTAATATTAAATGTTATTTATTATTATTTAATTTTAAATTATGTAATATAAATATGAACCCTAGGAACATTAACCCTTAATTAGTAAATCCTAGGGATTTATGTTATAAACCCAAATGAATAATAAATCCAATGGATTAATACTAAAAACCCTAGGGTCTATATTCCCTTGGATTTTAGTATTAATCCCTTGGGTTTATTATTTCCTTGGGTTTATAATATCAATCCTTTGGGTTTATTAATCTAAAGGTTCATATTCCGAAGGTATAATATTATTCATAGGTTTATAATATGAATCCCTTAGTTTCAATATTAATCATGGTCAACCAAGGGTTTATATACCTTGGATTTATAATATTACTTCATTGGGTTTAATAATATTAGTCCCTTAGGTTTATAATACCTTGGGGTTTTAGTATTAACCCATTGGGTTTATTTTCCTAGGGTTTAATACTAAAACTGCAAGGGGTTATAAACCCAAGGCAATAATATTAACCCAAGAGATTAATACTAAAAACTCGAGGAATTGTAAATTCAAGGGAATAATATTAAACCCCAAGGATTAATATCATAAACCCAAGATATATAAACCCTAAAATAAACATGGTTGACCATGGTTGACAATGGTTGATTTTCATTTTGAGACAATCATTGTCACAATGCGATGTTGGACCATGGTTGACCATGGTCAACCATCTTTATTTTAAGGTTTATAATATTTATCTTAGGGTTTATATACCTTGGGTTTATAATATTAATTACCTGGGTTTATAACCCTTAGGTTTAATACTAAAAACTTAAGGAATTATAAACCCTAGGAAATAATACTAAACCCTAGGGATTAATATTAATTACAAACTATATGAATAATATTATACCTTGGGAATATGAACCCTTAGCATAATATGTTGAAAATAGCAACAAGAAATGCTAAATATAAAAGTGTTAAAAATAGCATTGCTATAACTAGCATTTCAGGATACATTCCAGTTTTAGTTAGTCCCTGAACTAAAATTGAGAATTAAAATTCGAATTTGATCTTAGCAGTTTTTTGAAAAATAATTAATTAATTCATCTTGAGTTAATTAGTTGGAGAAAATCAAACATGAAGTCTATGTGAAGACATGCAACAATTATCCCTTTGATTGAGGAAGTTATCCCTTAATTAAGGAGATCATGATGAGATGTACCTTGAATTGTAATTAGTTAGCTCAGTTAACTGAGTTAAGTCCAGTTAGATTAGTTCCAACAGTTTGTGGAACTGATTGTGAGTTCAGGTAGTTAATGCATACATGCATGTAATTAATGTACTTTAGATAACTGAATATTCTCTCATAAATAACTCATGCATGTCAATTCAGTCAGAGACCCAGTTAAGATCAGAGGATGGGACAATGTACTATCAATTGCAGGAATATTCACTTGAGGATATCTCTTGCATGCAGAAGGAATTCATTCCTTGAGGATTGCGCAGTTATTTCTGAGTTTGGTGAGTTGTGTGAGAGGTGAATTCACACAGGTGGCAGCCAGAGGACCCAGGAGAAACTGTGCAAGGAAATAGAAGGCTTGGAGGACTGAGGGAGGGCATATGTTGTGTCTATTTAGTCTATGAGTAGCATTGAGGGATTGTATTGAGAGTTGGACAGCTTGTGAGCTAAAGCTTTGTGTAATCCGGAGATATTTCCACATGTATGATAATACAGAGATTGGGGTTTTTAGCTGAGGCTTTCCCTAGATTATTTTTCTGTGTTCATGTGTGATTGATTTCTCATTCTCTATTATATGTGTTCTATTTGATCTTGCTCAAAATCGATTAAGCTTCCGCAAGTTTGTTTGTAGAAGTAGATCAAGTATTTTGCTTTAGTATATTGCATTATCAGGTGATCTACAATGAGAATTTCTACATGGTATCAGAGCAAAGGTGATCAAAGCGGAGAACAATATACAAAGAAGGGAGAAGTTCGAAGGTTGAAGTTCTTGATTATAGAAATCGAATTCTTATCACATCTCAAATTTCACCAATGGCGTTCAATGGTTTGAGACTCGAGTATGCCCTGGATGGCAGCTCGAATTATATAGCCTAGAAGGATCACATGGAAGCAGTATTAGAGGACAACAGTTTGAAGGACTTCATTGATCAAGAAGTCCCCAAGCCAGTAGCTAATAATGACCAAGAATTGGTAGAATGGAAGAAATGTGTGGCTAGAGCGAGGAGGATTCTTCTGGAGGGAGTTCGAGACCACATTGTCTCGAGTCTCCATGGGAAGGAGACATTGTTTTCAATGTGGAAAACATTGAAGGATCTATATCAGAACAACAATGATCAGAGGAAGATGGCGCTGAAAGATAAGCTTCGAAAAATCAAGTGTGAAAAGGGTGACATGATCTCTACATATCTAAACAAGCTCACCACCTGCAGGGATGAGCTTGGAAGTGTAGGAATCATGACAGCCAATGATGACATGGTGAGTCTTACTCTCCTTGGTCTTCTTAAGAGTTGGCATAGATACCAAGGCTCAGTAAATGGAAGAGAGAAACTGCCAGATTGGGAATGACTGTGGTTAGATCTAATGCAGGAGGAGATAAGGAGAAGCACCAGAGATGGATCTTCATCAAAGCACGCTGATTAAGAAAATCTAGCCTTAGTGAGTAAGGCAAGGAAAGGGAAAGGGAAGGCTTCCCATTCAAAATCGAGTTCTTCCCATGGTGGGAAGAAGATTGACAAATCAAAAGTGCGATGCTTTCATTGTCATGAGGTGGGACATTATGCTACGAATTATCCATAAAAGAAATCCAAGAAGGGATCCTTGAAAGGATCAGATGGTGAGGCACTAGCCTTATTGTTCGAATTGGATTTCACCCTCATCGCATGCACGGTTTCATCAATGGTGGGTTGTGTTTGGTACTTGGATAGTGGAGCCTCATTCCACATGACCGCGACAACAGTTTATTCAGTACCCTGGAGGAGAAGGACCTCAAGATGTGCATAAAGATGGGTGATGATGGAAAGTACCATGTTTTAGGTGAAGGCACAGTTATGTTTTAGAGGGAGCATGGAGCTCCTCTCACCCTGACTGATGTAAGGTATGTGCTTGGTCTAAAGAAGACGCTGGTATCTGTCGCTATGTTGGAAGACAAAGGCTATGATGTAGTCTTTAGTAAAGGAAAGGCATTCCTGAGGCACATCAGCACTGGATAGACCAAGAGGACTGGGATTTGAGTAAAGAATCTCTACAAGCTAGAGGTAGATGACTATGCTTCATTGAGTTCCAAAGTAGAGTTGGAGCAAAGCCAAGATATTAGCGAGCTATGGCATAGAAGATTGGGCCACTTTCACTATGGGACCTTGAAGATCATGCAACAAATTTCTACCAGACTTCCCAAGGGTAAACTGGAGGAAGTGGATACATGCAAAGGTTGTACCTTGGGTAGGTATGCAAAATCTTCCTTTCAGGATCGAGACAGTCGAGCTAGAGAAATCCTGGAGCGAGTTCATACAGATGTGTGTGGACCATTCTCGACAGCCTCCACCTCTAAGCAAAGGTATTATGTTATTTTTATTGATGATTTTTTTCATAGATGTTGGATCCAATTCATGTAGAAGAAGGATCAAACCTTCTGAAGGTTTTGTGAGTTCAAAGCCTTGCTTGAGAAAGAATCTGGAAAGAAAATAAGGGCCTTGTGAAGCGACAATGGTGGAGAGTGTGTCTCTCAACAGTTTAAGGACTTCTGTGCAGTAGAAGGAATTAAACGGGAGTTGACAGCACCCCATAACCCACAACAGAATGGGGTGGCCGAAAGGAAGAACAGAACGATTGTGGGAGCAGCTTGGGTGATGCTGCATGACCAAGGCCTACCACTTCATTTGTGGGCTGAGGCATGCAATACATCAGTATACTTGCAAAATAGAAGCCCACATCATATATTGGGGATGAAGACACTAGTGGAGGCATTCTTCGAGAAGAGACAAGATGTGAGTCACTTTAGGATCTTTGGATCATCGGTTTATTGCCATGTGACCAAAGATGGCCGGAAGAAGCTAGAGCCAACAACTGAGTTGGAGATACTTGTGGGGTACACTAATACACCCCACAACTATCAGGTGTTCTTGCCTACCAGTTAGAGGATAGTGGTACACAGAGATCTGAAGTTCAACGAGTAGAAGGCCATGTGAGTTTCCCTTGAGAGGGAGCTCAAGTTGCATGCAGAGGAGGAACTTTTGGTTCCTAAGGAGGAGGAGGCTCAGACTGATGCGGAGTAGCCACATGTAGAGGATCCAGGAGTGGAGACATCCACTGATGCAGAGTCTTCTAGAGATGGGCAGAAACTCTCATGGGAAGTTAACAGATTGGTGATGGATGTGAGAGAGAATGTGGGACAGCCATCCTCTCAGCGCAGACAGAGGAGATCACCTGAGAGGTACACTAGTTACATGGTCCTTGTTGGGGAGTGTGTAGAGACTGAACCATCTTCCTTTCAGGAAGCAGTGCAGCAGCCAGTCTGGGTTGATGTTATGGTGGAGGAGTACGACTCCATAGTTCGGAATAGTGTTTGGGATGTTGTCCCAAGATTAGAGGACAAGTTAGTGATGAGTTCTCGATGGCTTTACAAGGTAAAGAAAGTAGCTGATGGAAGTGTGGAGAAACATAAGGCAAGGTTTGTTACCCGTGGTTTCTCACAGGTCGAGGGGATCGACTATGATGAGACTCTGGATCTTGTAGCAAGGTACTCATCTATCAGATCAACGTTGGCACTATCAACACAGATGGGTTGGAAGATCCATCAGATGGATGTGAATACTGCATTCCTCAATGGAAAGATTGAGGAAGAGGTGTACATAGAGCAGCCGAAAGGATTTAAGACCTTCGATCGTGAGTTGCATGTGTGCCGACTCAAGAGAGATGTGTATGGGCTGAAGCAAGCACCTCGTGATTGGTACACTAGGATCGACAACTATTTCACTGGGTTGGGCTTCACAAAGAGTGAAGCAGATGTAGACCTTTACCACATCATGGTAGAAGGTAAGCCATTGATTGTTGTTCTTTATGTTGATGATTTGATATTGACAAGTGATGATCAGTTGATCAAGTCTTGCAAGGAGGACCTTGCAAGAGAGTTCGAGATGAAATATGTGGGTCTCATGCACTACTTTCTAGTCATGGAAGTGTGGTAGAAGGATGGGGAAGTGTTTGTGTCTCAAGGAAAGTATGCCAATGAGATACTCAAGAGATTCCACATGGAGAAGTGCAAGCCCATGCAGACTCCTCTAGCAGGTAACTAGAGGAAGGAGGATGCTACTTCAGGTGAGGTAGTAGCTGCTACTGTTTATCAGCAGCTTGTGGGTTCATTGATGTATTTAGTGAACACATGACCAGATTTGTGCTTTGCAGTGAACCAGCTGAGTCAAGCTATGGTTCAGCCTACCAAGTTGTTTTGGAAGGCAATGAAGCATGTGCTGAGATACCTCAGAGGCACATCTTAGTATGGATTATGGTACAGATGGATAGAGGGAGTGAAGCTTCAGGGCTTCACAGATGCAGATTGGGCAGGGAGTCCATAGGATCGGAATAGCACTTTAGGAGGAATTTACAACCTTGGTTCAGTTGTTGTTTCTTGGTATAACAGGAAATAGAGGTTAGTTGCACTTAGCTCAACAGAGACTGAATACATGGCTACCATTCAGGCAGCATGTGAGGCCATTTGGATGCAGAAGATTCTAGTTGGATTGTTTGATCAGAGGATGGATCCAACTGTGATCTATTGTGATAATCAGAGTTGTATCAAACTCTCTGAGAATCCAGTATTTCATGACAGGTCCAAGCACATCAATATCCAGTATCATCATCTTTGCGACTGTGTGGCGAAGAGGATCATGTTGTTGCTATATGTTTTGACCAAGGAGCAGGATGCAGATATTTTGACTAAGGCATTGTCAAAATGCAAATTCGAGTTCCACAGAGACATGTTTGGGGTGACAGATCATCCCTTTCTTGTTGAGAGGGAGTGTTGAAAATAGCAACAAGAAATACTAAATATAGAAGTGCTAAAAATAGCATTGCTATAAATAGCATTTTGGGATACATTCCAATTTTAGTTAGTCCCTGAAATAAAATTGAGAATTAAAATTTGAATTCGATCTTAGCAGCTATTTGAAAAATAATTAATTAATTCATCTTGAGTTAATTAGTTGGAGAAAATCAAACATGAAGTCTATGTAAAGACATGCAAAAAGTATCCCTTTGATTGAGGAAGTTATCCCTTAATTAAGGAGATTAGGATGAGTTGTACTTTGAGTTGTAATTAGTTAGCTCAGTTAACTGAGTTAATTCTAGTTAGATTAGTTCCAACAGTTTGTGGAACTGATTGTGAGTTCAGTTAGTTAATGCATGCATTCATGTAACTAGTGTACTTCAGATAACTAAATATTCTCTCATAAATAACTCATGCATGTCAGTTTAGTCAAAGGCCTAGTTGAGATTAGAGGATGGGACATTGTACTATCAGTTACAGGAATATTCCCTTGAGGATATCTCTTGCATGCAGAAGGAATTTATTTCTTGAGGATTGTGTAATTAATCCTAAGTTTGGTGAGTTGTGTGAGAGGTGAATTCACACAGGTGGCAGCCAGAGAACCCAAGAGAAACTGTGCAAGGAAATAGGAGGCTTGGAGGACTAAGGGAAGGCATATGTTGTGTCTATTCAATCTATGAGCAACATTGAGGGATTGTACTGAGATATGGATAGCTTGTGAGCTAAAGCTTTGTGTAATCCAGATATATTTTGACTTGTATGATAATATAAAGATAGGGGTTTTCAACTGAGGCTTTCCCCAGAGTATTCTTCTGTGTTCATGTGTGATTTATTTCTCATTCTCTATTATATGCGTTCTATTTGATCTTGCTCAAAATTGATTAAGCTTCCGCAAGTTTGTTTGTAGAAGTAGATAAAGTATTTTGCTTTAGTATATTGCATTATCAGGTGATCTACAGTGAGAATTTCTACATCATAAACCCAAGGAGTTGATACTATAAACCCAAGAGAATAATAAACCCAAGGGGTTAATACTAAAACACCAAGGGATTAAAAACCCAATGGAATAATATTAATCCAAGGGATAATAAACCTAAGGGATTAATACTAAAAACCCTAAGGTTTATATTTCCTTGGATTTTTAGTATTAATCTCTTCAGTTTATTATTCCCTTGGGTTTATAATATCAATCCCATGTATTTATAATATTAGTCCTTTAGGTTTATAAACACTATGAATAATATTATATCCAAGGTAATAATAAATTCAAGGGATTAATACTAAAAACCTAAGGAAATATTAACTCTAGGTTTTTAGTATTAATCCCTTAGGTTTATTATCCCTTGGGTTAATATTATTTTCTTGGGTTTATAATCCCCTGGGGTTTTAGTATTAACTCCTTGGGTATATTATTCTTTTGGGTTTATAATATAAATCCATTAGGTTTATTAATCTAAGGGTTCATATTCCCATGGTATAATATTATTCATAGAGTTCGTAATTAATATTAATTCTTAAGGTTTAATATTATTCCCTACGATTTATTATTCCTTGGGTTTTTAGTATTAAACCAAAGGGATTATGAACCCAAAGGAATAATATTAAACCCAAAGAATTAATATTATAAACCCAAGGCATATAAACCCCAAGATAAATATTAAATACCGTCGAAAAAAAAGATGGTTGACCATGGTTAACCATGGTCCCACATAACATTATGACAAGGATTATCTCAGAATGAAAATCAAACATTGTCAACCATGGTCAACCATGATAAAACATGCTTATTTTAGAGTTTATAATATTTATCTTAGGTTTTATATACCTTTCGTTTATAATATTAATCTCTAGGGTTTAATATTATTCCCTTGGGTTTATGATTCCTTGGGTTTTTAGTATTATTCCCTTGGCTTTATAATCCAATGGGGTTTTACTATTACCCCTAGGAATATGAACCCTTAGATTAATAGACCCAATAGATTGATATTATAAACCCAAGGGAATAATAAACTCAACGGGTTAATACTAAAACCCCAAGGTTTTTTAAACTGAAGTGAGTAATATTATTAAACCCAACGAGCTAATATTATAATTCCAAGATATATAAACCATTGGTTGACTATGATTTATATTGAACCTAAGGGATTAATATTATAAACCTATAAGTAATATTATACCCTAGGAATATGAACCCTTAGATCAATATACCCAAGGGATTGGTATTATAAACACAAGGGATTAATACTAAAAACCCATAGGAATATAAACCCTAGGGTTAATAGTATTAATCCCTTGGGTTAATATTATTCTCTTGGGTTTATAATCCCTTGGGGTTTCATTATTAACCCCTTGGATGTATAATATCATCCCCTGAGTTTATTAGTCTAAGGGTTCATATTCCCAGGGTATAATATTATTCATAGGGTTTGTAATTAATATTTTTTTTCTAAGTAAAAGTATTCTATTGATATGTACAGAAAATATACAAAGAGGACAAAGCCTCGAACAAGATTGTCAAAGAGATATAAAAAATCGTACTGCCCCAACATTGGGGAAACTAGTCCATCAAGGTCATAACCTTCAAAAATGGTAACAGAATTGAGACCAGACTTCACTATGAGGCAGTGAGACAAAACTCTAACATTTAGTCTTGAAAGAAAACTAACATTCACACTAAGATTGTCAAAAACCAAAAAGAACCAGATAGAAGACATCAGGATGGCCTTAGCCTGCCACGTTCTAACCTCCGTGAGCCTCTGCCGAAACTCAGTCTGCCGCTTACTGCTACCTGAATACCACAACATCTTAGCACAGGTCATCTGGGGGGGGTTCCTCAATGATTGGGCAAGCCCAGTCATCATCCACGTCCGCTGAAGCGCTGCCAAGAAGCATTCCCCCACCACCATGAGGCTCTCCTCCAATGCCAGAAGCATCCTGCAAAGAGGGTCCGTCATGGCACGAGTCAGCAAAGGGGCGCGTGGCGGTAGAGCGGCTCCCTTCACCATGCAGCATACCACCCAAGTTCGGACCAGGGGAGGTAAGGAGACTGTCAGCCAACACAATATTACCTGAATCACTACAATTGTTGCGCCTGAGAGCGCCTTCATGCTGCGAGTTAGAGATATCAACCTGAGAGGCTGAGTGAGCCACTTCTTCAGAGAAGGAAATAGAAATAGAAGCAGTAATGACTAGCCGAATCAAAGAACTACTGAATCTGAAATGAGCAGAATGAGGAGTGGTGTGAAGGGGCGGAGGAGAATTGTCAGAATCATCAAAATCATCAAGAATAACCCTGGAAGAATGAGCCCGACCTCTGCCTCACCTGGTCCTAGGATGTCTACCATCTCCAGAAGAATGAGGGTGATGCAGTTCAAGAGAAGGAGAGGAGTTGGAGCGCTCCACCAGAGAGCGAGAGCTTCCTCCCCTGGTTCCTCCCCTGCGACTATGCATTCTGTGCCTAACCATATTGAAATCGCTGGCAGGGCGCTCAAAAGGAGCAGAAACCAGAGGGACTGAGGCAAAGAGGGCAGTAGCAGTGGGGAAACGAGGCGACACAGTACTGAACTGGGCAAAAATTACAAAGCAGAAAGGCAAATGCGAATGATGGAAGCCATTGTCAAAATCCGCACAGCAAACTATCCAGCAACGTCGACCCGTTACAATGCGGAGGCAGGGCTCAAAGGCCTGAGGCGGGCAGAAGCTGCAGAGCAGGGGAGACGGTGAAGAACTGAAATGAGGTATCTCCATGACCCAACACTAACAAGCCTTTAGCCTAACGAAACCTGAATTGAATGCATCCTGCAGATGGTAATGAAGGCGCTTCAGAGTAATATGGGGAGGGGCGCCATCAGACAAGTGGCTCGTCCCCTCATCGCCATTCTGCCCGTAAACCATTAATACTGTAGTGTGTCACCCGCATCCGGGTGGGTTTGTAATTAATATTAATCCCAAGGGTTTCATATTATTCTATAAGGTTTATAATTTCTTAGCTTTTTAATATTAAACCCAAGAGACTATATGGTTAAGCGTGCTTGACCATGATTGATTTTCAAATCGAGAGAATCTTTGTCACAATGTGACATTGCACCATGGTTGACCATGTTTGATTCTCGTATTGAGACAATATTCATCACAATGCGACATTAGACCATGGTTGACCATGTTTGAATTTATAAAACATGGTTCTCCATAGTTGATATTATAAACCCAAGGGAATAATAAACTGTAGGGATTAATACTAAAAACCCAAGGGATTATAAGCGTAAGGAAATAATATTAAACATTGGGGAAATGAACCTTACATTAATAAACCCAAGGGATAAAAATTATAAACCAAGGCATATAAACCCTAAGATAAATATTATAAAACCTAAAATAAACATCGTTGACCATGGTTGATTTCCATATTGAGACAATCCTTGTCACAATATGGTGTTGGAACATGGTTGATCATGCTTGACCATGATTGATTTTCAAATCGAGAGAATCTTTCTCACAATGCAACACTGGACCGTGGTTAACCATGGTTGATTCTCATATTGAGACAATATTCGTCACAATGTGACACTATACCATGGTTGACCATGATTGAATTTATAAAACATGTTTGACCATCATTGATATTATAAGCCCAAGGGAATAATAAGCCATAGGGCTTAACACTAAAAACTTAAGGGATTATCAATGTAAGAGAATAATATTAAACCATAGGAATATGAACCCTTAGATTAATAAACCCAGGGGATTCATATTATAAACGCAAGGGAATAATAAATTTAAGGGATAAAAATTATAAACCCAAGGTATATAAACCCTAAAATAAACATGGTTGACCGTGGCTGATTTCCATATTGAGACAATTATTGTCACAATATGACATTGGACCATGGTTTACCATGTTCGACCATGATTGATTTTCATATTGAGACAATATTTGTCACAATGTGACGTTAGACCATGGCTGACCATGGTTGATTTTTGTATTGAGACAACCATTGTCACAATGGGACATACGACCATGGTTGGCTCTAATTGACCATGATTGACGATGATTGATATAATAAACCTTGGGGAATAATGAACCCAAGGGATATAAACCCAAACATAAAAAATATAAACACTAAAATAAACATGGTTGACCATGGTTGATTTTCATATTGAGACAATCCTTGTCACAATGAGACGTTGAACCATGTTTAACCATAGTTAATTTTCATATCAACACAGTCTTTGTGACAATGTGACGTTCGACCATGGTTGGCCATGATTGACCGTGGATGACCATGTTTGATTTTATAAAACATGGCTGAATATGGTTGACCAAGGTTGATCATGATTGACTATGGTTGACCATGAGTATCATATTGAGACAATATTTGTCATAATGCGACATTGGATCATGGTTGAGACAATGAGTTATGTCATATTGAGACAATCTTTGTCACAGTGTGATGTTAGACAATTGTTGATCATGATTAACCATGGTTGACCACTATTGATTTTATAAAACATGATTGACCACAGTTGAATAATATTAAACCCAAGGGACCAATATTATAAACCCAAGGTATATAAACCCTAAGATAAATATTATAAACATTAAAATAAACATGGTTGATAAACATTAAACACTAAAGTTTTATAAACTTTGTGAATAATATTATAAACCCAAGAGATTAATATTAAAAACCCAAGGGATTATAAACACAAGGGAATAACATTAAACCATGGGAATAATTTTAAATCTGAGGTATTAATATTGAAAACCCAAGGGATTAATATTAAAGACTGAAGGGATTAAACCATAAGGTTAATATTATAAATCCTATAAATAATATTATACACCAACAATATGAAACCTTAGATAAATAGAGCCAAGAGATTGATATTATAAACCCAAAAGGCTAATAAATCAAATGGATTAATACTAATCCTAAATGCAAGGAATTAGTTTTAATCCCTTGGGTTTATTAGTCCTTTGGGTTTATAATATTTATCTTAGGGTTTATTAATCCCTCGGTTTTATAGTATCAATGCCTTGTCCTTATTAATCTAAGGGGTTCATAATACTAATCCAAGGGTTTATAATATTAATCTAAGGGTGTAAAATATTAATGTGAGGGTTCATATTCCTAGGGTATAATATTATTCACATGATTGGCAATATTGATCGTAGGGTTTATTAGTCCTTTGGCTTTATAATATTAATCCTAGGGTTTGTTAGTCCTTTCGGCTTATAATAATAAACTTAGGATTTATTTAAATAATAAATTAATTAAATAATATTAAATAAAAATTAAATCACTAATTATTATTATTTGTAAGCTTGGTAGGACTCCTCTTTTCGTATTTTTACATGTCCATTATTCACCCCGCTATGGGGGGAGGGTAGCACAAGACTTGAACCCAAGACTTCCGGTTCGGTGAGACTTCATTTCCACGGCCACTGCCACTTGAGCTACCCCAGATGGACTAATTATTATTATTATTATTTTAATAATTAATAATTATTTTTTAGGTAATTATTTTTTATTATTAAATAAACATAAATTAATTAATTAATAACAATATTATTATTAAACTGTCGAATTAATATCATAAACCTTATAAATAATATTATACCCCAACAATATGAACCCTTAGATAAATAGAGCCAAAAGATTGATATTATAAACCCAAAGTACTAATAAACTGAAGGGATTAATATTAATCCCAAACCTAAGGGATTAGTATTAATCCCTTGGGCTTATTAGTCTTTTGGTTTTATAATATTCCTAGGGTATATTAAATTCATAGGTTTAAAATATGAATCCTAGTGCTTATTAGTCCTTGGGGTTTATAATATTAATCATGGGGTTTGTTTGTCCTTTATTAATTATTAGTAGTTGTGATTAACAATAATTAATATAACTAAATAATTATTATTAATTGTAATAATAATAATAATATTTTTATTATAATATTTACTTTTTTAATATTGTTATTATTTTTATTAATATATATTTATCAATATGAATATTAATGTTATGATTAATATTACATCTATACCATTAATGCTTATTGGATTTTTCTCAACCACATTTATTAATGTGGCTGTACATGTGATTGATATATGAAACCAATTTACTAATGTGGTTGTGCTATTTTGATAATTGAAATCAGTGGTATTGGGTTTGAAAAAATATCAAATAAAAATATTTATTAAATATGAAAAGCTTATCGATATTTGTATCTATATTTTTTAAATTTTTAATAAATATATTAAAATATTATTAATGTGATTAAATAATTATATTAATATTTAATAAATAATATATATAAAATCAATAATATTATTGGTATGAATCATTTAAATAATTAAAATAAGTTTAAAGAAATACATTAATATTTATATATTTTATTAGAGAATATTTATTGAAAGATAGGTCAAAATTATAAACCTTTATAAAAAATATTATTTTTTTTGTTAAGCTTGGCAGGACCATTCCATTTTCTATTAAACATAAACAAGTTTACACCACACAGATAAACCGAGTGGCCTCAACTTGCCCCGAAGGGAAACCAAGTCTATTGGCCACCGGTCTGCATTGTAAGCCATCCAAAAACAATATTGTCTTAGTCTTTCCAGCCAAGCTAGATATGTCTCTATTTCATGACCAAACACTACATAACTATATAAACTAATAATTGCAACATGGAAATTAAAATCTATCTACATAAGACAAAATTATGCATGGGTAGGATTCTAATCCTTATGTTCCTCTGAGGCAGATGCAATAGGTGTCGGATCCTTGGCGAATGATCTTGCCATATCGTACAACTCCAAGATGCAAGGGATATGGAAGTCAATTCTGTCCAGCCTAATATCCTATTTATGCAGCTGGAAGAGGATTTTCTCCATATCCTTCTTGTAGTTCGGCATTCCCTATAGTGTCACCACCATTCCCATTGAGATCTGCTCCATTTCCTTGCCTAGTAAACTCTTCATTAGCCAATATAAGTACAGAGTTTGCTTTAACTAAGTGATTCTTCCATGGGTGTTTCCCAGATCTGGGACTAAGGTCCTTCAATTGTCCATATCTTCCTCTATCTCACTACCTTGATTCAATTTCTCTTCCCATTCTTCCAACAATTTTTGGATGCTCACACTCGTCCCCTCTTAGTAAGCCTATGTTGCCTCTGTTATGAGATGTTCTACTGATTTTATGCCCTTGCGTGGCTCTGACGTGCTCGGCCCCTTATCTTTCCTAGGAGTCGGGCCTCTCATACACGCCCACGGTATCACGGAGCACGAGCCATAACATGTTGTCCTGAGAACTGATGACATCCACAGTAAGTTAGATTTAAATAGAATTGAAATTATGCACCACCTCACCCATTCATTATTGCTTGCAGCGAGGTACCTCTTGCCTTGCTTCACCTCTCTATCAGTTCTCCCCACAGTCATGCTGGGGTGGGTCGGAGCCCGCAACCCCTAATGGGAGAAGCCCTGGCCCTAACCCCTTAAAGCACCCTTTTCCCCCTCTCCATTTTTCTCATTTGTATCCAGGTCTACCAACCCATGCCCATACCGAGCTCACAAACCCCCCTTGCGTTTTGATATCTACCTGTTGTAGATAAGGTACCTTTCCCCCTTTGCCTCAACCTTAGATATTTTTCCTCTCAGTTCCCCCCAATTGGGTCTCCACCTAGAGTTTCTGGCCTTGCCATCACTCTGGCATGGGTTCCAGGTAGCCTAGTGCTCACGTTGCGAGTCGTGGGTATGACTACATCCTAAGCCTCCTACCAGCTGCTTCCCCTCCTGCATTACCTTGTGACAGTCAAGCTTCCCCCTACCCTTTTTTACTGAGCGTGAAGCTTCCCATCCTAACAACAAGAAATTGTCCCCCCAGCAATCATGGGTTTCATCCATTTGACATAAGGTAAAGACGTAGAACCAGGCCATGGCAAGCAATTTCCTGCCCCATTGCCACCAACAATTTCCTATCCCCTAGACAGAACCCCTTGCACCCTAGCTAAACCCCAGCAAGACCATAATTACAGTTTTGAGGTGGAGCCGAATAACATACCTGAAGTCCACAGGTGTTCGTCGACAACCCTGGTTCTTCACATTCTGACATTCTCCACCAGCTTTAAGACACCACCCTTCTCCGCAAGCTATCATGCTAAGAATTCATGTCAAATTGCCTCTCCCTCCATTATACCCTACCTTGCCTCCAGTCCCGCCACCTTGCCCACCTCCCTAGCATGCAATCATGCCAAGGGTCACCGCACCCCCTGCCTTGAGCATGTGGGGGATGATGTATTAAGTGCCCAGGTACCCTTCATTACTGCACCCTTGTTGTCCTAGCTACTGGCTTGCATCTTGATTAGGATATTATAATGGATATTTTATTGGTATTAATAAATTTTATAAAATTTTAAAGAATAAAGAATAAAATAACAAAATTTTCCAATACACAATTGACTTACCACATGTACATATCACAGGTTGAAGGTTATGGCACATTGGAGAATTACAAATAGTGTGCGTGCCGAAGATGTCATTATGGAGGAAGGATTTAATATACGTGGTGTTGGAATCCATCGTAATGTAGATAAAGTAATGTAAAGATCAATGTTAAAAGAAACACAAGGGATGCAATGAAAAGGTTAAAACATATACACACATGTGATCCTACCCTGCCTAAGGTCCAAAGCCATAAGAATACCACATATGACAAAAGAGTCATTACTAGAATACATTGAAAACATGAGAGGCTTGTTGGGTTGCGTTATATTCTTTCCATGACTAGCCCACGTAGTTAACCGGGGGTTAGAGGGGGGCTGGAGCCCCCCTTCGTTGCACCGATTGTGGGGTGGGGGGGGGGGGGGGTCACAGGGGGTTTGAGGCATACCCATAACCCCACTTTATGGGGTCTGGGGCAACGCCTCGAAAATTTTTGGTTTTGGACACTATGTTAGGTTGGGTGGACCCACCTATGGTTTTGTGCATGATTTTCGCACATGTTTTTGTACGCGATGGTTTTCAGTCCATGGTATTGGACGCGATGATTTTTGGTCCATGGTATTGGATGCTTCAGCATGTATAAATATGTATTATAACATTGAAAGGAACATAATGAAAAATCAAGCTGGTAGTCCCGGTTTTGGGATCCAGGGGAAATCTCTATGTATATGTGTTTTATGTGTTATGATCTCGCATTTTTTATTTTCTGTGTTTTAGAATTCGTATGTAGGTAATTTTTGTACGGGGTTAAAACCCACATTTGGTATCAGAGCAGTTTTGGCTTCAAGGGGATGCCTTTGTTGCTGAGGGGTTTCGCTCGGGCCTGTGGTAGACCCTGTTCAGTGGGAGAGCTGCGAGATTGATTTTGGTGGTAAAAGAAGATGGCGAGCAGTGGAAAGATAGAGATCAAGAAATTTAATGGTCAAAGTTTTACGTTGTGGAAACTCAAGATGGAGGATCTGTTGGTGGATAAAGATCAATGGATCGCAGTAGATCTGGGTACTAAACCAACAGGAGTGTCCGATGAAGAATGGAAGAAGTTGGATCGAAAGGCAAAAAGCACAATATGATTGTGTGTCTCAGATTCACTATTTCTGAATGTATCAGGGGAAGCTACGGCGAAGGCTTTGTGGGACAAGTTAGGGACTTTGTACCAATCTAAGTCTCTGGTCAATACATTGTTCCTGTGGAAAAAGCTATATAACCTGAGGATGAAAGATGGAGACTCGGTGACAGATAATCTGAACGCATTTAATACTATGGTAAGTCCATTTTGATATTAAAATTTTAGATGAAGATAAGTGCATCGGTTTGTTGTGCTCTCTACCAGATTCGTGGGATAGTTTGGTTATTGCAATAGGTAGCAATGCAACTGCCTTGCAGTTTGATGAAATAGTCTCATCCTTGCTGATAGAGGAGATGAGATGGAAAAATATGGAGATCCAGAATGGTGATGCCTTGTCTGTACGAGGACAATCCTAGAACAGAAACAAAAGTAAGTCATCGAGTGGGAGATCTAAATCTCCAGGAAAACCTGTAAAAGTGGTGTGCTGGAAATGCGGAAAGGAAGGGCACTACAAAAGGGACTGTAAATCTAAAGCTCCTGAAAAAGGAAAGGGATATGATGATGCTCTTTCTGCAGAGGCAAAAACAACCTCAGATGAAGGTGGGGATGTGTACTTGGCTTCTTCAAGTACACATGTAGATCATGAGGCATGGTTGATTGACTCAGGTGCATCCTTTCACTTCACTCCCCATAGAGAGTGGTTTTGTGAGTATGAGAAATTTGATGGTGGTGATGTCTTCTTAGGGGATGGTAGGAAGGCTAGAATCATTGGTCGCGGAAAAGTAAAGTTGAAGTTGCAAGGTGGAAGGGTTAGAATACTTCAGGGTGTTTTACATATTCCTACATTGGCCAGAAACCTGATTTCTATAAGCAAGATGGATGATGCAGGTGTAAAAACAGTGTTCGAGAAGGATAACTACAAAATGGTTCGGGGAGCACTGGTATTGATATGGGGAGTTCGAATTGGAACTTTGTACAAGATGCAAGGTAGCACTATTATTGATAGGTGCAACAGTTCTGTGGTTCCTGAAAGTGGAGCAGAAAATCTAGTGGTCTCTGGAGAGAAGACCATGTTGTGGCATCAAAGGCTTGGACATATTGGAGAGAAGGGCCTTTGAATACTTCATGGTAAAGGTATGGTAGAAGGTATGAGTAATAGCTCTCTGGATTTTGATTTCTATGAAAAATGTGTATATGGGAAGCAGAATCGGGTAAGTTTCCCCTTTGGTGGTAAGAGGGAGAAATAGATATTAGAGCTTGTGCATAGTGACATGTTTGGACCTGTGAAGCTTCCATCACTAGGTAAGTCTGTGTACTATGTATCATTTATAGATGACTTCTTAAGGAATACATGGATATATTTCCTTAAGAAGAAATCTGAAGTCTTTGACAGGTTTAAAGAATTTAAGGCTTTGGTGGAAAACCAGACAGAGAAGAAGATAAAGGTGCTGAGGACAGATAACGGTGAAGAGTTCTATAGTAAGGAATTTGAAGAATTCTGTAAGAAGTGTGGTATATCACGACAGAAGACTACTCCATATACACCTCAGCAAAATGGAGTTGCAGAAAGAATGAATAAAACGTTGATGGAAAGGGCAAGAAGCATGCTCAATGGTGCCGGGTTAGGACTAGAATTCTAGGCAGAGGCAGTGGATAATGCATCTTACCTGCTCAACAAGTCACCTTCATCAGCATTGAAGGATAAGACTCCACAAGACATATGGATTGGTAAGAAACCCTCTCTTTCACATCTGAGGGTATTTGGATGTGATGCATATGTACATGTTCCAAAAGAGAAACAAACCAAGTTGGATAATAATTCTGAAAAGTGCATCTTTATTAGGTATAAGGATGGTTTAAAGGGTTATAAGCTTTGGAACCCAGTCACACGGAAGGTTGTGTATAGCCAAGATGTGGTGTTCAGAGAGGTAAAATATGTTATTAAACATGAAGTCCAATCAAAGGAACCTGAGAAGATAGAGTTTGTGTTAAAGGAGGAAGAATCAGACTCTATAGCAAAGGAGGAGTCAGAAGATGAAGAGCCACATACTTAGGTATGAGAAGATCAGTTTGAGAAGGAAGGAAGCCAGAAAGGTATAGTCCATCTACTTTTTGTTCAAATTTTTCTTTATCTATTATTGATGATGATCGTAGAACTGTGAAGGAAGCAGTATATTCAGAGAATGGAAAACTTTGGAAAGAGGCCATGGTTGATGAAATGGCATCTTTGAACAAAAATGAGGCTTGGGACTTGGTGGAATTGCTGACTGGAAGGAAACCCATTGGCAGAAAATGGGTGTTTAAGAAGAAGACAAATGCAGAAGGAAAGGTGGAGAAATACAAAGCTCGATTGGTAGCAAAAGGTTATTCCCAGGTGCCGAGAATTGATTTTGGTGATATTTTTTCTCCTGTTGCCAAGGTAACTTCTATTAGGTTACTTTTATCTGTTGCTGCTATTTTTGATTTTGAGGTAGAACAGATGGATGTGAATACAACATTTCTTCATGGGGATCTAGAAGAGGAGATCTACATGAAGCAACCTGAAGGCTTTGCGGTGAAGGGTAAGAAAGAACTGGTATGCAAATTAAAGAAGTCTCTGTATGGGTTAAAACAGTCACCAAGGATGTGGTATCAGAAATTTGATACATTTATACGAGGACTTGGCTTCGCCAGAAGAAAAGCATATCACTGTGTGTATTTTAAATTAATTGGTGACCATGTTATTTATCTGGTCTTGTATGTGGATGATATGTTGCTGGTTGGAAATGACAAAGAAATTATACATGATTTGAAGACCCAATTGTCCTCCAAATTCGACATGAAAGTTATTGGTGCTACAAACTATATTTTGGGCATGGAAATTAAAAGAGATCGAGCAAAGAGGAAGCTCTGGTTAAACCAGAGGAAGTATGTCGAGACAATATTGTAGAGGTTTAATATGCAGGATAGTAAACCAGTGAAGGTTCCTATTCCTGTAGGTGTGAGGTTATCTGTTGAACGGTGTCCCAAGACACAAGAAGAGGAAGAGGACATGTCCCGTGTTCCATATGCAAATGCAGTCGGTATCATGATGTATGCAATGGTCTTTACTAGACCAGACATTGCACATGTAGTGGGAGTATTGAGCAGGATTATGTCAAAACCAGGGGAGGAGCACTAGACAGTAGTGAAGCGGGTTTTTAAGTATTTGCGTAGCACTAGTGATTATGGTTTGTGCTACCAAGGAAGATCAGGATTGGACAGAATGTTGGATATTCATGGCTTTGTTGATGTAGACTAGGGTGGAGATTTGGATCAGAGAAGATCTACAAGTGGGTATGTGTTTAACCTATTTGGAGGTGTAGTCAGTTGGATGAGTAAGAAACAATCTGTAGTGGCACTATCAACTATAGAGGCAGAATACATGGTAGCCACTCATGCAGCCAAGGAAGCAGTTTGGTTGCAGAGATTGTGTTCAAGTATGGGGTTAGTATAGGGAGCTATAAGGATAGACTGTGACAGTCAAAGTGCAATTTTTTTGGCAAAGAACCCCGCATATCATTCAAAGACAAATCACATTGATGTTCAGTATCACTTTGTGAGGGATATGATAGAAGACAAAAAGGTGTTGCTGGTAAAGGTGGACACTTTGAATAATATTGCAAATGCATTAACAAAATCTGTGAGCTCTAAGAAGTTCTCTTGGTGTAGAGAGACAATGGGCGTTTTAGGGCTGGAAAAATGACTAAGCTCTCTTGTGGCCCCCTGTGGAAAGAAAACAACAAGTGGGAGAATGTTGGGCTATGTTATATTCTTTCCACAACTAGCCCACGTAGTTAATCGTGGGGTTAGAGGGGGTGCGGAGCGCCCCTTCGTTGCGCCGATTGTGTAGCGGGGGGGGTCACAGGGGGTTTGAGGCATACCTGTAACCCCACTTTATGGGGTCTAGGGCAGCGCCCTGGAAAATTTTTGTTTTGTACACTATGTTAGGTTGGGCAGACCCACCTATGGTTTTGTGCATGATTTTCGTACATGTTTTTGGATGCAATGGTTTTTGGTCCATGGTATTGCATGCGATGGTTTTCGGTCCATGGTGTTGGATGCTTCGGCATGTATAAATATGTATTATAGCATTGAAAGGAACATAATGAAAATTCAAGCTGGTAGTCCTGGTTTTGGGATCCAAGGGAAAATCTCTGTGTATATGTGTTTTATGTGTTATGCTCTTGCATTGTTTATTTTCTGTGTTTTAGAATTCATATGCAGGTAATTTCTGTATGGGGTTGAGACCTACAAGGATACGTTGGACATCACAAGGCATTTGCATCAAACCAATGATGTGATATAATCATTGAAAAAATCGGACAATGCAAGGTCATAAGAAGCGATTAAATACAAGTCTGGAAAGGACATAAACACAAATAATAAATATAAGAAATGATGCAAGTTAATTCATTTCAAAGGCTGGTACAAAGTGAGTTACAAGAATTTCAAATTCACTGGACATATTACATACTTTGCAATGGCATTGAATAATAGTGCATGGAAGTGAGCATTATAGTTGTGTGGCAACCATCATTACAAATGCAAGCAAGCATTACAAATGTAATCATTTAATGTTGAGGAGGTCTCTTTTTGAAGTGTTATCAACAATATCCTAAACAATGAAACACAACAAAGGTTATATTCAAAGGTGGTATTAATATCACAAAGGTCGTGTCTATCATACAAGCGCATTATGTGCTTCTCAATCCAAATATCGAGCCATTGTCTTTAGTCATTGTGCTAGTGCCAATGCACTATGAGAGGCTAGGATAATAAAGCTTAATGAGAAGTGACAGTAGGTGTTGCACACATGCAAAGAACAAATGAAAGGGATAATACATTAATACACATATACCTACTATACATTAAAAGGAATTTGACATTAGAGGAAAATGTTTGTAGCTCAATTGAAAGACGATAATCGATAGTGCATTCAAATCTATATGCCTCTAAAATAAATAAATAAATAAATCAATAAAAAATAAAAAATAAAATATTTGGACATACCTTGAGAGCTACTCTGGAAACCTTAACTTCATATGACATTAAAATAATCCTTAACAAAAATGCATTGGCACAATCTATACATGTTACTGCTTTTACATTTGCAAGCCTGCAAGTAGGAAATAGAACATTAACCCTACAATTGGAGGATCTCGGAGTGGTATTGTGGTTGGTAAACAAGGAATATATTGTTTCAAAAGTTTGTGGTCTTTTTTTCAGTGAGAACTCATTTGGATGGTTGAGAAAATTGTTTAACTGGCTTGCTTGGACATATTTTCATGTCGAAGTCCAAATCATTCTAGACAACCACGATAAACTTAACCTTTGCCCTGCTTATGCCCACAATCTAAAAGTTTATCTTCATCTGATTGATGGTTATGTCCAAAAGGGTAAAGCTTTCAAATAATTTGGTAGCAACACTGCCACAAACATCAAATCAGTGTAGAAAATGAGTATAACTAGAGATGATGGTTGAAGCACCTTTGTAAAATTATTAGAGCATAAATACGGATCTAGATGAAGAATAATTGCACAAACTTGAAAGAAATTTAAAAAGAAAATTGGAATCAAGAATGATTTTGATTACACAATATTGGTTTGAGAATCAATACATAAAGAAACTAAGTTAAACTTAGTTATACATGCAATAATTATAGATAATTAAAGCTTATTGAAGCTAAGTGTGCTTTATGTTTTGTTAATGTGCACATGCACCACATGCAAGCACTAGAGTTAACCAACTAAAGCCAAGTGCACACCGCATATAAGAACTCGAGTTAACTAACTAAAGCCAAGTGCACATTACATGCAATAACTAGAGTTGAACTAAAGCTAATTAAGGCTAACTAGGTGCATGTACACCAAAACCCCCCCTTAAGCATAACTTAGGTGAGTGTGATACAAAATGAATGAGTCCCGACAACAAGGCCATTTTAGGTACCCATATACAATGCATGAAAAGAGGAAAGAGGTAAAACCTAGAGGGAAGAAAACCCCCCTAAAAATATAATGCAAAAAGTAGAGAAAATGCAATTGCTAAGTAGTCATGTTCTTCACCTCGAGACAATCTCACAGAAATCAAAACTTTTTTTCAGTGAAAGTCTTGGTGAAGATATTGACAGTTTACTTGGAACTGGGAGAGTACTGAAGATTGATGATACCATCATGAATTATTTCTCTAATGAAGTGCATGTGGATCTTGATATGTTTGGTCCATTGCCGCTACATTGCATTTGCGCAAAAGTTTAGCGTACTTTGATTATCATACCATATGACAGTTGGATGATGGACACTAATACCAAGCTCATATAGGAAATGTTGTAGCTAGATGGCCTAAATAGTGGCATTGACTGCTCCTCTATACTCAGCCTCTACTGATGATAAAGAAATGGCAGCTTTCTTCTTGATTGACAAATAAAGTAGGCCAGATCCCAAACTAAGTACATAACTGGAGGTGGACTTACGATCAATGTTTTCTCTAGCCCAATCTGAATCTATGAACCCAATCTAATCCAAACAACAATTTTCTACATAATGAATCCCATAGTTGATTATCACCTAGACATATCAAAGGATGTGCTTTGCAACTTTCTAGTGTAACTCATGTGGCTCCTGCATATATCTAGAAACTGCTCCAATTGCATATGAGAGATTAGGATGGGAGTGAGTGAGATCAAGAAGACTTCCCACAAGTTGAAGGTAAATTGTTCAATCAACCAATGGTGTGTCTTTTCCATTCTCAAGCTTTATCCCTAGTAAGAAAGGTGTGGTTGTTGGCTTGCAATCACTCATGTGAAATCATGCAAAAATATCTCTAACATACTTTGGTTGAGAAATGGTAATCCCAGAACCACTCTAACTGATCTCTAGTCCAGGGAAGAAATTTAGCAAGCCCATGTTTGTCATAGAAAACCACTTATGCAATGTAGTTTTAATCTTAGCAATGGCAAAAGCTAAACTACCTATTATCAAAAGATCATCTACATCGAGTACTATGATGAACAAGGAGTCAATTTTATTCATAAAATAAACATTGTAATCATATTTTCATCATACAAAATTTTGAGATAACAAATAGGAATCCATCTTTGCATACCACGCTTTAGGTGCCTAGTTGAGGCCATAGAGAGACATCATTAGTTTGCATACCAGAGATGAATTTTGCATGTATCCCTGTGGCTAATTCATGTAGATTTCCTCCTCTAGATCACTGTGAAGAAAGGAAGTCTTCACATCCATATGATGCACCTCCCATCCTCTTGTTTATGCAATGGAGAGAGCTAGCTGAATGGAATCCAATTTTTCCACTAGAGAAAAAGTCTCATCATAGTCAACACCATGTACCTATTGAAAACTTTTCACCACCAATTGTGCTTTATATTGACTAATTTGGCCATCTGTTGCTTTCTTGGTTCGGTAAACCCACTTGCACCTCAAAAGTTTACAACTGGAATGTAGAGAAACCAAATCTCAAGTCTGGTTCTCAATGTGAGAGTTGTATTCATCATCCATAACTGCTTCCCATTTAGGATTCCTAGCTACTTCTACATAAGTCTGTGGATCAGATGCATGCATCATATAAGTGTGCATGGGCATGCATGGCTCCACATCTAAGAGTGCTTATGGATCTTCCTAAAACTGAGGTATAGTGGTAGGATCATCTAGGATATCATTCATTCTACGCCATTTTTGTGCTGAAAGTGGTTGAGAATATTTCGAAGTACATGAGGGAGTACGATCTCCATGTTAAATAACGTGTGGTCCAACAGGTGCCATAGGCAAAGGCTCATCTAGATTAGAATTATGGTATGAAGTATCATCTACATACTCATCAATTAATGGTGAGGGAAACTTTGTAATAGGTTCATCTGGTGGTGCATGCAAAGCATATTCTTAAAATTTTACACTCCTTTAGATAAAGAGTACTTCAATGTTGATATCAAGCAATCTATACCCTTTAACTTCATCAAAATATCCAACAAACATGCATGCCTTACTCTGAGGCTCTAAAGCCTTTCTCTTCTATGTAGGAATGTGGTCTCATTCTCGAGATCCAAAAATGCAGAAATGACTGACTTTAGGTTGCATGGAAGTTGAAGCCTCAAAAGGTGTTTTCCAGTAATAGATTTATGAGGAGATCTATTCTGGATGTATGAGGCACAATTGATAGCTTCAGCCCACAATTTTGATGGAAGAGATCTTGCACGCACAATGCAATTTTCTATCTCTTTCCAAGATCTATTCTTCCTTTCGGCAACCCCATTTTGCTGCAGAGTGTAAGGAACTATATGTTGCACCTACATGCCTACTTTGTTACAAATATTTTGGATATCTTTGTTGACATATTCCTTCCCATTATTTATGTGGAGTATCTTGATGCGTTTTCCAGACTAGTTTTCTGCACATTCTTTGAAAATATTTAGATGTTGAAAAAATTCAAACTTGAGTTTCAAAAAGTAAACCCAAGTGAATCTCGTGTAAACATCTATAAATGAAAATGCATATCTTACTTTTCTCATTAAAAGTACTAGAATTGGACCCATGAGATCACTATGTACAAGTTCCAAAGGTTAGGATGTTTTCCGTTACACCAAAACTTGCAAGTGTTGGTAAACTTTCCAAACTGATAACTAGGATCGCCATGGTGGAAATTACAACTTCCATAGAGGTGCGGTCATTCCTCCAACACCCCCCTCAAACATAGCTCGGGGGAATCGAACCTGGGTCCAAGATCTGATACCATGTAAAATTGTTAGAACATAAACATGGATCTAGCTGAAGAATAATTGCACAAACTTGCAAGAAATAGAAAAAGAAAATTGGAATCGAGAATGAACTGGATTACACAATATTGGTTTGAGAATCAATACATAAAGAAACTAAGTTAAACTTAGGTGTACATGCAATAACTATAGATAATTAAATCTAGATGAATTTAAGTGTGCTTTATGTTCTGTTAATGTGCACATGCAGCACATGCAAGCACTCGAGTTAACGAACTAAATCCAAGTGCACATCACATGTAAGCACTCAAGTTAAATAACTCAAGCCAAGTGCACTTTACATGCAATAACTATAGTTTAACTAAAGCTAATTAAGGCTAACTAGGTGCATGTACACCAACAACCTTGAATCATGTAAACTACGAGGATGATTGAATGACTTGGATTGTTTTATGTATTGTCTTCTTTTATTTTATTAGTGTTCTCATTGTGAGAAGATCAAATCATTAGATAATTTTGTTTAGTGACTCTATGAGAATGATCTAGATTTAAATAGGAACGCAACAAATTACAGAGATAACCATAAACATAGAGATGAAGTGGAAATAATAATTCATTTCTTTAATGTAAAATACTGGAATATGCTTACAAACAGAAATGGAAATAAACCAGCTAGGGCGATGGTAGCTTATCTCTGAGAAGAGATGTGGCGGCTACAGGCCTCTAAACTATCTTACAATGAGGCTCAAAGGCCTATTTATTGTTGAGAAACAATGGAAACCCTTAACATCCCAAAACCTAACCCTAGAAGATGAAACGCCAAATTGTGGGCCCTGTTATGGGTAAGTTGGTACATCAACTTCCCGGGGTTGTAACTTTGACACCCGATCTTCGTTTTACACGTACAATAGCTCATTAGAAATATCTATTTGAGAACTACAACTTTGGGGCCTCAAAAAACGTCTTTTAGGGCCTCAAAATGGCTCTAGAAGTTCAAGACCCGAAAAACTGCTAAAAATAGTAAATTGTGCTACAATTACAGAAACTGAAAAACTGAAAGAGACATTTGCTGGGGTCCAAGTGCGATAGGTGGGTGGCCACCAACATACACTTAGATCATTCCTCCCAACTTAGGAAGCAATGGTCCCATTGCGTTGAGTTCCTCCATCTACTGAACTTGGTCCTTCGTGAGCTGTTTTATAATCTTGGATATGTCCAGTAATAGTGGGAAGCATGGTAGAAGGCAGTACACATTGAACACTTGGTGCAGGAGAAGGAATGGAGGAATGTTGTACTCCAAGGCATTATTTCCCACAACCTTGGTAATGGTGTAAGGACCATGTCAGCGTGGTCGAAGCTTCTGATGGGCTCTTGTAAGGAATTCTTTCTACAAATGCAACTAGAATTTGTTGCCCACCTGAAGCTTGTGTGGTACCCCTGTGGGTGAGGAGAAGTTGTTCCTATGTTCTGTCATGACCGTATCACTTTTCTGCTACTGTTGCATGGAGAAACCCTTCGCGGGGGTCATGGATGTGGTGACGATCTTCCCCTTACTTTGGGAGTGAACCAAACAAAAAATGAATTTCCTAGTCTAGGAGATAAGCTTGTTGCCTTTCTTGGCAGTGATCAAAGAGGTGTCGGTAGGTGGGGCTACCTCCGGTATCCTGTATAATGAATTACACAAAGAAATAATGAAAGCATGAGGCCTTAACTCATACACAACATGTCGCTTCCACAAGTATGGCTGGCCTAATAGTACATCACAAACATCCAAAGGTGTAACATCACACAATACCTCGTCTGTGAAGGGCTTGATGCTGTAGGGAGGGCGGCACTGCTAGAAAACTCGGAGATCTCGTCCTTGGTGAAGCCACCCAATACTGTACGGATGTGGGTGTGGTGTAGTCGGTAGGACCAACTACTTCACGACCTTCGTCAAAATGAGGTTATTTTGGCTACCACTGTCGACAATGAATTGTAGTGGTGAACCCTTCACCCACATCTGTGAGTGGAAAAGATGCTCCCCCTCCTCTGGATCTTCGGACTCATTCTTCTGGATCTTGGCAGTGGCAACAATGGCGCTGGGCTCCACGTCAATGATCTACTTCCCTTTGCCATTCCCATTGTCGAGTTATGACTCAGGGTTGGAGCATGCATCTGATTTTGAAGCATTCAACTCGGCCACCAGTGACTGCTTGGTCTGACACTCACTTGTGTTATGAGTGGGGCTCTTATGGAACTCATAACACTTTCCTATGTCCTTCTTCGACTTCATGGTGTTGTTCCTTTCTTGCAGCTTCAATGGGTTGTCTTGGATTACCTTGCCTTGGCTTTGTCCTTTGGTCTTTGGATTTTCAAATCCAAAGTCTCCCTTCTTCTGTTTGAACTTCTGCTCGATTTTGACATCATATCGGTATGTTATGCCAAGCGAGGAGATGTTCAGGAACTCCATCTCTTCCCAGATGTATCTGTGTAGGCAGCCACGGTATTTGAGTACCATATGCAGCTCAGAATCTTTGATACCCATCTGTGTGAGAAGGGTATGAAAAATGTTTGTGAACTTTGGCACATCTTGGTCCCGTCCTTGCCACAACATGGTCCACTTTATGTATTTGTCCACCTAGCTTTTGACAGGGTAGTACTGCTCCTTGATGGCATCCCAAAAGGAATTCTAGGTGGGTGCGGCTGAGAACAGTGAGTCTATACTTTCATCCTTCTACTCACAGTAGGTTTCCCACTAGTCCTTGACATGGGGGGCTGCTTTGAGAAGAGCGAAAATAATATTTTCCTGACTCAAAAATTCATGAACAGAAAAATAATCCTCTAGCATATTTAACCATTTATCTATGACATCTACGTCTATCTAACCCTCGAATATGGGGATTTCAAAATTAACTTGTACCTTAAAGGGTGTGGCATTTCCAGAGTAGCTGCTGGAAGCCGATGCATCACCTCTGGGTAGCTGCTGAAGGATCTAGGAAAAGTTGTCCATCATCACATTCCTTTGTCACTCGTGGGCTTCTTTGAGAAAGATTTTGATAGGATCTCTTGCCCCCTCGTCTTTCTTTTCATCTGCCATGGGAGGCCCTTAGGATTTGTGGGGATGGTCTTGCGAAGGTTTTGCCAGTTCAAGCCCTAACTCCTTATACCCCGACCTCATTGTGGACATGCAAAGAAAAACAAAGAAAAAGCAGAACACTCTAATACCATTGATCCAGATTTAAACAAGAACGCAACAAATTACAGAGATAACCATAAACACAAAGATGTAGTGGAAATAATACTTCATTTCATTAATGTAAAATACTGAAATATGCTTACAAACAGAAATGCAAATAAACCAGCTAGGGCGATGGTAGCTTACCTCTCAGAAGAGATGAATGCTACATGCCTCTGAACTGTCTTACAATAAGGCTTGAAGGCCTATTTATTATTGAGAAACAATGGAAAAGCCTTAACATCCCAAAACCTAACCCTAGAAGATGAAATGCCAAATTGTGGGCCCCCTTTTGGGTAAGTTGGTACATCAACTTCTCGGGGTTGTAACTTTGGCACCCGATCTTCGTTTGATGCGTACAATAGCTCGTTAGTAAGATCTATCTGAGCACTACAACTTTGGGAGGAGAAAAATCCATCCATGGACCCATGTTGCTCCCATATTTCCCAAATTTAGGGCCTCAAAACGGCTCTGAAAGTTCAGGACCCGAAAAATTGCTAAAAATAGTAAATTGTGCTACAATTACATAAACTGAAAAACTAAAAGAGAAAGTTGTGGGGTTCCAAGTGGGATAGGTGGGTGGCTACCAACATCCACCCGGATCAGAGAATCAAACACTTCTCTATCATTCAAATAGCCTATATAAAAAAATAAAATAATGATATAATTAATTTTAAATTTGGTTTAAGTTGGATTCCCTGAATTTGATGGTGGTGCTCGTCATCTCTTTCAATCCTCGAAGTACTCCATTCTAAGAGTTTGGTACCCAGCGCATCAAACTAAAATTTGTAAGTACTTTTTTTCCATTCAAATAAAAACCCATGACAATGGGCACTGCCATCAAAATGCATTGGGAAATATGCAGTGAGACCTGCACTACACAACCTAAGCCTTCTCTCAGGATTTGAGAACCCGTTACAATGCATATAATCACTGTGATTGTCATTCATATTTCCCATGAATATCACACCAACACTGTGTTTCATATTCAAAAGCATTCATGAATAATCATAAAATTATTCAACCAGCTATGCATTGCATTTAAGATGTCATATTGTATTGAGAAAATGAGCATATATCTTTGTCAACATAACAGAAACCAAAGCCATACAAATTTAATGAATAAATTCAGGGGAAAGAGAGGGTAAAATAAAAGAATTGTAATACCAATCCAATGGTTGTTGAAACCAATACAAACAATGGTTCCTTTGAGGATAAAAATAATCAGCTTTCGTAAAAGCACCCCACATGTGTTTTAGGTTTAAATACAAAATTCATTAGCTAAGGACATCAAATTCAAATCCTCAGGGTCATATCAATGGGTACCTTGTCAGAGAGAAACAATGAACTTAATTCCTCGATTTAATCATCAAGCTTGCAACCATGGGACAAACCAGTAAACATTCTTATTCTAGAACATGTAGCAGCTAATGTTCTATTCTTTAGAAAAGACATAAAAAATAATGGTTACTTTTGAATCCCTTCCTCTTCATCTCGATGAACTTTGTCACTAAGAAGAGATATGGAGATCGTAAGGAGCCCATAGAGAATCCAAGGGGCAAGGCTAGTTCAAATCAAAGCATAACCATGGCTTCCTTTTCCTACTCCAGTGTAGCAAACTAAAAGAGCCTGGGTGTAGAGAACAACAACTTTCGATGATGTTATCTCCTATGAGTCCATGCATATTCCATCTGTAATAAATAGGTTTCAACTTTCTGATGAGAACTAGAAGAAAAGGCGGCAAAGAGATAAGCTCATAAATCTGCTGCTCCTTCTGGACTTCCATCCAATCATGGCTATGTTCCCAGGCACAATCGCACCACATTCCCACGCACAATCATGCTAATTCGATTTCACACACGGTGGATCTTCCACTTGAATTTCTGATGGGATTTTAAATTTAAAAACATTTATTAGGGATTGTAACGCACAAAAGGAGAAGGTGCAACCATCGATATTGGTCTCAGACAAAGAATATTCAGAGAATATCAAATCCCTTTTATTGGTTAAAAAGTCAATGTGGATTCATCCACCTGAGGTTGAACTAGGAATCCCTCAGCTAATAAAATAGAAGTGCTAAAAGAACATTTCCATCATTAGGAGTAATTATCAACTTTCAGAAATATGTGTTTTTATCTATTACACTTGAAAAATGAACATTTTTCAACAGTATGAAATTTTTATAAGCTACTATTTTCCATTTAAATGGTTGATGGATTTCCTTGATAGTCTCTACTATAGGAGAACAAATGCTACTAAATTTCTTGATATTTTATAAAAACTTGTTATACCATGAAAGCTTCTCACTTCAAAGACATTCTTCGGAACTGCACAATTAATAATGGCTTTAACTTTTTTCTAATCCATTATTAAACCCTTTTCAGAAATTACAAATCCTAAATATACCAATTCCATTTTCATAAAACTACATTTCTTTAACTTAATCAACAATTACTCTCTCTTTAAGGTACTCAAGGAAAATTTAAGATGTTTCAAATGCTCCTTGTTTGTTTGACTATATATCATATCATCTAAATAGACAATGACAAATTTACCAATGAATTCCTTCAAAGCCTCATTCATTAGCCTCATGAAAGTAATATGGGTATTAGTAAGACCAAAAGGCATCACTAAACATTCATATAATCCATGATTTGTTTTGAAGGTTGTCTTCCATTCATCCCCTTCTCTAATCATAATATTATGGTATCCACTATTCATATCAATATTAAAAAAATACTTGTCACTACTCAAACAGACAATTAAATCATCAATGCATGCAAGTGGATGTTGGGAAGTATAAATGAAAGATTTACACCAACATTTAAATTGTCAAACTGGGTTGGTAAACTTAGAGGTGTAGCACAGTAAATGCCAGAATATGACCTTAGGGATCTATGAAATAAAAATCAAGCTCTTGAAAAAACTTCAAAAAGGCATCATTCATAAAAAAGGAACAAGACTCTTCAAAGCAAATTAAACACACTGTGAATCTACTTCTGGCCCCTCTTCTGGGTTGAGTTGACTCCTGTAGAAATTCTTCCTCAGTTGTCTAGGGGACAAGGGAATGTAGATTCCAATCAAAAGAATTCGATTCTATTTTCAAAACCTCTATAAGGATTACATGCTATGTTTGCAAAAATGGAAAGCATGAAATAAAACTAGGAAGCATAAGGCAACTTCATTCCAACTAATCTAAGGAAATCATTGAATTCTTTAAAAAGAATCTAGACTATATGTGTACTACTTCTCTGGAAATGATTTAGTATTCAATTGTAACAAAAGTGTGCAATAGAAACAAATAAGATGAATACATTTATGCTGCTTTCAAGCTCACCCTAATATTCTGAAATCATTACATGCTTTCCCCGCAACACAAAAATACTATATATGATATGTGTATTGGTTAAATAAACATTCAATTATGATGAGAGGAATACCAATCACAAATTTCATTCTCAAGACATTCTAAGACTTATGTGAGCACACCACTTCGCCCAAAAAGACAAGGTTGCAATTTCTCCTCAAGCTGATCCTCGAATTTAATTATTAAGATTTCAAGGATGAATGCTATTTTTTCCCAAAGCGCAGGAATTAGATTCCATCTCAAATAATAGTTTTGAGGCAGTCATGAATGCTCAACATGATTCATAATGAGTTGAATCAACCAGAACTCTTAATAAGCCAGAGTATCCTTATTATGCATCAGGGCAAGTATCACACTTAACTTGTAATAAAAATGAGGGATGCAGTAAGAAAACATTCATTACTTATACTTTGTCTCAGTCTTCATAGAAATACATTCCAAGAAAACAATGACATCATTAATCAAACTCAAATGATCAAAGCAATGAAAAAGCACTGTGGAATGAAATTACAATTCTAAAATGATCAAAGCATAGGAAAGAACCATGAAATGAAATTGCAGAGCTATATTAAATCACACTCACACCATGCATCTATCAAAACAAAATGTAGAGAAATCTTAAGAGATATGGGGGAATGGATTGGCTAGTGGGCCCAAACCACCCATCTTGTTTCCCTTGAAGTAGTTAAATTACAAGACCAAAAGCTTTAGAATGACTAAAAACATAAATCAAATGCCAGAGTATATTAATTCTAAAGTCTTGTTACATAGTTACTGAACAATGCAGCGTTGGGCTCCAGTGGTCCCCTCTAGGATCAACCCAGTGGGCACGCAAGCTCCTCCCTTCCCTGTATTATGAAATCGATATCTGTCTATTCAAAATACAATCTACATAATAAAACTTCTACATCCCTTTTATATTTCACAGCCTTCATATTTATAAATGTAATACCTCCGAGTTATTTGGATCGAAAGCTTTTTAGAGTTTGAAACCAACTCCTAGTTTTATAGCTTTGTATCCATTGTAATGTAGATAAAGTAATGTAAAGATCAATGTTAAAAGCAACACAAGGGATGCAATGAAAAGGTTAAAACATATACACACATGTGATCCTACCCTGCCTAAGGTCCAAAGCCATAAGAATACCACATATGACAAAAGAGTCGTTACAATAATAGATTGAAAACATGAGAGGCTACGTTGGACATCATAAGGCATTTGCATCAAACCAGTGATGTGATATAATCATTGAAAAGATCTGACAATGCAAGGTCATAAGAAGCGATTAAATATAAGCTACTATTTTCCATTTAAATGGTTGATGGATTTCCTTGATAGTCTGTACCATAGGAGCACAAATGCTACTAAATTTCTTGATATTTTATAAAAACTTGTTATACCATGAAAGCTTCTCACCTCAAAGACATTCTTCGGAACTGCACAATTAGTAATGGCTTTAACTTTTTTCTAATCCATTATTAAACCCTTTTCAGAAATTACAAATCCTAAAGATATCAATTCCATTTTCATAAAATTGCATTTCTTTAACTTAATCAACAATTACTCTCTCTTTAAGGTACTCAAGGAAAATTTAAGATGTTTCAAATGCTCCTTGTTTGTTTGACTATATATCATATCATCTAAATAGACAATGACAAATTTACCAATGAATTCCTTCAAAGCCTCATTCATTAGCCTCATGAAAGTAATATGGGTATTAGTAAGACCAAAAGGCATCACTAACCATTCATATAATCCATGATTTGTTTTGAGGGTTGTCTTCCATTCATCCCATTCTCTAATCATAATATGATGGTATCCACTATTCATATCAATATTAAAAAAATACTTGCCGCTACTCAAACAGACAATTAAATCACCAATGCATGCAAGTGGATGTTGGGAAGTATAAATGAAAGATTTACACCGACATTTAAATTGTCAAACTGGGTTGGTAAACTTAGAGGTGTAGCACAGTAAATGCCAGAATATGACCTCAAGGATCTATGAAATAAAAATCAAGCTCTTGAAAAAACTTCAAAAAGGCATCATTCATAAAAAAGGAACAAGACGCTTCAAAGCAAATTAAACACACTATGAATCTACTTCTAGCCCCTCTTCTGGGTTGAGTTGACTCCTGTAGAAAGTCTTCCTCAGTTGTCTAGGGGACAAGGGAATGTAGATTCCACTCAAAATAATTTGATTCCGTTTTCAAAACCTCTATAAGGATTACATGCTATGTTTGCAAAAATGGAAAGCATGAAATAAAACTAGGAAGCATAAGGCAACTTCATTCCAACTAATCTAAGGAAATCATTGAATTCTTTAAAAAAGAATCTAGACTATATGTGTACTGCTTCTCTGGAAATAATTTAGTATTCAACTGTAACAAAAGTGTGCAATAGAAACAAATAAGATGAATACATTTATGTTGCTTTCAAGCTCACCCTAATCTTTTGAAATCATTACATACTTTCCCCACAACACAAAAATACTCTATGATATGTGTATTGGTTAAATAAACATTCAATTATGATGAGAGGAATACCAATCACAAATTTCATTCTCAAGATATTCTAAGAATTCTGTGAGCACACCACTTCACCCAAAAAGACAAGGTTGCAATTTCTCCTCAAGCTGATCCTTGAATTTAATTATTAAGATTTCAAGGATGAATGCTATTTTTTCCCAAAGCACAGGAATCAAATTCCATCTCAAATAATAGTTTGGAGTCAGTCATGAATGCTCAACATGATTCATAATGAGTTGAATCAACTAGAACTCTTAATAAGCCAAAGTATCCATATTATGCAACAATTGAGATCAGGACAAGTATCACACTTAATTTGTAATAAAAATGAGGGATGTAGTAACAAAACATTCATTACTTATACTTTGTCTCAATCTTCATAGAAATACATTCCAAGAAAACAATGACATCATTAATCAAACTCAAATGATCAGAGCAATGAAAAAGAACTGTGGAATGAAATTATAAATCTAAAATGATCAAAGCATAGGAAAGAACTGTGAAATGAAATTGCAGAGCTATATTAAATCACACTCACACCATGCATCTATCAAAACAAAATGTAGAGAAATCTTAATAGATATGGGGCAATGGACTGGCTAGTGGGCCCAAACCACCCATCTTGTTTCCCTTGAAGTAGTTAAATTACAACACCAAAAGCTTTAGAATGACTAAAAACATAAATCGAATTCCAGAGTATATTAATTCTAAAGTCTTGTTACGTAGTTACTGAACAATGCAGCGCTGGGCTCCAGTGGTCCCCTCTATGGATCAACCCAGTGGGTACGCAAGCTCCTCCCTTCCCTGTATTATGAAATCAAACTTTGTCTACTCAAAATACAATCTACATAATAAAACTTCTACATCCCTTGTATATTTCACAGCCTTCATATTTATAACTGTAATACCTCCGAGTTATTCGGATTGAAAGCTTTTTAGAGTTTGAAACCAACTCCTAGTTTTATAGCTTTGTATCCATTGTAATGTAGACAAAGTAATGTAAAGATCAATGTTAAAAGCAACACAAGGGATGCAATGAAAAGGTAAAAACATATACACACATGCGATCGTACCCTACCTAAGGTCCAAAGCCATAAGAATACCACATATGAAAAAAGAGTCGTTACAAGAATACATTGAAAACATGAGAGGCTACATTGGAAATCATAAGGCATTTGCATCAAACCAATGATGTGATATAATCATTGAAAAGATCTAACAATGCAAGGTCATAAGAAGCGATTAAATACAAGTTTGGAAGGGACATAAACACAATAATAAATATAAGAAATGATGCAAGTAAATTCATTTCAAAGGCTGTTACAAAGTGTGTTACAGGAAATGCACTAGACATATCGATTACATACTTTGCAATGGCATTGAATAGTAGTGCATGGAAGTGAGCATTATAGTTGTGTGGCAACCAACATTACAAATGAAAGCAAGCATTACAAATGTAATCATTTAATTTTGAGGAGGTCATTTTTTGAAGTGTTATCAAGAATACCCTAAATAGTGAAACACAACAAAGGTTATATTCAAAGGTGGTATTAATATTACAAAGGTTGTATCTATCATACAAGTGCATTATGTGCTTCTCAATCCAAATATTGAGCCACTGTCTTTAATCATTGTGCTAGTGTCAGTGCACTGTGGGTGGGTAGGATATTAAAGCTTAATTAGAAGTGATAGTAGGTGTTGTGCACATGCAAAGCACTAACGAAAGGGATAATACATTAACACAAATATACCTGCTATACATTATAAGGACTTTGACATTAGAGGAAAATGTTTGTAGCTCAATTGAAAGACGATAATCGATAGTGCATTCAAAGCTACATGCCTCTAAATATAATAAAAAAAAATTAATTGGACATAACTTGAGAGCTGCTCTAGAAACCTTAACTTCATATGGCGTTAAAAGAATCCTTAACAAAAATGCATTGGCACAACCTATACATGTTATTTCTTTTACATTTGCAAGCCTGCAAGTAGGAAATATAACATTAACTCTACAATTGGAGGATCTCGGAGTGGTATTGTGGTTGGTAAACAAGGACTATATTGTTTCAAAAGTTCTTGGCCTTTTTCTCAATGAGAACTCATGTGGGTGGTTGAGAAAATTGTTTGACTGGCTTGCTTGGACATATTTTCATGTCAAAGTCCAAATCATTCTAGACAACCACGATAAACTTAACCTTCGTCCTACTTATGCCCACAATCTAAAGGTTTATCTTCATCTGATTGATGGTTACGTCCAAAAGGGTAAACCTTTCAAATACTTTGGTAGCAACACTGCCACAAACATCAAATCAATGTAGACAATGAGTATAACTAGAGATGATGGTTGAAGCACCTATGTAAAATTATTATACCATAAATATGGATCTAGATGAAGAATAATTGCACAAACTTGCAAGAAATTGAAAAAGAAAATTGGAATCAAGAATGATTTTGATTACACAATATTGGTTTGAGAATCAATACATAAAGCAACTAAATTAAACTTAGTTATATATGCAATAATTATATATAATTAAAGCTAACTGAAGCTAAGTGTGCTTTATGTTTTGTTAATGTGCACATGCACCACATGCAAGCACTATAGTTAGCTAACTAAAGCCAAGTGCACATCACATGCAATAACTAGAGTTGAACTAAAGCTAATTAAGGCTAACTAGGTGCATGTACACCAACACCCCCCCTTAAGCATAACTTAGGTGAGTGTGATACAAAATGAATGAGTCTCGGCAACAAGGCCATTTTAGGTACCCATATACAATGCATGAAAAGAGGAAAGAGGGAAAACCTAGTGGGAAGAAAACCCCCCCTCAAAATATAATGCAAAAAGTAGAGAAAAGACAACTGCTAGGCAGTCATGTCCTTCACCTTGAGACGATCTCATAGAAATCAAAACTTTTGCTCAGTGAAAGTCTTGGTGAAGATATCGACAGTCTACTCGGAACTGGGACATTACTGAAGATCAATGATCCCATCATGAATTAGTTCTCTAATGAAGTGCATGTGGATCTCGATATGTTTAGTCCACTGCCGCTAGATTGCATCTCTACAAAACTTTAGCTTACTTTGATTATCACACCATATGACAGTTGGATGATGGACACTAATATCAAGCTCATATAGGAAATGTTGTAGCCAAATGGCCTGAATAGTGGCATTGACTGCCCCTTTATACTCGGCATTTGCTGATGATAGAGTAATGGCAGCTTGCTTCTTGATTGACTAATAAAGTAGGCTAGATCCCAAAATAAGTAGATAACCGGAGGTGGACTTGCGATCAATGTTTTCTCCAGCCCAATTTGAAATTACAAATCCTAAATATACCAATTCCATTTTCATAAAAATGCATTTCTTTAACTTAATCAACAATTGCTATCTCTCTAAGGTACTCAAGGAAAAATTAAGATGTTTCAAATGCTCCTAATTTGTTTGACTATATATCATATCATCTAAATAGACAATGACAAATTTACCATTGAATTCCTTCAAAGCCTCATTCATTAGCCTCATGAAAGTAATATGGATATTAGTAAGACCAAAAGGCATCACTAACCATTCATATAATCCATGATTTGTTTTGAGGGTTTTCTTCCATTCATCCCATTCTCTAATCATAATATGATGGTATCCACTATTCATATCAATATTAAAAAAATACTTGTCACTACGCAAACAGACAATTAAATCATCAATGCATGCAAGTGGATGTTGGGCAGTATAAATGAAATATTTACACCAACATTTAAATTGTCAAGCTGGGTTGGTAAACTTAGAGGTGTAGCACAGTAAATCCCAGAATATGACCTCAGGGATCTATGGAATAAAAATCAAGCTCCTGAAAACAATTCAAAAAAGCATCATTCATAAAAGAGGAACAAGACTCTTCAAAGAAAATTAAACACACTGTGAATCTACTTCTGGCCCCTCTTCTAGGTTGATTTGACTCCTGTAGAAAGTCTTCCTTAGTTGTCTAGGGGACAAGGGAATGTATATTCCACTCAAAAGAATTCAATTCCGTTTTCAAAACCTCTCTAAGGATTACATGCTATGTTTGAAAAAATAGAAAGCATGAAATAAAACTAGGAAGCATAAGGAAACTTCATTCCAACTAATCTAAGGAAATCATTGAATTCTTTAAAATAAATCTAGATTATATGTGTACCGCTTCTCTAGAAATAATTTAGTATTCAATTGTAACGAAAGTGTGCAATACAAACAAATAAGATAAATACATTTCTATTGGTCTCAAGCTCACCTTGATCTTATGAAATCATTATATACTTTCCCCGCAACACAAAAATACTCTATATGATATGTGTATTGGTTAAATAAACATTCAATTATGATAAGAGGAATACCAATCACAAATTTCATTCTCAAGACATTATAAGAATTCCATGAGCACGCCACTTCGTCCAAAAATACAAGGTTGCAATTTCTCCTCAAGCTGATCCTCAAATTTAATTATTAAGATTTCAAGGATGAGTGCTATTTTTCCCAAAGCGCAGGAATCAAATTCCATCTCAAATAATAGTTTTGAGGCAGTCATGAATGCTCAACATGATTCATAATGAGTTGAATCAACCAGAACTCTTAATAAGCCAGAGTATCCTTATTATGCAACAATTGAGATCAGGGCAAGTATCACACTTAACTTGTAATAAAAATGAGGGATGCAGTAACAAAACATTCATTACTTATACTTTGTCTTAGTCTTCATAGAAATACATTCCAAGAAAACAATGACATCATTAATCAAACTCAAATGATCAAAGCAATGAAAAAGAAATGTGGAATGAAATTACAAATCTAAAATGATCAAAGCATAGGAAATAACCATGAAATGAAATTGCGGAGCTATATTAAATCACACTCACACCATGCATCTATAAAAAAAAATGTAGAGAAATCCTAAGAGATATGGGGCAGTGGACTAGCTAGTGGGCCCAAACCACCCATCTTGTTTCCCTTGAAGTAGTTAAATTACAAGACCAAAAGCTTTAGAATGACTAAAAACATAAATCAAATGCCAGAGTATATTAATTCTAAAGTCTTGTTATATAGTTACTGAACAATGTAGCGTTGGGCTCCAGTGGTCTCCTCTAGGGATCATCCCAGTGGGCGCGCAAGATCCTCCCTTCCCTGTATTATGAAATCAATCTCTATCTATTCGAAATACAATTTACATAATACAACTTCTGCATCCCTTGTATATTTCACGACTTTTATATTTATAACTGTTATACCTCTGAGTTATTCAGATCGAAAGCTATAATTACATAAATAAAAAATAAAATTGAATGGACAATATCTTTTTTTGGTTTGATTTTTAGTTCCAAAGGTTAAAGAAATGACATGTACCAGTTCGTACAAGTTCACTCTATTGAACTAGTCCATAATCAGGTCATCATGAGAGACTTAGTATAACTTTATCTTGAAGAATCCAATATTGGTATAACTTGTGGGGTTGGAAAGAAGACACAGAGAGCTAAATTAGAATGGAATACGAGACCTTAGAAAGATTAAATATCAAATATATAATAGTTACAATGTGAGCCCTATCAACAAGCTCAAAATTAAGCTTTTAAAAGGTGTGTCTTTTTAAATCTGCATTATATTTTTTGAAAAATCAGTTTGAAGTGATTCAAAAGGAATAGTAAAGAATATATATCATTAATTATTTCCAAAATTCCTTCCAAAAACAAATTTATACACCCATTACACCCTCATAATCTCCACTATGACACATGAAGAGGAAGAAATGCAACATGATATATCAAAATTATGGGTGCAATAAATTTCACTCTCGCAAACAGAAAGCAAATATGAACTAGAAGTGATGATGAAGGGCTTAAAATCATACATAAATGTAGAAATAAATTTGGACTTGGATGGTTTAAAATCATACTTGGAAGGTTTGACAAAGTTTCTACAAGAAAGGCTTCCTAATGGTGACATGCTATTCCATGAAGCTCATGATGAAAACAAAAGGAATATGAAGCGTGATTTTAGTGACTCAAAATTTGGGATTAAGATCAACCATATTCCAAAGTAATTTGTGGAATTTTGATAGCAAGGATCCAGTATCATCGATACTACATATGGAGCAACTATTTTATCTACACAATGCGTAACATACACAAAAGTAACACATTGCATATTTATATTTAGAACCAAACCAATTTTGTGGTATGAATGGATTTTTTCTCATGAACCAATTTTCACTTGGATGATTTTTATGAAGGAAATGATAGCACATCTGAGGATACAAAGATAAATATCTTCTTTATCCAATTGATAAATCTCAAACAAAAGGGTTTAGTTGGGGAACACTTTGAGGAATTCCAAAGATATAATATCAAGGTAATTGATATTCTAGAGGAGCATTTGATTGATTTCTTCATAGGGACCTTAAAGGATAACATCCAACATGAAGTTTGTCTTTGGTAACCTAATTCATTAGAGAATGCATTCAAGGTGGCAAGAAAAATTGAAATAAAAATTATGGCAACAAGGAGTTCTGCCACTCACAACTATAAATATCGAAGTGTTGTTTCTCCTAGCCTCCCACAACCTACAAGGTTGACACAAAAACAATGGAGGAAAAAAGAGAAAAATGGATTTTTTACAATTGTGATAGCAATTACACTAAAGGTCATAAGTGCACTAAGAAGAAATTATTTTACTTAGATTGTGAAGAGGAGGAAGAAAATAAACAAGAAACATCAAAAGAAGAATATATATACTAGGAACCAACCCTAGGGATTAAAAAAGAAGAAACGAATTCGACCATATATTGTAATGTAATGACGAGAATTACCATTCCTTAAACTCTCAAGATAGAAGGATATATCAAGAAGAAAAAGGTAATAGTGTTGATTGATTCAGGAAGAACTCATAATTTTATTCATTGTAAGATAGCCAAGGATTTGAATTTCTTCTAAATCTAGAATAGAGTGTCAAGTGATGGTTGCCAATGGAGGAACTATTGCTTAGGGAAGTTCCATAATATCAATCTAACCATGGGGAATATGTATTGAATAGCCCAATTCTTTCCATTCCAATGGGTGGTGTGAATGTTGTATTAGGATTACAATGGTTCCAATCTTTGGGGATGAAGCATTTAATTTTCAATAAATTTTATTGATTTTTTTCTCGTAAGGAAAGGAAATTGAATTAAGGGGTATCGTAGGGAAACCTGGGAAGATAATTAGTTCTAATGGAATGTCAAATCTTTTAAATAAGGAACAAAAAGGGTAACTGCACAAGTATATTCACTAGATGTTCAAATACCTAATTCATCCATTTCTCTAGATATCTAAAGATTCCTTGACAATCATTCCAAGGTATTTGAGACTCCTAAAGGTCTCCCACCTATTCGCAATCATGATCATGTTATTCAGTTGATTCTAGGAATTATTCCTTTGAACATCAAACCTTATAAATATCCCTATGCCTAGAAGAGTGAATTTGAACATACAGTTGAAGAAATGCTAGAGGTAGGTATAATTCAACCTAGCCAAAGTTCTTTCTCTTCTCTAATAGTATTGGTGCAAAAGAAGGATGGATCATGGCATATGTTTATGGATTATAGAGAGCTCAACAAGCTCACAATTAAAGATGAATTTCCCATTCCTTTGATTAATGAATTGGTGGATGAACTACATGGAGAAATTTACTTCACCAAGTTGAATATTTGTTCAGGATATCATCAAATTAGAATGAAGACAAAAGGCATTTCAAAAAAAACATTTAGAACTCATGAAGGTCATTACGATTTTTTGTTCATGCATTTTGGCCTTACTAATGCACCTTCCACATTTTAAAGTTTGATGAGTTCCACTTTCAAACCCTTCCTTAGAAAAATTTGTGTTAGTATTTTTTGATGATATTCTAATCTACAATAAGTCTTGGAAAGATCATGTTCAACATGTTGACAAGGTTCTCAAACTATTGGAGGAGAAACATTTGTATGCAAAACCCTCCAAATGTTTCTTTCGGGTATAGAAAGTGGAATATTTGGGTCATATTGTATCTCATGAGGGTGTTAATGTAGACCCTAACAAAATGAAAGCTTGTTGAAAATGCAGCAAGAAAGTCTAAATTTTGATTTTTTCCCTAATTAAAATTGAGAAAATTAGAATTTCCACATCAGGATATAAATTGGAGGAGTTGACTAAGGTGACATAGCACTTGTCACTTAGTTAATTACAATCAATTTGAGTTAATGAGTTGAAGTTCAGTTTACTTGAGTCTATTCCTAAAAATTATGAGTCTAGATCAGTTAATTCAAGTTAGGGGCATAAAGTTTAGTTGTGTGTAGTGGGTTCCTAGGGTGAGTTAATTTCAGTTGTATCAATTTAATTCAGTTAAATTGAGCTACATTTAGTTAAAAAAGTTCTAATTGTTGGAGGAACTGGTGGAAGTTCAAGTTGTGGAAGTGGAACTTCAACCACACTTAGTGATCATCGAGATAACTAATAAATCAACCTAAATTATCTCATGCATGCTAAGAATTCGAGTTACACAGTTGAGATGGAGATTCCAAGGAAATGTATTATCAATTGTACACTATTATGAAGTCTACATATGGTGCATGTAGTCATAGGAATACCCTAGAATAATTTTTCAATCTTTATGAAGGAATTTCCTAATTAATAGGGGCCTAATTCCCAGAGAAACAACGTAAGGAATCAGAATCTTGGGAAGGCTTTAAATTGTCTAAGTGTTGGCTAGGTTTAGTCATTTAGGTAGAGGGATAGACTATAAACTTGTAGGGTTTGCTCAAGCTTGAGCAAGCATTGTATTTGTTCTCTATTCTCTGATTTATACAATATAGATAGTAAGGGGTTTTGAGCAGTTTCTTTCCCCTAGATAAATCTGTGTGCATGTGTGATGTTTCCTTTTTCATGTCTATGATTCTTGTTTTAGGTGGTGAATAACTTCCACACATCTGTAGAGTAGCTTCAAGTCTTGTGATTTAGCAAATTTCATGAGCAATATTGAATCTAAACATTAATTTATACAAAGCCATCAAGGAATGGAAAATCCCCACAACCTTTAGGAATCTTTGATGATTTCTAAGGTTTATATGGTATTATCGTAAGTTTTTTAAGAAATATGGGAAAATAGCAGCACCTCTAACAACATTACTAAATAAATATGCCTTTTTTTGGACTCTGAAATCAACTAATGCCTTTAAACATCATAAAAGTGTAATGTGTCGAGCTTTAGTCTTCACTACACTAGACTTCACAAAAACCTTTATTATGAAATGTGATGCATAAGAAATGGAATTACTATTGTTTTAATGCATGAAGGAAGACCCATTACTTTTGAAAGTCATCCAAACAAGGGAAAGTATTTACAAAAACCCATTTATGAGAAGGAAATGTTGACAATACTACATGCACTGAAGCAATGACACCCTTATCTAATGGGAAAACACTTCAAGGTAAAATCATATCATGATAGTCTTAAATCATTCTTAGAACAAAGATTATCTTCAGAAGAGCAACAAAAATGGGTCACAAAGATGTTTTGTTATGACTTTGAAATTATCTACAAAAAGAGGAAGAAATATGTTGTTGCAGATGCACTCTTGAGAAGGGATGAGGATGTGGAGGAATATATATGTGCCATTTCTATTATCCAAATTTATTGGATAACTAAATAAAGGGATTAATGCAAGAAAGTGATCGATTTCAGAGTATCTCAATAAGTGGAAGAACTTACTTGCTGAAGACTTCACATGGGAGGATGAGAATTTATTTATTTATAAGCATCCATAACTACTAAAGCATTGAGGAAAACACTTTTTTGAAGGAGAGGGACATGTTAGGTCCATATAATACTAGTGTAGCCTCCATATTGTTATTGTTGTAGCCAATATAAGCCCAATCTCATTATTATTGTGCCCATACATTATTATTGTTATGTAGGACCTAATTATATTTTGACCTTTTACACTCCTATATATACAAAGTAGGTATTGTCATTTAAATCATCCAAGAATTATTCATTTATATGATGTAAAGGGAATTCCCCCCCTCAAAATGGCTTATTGTCTAGTTTTCTTATGTTTATGTGTTATTTTGATCTGGTTACATAAAACTCATCATCAACACACTAGGAATAGCTTCTTCATTTGTTCCTTCATCATGTATAGGTAGTAAGATATGCATCTAGCCATTATATTCAAATGTATATGTGTTTCTCCCTCCATCATGAATATCCTTTATGTCATATTATCATGATATTTATAGCATAATATTACAAACATCCATGGGAATTACATCACATAATACCTCATCTTTATAAATACCAATATAAAACTCTACTTGACATTGTTCGTTCACTAAAAGTTGATGTCCCTTTTGTAGCCATGACAATTTATATGGAGTGAGGTATGTTTTCCTTTCCAAATTTAATCTCTCTACCATTTCAATAGAAGCTAAGTTATATGTACTTCCACTATTAATTACAACTTTGCAACACTTAACTTTTGATTTTGATGCAGGGGCATTCACCCAAGAGAAAATCATTGTAAATAAATAGACATAGGGGGTCATGTAGCTTTAGAGAAGTAGTTTCCTAAGTCTCAAGCTAATGCAATATTTAGGCCTTTAAGTGTGATTTAATTAGATAATGGAGGAAGTTGTAAAAGCTCTCAAATAAATGAGAACTGAGTGATGAATAAATGAAAAGAGTTAGAAGTCAAATAGGACTCTTAAACAGTTGCATGCTTCGAGGAACTGAGGAGAGCCTTTAGGAATTAATTGAACCTAGAAGTGGACATAGAGGACCGAGAGGATTTAGGAGTCAGTTTAGTAGATAGAGGAGTCGAACCAGGATAGTTCAACAGAACTCCTGGCATATATGTAAGCCTACAGGCAGAGTCAGCAAAGGAGGCCATTAACATTGAAGAACGGGCCCATGGGACATAGAGAGTCTCGACATGTATAAATTGTTCATATTTATATAAACAGGAGTCTATTCCGGAATGTGTGAATGCATGAAATTATCTTGAATGATTGAATTACATATAAATGTTGAATTTGTAGGTTTTGTAACTATGATTGCACGCAAAATTCTGGTGAAGAACATGCAGAGAGAGGAGATCGATTCAGAAGAATCATATTGGATCATCGAGTCTAATTGAAGCAGCAGAGTGAAGCTCTGAAGAAATAGCGAAGTGAGACGGTGCAGATGTGCAGAACGATTCGTAGAAATCATAATGGATTTTTGAATCCATTCAAAGGGTTGAGTAATGCTCTGGAAGGACGTTGATTAATGGAATTTTGGAGTTAAGTGCAAGTGGGAATGAATTAAGCAGCAGAAGAATGGAGGGTTGAAACCTAAAGAAAACCCCAAATCACAGAAGAATTGAAGAAAACACGGAAAACTTCTAAGTAAAAGGAATGAGCGAAGGAGCGAAGCTTGATGCTCAAGAGCCGTTAAATTTGTGGGATCAACGGTCTAGATCTTATCGCATTGGCGGAAACCATTGGGATGAGGACTGGAATGGGCCTTTGAATAGAGTGATTGCGATATTGCGATTAAGCGACAGCCGTCAGATCTGACGTCAAATCGATGGTCCAGATCTGATCGCTCATTGCATATCGGAGAGACCAAGGTCTAAGCGACTGTGGAATAGTTAAAGGGTGATACACCGATAGTGATTAAGCACTAATCGGCGATCGGAGATATCGTCTAATCGGAGATTGGGCCTTAATGTAGTGCACACTGTGGAGCGACTAAAGGAAGTGGACCTGACACATTTATAAACGCGGGTTCAATGAATTTGAAGTCTGATATATATGTTTGGTGGTGTTTTCCTTTATAAACAGGATAGTGAAGAATTAAGTGCCGATAGTGTATTTCCCAGTTTTGAAGGGAAATCGCATATCGGAAAGAGGAAGGTATATATGTATGCATGACCAAGGAAAGATGCGATGGCTGATTGCGATAAAGGTACAACCTCGTGTTCTATGCAGAGGTCGTACGAAAGGGTGAAAGGTATGTTTATGTGTGTATTTCCTTTGTAAATGGGTTTTGATAGGAAATAGCATGATAAGGCCTTTATGAGTTATGTATGCAGTTAAGGGGTGATGTAAAGGTTTCGAAGGTTTTTTTTTAAGTCCCGATAGGCGAGAATTAATGGGAAACTTTAACAATGGTTTAAACAAAGAATGTGAAGAGGTAGAAACTCGCGATAAGAGAGGCTTCGGTGGGGTGATTGGTTTTGATACAAAGGAACTGTATAAGAGGGCTTTAACCATTTTATGTATGAAGATTTGACTCCATTGTAGAGTCAAATACCTGGGACAGTTGAGTTTTTGCAGATTCTTGCATACTATGGGTATTTGCGGGTTTTACCCTGCACCATTAGTGGTATCAGAGTAGATCTGTAACTAGAGTAGGTTTGCAACAAGAGAAAAATTGAAATCAGAGCGAGGGAAGATTTCCTATGGAAAGGAGGTTGCACACAAAAGAAGGTAATGTGCATAAGGCTACAATAGAAGACTATAAGGGGAACTTTTGAAGTTCTGGAAGATTGTAGCAATTCCAGCAGAGGCTTGGAGTAGATATGAACAGAGGATTCCTTGAAGGAAAGAGAAATTAAGATTGCTTAATGAAAGTTCTGAAGGAAAGAGGACTTAGAGACAAAATAGAGAACAATCCATGGTGGAATAATGAAACAAGATCATACTGAGATCTTGAAGGTGAGGTAATATGTTCTGTTTTAAATTGAGAATGTTTGTTTTTATACTAATGCACAGGTGACAACAAGAGAAGCTGTGAGAGGAGAACTAGATGTGTTCTTGAAGACAGAGTAAGGAAAACACTCTGAAGGAGAAGTGGCAGTGAACCTGAAGAATCCAACAAGAGATTGGACAGAGAGGAAAGTTGAAGTGTTCTGAAGAGAGAGTGAGAGATTGAAAAAGTCTAGAAGAAGCAAAGGTGTTGCTCAAGAGGAGGTTCCAGATAGAGGACCTATGCTTACCAAAAGATTGAGAGAGGAGAGCTTAGTGAGGTAAGATTACAGTGAGGAGGACTAGTTGTTGCAGAGGCTTGTTCCAAAGGAGCTCATGATGAAAGAGGAGAAGAAGATGACTACTAATAGTCATAGCAGAGGTTTAGAGAGAAGCCACGTCAGAGGATATAAGAAAGAGGATGCCAAAGCAAATGGCAAGAGGATGAGTCAAGAAGAAATTTACAAAGAGGCTACTGAATTAAAAGAACAACTCAATGCATTAAGGAGAATGCTTGAGGAAAGCTAGAGACTAGGTTGGGTCTTGAGGAAGAAGCTAGTAAAATGGCAAGAAATATAGAGAAGGCTACAACAAATGCAAGTGAAGTGGCTGAGGGAAAAACTCAAGGAAGTTGAGTTGGAAATGGAAGAGTCCATTTATGAACCAGAATAGGGAGAAATTCTAGGAGAAAGTGAAGACTACACTGAAGATAAAGAATGGAGATCAAGTGAAGATCTCATGGAATATTGGGATAGTTCAAAACAGCATGAGGAGATACTAACTGAAGATGAAGACTTGAAGACTGAAACTTCAAGTGAGACCAAAAGGTCTGATGATTTTAAATCTGACAATTTGTGTATGTATGCAGGTGAAACATGTAAAGAAGGACAATTGGCTGATATTGTCATAAAGGAGGAAGAAGACCAATAGAATCTAAATTTTGTTCTGGAAAAAGATGAGATAGATAGGTTTCATATATAGCTAGAGAAATATATCAAGCAACCAAGTGAAGGGCTTGAAGAGATTGAAGAAGAGACTATCGAAGAATTTCTGAATCATATGAAGGATCTAGAACCACAAGAAGATATGATGGTTGAACCATCTAGTGGGACCATAGAGTCTATTGTTTTTAAGATTGATAGTTTGTTTGTGGATGCAGAACAAATGCCGGAGAATGATAATGCAGATGGTGAGACAAGGATATCTCTTGCAGAAAGTTGACAGCAAGAGATTAAAGGTAAGCTTTGAAAAGAGACTATGTTAGTTGAAAACATAGTAATGGATCATAAATTCACCATGATGATAGGCACAATGGAAATAACCATGAAAGCTGTTGAGATAGTCAGTGAAGAAGAAGAACGTCTACTGAAAGATTTTAAGGAAGAAGAAGTCTATGGGAAAGACTTAACAAAGGGAGAAATTACATTTGATGATCTATCCATAATAAAGGAAGGTATGGAGAACTGTGTGAAATTTCCAAAATCTACTCTAATTAAAATTGTTGAGTTATATAGAAAATTAGATTTTCAAAGAAGGGAGTTGGAAAGACATAGGATAGATGTTCAAGAGAGATTGCTGAAGAAGGAAGACAAAATAATTGTCATGAATGACAGTCACAAGAGAAAGGAGGCAATAATGAGAGTCCAGCAGATTGACACTGCAAAAGAAGGAGTTCTCTACAGTGGACAAGAGCATGAAGATATCATTGAAGAAGATTGTATGAAAGAGAGACTAATGGACAGTCTCATGAATGCGTTTGAGAGTTCAAATTAGCATACTAATGTGCTGATAGAAGAGAAAGAAACAGAGCAGCAACCTGAATGGTTTCCAAAGGAAAACAAGGCACAACAGCCTTGTGTTTTTAATTTTAGCAAGTACTTTGTGAATGCAGGTTTTGTTGCAATTATTGGAGGATATTTGGCACAAGTGAATAGCCAGATAAAGGTGAAAGAATAAGAGTCTATGGAAAAAATAAATCCATGGAATAGAGAAATTAATTTGCTGGAGAAAGAGCTGAACAGTCATGATTCAATCATGAAAGAGGGTAAGGATGATAGGGAGGCAGTTAGCATAGGATTCACAGCAAGTGTTGAAGCAAGAGCAAGCAAACCAAAAGTTGAAGCAAACAAAGAAAAAGTCAATGTAAGAGACAACATAAAAGCAAGCAAAGTAGAAGTCAGCAAAGCAACCAAGGCAAAAGATGAAGTAAGTAAAGAAAACCAGCAGCAGATTGAAGAACTAGTGGACAACAACAACCTGAAACAAAGAGAAGGAGGCAGAAGTAAGCAGCAGAATATGAACCAGTCCAAATATGTGCTAGAAATAGAGATTGAAGAAATGTGGCAACTGATGATGAAGCCGTTCAAATGGAGAAAAATAGTAGCAACAGGAAGCAAGATCAATCAGAACTTGAACCTGATTGACAAGAAGAAGAAGGTGGAGAAAAAGACAATAGAAATGTAGCAACAACAAGGGAACAAAGCATGTGGACAGTTACAGAACAAAGTGTAGGATCCAGGAAGAGAAAGACCAGAAGACACATGATCAAGAGATCATGAATATTTTCTACTTTGGGAGTCTGATGCAGGAGAATTCACCCAAGAAAAAATCATAGTAAATAAATAGACATAGGGGGTCATGTAGCTTTAGAGAAGTAGTTTCCTAAGTCTCAAGCTAATGCAATATTTAGGCCTTTAAGTGTGATTTAATTAGATAATGGAGGAAGTTGTAAAAGCTCTAAAAAAAATGAGAATTGAGTGATGAATAAATGACAAGAGTCAGAAGTAAAATAGGACTCTTAAACAGTTGCATGATTCAAGGAACTAAGGAGAGCCTTTAGGAATTAATTGAACCTAGAAGTGGACATAGAGGACTGAGAGGATTTAGGAGTCGGTTCAGTAGATAGAGGATTTAAACCAAGATAGTTCAACAGAACTCCTGGCATATATGTAAGGCTACGAGTAGAGTCAGCAAAGGAGGCCATTAACATTGAAGAACAAGCCCATGAGAGATAGAGAGTCTCGACATGTATAAATTGTTCATATTTATATAAATAGAAGTCTATTCTAGACTGTGTGAATGCATGAAATTATCTTGAATGATTGAATTACATATAAATGTTGAATTCATAGGTTCTGTAACTATGATTGCAGGTAGAATTCTGGTGAAGAACACGCAGAGAGAGGAGATCGATTCAGAAGAATCATAATGGATCATCGAGTCTAATTGAAGTAGCAGAGTGAAGCTCTGAAGAAATAGCAAAGTGAGACTACGCAAAGGTGCAGAACAATTCGTAGAAATCATAATGAATTGTTGAATCCATTCAAAGGATCGAGTAATGCTCTCGAAGGATGTTAATTAATAGAATTGTGGAGTTAAGTGCAAGCGGGAACGAATTGAGCAACAGAAGAATGGAAGGCTGAAACCTGAAGAAAACCCCAAATCATAGAAGAATTGAAGAAAACATAGAAAACATCTAAGTAAAAGCAACGAGCGGAGGAGCAAAGATGGATGCTCAGGAGCCGTTAGATTTGTGGGGATCAACGGTCTAGATCTTATCGCATCGGCGGAAACCATTGGGACAAGGACTGGAATGGACCTTTGAATAGGGCGATTGTGATATTACGATTAAGCGACAGCCGTCAGATCTGATACGCATATCGGAGAGACCAAGGTCTAAGCGACTGTGGAATAGTTAAAGGGCGATACGCCGATAGCGATTAAGCACTAATCGACAATTGGAGATATCGAATAGTCAGATATCGGGCCTTAATGCAGTGCACATTGTGGAGAGACTAAAGGAAGTGGACCTGACGCATTTATAAACGCACGTTAAATGAATTTGAAGTCTGATATACATGTTCAGTGGTGTTTTCCTTTGTAAACAGGATAGTGAAAAATTAAGCACCGATAGTGTATTTACCATTTTTGAAGGGAAATTGCATATCAGAAAGAGGATGGTATATATGTATGCATGACCAAGGAAAGATGCGATGGCCAATTGTGATAAACGTACAACCTTGGGTTCTGTGCGGAGGTCGTACGAAAGGGTGAAAGGTATGTTTATGTGCGTATTTCCTTTGTAAATGGGTTTTAATAGGAAATAGCACGATAAGGCCTTTATGAGTTATGTATGCGGTTAAGGGGTGATGTAAAGGTTTCAAAGGTTTTTTAAAGTCCCGATAGGCGAGAATTAATGGGAAACTTTAACAATGGTTTAAACAAAGACTGTGAAGAGGTAGAAACTCTAGATAGGAGAGGCTTAGGTAGGGTGATTGGTTCCGATACAAAGGAATTGTATAAGAGGGCCTTAACCATTTTATGTATGAAGATTTGACTCCATTGTAGAGTCAAATACCTGAGACAGTTGAGTTTTTGCAGATTCTTGCATACTGTGGGTATGTGCGGGTCTTACCCAACACCAGATTTGCATACAATCCTAAACATGTTGTTCCTTTGGGTTGGCTCCTTCTCTGATTAAATTAAAACTATTTTCATTAGCAAGGACTCTCCTACTTCAAGTATCTCTTTATTTTATACTATATTTTCACGTCCTTCTTCGGATTATGTCACATGTGCACCTCTATGACCTATTGGATTATTTTTTCGATATTCCCAAGAGATGTGTACTAACTTCCACATTTGTAACATATAGGATAGTAATCACTACCTTTTCTTATGCCTCTTGATAAATATCTTCTTCCTATGAAATCACCTCCTCTTGGTGACTGACTACCTGACCTTCCACCCTCTTCTCTTCAAGATTGGAATCTTCCTTTTCTGTTGGTTTGTCCTTTACCTCTTGTAAGACTTCTTCCTCTATTTTTTGACTCTATTTTTTTGTTATATTTTCTTCTACTTTCAAACAAGATTGAAAAAAATCCTCAACTTTCCTTAAGAATAAGATATTTATCTCATACTTTATCTAATATCTATTCCATTAATGTATATGCCAAACTTTTTAACATCCTCTTCTACATGACTAACTCTAATTTTTAACTTATAAGATTATCTAGTGTATTATTTTATAGATGTAGATTTTTGTCTAAGATTCTACAATTTCTTGAAAATATTTAGTTGATAATACTTGGGAATGAACTTACCTTTGAATTTTACCACCATTTTTTCCTAGCTCTTGATTAGATTTGTCTTTCCTCTTTCTTTATGTCTACACTCCATCCCACCACAAGGTTGCATGGTCTTTCAATCTTGTATAAAATTTACCTTTTTCTATTCATAAACATCTTCATACTCAATATACTTGTGCATAACATTGATCCAATCCATCAATTCATAAACATTTAAATTACATTCATAAACATGCACATCCATCTTTGGTCTAGTAGTCATCTTGGCTATCATCTTCAACATTTTTTTTCTTTTGTTGATTCTTCTTCTTCTTGACTAGAAGACTCTTATTCTACCTCAATCACATCTCCCATGTCAAATCCTCTCCTTTGGGAAGTTTCCATTTCTAATCTCTACTAAAGACACCTCATCTCTGCTTGTAGGGACACATTCACTATAGACCTTCCTTTGCCTACACCTTTAGCTCATCCTCTTTGTATTTTTCTTATTGCTAAGAGAAACTTTATGCTCTACTATAATACCAAATTAATGCCTTTGATCTCAATGATCCAAATACTTCTCTTCTAGTTTTGGATGGGTGCTCTTAGAATTCCCCAAAATTTCTATTATTTCCTCATTATCGCTAGAATTGTGTGCATCTATTGCTTAGCCAATTTTAGATTAGTTCCAAATGTTCTTTCAATCAAAATAAAAAACTCAAACTACATATCACAATTTAGACAATGTATAACGATGTTAAGATTGTATTCTAATACCCCTTTCATTTTATAACACTCCATTTGGAGGATTTAACATCTAATCTCCATGTAACTATGCACCAGAATACACATGTGGATGTGTCAAGGCCCATATAAATCTTAAGAGTTTAGTGTTTGGGTCTACTTCTTCCTAGAGGTTTCTATCGAGTTTCAAATATGAGGACCTACCACTTAAGTTTACCTCTCTTTGATGGAACATCTAGATGATTTTCATCCAGACTCACCTTCCCAAGAATTTATCTAGATTCAATTACAAAGCATGGGTTCAAGCCTTAATAAGTTGGATAGAATTCTACTCTAACCGATTCTTCTAATAGGAGAAATCATAGATTTTTCTATTAATGAATCTAGGTATAAAGTAGGTCCAGTTATAGAATATTCACTTCAAACGTTAATCAAGTTAGATAGATTGCAATACAAATTGATCGAATCTTCAACATAATGGTTTCACATCCACGTTAACTAGTGGTAAAGCCATATCTGTTATGGATATAATATTCACTTAGACACTTTGTCCCATAAATTTATGAAGCCTAACGAGAACTATGCATAGTGGACTTCCAAGTTAACCCAAAATTGATTGCAAATTTTCAATGTCTCTAACTAAGGAATCAAATGTACTTTTTTCTCTACTCAAGCAATTGTAAGCATATCAAGACGAATGAGAGCACACCATTGTGTGTGTGAGAGAGAGAGATAGAGGTTACAATATAGTGTCATACCAATCTTTATCCTTAGTTCCACTCAACACTTAATGATATTTCCTCTCCTCTCTAATATGCATAATTCAATTGCATTCCAAACTAGTACATATAAATCTTCATTCCAATTCAACGACTCAATTTTGTTTCACTATATTTTCTAACAAATCCCTAAATTGCATATTTGTAGCTCTTGACATAGCCATCTAATCACACTCATCCTTATGTCTTAACAATATGGATTGAGAGAGAGAGAGAGAGAGAGAGGTGTTACAATATAGTGTCATACACAATATTTCTCCTTACTTCCACTCAAGACTTTATGATCTTTCCTCTCCTCTCTAATCTACATAATTCAATTACATTCCAAACTAGTACATAGAACTCTTCATTTCAATTCAACAACACAATTTTGTTTCACTAGATTTTCTAAAAAATCCCTAAATCAGCTAATTGTGGCTCTCGACATAGCCATATAATCACACTCATCCTAACATCTTAACAATATGGATTCTTCTAGCTATAGCTTGGGGGCGATGCAATTGTGCCTAGAGGTTATAGTGGTAATCATTGAGGATCGACCCTGCGTCTTGCGAGTACAAGAGGCCGGCATGTTACTGATTCCACCAGTCATATATATATATATATATATATATATATATATATATATATATATATAGATATATATAGATATAGATAAAACATAAAAATAATTATATAGAGTTAAAAGGATACATAAAAGTTATAATTGATCATGGACAGGGAGGATACAAATCATACCTCCCAACCACTATGCGTGTGTATATATATATATAACACTAATTTTAAAATATTAAAATTTTATTTTTATATATTTATAAGTGCTCTCATCCTCAATGCCTCCCCATAAGATTTGAACCTTTGTCTCTATGGGGACTAAACCCCACAAAAACCAATTTCTCTATGCCTCATGGGTAATATATATATATAGATATATATATATATATATATATAATCTTTTGTGGGTCTAATGATTAAGAGAATGTCCTTATTTTTAAAAGATCACAAGTTAGAATCTAAAATGAAAAAATATGAATTATGTTTACCAAAAAAATTATATTATTCTTATAAAATAATTCTTTCCTCGTAAAGAAAAACACAATTTTATTTTAGACGAGATAAAATTAGATTCATGTTGAAAACATGGGATGCATGTTTTTGAGTATAGATAAATCATCACTGAATCTATTGCCAAATTTGGCATTAATCCATAAAAAATGGTACTTAGTGTTGTTTAGACACAGCCTTGTTGAATACATATAGTGCATAACTACAAACTTTAGAGAATGTCAATATAGATGTATCAGTAATGGAGAATGTAAGAGAATAGTAATGTAGTTGTTATGTGCTAGTATTGTAGTAACTATAAAGAAGTATAAAAAATGTGTGATTGGACCACTTGTGCCTCTTGAATGAAAGGTTGGTGATAAAACTTGAAGAAGTGGTCATTTTCAAATTCATAAACCAAGGATGTCCCATATCCTAGTCTAACACCTTAGGCTTGGAGGGGCTGTCTGCAAGTTCATTAGCCTCCCTAAAGACTTGTGAAATAAAGAACCCCACAAAAACCAATTTCTCTATGCCTCACATATAATTTATATATATATATATATATATATATATATATATCATGGGTCTAATGATTAAGAGAATGTCTTTATTTTTAAAATATCACAAGTTAGAATATAAAATCCAAAAATATGATATATGTTTACCAAAAAAATTATATTATTCTTATAAAATAATTCTTTCCTCATAAAAAAAAACACAATTTTATTTTAGACAAGAGATAAAATTAGATTCATGTTGAAAACATGGCAGACATGTTTTTGAGTATAGATAAATCATCACTAAATCTATTGCCAAATTTGGCATTAAGCCATAAAATATGGTACTTAGTGTTGTCTAGACATAGCCTTGTTGAATACATATAGTGCATAACTACAAACTTTAGAGAATGTCAATATAGATGTATCATTAATGGAGCATGTAAGAGAATAGTAATGTAGTTGTTATGTGCCAGTATTGTAGTAACTATAGAGAAGCAGAAAAAATGTGTGATTGGACCACTTGTGCCTCTTCAATGAAAGGTTGGTGATAAAACTTGAAGAAGTGGTCATTTTCAAATTCATAAACCAAGGATATCTCATATCCTAGTCTAACACCTTAGGCTTGGAGAGGGTGTCAGCAAGTTCATTAACCTCCCTAAAGACTTGTGAAAGAAAGAAAGCATTAAAAAATAATTTTAATCTAATAATCTCATCCACAAGTGGAATGATCCATAGGTTGTGACATTGCACGAGGGATTCATTGGGGGAGAAATACCATGACATGTGCGTTCATATTGGGGGACAGATATTGAGTAAAAAATGACATAATATATTGGGGGATATATAGGGGGTAAAGGGTTTTTATATTGGTAGGCATAAAAAATGGAGCTCAAAGTTAATGAAAAAATATAAATGGGTATAAAAAATGTTAATGAAAAAATGGATACCTATAATATCTAGTGAAACTAGGGTTTTTTTTTTGAATTTGGATGGTGTATTGAGTTCGTATTGGTAGGAGGTTAAATAATGTGATTTTTAGAGGTATTTTCCAATATGTAGTCAAATTAGGGTATTGTTTCGTATGCCATGAACGCACATGATATATCATAGGTTCATTGAGTGAAGCCCCATGTGACATTGTGAGCTTTCATTGATCCAATTTACAACTAACATGGAATACCCAAATACTTCTAAGGAGGGAACATCTTTCTCCCAAGCAAAAACTAGTAAAAAATGTAAATCCATGAGCTTGGTTGAGTTGTTAGTTCTTGCACCAAGTCCCATTTTTAGTTGATAATAATGGGATTTTGTTAAGTTTAGAGTAGCACTCCACCACAAATGTGTGGTTTCCCTTGCGATGCACCATTGAAAAAATAACAAGGTTTAGAGTGGTTAATATGTCTCTCTACAACATTCCTATTTGAAAGAGATGAAGAGGATTTAGGAAGTAAAGTATGGATGGAAAGGGATTGCACGGAAGTGTGTTCTAGAGGGATGAAATTCTAGGAAAAGATGGAAATTTTCCTTGAATCCCAGATACTCAAGCAACAAAGAAGCAATAACACCATGAATTATTTTACGGATTTGATGGAGGATCATCAATCCCTAGATATCAACCAGAACATCACCCTGTGAAAGACGGTCTAGGTTGAGCTTGGAAGTTATATAGTTTTAGACCACCTATGTGTATGAGTAGGTTAATAACATATGTTTTTTAGTTTCTTCCTCATATTTACAAAGAAAACACCAGCTCGATCCTTCCTTATTCCTATTGCATAGAAAATCCCATGTTGATTTTTTATTTTCCAAGACATACCACATGAATAACCTAAATTTGATGGGAATTTGAGTTTCCATAGGGGATTCCACCAACCTACTTTCTTAACAGGTATGCTTCCCACAATCATATGAATTTATCCCATTTTTGGTGTCTAAATACCATCCATGAAATGTTTCCAAACCAACTCAATAACCTCCTCACTTAAGAGAACATGTGATTCTACAAGTGTACTAGTATATATGCACCACCAATCACTAAGTTCCTATGGTAATGCCAGCTAACTGTTAATGAGCCAATCCTATGGCATCAGTGTATTATGATCCATCCTAGCAACTTGATTAAGAGAATAAACCCCATGATCATGCAAGAAATAAATGAGATTTTTAGGAAGGTGAAAGGCCTCACTACATCTATACCAAGTTTATATACCAATTTTGAGCCTAGATCCATCACCCACTTTCCAAGACAGACCAAATTTAGTGAGATAAAAAGACTTGATAGTGGCTTTCTAGGTAAAAAAATAGTTTTGGGAGGTTTTGTCAGGATCCCAAATCCAATCCTCTAAGAATGTTGGAAAAATGTACTTGTTGTACATAACAGTTTCCCATAAAATTTGAGAGGCAATGTGTAATAGCTTTGGTGAAAAGTTCATGTAATAAAAGTTAATAAAGGAAAAATAAGACCATGGTTAAGGGAAACTTATTCCAAGCTGAATGTTGGACCAAGATATCCCAGTGGGCATCACTGGATGTGTGTTTTGGCTAAGGAAAATTGGCAAGGGCAATGGATAAGGCATAAAAGGGCATTTTTGGCACATTTATTTATGAAAATAAAGGAAATTAGGAGAAAAGTAAGGTAGAAGGTCACATGTTGCATGTGAGGAGGAAATTGAAGGAAAATAATGGAAAATGAAGAAATTAGATGCCTCGTGCATAAAAAGACTTCTGAGGATCAGTTCATGGCTTTTGTCAAGTTCAATTTTGGAGCCCTCTCATTATTTTGTCTCTCTATCACTCTCTTGGTCACTTAGATTCTCTTGGAGCACTCTAGTTTTGGAGGAAAGGAAGGAAAATAAGGAATTGAAAGGAAAATAAAGCAAGGATCCAAGAAAGGAAAGCAGAGATCAAGCAAATTTAGCAGAAATACTTGCAAGTAACCTTTTGCATGTGTGATTTCCTAGCTGGTTTGGAAATGCATGGATTTGCATGTTGGTGTATAGTTCTCTTGTTTTCGGTGGCATGGTTTTATTAGGTTATGACAGTGGTTTTTAGCCTATCCTAGCGTTTTTCTAGATGCCATAGTATGTTGGGATGTTTATTTCGGGTTTGGAACTTTGGTTTTCTGGATGGATTTCAAAATCTGCAGTGGAGGTGATCTCAAGGTTCATTCCCAAAGGCTTAGGAATCCCTTGATTGGTTTTGGTGAGATACACAGTAAAGCTTGAGGGAGTAGTCTTGGTTTAGATCCTAGTGATCTCAGTTTGGATTGCGGTAAAACCTGAGACACAAGGAAACAGAAAATTCCTCAAGGATAGTGATGGATTCTGGATGGCATTCCAAGTTTTGTTCGATTGTGACCAGAGCACCGGTTTTGGTGTGATCACGGTTGGATGAGGGTGGAGGTGGTTTAACCTCTAGATTCCCTTGATTGTTCTTGGATTGATTATTCTATGAGATACCACATTCATGCTTGGAATATGGCACAAGGGTGGTTAGCTGAAAGAGAGATTTGGTTCAGCCATGTCTATGGTCTGGTGGTATGTGTAAGTCCTGAACCTGGTCAAATTTGCCTATGACTAATAAAAGCTAATTTCACTTACTTTTTCACTAATTTATATGTGGATTTAATGGCTATCATATCTTTGATAATTACATGTTTTAATGTTGGTTATAAGCATGGTTGGGTGACTTGTTTATGTCATGTTTATTTCATGTATTTACTTGTAATTGTTAAATGGATGGATGTAAGACCTAATTGATGATCTAGTAGTTTAATGGACAAGGAGGTGATCCTTATAATGATGTTTCATAAGTTTTTTTAGTCATTTATGCTCTATCTTGTATCCTAGACCTATAGGTTGCATTGATTCCAAGTGTTTGACAGAATGTCAATCCCATGCTCAGGGCTAGTTTGAGGGTGATTTTTTATTGATCAACATAGTTATCATGTTTTTAGTGATTTTTGAAAGTTATAACAAGTTTTGTGCAAAGGCCAGTATTCTGGGCTAGAAAAGTGGCTCAAATCCTGGGGTCACTGGCAGATATGCCTGTGAGAGCGACCTTAGGTTGTTGGTCTCTCCCTTTCCCATAACATGAGAGAAATTAAGGCCTAAGAGTTGTAGAATAGCAGTGGGACCCAGAGATAGGTTGTCTAAGTGGCTGACTTGTCTCCTAATGGGTTTGTTGATGATGTTGGATGATTATTTGTGATGTTTTGTCAATTCCACTTCCTCAAGGTGACATAGGAGGTCAAATATGATTGTAGTAGAATCTACCCTCATGTTTACCACTGCAGAGCATGGTTACTTTACATAGACTTGGGAGGGGTTGTTACACAATGAGCCTCCATCATGTATTTATGTCAAGTGAATGCAAGAACAAAATTAGGTTTTTTAGGCTCCATCCACCCTAAGCCTTTGGAAGAGAAACTCTACTCCACTTCACCCAAGGATAAGAAAATTGATCTGAGTATCCTACACATAAGAATTTGTAACATATATGCTGCAATTTCTTAGGAATTCCCTTGGGCATCTAAGTGAGGGCTATCCAGTACAAGGGTATTGCTTCTAGAATAAATTTGATGAGGAAAATATGACCTACTTTGGAGAGTCAACATAGACTCCAATATTTTAATATATTCTCCATTTCTTTCAAAGCCATGTACAATTTAATTTTTTTAAAATTGGGTTTTAGCCTTAAACCTAGGTACTTAAGTCCTTCTTCAACCATGGATTGTCCAAAAAGGAAAGAGATCTTGTAAACCTAGGATCTCCTTATCACTTAGCTCAAAATGAGATAAAGTATATTTGTGATGATCAATAACCACACATGTAGCAGCTCTAAAATGTTCAAGAGATTATTTGACGGCTAGGGCATCCCTTCTCAAACCATTCTAGAAAATAAGGATGTCATCTACAAAAGGTAGGTGAGTGATACAAAGAGTAGGATCCCTGGAAATACGATTGAAAACACCCCTTCTTTTAGCATCAACCAATGTCCTACTGATCCCTTCATCCACCAGAAGAAAAATAAGGGGAGATAGAGGGCACCCATGTCGAAGACCCCTTTCAACATGAAAAAAGGGTGATGTTGAGTTGTTAATCAGAATTGCAAAAGAGACTATTGTAATACAATTCATTATCTATTTAGTGAAGTCTAGGAAAAATCATAAAATATGTCAACAAGATTCAAATATATGTCTAGCTAACCCAATCAAAGGTCTTGGATGGGTCTATTTTTCAAATGACACCCTTCGCGCATCTCTTCTTTCAGTTGTGTAGTCCCTCCTTTACCACCCTAATAGCCTGATGGATTTTTCTTCCTTTTAAAAAGGCAAATATTTCCTTGATATGGAATTTGAGAGAATAGGCTTCAACCTTCTAGAAATGACTTTGGCAATAATTTTGTAGATATAGTTTCAGATTAAAATCATTCTAAAGTCAACAAAAGTTCTTGGATTTTCAACCTTAGGAATCAAGGCGATAAAACTGAAGTTTAAAATTTCCTGTATTGTCCCCGAAATTTAAGATTCTTTGACCACCTACAACATATCTTCTCCCAAAATCTCAAAAAGGCCAAAATAAACTCAATATACCAGCAATCAAGCCATTACATTTTGTCCTTCTAAAAACTAGACAAGAGCCCTTTTAGTTCATCCATTGATATTTCCTCCATCAACTGTGCATTTTCAGCGTCTACAACAAATCTTGGAAAAAACATTATTATCTGCACAAGTTCAACAATAGGTGTTCCTAGAGGTTCTTTAAAAAGGTCGTTGAAATTTTTGTTTCCAAGAGCATCCAAACCCTCAAAAGAAGTAACAGATCTTCCATCATGTTCTTGGAGCTTCCAAATGGTGTTATTCATTTTCCTCCCCTTTGTGGAATTTTGAAAAAAATTGTATTCTCATCTCCAGCTTATAGCCATACAATTCTACTTTGTAACCTCCAAATAGATTATTGTTTAGTGAGAAGCTTCTTTCTCTATTCTTCAAGACGTACAAGAGAAGCCTTGGACTCATCTATCTAATACCCCTCCCTAAATTGCACTGTTATGGAGGAAAACTCTTCTTATATGGCCCCCAAGTCTTGTGTGTCCCTTTATCGTTTGGCCAATGACCATGTGATGGTGGCATGTTTAACTACATTAAGGTTCGCTAAAAATTGTGCTCATGCATTGGACTATGAGTATGAGTTATAAGGCCTCCAATTGGATTATACAAGAGCATGGAAATATTCATCTTGAATCCATCTTGCATATAATTTGAAAGTGTTGGGAGGCTTCCTTGTTTGACTTCTAAGTTCTAGGAAAATAGGAGAGTGATTAGAGTTGCCCCCTTCCCCAATCCATTGTCGAATGAGTAGTATTTTTACACTAAACTTTCAGCTAAGAGAAAGTGACCATGTCACTTATCCACTCTATCTAATCCCATCTCGTTGTTCCTATAAGTGGGCTTGAGTTTTAGGGGAGAAATATCAATGAGATTATGGTTCAGTAGAAGAGTGTGAAAACAATATTTGGGTCAGTATGGGCCTTGGGTCCCCAACTTTCAGAATTTCCTAATGAGAAATTAAGATCACCACAAATGATCACATTACCTTCCATGAAAAGTAATTTATGTCCTCGAGCTTCCTAGAAGGTAAGTTTTTCCTCATAAGGGCCATAAACATTGATAATCAAGAAATGCCTATCTAACTTCATAGATCAAAAATATAAACCCAGTATAAAGTCCATACCCCATGATTTGTTCTCTTTAATGAATGGAGGGTTCCATCCAATCACTAAACCACTCGATAAAACATGTACATCCAAACAAATGAACTCCCAACCAGGGGAAAGCTTGCATAAACATAACCTTGTCACTTCCCCCTCCCTCATAGTTTCTTGAAGGAGTATGATGGAAACATTATTCAAGCCTACTAACCTACAAAGAGCATGTTATTTGGAAGGTTTGGCCAGTCCCCAAAAATTTAGTAAGAGAATAATCATTGTGTAACCCTTATGGGGGCTTGCACTACTCTAAGTTCCCCAACGATGGATTGTTGTCATGAGGATGCCAATTCAGGTACTATTATGTCTTGAGCCTTCCATTAAAAGGATTTCATGCCCCTTCCTTTGATGGTGCTCACATGTGAAGGGTTGTGACCCAACCCCTATAAGAAAGAGCATTACAGGAGGACGAGGTCCTAGGTCTGAAATTATAATAAGTCTCAACATTCCCGAAGCATGAATAGGTGTCCTCATGAGAGGAAAAAATAGAATAGGGATCTACTCTTCGAGTGGACAGGATAGGAAAATCTAAGGGTTTAGGATGCATTTTGTAGGTAGGGAGGATCAAGGTGGTCACATTAGTCACAATTGTTGGTGTCCCAAATTTCTCTATTTTTACCCTATTCCCATAAGCCTTAACCTCTGTTTTATCTCTATTTAACACTTTCATTCCTGCACTAGTCCAAGATAATAATCTATTTGTACATATACTTTGTATTTCAAAATTAAGATTTATTAAGTGCTTTATTAATTACTTTACATAGATTTCATAACTTTTAGTATCTCTTGTAACTTATGTTTAACTTTCCTAAAAGTAAATAAAGAACTAAGTGTTAATCATTATTTAGTGTGATCAGTGCAGGCAGATTCCTGCACCGCCAACGTGTTGCTTCATGATCTCTGTGATATTCCACGCGGACGTTTTTGATCCATGACTTCTAGTTCGGCTGCAAAATATCTGAGGATGGACATTGGTGGCGTATAGTCGGGGATGATTGCGAAGAATATGGTCTACTACTAGAAAAGTTCGTGCCTTATTATAACCATCAGCGAGTTTTGCAATGTTGTTTGTTAGACCATTTGGCCGAAAGGCTTGAATAGGAAATGATTGTAATTAGCAGAATATGGCTAAGGCCGAGAGATTGTATATAATGTAGATTGTAGGTAGAGCCAAGTTAGCAATCTCTGAGTTGTAATTTCATTTACTTTGTAATTTTGTATCGCCCTCGGTTCTGGGATGGACTCGCATTATCATGTATATTTTTTGAATAAGTTAATACAAGGAATGTGCCATGTTTTCTTCACGTTGTGTTTAATTTTTATTTCATGTGTGATTAAGTGTTGAACCGTTTCATTTCCTAAACGGGAAACGAGTTGGTTGACTAGGGCCCAACCAAACCATCTCGTTTACCCTTGCGCTTTCACCATTTAAAAAGTTTGTGTGAACATGTATTCATTTGTAGTTGTGTGGCTTGGATTTATCTTATGTTTATTTCCAAAGTTCTGAGTTAAATTCATCTCATAGTCAAGCATGAACGGATTCGTAGTTTGGAATTTTAGTTAAGTTTATTTCTTTCTTGAAATTTCTTTCTTGCAATTACTTTCTTGCAATTTCGTTACTGCAATTCTTTCCCTGAATTTTTTTCTTAGTTTGCTTCCACTCGGGTCATGCAGGAAGATTCTTCCTATACTAGTGCATGCAGTTTCCTGCGTTTCAGTTTTACTTCACAACAACTCTTACATTCCTTTTCCTGCTTATAATTTCATTTATTCTTGCAAGAAAACGTATTGTCAATTCAAGTAAATATTCTCAATGTTAAGAATTATACTTCTGAAGGATCTTTACATGAATTAAGAAAGAATGTTTTTACAAACACCATATTTTATACTTGCAGTTTATGACTTAAGAAAAAGGAACATAAATGTTATAAGTGAATTATGAAATTTAGTTGATGCATGCAAATTACTTTGACTACTGCTTGATTGTTTCGAATTGTTTTTTATTTATGAAGTTTACTTTCATTGCAAAGTCTAGTTAATGAAAGCATTCTTTTTCACATGTAATTTATCTCATAATCTAGCTTGCAATTGCAATTCTTTTCAACACGTCTTTTAATTCTTTTGAAAGTAAATTGGAAACCTTGGTGAAGGAAGCTCTATCTTAGTCAAAGAGCTGGTCTCTTGTCACAGGAATAGAGTGCTCTAAGCCTTGAGGCTTAGAGCACCTCCATAAAGACATAAGTATTTAGTAAAGAAGGTAAAATATACTTTTTCACATAAGTACTGTACATGAACTAGGGAAAGCATATTGCAATAGTAAAAGAATAGGTTGCTTGGTGTAGGAGGAAGATCAATTGGGAAACAGATATTTACAAGGGCCCACTTGTTAAACTGTTAGCCATCTATACTAAAGATAAACATAGTATTTCATTTCATCATTTAAGATTGCTTCCAATTGTGTGAAATTTCATTTACTTGTTTTCCTCGCAAATTATTCTTTTACATTGCAGCACTAGAATCGCTTTGGTGTTGATTGTCTTTAATATTGTAATCTATCTGATTTTTCAACATTTCATTTAGGAAGTAATATTAGGAACAAGAAAATTTCATACCACTTTTGGCATTGCCTATGCTTCGTCTCTAAGTTTATGAAACCCCTAGGTTGATAATTAAGTGTTGAGGAGTTTTCTTTAGTTCAATTCCTACACCCAAGATTTTGGCACCATTATCGGGGAGGCGATTTGAATTAGTAATAATTTTCCATTTTTTTTTAATAGGGGTAAGTCTGTGATTATTTTTTCTACAGTGTGCTTCTATTTGCTTGAAGGAATTTATAAGTTTCCAATTATTTTTAAATTACAATATTTTTATTGGAATTTTGTTTTGTTAATTTTTTGAAATGAATGCCTAAAAGATGTAGGGGTTTGAAGCCCACTAGGGGCCAAAGAAATACTGATAAATCTGAAACCAATTCTGATATCGGGCCTTCTTTTGCAGGCATAAAGTTCAAACAAACCCAGACTCATCATGCAAGAACAATCCACTTGGGCTCTGGCAACAGTGGTCCAGGTGTGACACAACCCACAAAGGGGAAGAAGGGGACTATTAGAACCCATAGTCAACCTTCTCAGCCTGTTGAGAGAAATTCGTGTGGAATAAAAACAATGGTAGATCAGGAAGACCATGCAAAAGGAACTGGTGAAAATCAGGGAAATGAGGAACAGTCCACTTTTGGATTCCCAATTGTGGATCCTGATACACAAGTACAAATGAAGAATATTTCCCCATCAGCTCTTCCTCATTTCTACGGTAAGGTACATGAAGATATAGAATCTTTCCTATTTGAGTTTGATATTTTGTGTAGAAGTTATGATTATTCATCTAATGCCCAGAATTTAAAGTTGTTTCATGCAACTCTCAAGGACGCAACACTTCGTTGGTTCATGGGACTAGGAGGAAACACTATATCTTCTTGGGAACAAATGAAGAGAGTGTTCTTGTCAAAATATCAGGAATATTGTAAGACTAGAGATATTCAAGCTAGAATCTTTACTATTGTGCAAAATGATGATGAGACTCTAGAGGACTACCTGGAGAGATTATTGTACATCCTCCAAAGGTCAAAGCACAATTTTGATCTAAGTACCATTAGAACCTTGTTCTTACATGGGCTTACTGACGATGTTAGGAATAATCTAGATCTATTTGGACAAGGGGATATTGCTCAAAAATCTTTTGATCGAATTTGTGACTTGTGCAGGAAATTCCTGAGGAACTAATATAGATCCGAAAAAGGAATTCATAATAGAAATAAGAAAACCGAATTTACTGATGCTATGATTATTGGATTAGGAAAAAAGATGGAAAATATGAAAATTGAAATAATGAATATTGTTGGTAAACAAATAGACTCTTTTAAGTTTCAGAAAAAACTTGTAGAGGAACAAGAGTCATTGTCTATTTTTTGTCCAAAATGTAGAAGAGACCATCTTTTAAGAGAATGTCCTCTAGATATTAAAGAAACTAGTAAATGTGCAATTTGTACTGAGAACCATGCTATAGAAAAATTTCCCTCCATACCTGGGCTGAAAGATGTACTTGAAGGAGGACAACCTAAAGTCGAATCACTGGATGCTATGGGATAACGAAGAAATTGGCCTCAGGTAAGTGCAAGTATGGTTCCTGAACCTTCACCGCATTTTTTTGGTTATAATGCACATTCATACTCCTATCTTAACAATAGTCACTCTCAACATTGGCAGCATGGGAACCAATATCATTATGGACAACCCTCCCAATCTTGGCAATAAGGATGGAGAGGGCCAAACCATTCATATCATTCACACCATTCCTATCCTGCACCTATGTAGTCATACCCTCCTACATATGCACCTTACCTAATTCCAGAACCATCATTACCTCAGCTGAGTTAGCCAATGCCACCATTGCCTTTACCTCCACTATTTTGACCTTCTCAGCTGCCTACCCAACCTTTACCCAACCCCAATAACAAAGTGGTACAGATGATCCATTCTATGAACCCGCTTTCCTCATCCAGATATCAGTCCATGCCAGTTGGATTCAATGACCTCCAATTGAGATCGGGGAAGATACTAACCTCAGAAAATCAAAAGGAGCCTATGGTGATTATCAACAAGAAAGGTGAGGATGAAACTCATGACCATTCTGAAAAATGTGACAACATCTAGCCTATCCTCGTACCTTCTGAGCCTTTTTCATCTTCCAACTAACCTCCCTATCCAGAGAGGTTAGTTATGGAGAAGAAAGACCCCATTCTTGAGTCTATCATAGCTTTTGAGCTTAGGAACCTTTTCATAAAGGTACCTTTGCTCCAAGTTATTAAAGAGATCCCCATTTGCAAAAAAATCATTAGGGAACTCTATCTCAAGAAGCTAGGAAGGAGAATATTATAACCTCAAACCATTCAATTTGTTGTTAGAGAAGCAGAATTAATGATGCGGTGTATGCACATGGAGAAATATACAAACCTCGGAAACCCTGTTGTCTTTATTCAGATAGGTGATTTCCTTGTCTCCAATGTACTTATAGACCTAGGGTCAGCCATTAATGTTATGACCAAGCAAACCATGGATCAACTTGGATTGGTCCATATTCATCCTACTCCCACTGTGCTTGAACTAGTAGACATATCTAAAATCAAGCCGGAAGGGGTGTTGGATGATGTGGTCATTTCTCTAGACTCTTGGGAATACCCTGCAGACTCCATTGTGCTTCAGCCAAAGAACCCTGTGGGAGGACATCCCTTGATCTTGGGACGACCATGGCTTGCTACAACCGATGCTTATATTGAATGTCATTCTGGTGACATGTATATTTCCCATGGAGATTCCAGGAAGAAGGTCACCTTGTATCCACCCGCTAGATCCATTCAGGAGCTCCGAGACACTTTATGGTTAGACTACAGAAGTGATGAGGAGACTTGTCCTATTTCCTTGATACATTAGAATGTTAAGTTCTCGCAGGGGAATGGGATTCAAGACTTCCTGAATAACCTAGACACCATGCCCAATTTTGAATCATTGAGTCAAAATTTTAGTCTAGATTTTCAGAAAAGATATGATTCTCTGCCGCCCTTGCCACCATATCTAGCGACACCTCTATGTACTCTTGAGCCTGATACCACTTTTGTTGAGATTAGTCTAGGTAAATCCTTCCATATCAGTTAGGTCTTGGATTCTTCCCAGCAAGAGCAGCTTGTGAATTTGTTGTGAAACCATCTTGATGCCTTTGCATGGGGCTATGAAGATATGAAAGACATCCATCCTGAAACTTGTACCCACCATATCTATATTCAGGATGGAGCCCGACCTGTCCAACAACCCCAAAGGTGAATGAACCCAGCTCTAAGAGATGTTGTGAAGGAAGAATTGCAAAAAATCTTAGATGCTGATTTTATTTATCATATTTCTGACAGTTAGTGGGTCTCTCCATTGGTCTTAGTCCAAAAAAAATATGGGAGATGGCGAATTTGTATTGAATACATAGGATTGAACAAATCCACTCTCAAATATAACTTCCCCCTTCCTTTCATCGATCAAGTACTTGATACCCTTGCTGGTAAGAAGTACTTTTCTTTTCTAGATGGCTTTAGTGGGTATAACCAGATATATATTGCACCTGAGGATCAAGACAAAACCACTTTTACATGTCCATGGGGTACATTTTCTTACTGAGTTCTTCCCTTTGGGCTATGTAATGCCCCAACTACCTTTCAAAGGGCGGTCTTGGCCATTTTTGCTGACCTTGAGTGTGTGGAAATATATATGGATGACTTTTCTATGTTTGGTGATTCATTTCAGGAAGCCCTCAAGAATATAGAAAAAGTGCTTCTTCACTGCCAAGAAGCTCATCTCGCCTTGAGTGATAAAAAATGCAGATTAATGTACAAGGAAAGGGTGGTTCTTGGCCATCTTATTTCCAACAAAGGTATCCAGGTTGACCCTACAAAAATAGAAATTATTTTGAGTCTTCCTATACCCAAAACTCAAAGGGAAGTGAGAGGTTTTCTAGGACATGTGGGATACTATAGGATATTCATTGAGAATTTCTCAAGGATAGCTACCCCACTTTTCGACTTTTGGCTAAAGATAGTGAGTTTTCTTGGTCCACAACTTGCCAACAGTCCTTTGAGACATTGAAGGAAAAACTATTCCAGGCACCAGTTTTGAGAAGACCAAACTAGTCCCTGTCATTTCATATTTCCTCTGATGCCTCAGATATTTCTATTGGTGTAGCTTTAGGACAAGAATAAGACAAACAATGTTATGTTATTTATCTCATTAGTAAAAACTTGTCACCTGCTGAACTAAATTATATGGTTACTAAGAAAGAGTTTTTAGCTGTAATTTTTTTCATTAATAAACTCAAACATTATATTACAAGATATGAAGTCTTTGTGCATATTGACCATTCCGTAATAAGATATTTTGATGAATAAACCATTAACTAGCGGTATAGTGATTAGGTGGTTATTATTGTTACAGGAATTTAATATTACCATTATTGGTGGACCAGGAAAATCTAATGTAGTAGAAGATTATCTTTCAAGATTAAATAATCGTAGTGAAGCAATTCCTGTTGATGATGATTTTTCTGACAAACATCCTTTTGTTGTGCCAACAAAATCCCCATGGTTTTCTAACATAGCTAACTATTTAGTCACTGGAAAATTACCACCTCACTTCTCTGCTCTTGAAAAGCAGAATATCATACAAAAAAGTGTTACATATTCTTGGATTCAAGAAGACCTCTTTTACACCGGAGTAGATCTCATTATCCGTATATGTGTAAGAGAAGAAGAAGTGTCTGATATTTTAAAATCTTCCCATGATGAACCTCTCGGGGTTCACTTCGGTGATAAGCGAACTACATACAAAGTGTTACAAGATGGCTATTTTTGGCCCTCCTTGTTTAAGGATGCTAAACAATAATTCAAGCGATGTGATAGTTGTCAGCGAATTGGCCAACCTAATCAAACCAATTAAATTCCTTTATGTCCTCAAGTTATGATTGAGCCTTTTGAAAAACGAGCCACTGATTTTGTAGGACCAATAAATCCAACATCATTAAATAAAAATCGTATTTTGGTTTGTACAGATTTCGTTACAAAATGGGTAGAAGTTAAAGCTGTTTATTTTTCTACTGAAAGAGTTGTTGCTGATTTTCTTTCTACTGAAATATTTACCAGATTTGGTGTGCCTAGAGAAATTGTTTCTGACAATGGACTGCAGTTTATTTCTAATCTGGTATAGGGTGTGATGGAGCAGTACAAAATACGACACAGGAAATCTACACCGTATCACCCACAAGAAAATGGTCAGGTGGAGTCCACAAACAAGGTGATTGAGTCCATCCTCACAAAGATAGTAAATATTCACAGAAAGGATTGGGCTGACAAATTACTGGAAGCATTGTGGGCATATCGAACCACTTGGAGGTACAACACAGGACACAAACCATATGAAATGGTGTACGGGAAACAAGTCCTCTTGCTAATAGAATTCCATATCAAGACTTCCAGGACTATGGTCCAATTAGGGCTAGATCTCTCTGAAGCACAACAACAATGTCTTCTACATTTGAATGAGTTAGATGAATTCCAAAGGGATGATGTTCAACAAAACATCTTGGTTCAACAACAACACAAGAAGTGGCATGACAAATCCATCCAGAAGAAGCAATTCCAACTAGGTGATTGGGTTCTCCTTTACAATTCTAGATTCAAATGTTTTAAAGGGAAATTCCATACACGTTGGATGGGACCCTATGAGGTGGTAAAAGTGTTTAAAAATGGAGCAGTAGATATTAAAACTATTGATGGATGGAATTCTTTGTTCCTGGTAAATGGGCATAGATTGAAGGTATAATTTCAACCCCTTACTAAACGAGATTTTATGCAGCAAGTCCAACAATAATCTGAAAAGGAGTTGGTAGGTGGTAACACCAACCTGTTGAAGATTTGATTCTTTCTTTTCCTCATTAGAAAAAAATAATAATAAAAAGAAAAAAATGACAAAAAAAATCCCTATAATTATGAAAATCATTTGACTGACATGATTGCAGAAGGATCAACCTAAAAACGAAATGCTAGTAGGAAGATCGAAATTTCGATAAAAAGGGATTGTTACTTAATTTTTAGATATGCTGGCTTCCACCAAGAAGAAGCGGGTTCAAGGAACCCAGCCCTTACCCATGTTTGGGGTAACTAGAATGGAAATTTTTATCCAAGTAAACGCTTAATTCCTACTGCAATTACTTTTTCTAACACCAGTGCAGGCAGACCTTGAAGATTAAATTTTACCTTTCTTCTATTTTCTCATTTCGTAATCCCCACTATATTTCTTTTTTTAAATCCCCAATGAATTACCCTCCTCTTTCTTCTAAAGAAAACTACCCTTAACCGATCTCATAAAATCCCTTTATTTCCCTTGAATTTATTCCACATCCCATTCTCGTTTATCCCCCTTGGTGATGTTTTTCTTGGAATCCTTGTAGTAATGTTCCTTCCCATTATGAAAATCATCCCTTTCCCACTTCTTTATTCCCTCATAAATTGTTTTCATAATTTTATGCAGTCAATCTAGAAGGCATGCTCATGAAAGACCAAAGGATGGTGAATAAAACTTTCCTTGTATATTGAGGAAAAAATATTTTTCCACCTACAGGATTGTGTTCTATCAAAATTTTATTTTGGTAAAATTCTTGCTGCAAGATGCGCAATGAAAGTACTTAGTGCAAGCATGATGCAGTGCAAGAAGTCGGTTCAATCATGATGCATTGCAAGTAGGATCAGTGCAGGATTGCGACCGACTGTGGAAGCAAGTGTAAAACAAATTTCACATATTGTAGGAGCATCTTATGAAGAATGTTTATGGAATTTTATTACTCTGTACATGAGTGATTCCTGCACTGATAGATCATAGCATTATATATTTTAATTGATACTTTGTTTTATCATTTATTGACTTAGGAAATTTTTTAAACTATAAGATATATTAGGTTCTGAAATCTAATTTTTTTAATGGGTACTGAGATAATTCTTAATTGAATTATGAGGTAGAGTGTGGGATAGGACAGATTCAATGGATTTGACATCGCTGTGGTGCTAGAGTTTGTGAAGACATTTGAAGGAGGTCAAACTAGGATCGACTCATTAGAATTCGATGTCTTGGAGGAGTCCATTGCATGAGCTACAAGCTTGCCAACTATAGGAGAGCAGTGGTTCAAAAAGGAGCAACTTGAAAATAAAGGATGGTATTGGTTTGTGAGTGACAAAAATATTAAAGTTAACTGGAAGAATGGGCTTCTGCAGAGTGCCATGCTTGGAAAATGGTGAGACCTTGCGTACATACTACATAAATTATGACCTACGAGGGATGTTACACATTAGCATTCGTGTACCATATGAGGTTGTTGTTGCACTTTGAGTTGGGGAAACTTATTAATTTTCCTTACTACCTGCTCAAAAGTCTCGAGAAAATGGAAAAAGGTGTGAAGAGTGGGAATGCAAGCCAAGTCATATATAAGCTATATCATCATGGGATTATCACAATCCTCGTCAAGAAAGTGCTGGAAGAGAAGGGAATGACCTGGAAGGCATTCCTGAAAGATTTTTCGGTGAGGAGTGTAGGGAAGTCTGCTGGTATGAGTACAAGCAAGAAAGGAAGGCAGAGACACCGTCCCTTGCCAAGCAAAAGGGTAAAAGCACACTGGTGCAAGCAGAAAAGAAGTCTATAGAAGACACTCCACCCTCAGCAAAGAAAAGAAAAATTAGAACTTCGATAAGGAAGAAGACTGTCTCTTGAGGGACGAATTAGTATCAGTCAATATCTTTGATTGTGATTGATGAATCACCTCAAGTTTTACCTAAAGACCATAATCTTTCAGTGCTTGTAGATGCAGCAACCCACACCATGGTAAACAAAGAGATCGTGGAAAAGGAAGATGACATATTGTTGTCTACCCTTGTTCACAAATTAAGAACGAAGAAGATGACACCAAGTGCAGAAGAAGTCTAGGTAGAGGGTCATGAGGATGATGAGGCATAGGACATGGAGACCCTCGACAATTTCGATGAACAGGACATTGAAACCCTCAATGTTTTTGATGAATAGGGTATTGAAGCCCCTGCTGGTTTAAATGAACAGGGTATTGAATCCCCTAAAGAATTGGAAGAACAGGGAATTAAAAACCCTATGGAATTAAGTGCGCAAGGAACTAAAACCCTTGGCACAAAAGCTATGGAGAGCACCAAAACCATTGGTGATAAGGACACCCTGAGTGTAGAAACTTTTGGCGATGTCATAATGAAGGCATTGGACGGCCTTAATCTCGAAAATGATGGGACTTGCTTGGAGTCCATTGCAGAGAAGGTATTTACACCAGAGGATCTAAGCACAGATCCCTCTACCCTCTACCTCAACAACTGAATAGTGGAATTAGAGCAGCAAGTTCATGACCTAGAGGCTTTGAACCAGGTCATGAAGGAGAAAAATTGGCAAAAGCAAGGCGAGGTAGAGCTGCTCGCAGAAGTCAAGAAGCAGAAATAGCAAGTGAAAGTATGGAAGTATCGGGCTTCCAAGTGCTACAAATGCCTCAAGAAGGTGACTAATCAGCTGAAAGGAGACCGAGGTAAAAAGCCAAAGGTAGTGAAAGCAGGGATAAGTATTGAAGTATAGGATTGAGAGTTGGCCACCCATTTTTGAAGATTTTTTGTAGAAGGTAAAATGTTGTGTGAGGACACACAACAGCTTAGGGATGGGAGGATGTTGGTGTCCCAAATTGCTCTATTTTCCCATAAGCCTTAACCTCTATTTTATCTCTATTTAACCCTCTCATTCCTACACTACTCCAAGATAATCATCTATTCCTACATATACTTCATATTTCATAATTAAGATTTATTAAGTGCTTTATTAATTACTTTGCATAGATTTCATACCTTTTAGTATCTCTTGTAACTTAAGTTTAACTTTCCTAAAAGTAATTGAAAAAATAAGTGTTAATCATTATTTAGCGTGATCAGTACAGGCATATTCCTACACCGCCAATGTGTTTCTCCGTGATCTCTGTGATATTCCATGCAGGCATTTTTGATCCACGACTCCTAGTTTAGTTGTGGATTATCTAAGGATGGACATTGGTGGTGTATAGTCAAGGATGCTTTCTAGGAATATGGTCTACGGCCAGTGAAGTTCATGCCTTATTATAACCATCAGCCGGTTTTGCAATGTTGTTTGTTAGTCCGTTTGGCCAAAAGGCTTGAATAGGAAATGACTATAATTAGTAGAATATGGCTAAGGCCGAGAGACTGTATATAATGTAGACCGTAGGTAGAGCCAAGCTAGTGATCTCTGAGTTGTAATTTCTTTTACTTTGTAATTTTGTATCACCCTCGGTTTTGGGTTGGACTCGCATTATCATGTATATTTTTTGAATAAATTAATACAAGAAACGTGCCATGTTTTCTTCACTCTGTGTTTAATTTTTATTTCATGTGTGATTAAGTGTTGAACCGTTTCATTTCCTAAACGGGAAATGAGCTAGTTGACTAGGGCCTAGCCAAACGATCTCATTTACCCTTGTGCTTTTGCCACTTAAAAAGTTTGTGTGAACATTTATTCATTTGTAGTTGTGTGGCTTGGATTTCTCTTATGTTTATTTCTGAAGTTCTGAGTTAAATTCATTTCATAGTCAAGCGTGAATGGATTTGTAGTTTGGAAGTTTAATTAAGTTTATTTCTTTCTTGAAATTTATTTCCTACAATTACTTTCTTGCAATTTTCTTCCTGCAATTTTTTCCTTGCAATTTCTATCTTAGTTTGCTTCCTCTCGGGTCATGCACGAAGATTATTCCTGTACCAGTGCATGTAGTTTCCTGCATTCCGGTTTTACTTTACAACGAGTGTTATGTTCCTTTTCCTGCTTATAATTTCATTTATTCCTGCAAGCAATCATATTTTCAAGTCAAGTAATGATTCTCAATGTTAAGAATTATACTTCTGAAGGATTTTTACATGAATTAAGAAATAACGCTATTACAAACACCATACTTTATACTTGCAGTTTATGACTTAAGAAAAAGGAACAAAAAGGTTATAAGGGAATTGCCGAAAGTTAGTTGATGCATAAAAATTACTTTGACTGTTGCTTGATTATTTCAAAATGTTTTTGCTTTATGATGTTTACTTTCATTACAGAGTTCAGTTAATTAAAGCATTCTTTTTCACGTGTAATTTATCTTAGAATCTAGCTTGCAATTGCAATTCTTTTCAACACGTCTTTTAATTCTTTCAAACGTAAATTGGAAACTTTGGTGAAGGAAGCTCTGTCTTGGTGCAAGAGATGGTCTCTTGTCACATGAATAGAGTGCTCTAAGCCTTGAGGCTTAGGGCACCTCCATAAATACATAAGTCTTCAGTAAAGAAGGTAAAATATACATTTTCACATAAGTACTATTCCTGAACTAGTGCAAGCAGATTGCAATAGTAAAAGAACAGGTTGCTTGGTGTAGAAGGAAGATCAATTGGGAAACAGATCTTTGCAAGGGCCCACTTGTTAAACTATTAGCCATCTATACTAAAGATAAACATAGTATTTTATTTCAGCATTTAAGATTGCTTCCAGTTGTGTGAAAGTTCCTTTACTTGATTTCCTCGCAAATTATTCTTTTACATTCCAGCACTAGAATTTCTTTGGTGTTGATTGTCTTTAAGATTGTTTTCTGTCTGATTCTGCAACATTTCATTTAAGAAGTAGGATTAGGAATATGAAAAGTTCATACCACTTCTGGCATTTCCTGTGCTTCGTCTCTAAGTTTACGAAACGCCTGGGTTGATAATTAAGTGTTGAGGAGTTTCCTTCAGTGCAATTCCTGCACCCAATAACAATTGGGCGATGTTTTTAGGATGACCCTTCCATATCCAAAAAAATTAAACTACAATCAATAGAAGAAAGAGGTAGGGACAAAGGAGAGGTACGTGGGGAGAGAACCAATGGTCTGGAGATGCACTCGTCATTCTTGTCAATCTCAGCAGAGGTTTTCAAGGTTGGTCATGTGTCAAAAGTAGTAGTCGTCTATATGGCAGGAGCCAAGGAGGTAGTATATGTGCCTATAGTAGGTCTAGCTTACTAAGTCTTGGGTGGAAGAGGGTCCACTATTTCTCTTACTCCATCCTCATCAACCCCTATTATCTTTGTATGAGAGGAGAAAGAATCTCCATGTTTCTTGTGAAACCCCAACTTACATTCATAATCAATATGGTGATACTTATGACATCTTCTGCACTTATAGGATATACCTTCATAACTGAGAAATTATACATAAGTTGTGCCCAATTGTGTGATCACAGTCTCACTCCAAAGACCATCTTATATGTCTTTAGAGAAGTTTTGAGGCCTAGAATGGGTGTCAAAATAAAAATATACAACCAAAATCAACTTTATAAGGACCAACAGGATTCAAGATGATGATTTCAACCATGGGGGATGATTCGCCATTTTTGGAGTAAAAAGATTAAAAAAAATAAAAATATTTTTTCAACTTGTATTTTCAACTTATCTCCCTATGTTTTTACTCAAATTTAAAGTGCGATAAATCATTGGATGTGAAATTTAATCCTCGTCCAAGGAGTACCCATGTTTCATACGTTCGATAGACTATGCTGATGGGCCACCAAATTAGACATAAGTTAAGGTCCATTTGACCATCCTTCAGCCCATTAAACTTCTCCTTTTTTCATTAGATGACATATTTTTAGCTTTAATATGTTCATTAGGAAGGTTTAGAGATAATTGCATATTTGTGCCGAATATTATTTACTTTTCTAGAATATTGTGATAATATTGGGCATATTATGAAGATTTGGAGGATGAGATAATCTAGGGACTTTCTCCCTGCTACAGGAGGAGCAAGATTGGCTAATAAATGAACAAGATATTATGAAATTATTTCATAAATTCAAAGAATCGGATTTCAGCCCTACCCTCCTTTTCTATTTTTTTTAAATTCTGTTAATAATTTTTTTTTAAGTTTTTCAAGGTTGAAATATGATTCTCATAATGCCCCACCCTCCAATTTTTTTTTAAGCTTTTTCAATATTTTTTCTTTTTTAAGATTTTATTATTAATGTTCTAAAAATTTTAATTAATTATGGTTTTTTTTTTAATGTTTATATATATATATATATATATATATATATATATATATATATATATATATATATATATATATATAGATATAAAGTTTAATTTTAATAGTTTTTAATTTTTTGCTAGTTTGTTTTTATTTTTGTTTTTAAATTATTTAAAATTCTTTAAAATTTTTTGTTTAATTTTCTAGTTAGTTTTTTTTTTCAAGGTTTGTTTTTAATCTTTTTTTTTAGTTTTTTCTTTAATAGTTTTTTAAAGTTGTTGTTTTTTTATTTATTTATTTTTATATTTAAAAAAAAAATCAAATTTTTATCGTTTCCAAGAAAAAAAAGTTACATTTCTTTTTTGTGCTTTTTTGAAAACATCTTTATATTTATATATATATATATATATCTATATATATCTATATATATATATATATATATATATATATATATATATATATATATATATATATATATATATATATATATTATTATTATTTTTAATTCTTATGTTAATTTGTTTTTCTTTTCTAAGATGTTTATGATTGATTTTTTTTTTGTCTTGATTCTTTGTATTTTTCTAATTTTATGTTTTTTTAAATATATATTTTTATTTACTTTTTGTTATTTTTAATTTTATTTTTTTTCATTGTTTTCATTATTCTTTTGAAATTTTAATTTTTTTCGAAGTCATGATAAAATCTTTGACGCCATTTTTTCAAAATTTTGAAAAATTATCCTAAAAAAAACAGACGTTATTTCAACATCAACACTATTTGTTTTCAAGGTGGTTTTTGCACAAAAAATTGGTTCACTGCCATTTTTAAAACATGTTGAAAATTTACCCTAGAAAAAAAAGTGTTGTTCCAGCGTCAACGCCTTTCATTTTTGAGTTGATTTTTCATGTTTTAGACGGATTTTTTTTACTAGAGTTCTCGTTTTGAGTTTATAGTTCCCATTTCAAAGTTTACATTGTTCAACATTCCGCATTCTGCAATTAGAGTATTTATTTACATTCTACAAGTAGACTAATGTTTCCATTTTTTAAATTAGGTTAGTGTTTGATTTCATGATATTCACTTCATTGCATGAGATCAATGAAAGAATGACACATTACATGTTGCACATACAGTGTCGACACCTCTTAAGTTTGTACAAACCCCAGGTTGATAATTTAAGTTGGTAGCATTGGGAGTTGCAACATTCTTGTTACAATATTAGGGTTCATCACCTTTTGGTGTCGTTGCCAAAGAAGTGTCAAAGTATGCATTGTTTTCTTCCCTAGTTGATTAATTTGTTTTACTTTCTCCAAAAAGACACAAAAGTTACATTAGGCATATTTCATTTCAAAAATAAAAAATTGCATTGCATTATTGTTTTCATCCAAAAAATCATAAAAAAAAAAACAATACCACACCCCCCACTTAATCATGTGGTTTAGTAAAAGCCACATCAGAATCTACTTTTGCATGTAGAAGAAGAGGAGGTGATAGAGAAGACAGGAGAAATGGATGGAGATGATGACAATGAGGAAGTTCCTATAGGATTTCCCATTCAAGATATTGATAACAGTGTTCATATGAAGAACATCACTCCATAATTCCTTTCGAACTTCCATGGTATGGGGTCTGAGGATCCGAAAACCTTTCTCTTTGAAGTAGAAATCCTTTGTAGATCTTATGGTGACTTATTAAACAATCAAAAATTGAGATTATTTCCAGCAACATTAAAGGATAAAGCTCTTAAATGGTTCATAAGTTTAGGGACTAATTCAATAAGATCATGGAATGATATGCAAAATATATTTATAAAAAAAATATAAAAATCATTATCTTAAAGAAGAAATATTTAGAATGGCTCTAAAAGAAGATGAGAGGCTTGAGGATCTAATAGAGAGATTCATGTATAATTTTAAGAGGCAAAATTGCATCATTTAAGATTTGACAAACTAAAAACCCTCTTACTTAGAGCAATTAGAGATGAGTGGATTGAACTCATTGATATCATGAGTAGAGTAGATGTATAACAAATCTCATTTGAAGAAATTTGTGAAACATGCAAGTGCATATCAAGAGGAAGGGCAAGAGTAAGTAAATCAAAATCAAGATTGGTAAGTCAAGTTGAACCTAGAAATTTGCTTGAAAACTTTAAAACATAAATTCTTAGCAATCTAAGTGAATGAGTAGAAATGTTAAGAATTCAAGAGGAGAAAAAAGAAGATGTTGATATTTTTGTGTCTCATGCAGAATCATAAGTTATTAAATATTTCCCATCATTACCAAGGTTGAAGGAAGTTTACCAAGATGACAATGGAGTAATTCAATCACCAAATAAGTTATGTTATGTAGCTCAAAGAAGACCATGGCAGCCTAGTCAACCTGGTATGATGCAAGAACCTAATTCACAATTTCAAGATTATGCATATCCATCTCAAAGTAATTGGAACACATTTTTTCCTTGGAAACCTTGGCTATCTCAACCCAAAAACAACTTTGGAAACAAGGTTGGAAAGGAACTTAGGGGAGAAATCCACAATATCCTCAATATTTTCCCCTATATCCTCCATACCCAAATCCATCTTATCCATACCACCCTTCTCCACCTCAACCACAACTCAACCATATCCATCTCAAATATATACTCCCACTCAACTACAGGTACCACCATTTCCAAACCTAACCAATGAAGTAACTTAGCCCACTTACAATGTTGGGGTACAACACTTCCAAACAACACCTCTTGATGTGAATGGTATTCACCTTAGATAAAGAAGTATATTTCAACAAAGATATTTTCTTGTTCCCATTGAAGAACAACATCCAGAGAAGACTAAGGAATCATGGACCACATTTAATGAAGAGCAACAATTAGAGCCTAAGAATGAAGAATTTATGTTATGCTATCTATGTGATCAAAAGACTAATAAGAAAAAAGAAGAATATTTGAATTTCATGGTAGAAGAGGACACAGAAAGAGATCTAAATGTGCAAGTGGACCAAGGGCATCACAACTGTATTAAAATACGGTTTCAGACAATCATTAAGTTGCAACAACAAACTCTTCTTCAACAATTCTTGATGTCATCTCAATCAAATCAATTTGCCTCTTACATTTAGGTACATGTCAAAGCATATATTTTGAGCCTACACATGAGTTTATCTATCATTTTTATGTGCACATGGATCCATTGGATGTATTCCTGCACTTGAAAGAGATTTTGTTTTTCAAGTAGAGTAGGATAGGAAAAAAGAAAAAAAATGGAAAAAGAGATAAAAAAGAAAAAGAATAAAATCTCAGGTGAAAACCTATTTTGAAGTGATTGAGATTGGATCACTGATTGAAAACCTACTTGAGGTAGTTAATGGGTTGGAAAGTAAAAAAAGAAAAAAAATAAGGAAAAGATCCTAGGTGAAAACCTCCATTGAGGTGCCTAGGAAGACCTACTAGTTGAAAACTTCATTGAGGCAACTAATAAGCCTTGAGAAAAAGAAAAATAAAAAATAAAAAGTTGAAAAGGAAAAAAAATATTTTCTCCATGTATCTATCTCTGATGAATGTAGGTGCTCTTCAACCTTTGCAAGTAAGAAGAACAAGTTAGCAGCAAAAAAAGAAAAAAAATATCAAAACCTACTCAAAGAAAGTAAAACTTGGGCTTTCTTCTCCTTTTCTCAGAAGCTCCAACACGACCAAGGCCATGTCAATCCATCACCCTCACCCATTTTTAATATCCACACACTATATCCATATCTTTTCCATTCATTTTCCTCATTGTCCTAAAATGCTATAGGATGGTTTTGTTTTGCTACAGGAGGCCAAAATACACAGGGCATATTTTTTTTATCAATTCTAAAAAAACATGCATCCATTGGCCAAGTCATTTCACGTGGAGATGCTTATGGATTATGGTAACATTCTCAAGTAATTTCAGCAAATTCCAATGCACACTTTTTGAGAAAATTTCCTCCATCACCTACATCCATTTCTATTTTTTCTCGATATTCATGCATATGTTGGACGAGATTTTTTTGTGGAGATGCATAAGGATGATGGAAACATGCTCACCAAATTTCAGGGAAATCCAATCTTGGATTGTACAAGAGCATGGAAATATTCATCTTGAATCTAGCTTGCATATAATTTGAAAGGATTGGGGGGCTTCCTTGTTTGACTTCTAATTTCCAGGAAAATAAGGGAGTGATTAGAGTTGCCCCCTTCCCCAATCCATTGTTGAATGAGTAGTATTGATTTCAGTAAAGTTTCATCTAAGAGAAAGAGACCAAGTCACTTAGCCACTGTATCCAATCCCCTCTCATTGTTCCTCCAAGTGAGCTTAAGCTTTAGGGGAGAAATATCAATGAGATTATGGTTCAGTAGAAGAGTGTTAAAGAAAACAAAATTTGGGTCAGTATGAGCCTTGGGTCCCTAGCTTTCAGAATTCCGTAATGAGAAACTAAGATCTTCACCAATGATCATATTACCTTCCATGAATTTTTTTTATGTCCTAGAGCTTCCTAGAAAGGAAAGGGCCATAAACATTGAGAATCAAGACATCCCTATCTAGCTTCATAGATAAAAAAGAGAAACCCAGTATAAATTCCATACCACATGAGTTGTTCTCTTTAATCAATTGATGGTTCCATCCAATCACTAAACCAATTGATCAAACATGCATATCCAAACAAATGAACTCCCAACCAGGGGAAAGTTTGCATAAACATAACCTTATCACTTCCCCCTCCCCCATAGTTTCCTAAAGGAGTATGATGGAAACATTATTTACTTTTACTAACCTATAGAGAGCATGTTGTTTGGAAGGGTTGGCTAGGCCTCAACATTGAGGAAGAGAATAATCATTGTATAATCCTTATGTGGGCTTGAATTGCTCTATGTTCCACAATCATGGATTGTTGTCCTGAGGTATTTTTATGTCTTAAGCCTTCGAAGGGTTATGGCCCAACCCCTATAAGAAAGAGAATTAGAGGAGGAGGAGGCCCCAGGTCTGAAATTATAATAAGGTTGAGCATTCTCAAATCATGAATAGGTGTCCTCATGAGAGGAAATAATAGAAGAGGGATCCACTCTTTAAGTGTACATGATAGGAAAATGTAAGGGTTTAGGATGCATTCTATACGTAGGGACGATCAACATGGTCACAAAGGTCACAACTGGGTCAGGCTTTGAGGATAACCCTTCCATATCCAAAAAAAATAAACTACAATCAATTGAAAAAAGAGATAGCGACAAAGGAGAGGTACCTGGGGAGAGAACCAATGGTCTGGAGATTCCCTCATCATGCTTGTGAATTTTAGCAGAGGTTTTCAAGGTTGGTCATGTATCTGAAGTAGTAGTCACCTATCGGGAAGGAGCAAAGGAGGTAGTATATGTGCCTATAGTAGATCTAACTTACTGAGTCTTGGGTGGAAGAGGGTCCACTATTTCTCTTACTCCATCTCCATTAACGCCTATTATCTTTGTAGGAGAGGGGAAAGCATCTCCATGTTTCTTGTGAAACCTCAACTTAAATTTAGAAACAATATGATGACAAGTATGAAACCTTCTGTACTTATAGGATATACCTTCTTAATTGAGAAATTGTACACAAGTTGTGCCCAAATGTGTGATCACTGTCTCACTCCAAAGACCATCTCGTTTGTCATTGGAGAAATTTTAAGGTCTAAAATGGGCCTCAAAACAAAAATATACAACCAAAATAAACTTTATAAGGACCAACAGGATTCAAGATAATGATTTCAACCATGGGGGTGATTCGCCATTTTTGGAGTAAAAAAAAAAAAAAAAAAACTACTTTTCAACTTGTATTCTCAACTTATCTCCTTATGCTTTTAGTCAAATTTAAAGTGGGAGAAATGATTGGATGTGAAATTTAATTCCTTTCCCAAGGAGTACCCATGTTGTATACTTTCGTTACCCTGCTACTAGGCCTCCAAATTAGACATAAATTAAGGCCCATCTAAACATCCTTCAACACATTAAACCTCTTTTTTTCATTATATTACATATTTTTAACTTTAATATGTTCATTAGGAATGTTTAGACATAATTGCATATTTGTGTCTAATATTATTTATTTTTGTAGAATATTGTGAGAATATTGGGCATATTATGAAGATTTGGAGGGTGAGACAATCTAGGGACTAGTTCCCTGATATGAGAGGATCAATATTGGATAATAAACGAACAAGGTATTATTAAATTATTGTACAAATTATGGAGCTCCAGTAACTAAGAAAATCTAGGAATGTGTTCCATGTCATAAATTCCTGGTGTTGGGAACCAGATCCACTCTTTAAGGAATTTTGGAGGGGAAATATTCCTCCTTTCAAGGAGAATGCTTCCCCATCAATTTTTATAAGTAAAAATTCGAATTTTCCTCTAGGGGCATGTATTTCCTAGTCTTCTTGTGCAAAAAACTTATTCCTTAACAACTCCACTTTCATTTCTATAAGGGATGTACTTGGATTGATTCAAATGATGAAGTTTAGTGCCATTTTTAGCTTCTAAAAACTTGGCTTCCTTCATAGGAGTTTTATTTTCCTTGGTCGTGGTGATCCCAAGAGCCTTAGAGCCCTATTGTATAATTTATTTATGTCCTTTGAATGTCTCTTTCACTTGCATCTATTATTTCTGCATTTACTATTCATGTTTCTTTTGTTGTCTGTTACATTGGTTAAATTATTGAAGTGAGTTTTTTTGTAGGTTATTTATGGATTCCAAATTATGATGCATCCTTAGAACATCTTTGAAAAATCATATTCATCATTGAGCTACTTGGATTGTGTTACTAGTTCATGAATCTAGAATTTCTGGAAGTCCCTTGTAGCAAAATAGTAGTAATTTTATGCTACTTTTTAGAACGTTTTAATGAGTTTCATTTAAGTTGATTCCACTTGAATTGGGTCATAAAACATTCTATTTAATAACAAATTTTACCCCATATAATTTTCACTTGATAAGGTTAGGCATTTGGTAGGTTAACTAGCTCACTAGTTCTTGAATTTCCAGTTTTTAATGTAGCATTTTCTTCTTTTTTTTAGCATTTATTAACGGGGGCATTTTGGACTTATTCCACTTTTAATGGAGTCCTAATATGTAATAAAAATTCCCATCCCATTTTCATTTTATTTACTTAGGCATTCGGCAAGTTATCTCCTCTTGTAGAAAAATAGGACCTCATGTAGCAACTCTTTTAGCACTCATGTAGGACGTGTAAACTTGACCATTTTGCTCCAAAAGCTTGGTTTTTTTTCTCTTAAGCTTGAATAATGAACCCTAGGCTCTGAATCCATGATTTAGGAAGACCAAAGACCACTCTAGACCCACCTTTCCTTCACTTCAAGTACAAATCTACAATTTGAATTAGAAGACAAATTTCCACATTTGAATAACAATCAATGTTTTCTTATGAAATGTGCATGGATTCTATTACTAAAGCTAAGTTTCCTTTAACAAAGTGATAAAAAGTGTGATTCATAAATTCAAAGTAGATTAGACTTGGCTCTTGAATTCATGCTTCCTTAAGGTTTCAGTTACAACAATTATTGTTGAAAAGATCAAATTTTATTTTTCAAAACAACATTCCACATTTTGCAATTAGAGTATTAATTTACATTCTACAAGTGGACTAATATTTCCATTTTTTATATTAGGTTAGTGTTTGATTTCATGATATTCAATTCATTGCATCAGATCAACAAAACAAGGACACATTACATGTTGCACATATAGTTCTAACACCTCTTAAGTTTGTACAAACCCCAGTTTGATAATTTAAGTTGGTGGCTTTAGGAGTTGCAGTGTTCCTATTGCAATACTAGGGCTCATCACTTTTTGGTATTGTTTCTAGGGAGGTGTCAAAGTATACATTTTTTCTTCCCTAGTTGATTCATTTCTTCTACTCTCTGCAAAAACACACAAAAATTACATCATGCATCTTTCATTTCAAAAATAGAAAATTGCATTGCATTAGTGCTTTCATTCAAAAAATCATAAAAACAAAAAAAAAAATCAATACCTAACCCCCCACTTAATTAAGTGCTTTAGTAAGAGCCACATTAGTGTCCACTTTTTCACATAGAAGAAGATGAGATGACAAAGAAGGTAGGAGAAATTGATGGAGATGATCACAATGAGGAAGATCCTATTGGACTTCCCATTCAAGATATTGATAGCAGTGTTCATATGAAGAACATCCCTCCATCTTTCCTTCCCAAGTTCCATGATATGAAGTCAGAGGATCTGAAAAACTTTCTCTTTGAATTTGAAATCCTTTGTAGATCTTATGGTTACTTATTAAACACTCAAAAATTGAGATTGTTTACAGAAACATTAAAGGATAGAGCTCTTAAATGGTTCATGAGTTTAGGGACTAATTCAATAAGATCATGGAATGGTATGCAAAAATATATTTATAGAAAAATATAATGATCATGATTTTAAAGAATAAATATTTATAATGACTCAAAAAGAAGATGAGAGACTTGAGGATCTAATAGAGAGATTTATGTATAATGTTAAGAGGGGAAAATTGCATCATTTAGGATTTGATACACTAAAAACCCTCTTACTTAGAATAATTAAGGATGAGTGAATTGATCTCATTGATCTCATGAGTAGAGGTGATGTATACCAATTATCATTTGAAGAAATTTTTTAAACATGCAAGTGCATATCAAGAGGAAGGGAAAGAGTAAATAAATCAACATCAAGATTGGTAAGTCAAGTTGAACTTGGAAATTTTCTTGATAAATTTAAAACAAAAATTCTTAGAAATCTAAGTGAACAAGTAGAAACATTAAGAATTCAAGATAAGAAAAATCAAGATCTTGATATTTCTATTTTCCATGCAAAATCACATGCAATTAAATCTTTCCCATCATTACCAAGGTTGCAAGAAGTTTACCAAGAGGAAAATGGAGCAAGTCAATCACCAAAGAAGTTATGTTATGTAGCTCCAAGAATACCATGGCAGCCTATTCAACCTAGTATGATGCAAGAACGCAATTCACAATTTCAAGCTTATGCACATCCATCTCAAAGTAATTGGAACACACTTTTTCCTTAGAAACCTTGGTAATATCAACCCAAAACCAATCTTGGCAACAAAGTTGGAAATGAACTTATGGGAGAAATCCACAATATCCTCAATAATTTCCCTAATATACTCCATACCCAACTCCATGATATCCCTACCTTCCTCCTCCACTAGTGACCACAACCTCAACCACAAATTCCATCTCAAATATCCACTCCCACTCAACTACATGTACCATCATTTCCAAACCCAAACAATGAAGTAACTCAACCCACTTACAATGTTCGGGTATGACACTTCCAAACAATACCTCTTGATGTGAATGGTATTCACCTTAGATAAAGAACTATATTACAACAAATATATTTTATTGATTCCATTAAAGAACAACATCTAGAGAAGACCAAGGAATCATGGACCACATTTAATGAAGAGAAACCATTGGAGCCTAAGAATGAAGAATTTATGTTGTTCTCTTTATGTGATCAAAAGACTAATCAGAAGAATGAAGAATATTTGAATGTCATGGTAGAACAGGACACAAAAAGAGATCTAAATGTGCAAGTGAACCAGGAGCATCACAATTATATTGAAATGTGGTTTCATACAAACATTAAGTTGCAGCAACACACTCTTCTTCAACAATTCTTGATCTCATCTTAGTCAATTCTTTTGGCCTCCTACATTCAGGTACATGTTAAAGCATATATTTTGATCCTACACATGAGTTTATTTGTAATTTTGATGTGCACATGGATCCATTGGAAGTATTCCTGCACTTGAAAGAGATTCTATTTTTTAAAGTAGAGTAGGATAGGAAAAAGGAAATAAAAAATGGAAAAAGAGAGAAGAAAGAGAAAGAATAAAATCTTAGGTGAAAACCTCTTTTGAGGTTCTTGAGATTGGCTCACTGATTGAAAACCTCCTTGAGGCAGTTAGTGGATTGGAAAAGATCCTAGATGAAAACCTCCTTTAAGGTGCCTATGTAGACCTACTAATTCAAAACCTCATTGAGGAAACTAATAGACCTTGAGAAAAAATAAAAATAAGAAAGGAAAAGGAAAAGGAAAAAATATTTTCTCCATGTATCTCTCTCTAATGAATGCAGGTGCTCTCCAACCTGTCCAAGCAATAAGAACAAATTTGCACCAAAAAAAGAAAAAAATGATCAAAAACATACTCAAAGAAAGTCAAACTTAGGCTTTCTCCTCCTTTTCTCAGATGCTCCAACATGACCAAGGCCATGTCAATCATAACCCTCATCCATTTCCAACATCCACCCATCATTTCCAATATTTTCCCATTCATTTTCCTCATTGTCTTAAAATGCTATAGGATGGTTTTTTTTTGCTACAAGAGGCCAAAATACATAGGAAAAATTTTGTTTTTACCATATCTCGAAAATCGTGCATTCATTGGCCAAGTTGTTTCATGTGGAGATGCATATAGATTATGGTAACATGATCAAGTAATTTTAGGAAATTCTAGTGTACATTTTTTGAGAAAATTTCGTCCATCAGCTACATCCATATCTATTTTTTCTCGAGATTCATGCATCTGTTGGACGAGATTTTTTTTGTGGAGATGCATAAGGATGATTGAAACATTCTCAACAAATTTAAGTTCAATCCAATCTACCATTTGATAGATATGGATAAAATAAGTCTACTATAGGAGATTGTCCTGAAATTCTATAGGAGAAACCAGAAGTGCCACAGGAGGAAAATCTGATTGGAAAAGGGGCCAAAAGGGACATGTCTTGTCTAATAAATTTTAAGAGAGTTCCACATATATCACCTTCATAAATCATCCACTCCATCTAGGCAAGAGTCATCTTCAAATACCACTCTACCTTACATAAAAGAAATTAGAAAATGCTCTCTCATCTCATTTTCCACCACCTACACCACCTCTTGATGATTTTAAACTTGTCCTTATACCTCCTATGACTTGTCATCAATCCCTCATGTAGTAATGAGGTCTTGAATAGGAATTAAATGACTGCTATAGGAATAGGATTCCTCTTGTAGCAACCTATATAGTTACAACAAAACTCAACATCAATTGTTTTCACCCACAGAGCAGAAGATCCAGCCACCTTGAGCATCATGAAGCCACCTTTGAAGGGACACATCCTCCTTAGGAAGAATTCCATCCACTCCAACAGCAACAGATGGGACACTAGGAAGAAACTTTCACACACAACAATTTTATCAGTCAAATAATCATCAAGCTAGGAAGACCTATGTAGAAGCAAACAGTGGAAACCAACGCATTCAAGATAATCGTAATATGAAGTCCATCTCTAGCATGCAATCATCTCCAGAAAATCAACATCACATTTAGGTACAAGTATGCTATATTCTTCACCTCTTCTCGTAAGTGTGTTATGGTAAGAAATTTGTTGTCAATGCATAAGAGATGAGGTTTTATAAGCTAAGGATGTATTAGCAGTCTTGACCACCCTCAACCAGTTAAGTGCAACTAACTCCCCCACTCATGCAATCTATAAAAGCCAATTTAAGAGGGTGATGATTACAAGGAGTGGGGACAATGGTTAAAAGAGGAAATTAGTGCAAATTCCAAGTCACCAAATCACTTTGAGTCATTACCACAAAAGGGAATAAAAGTACGAGGCCAAAATTCACTTGCACAATTACTCATTCCTAAGAAACAGTTGGAGAAACCCATCAAGGTATAGAAGGACAAGCTAGATGTTACCAAGCGATGCCTAGGGTGCTGCATAAGAGATACAGAGTTGATTTGTAGGTTCTATAGGATCGGGCATAGCTACTATAGGAGAAATAAGGCTGCTACAAGAGAGACATACTATGTGCTATAGGAGAAACATATTTTCTATAGGAGAAAATAATGTGCTATAGGAAAGTCTAGAGAGATGTAAAAAATCTGATTTTGAGAAACTTTACCCCAGATTTGAAGAGGTACATATAAGATAAGGGTAAGTACACATTTTTATCTCCCATATGTGGACAAGAAACCTACAAAACCTCTCATTCCTTCAACAAAAATTCTAATAGCAGTTTGAGAATAAAAAATTGAATGAGAATGTTTCTTTTGAGTTAAGAAAGATAAGAAAGGAAATTGAATTATTTTTTAGTTGAGTCTAAAGTTTTCCTTCCTCTAACCAATATGGATAAAACTGCTCTTTTACCCCTGTAGTAGATTGGGAGTATTGGTTTACAAAACTTTGGAAAATCATAGTGACAAATCATGGGGGGAGTAGTTTCAATTGAAGAGAGTCCACAGACTCATCAAGGATTCTAATTATCACGTATTCTATGGAGAATTTTCGAAAACTTGTACCATGGAAAAACATTGTGAACATTAATAGGGAGACTTTTCTTAAGGCATAAACACAAGCCTAATTAGAACTTGGAGGAAAGGATGGATCTACAGAAGAAGGAGCTAGAGAAGAAGATGAAAAGGATGGAGCAAGAGAATATGTGCCAAAATTCCTTCTGAGGTAGCTTGGGATGTTAAGGAGGCCACTGGGACCATGAATGAGGCATAATTAGGTCACCAAGTTGCTCATAGGATGAGAAACACTTTCAACAGGGGGGTATGTTGGGCCTCCAAATTAGATATAAATTAAGGCCCATATGGCCATCCTTTATCACATTAAATCTTTCTTTTTTGCATTATATGACATCTTTTTAGTTTTAATATGTTCATTAGGGAGGTTTAGAGATAATTTCATATTTGTGCCCAATATTATTTATTTTTGTAGAATATTGTGAGAATATTAGGAAGATTATGAAGATCTGGAGGATAAGACAACCTAAGGACTTACTCCCTCCTACAGGAGGATCAATATTGGATAATAAATGAACAAGACATTATGAAATTATTCCAAAAATTTTGGAGCTCGAGTGATTGATAAAATCTAGGAATGTGTTCCCTATCGTTTAATGCAAACTCCTAGTGTTGGGAACCAAGTTCACTATTTGAGGTATTTTGGAGGGGAAAGCTTCCTTCTTTCAAGGAGAATGTTTCCCCATAGATTTTGATAAATACAATTTCGAATTTTCCTTTAGGGGCATGTGTTTCTTACTCTTCCTATGGAGAAAACTTGTTCCTTAACAACTCCACTTTCATTTCTAGCAGTGATGTGCTTAGATTGATTTAAATACTGAAGTTTGGTGCCATTTTTAGCTTCTAAATCTTGGTTTCCTACATAGGTATCTGATTTTCCTTGGGATTGGCCATCCCAAGAGCTACGGAGCCGTCTTTTATAAAAAAAATTATGTTCTTTGAATGTATCTTTCACTAGCATCTCTTATTTCTGCATTTACTATCCATGCTTCTTTTGTTGTAGGTTACATTGGTTAAATGATTGAAGTGAGTTTTTTTTCAGGTTATTTATAGAGTCAAAATCATTATGCATCCTTACAACATATTTTAAAAGTCATGTTCATCATTGAAATACTTCGATTGGGTTACTAGTTCATGAATCTAAAATTTTTGGAAGTCCCTTGTAGCAAAATAGTAGTAATTTTCTGCTATCTTTTAGAACATGTTAATGAGCTTCATTTGAGTTTATTCTACTTGCATTGGGTCATAAAAAAAATCATTTTAATAAAAAAAATTACCCCGGAGCATTTTCTCTTTATTAGGTTAGGCATTTGGTAAGTTAACTTGGTCACTAGTTCTTGAATTTCCAGTTTTTAGAGTAGTAATTTTTTGCTATTTTTTAGCACATGTTAATAGGGATATTTTGGAGTGATTCAACTTGGAATGGAATCTTAAGAAATCATAATTAATTGAAAAAAATTATCTTCCCATTTTCATTTGATTACTTGAGCGTTCGGCAAGTTATCTCCTCCTATAGAAAAACAAGACCTCCTGTAGCAAAACAAGACCTCTTGTAGCACATGTAAACTTGACCATATTTGATCCAAAAGCTTGGTTTTTGTCTCTTAGGCTTGAATCATGACCCATTGGATTTGAATCCATGATTGAAGAATACCAAAGACCACTCTATACCCACCTTTCCTTCACTGCAAGTACAAATCTAAAATTGGAATTAGAAGACAAATTTCCACATTTGAATAACAATCAATGTTTTCTTATGAAATGTACATGGATTTTATTACTAAATCTAGGTTTCCTTGAACACTATGATAAAAAGGATGATTCATCAATTCAAAGTAGATTAGACTTGATTCTTGAATTCATGCTTCCTTAAGGTTTCAATTACAAGCATTATTGTTGAAAAGATCAAATTTCCTTTTTCAAAACAACATTCCACATTCTACAATTAGAGTATTAATTTACATTCTACAAGTAGACTAATGTTTCCATTTTTGCAATTAGGTTAGTGTTTTATTTCATGATATTCACTTCATTGCATCATATCAACAAAAGAATGACACATTTCATGTTGCACATATAGTGTCGACACCTCTTAAGTTTGTACGAACCCCGGTTTGATAATTTAAGTTGGTAGCCTTGGGAGTTGTAGCATTCATCTTGCAATACTAGGGCTCATCACCTGCTACACAAAAAATTATATACCTAAAAAACATTATTGCAATCATGTTTTTTCATTTATTTCTTATTTTTAGTGTAGCAGGGTCCATTGAAAGTATGAAAGATGGGTACTCCTTGGATAAGGAATTAAATTTTTCATCCAACAAGTGCTCCTGCTTGAAATTTGAGTAAAACCATAGGGAGATAATTTGAAAAATTGAGTTGAAAAAGTAGTTTTTTCTTTTTTCACTCTAAAATTTGATGATGTAATCGAATCTTATTTTATTATTTACACTATTATTTTATAATTTTCATTAAGAGGCCCATTTTAGACCTCAAAATTTCTCTAATGTCGGATTGACCTAGACCCTTACCACTTTCATGTCAGTTGAATGTAGGAAAAACAAGTTGACATCCAAACATCAAACCAGATGGTTTCCGATGGTTGTGAGGACTTGCTCAAACCGGAAATGTAATACTAACACTAGAATAAATATATATATTGGGGAAATATCAATATTCTCCCTCATAGGATTGAAAATGGTAGTCCATTTTTTGAAAGGGGAAGAGTTCATGAACCATGTTTTCCTCAATACCCACTAAACCTCTGCCAAAGAAATAAACATGAAAGAAAACCACCCTCTAACTAGTTATTTAATCATAGGAAACTTGGTTAAGCATCCTCCCCACTCTTTTTCCACCCATTCATCAAGGGTTTTTCCACTAAAACACCTCTCATGGGCACACCCCACTAGTGTTAATGTGTGAGCCACCTAATGTAGTCTAATATTCTCTCCAATGTTATATATCTAGATCAAAAATAACACATAAACATAACAAAAGATAGATCAATGACTAGATAATAAGCCACTTCAAGGGGAAAACCTCTCTTTACATCACATAAATGAACAATTTATAGATGATTCAAATGCTAAGACATCCTTGGTATGTGCAGGAGTATAAAGGATCAAAATATAATTAGGGCCTACATAACAATAATAATGTAAGGGCACAACAGTAACAATAGTGGGCTTCTATGGGGAACAATAATAACAATGTTGGGGCTACACTAGTATTACAGGGAACTAACATGCCCCTCTCCTTCAAAAAATTATTTTCCTCAATGCTTGAGTAGTTCTGCATGCTTCTATATAAAATAATCATTCTCCCATTTGAAATCTTCAGTAGGTAAGTTCTTCCACTTAATGAGATACTCCGAAATTGATCGATTCCATAGCTATAAAATTCTTGTCTCCATGATTTCTTCAGGCTCCAATATGATTTTCATTCCTCATCAAGTTCTAGCAATATAGTTTGTACTGGAAGCTTGTCACCAATAACCTTATTTAAGCATGAAACATGAAAAATTGGTTGTACTCATGAAGACGCAGACAACTCCAATTTATATTCCATAGTACTAATCTTTTGCAATGCCTTATAAGGGCCACAGTACTTGGGTTATAATTTATTATCCTTCTTAACTTTCTTGAGGTACATTTGTTTATATGGTTATAGTCGTAAAAATACCCAATCACCTACTTAAAAAATTATTTCGCTGTGATGCTAATCTAATTATTGTTTCATTTAGTTTTGCGCTAGAGTTGGGTTATCCTTCGAAAGTTGGAGAGATTTTTGTTGATGCTTGACGTAATATTCCACTAGTTGAACATGGAATTGTCTCTTAAGGACAATATGATGGGCAATGGATGATATCCATAAAGTACTATAAATGGGGTCATTTTTTCTATAGCATGTAAGGAATTTGTTATACCACCATTTTGCCAGAGGTAACCACTTGACCCATTGTCTTTGTTTATCATATACAAAGCAACAAAGATATATTTCCAAGCATTTTTTCACTATCTCAGTTTACCCATTAGATTGAGGATAATAAGATGAGATATGAGCCATTTGAGTACCAAGACAAGAAAATAATTATGTCCAAAAATTTCCAGTGAAAATAGGATCTATGTCACTTACAATAATCTTTGGGTTCCCATGTAGATTTTGAATTGTTTCCATAAATGCAATAATGATTGTACTAGATTTCAATGTGTAGGTTTTAGCCCTGCACGAAAGTTAACTGCATATGAATTCTAAAAATAGAAAATAAGAAATGGTGAGAACAGAAAACATAAAATAGATATATACAATTTTTTTCCCTGGATCCCAAAACCAGGACTACTAGATTGATTTTTCATCATGTTCCTTTCAATGTTAGAATACATATATATACATATCAAATCATTCATAAACCCCAATCCATTAAGCCTGGATTATAACATAATTGTAGTTCCCTTGATCGAATCTACAAAATACCATGTGCAGTAAATCATCATGCCAAAACCCATGCACAAAACCATAGGTAGGTCCACCCACCTAATAAAGGGTCTAAAAACAATTTCTCGAGGCGCTGCCCTGGACCGCGTGCAATGGGGATACCACCCACCTACTGTGCTTGATGCAACGAATAGGAGGTGCTATCCCCCCCAACCCTTGTACATGCGACTAGCTATGGAAATAATATAATAGACACCGAACATTCTCCCAATTGTTGTTTTTTTTCCACACAGATGATCACATGAGATATTAATCATTGGTCTAGCCCTACAATGTCCATTGTTTCTCTACACCAAGAAAAATGATTCAGTGCTCACAGACTCCACAATGCATCTATAAAATTCTTCAAAGTGTCCACCTTTACTAGCAACACATTTTTATCCTCAACCATATCCCTCACAAAGTGATACTGAACATCAATGTACTTTGTCTTTGAATGATAAGCAGGGTTCTTTGCCAAGAAAATTTCACTTTGGATGTCACAATCTATCCTTATAGATTTCTGTACTAACCCCATACTTGAACACAATCTCTGCAACCAAACTACTTCCTTGCTTGCACGAGTGCCCACCATGTATTCAGCCTCTTAGTTGAAAGTGCCACTACAAACTGTCTCTTTCTCATCCAACTAACTTCACCTCCAAATAGATTAAGCACATACCCACTTATAGATCTTCTTTGATCCATATCTCTAGCCCATTTTGAATCAAGAAATCCACAGATGTTAAAAACTCTGTCTAATCCTCGTCTTCCTTGGTAACACATACCATAATCACTAGTGTGCTGAAGTAAAATTATAAGTGTAGACACAAACAAATTCCTCTAGCCTGATAATGGGTCTAGCCACAACAAATACATTATATGGAAGATTTCCTTAGGTTAGAACCAATTAAGAGGGCCTACTTCATAGTCTTCTTATCTTGTTTGATGATGTCCTTGCTTGCTCGCTCCAGCTATCTCTCGCTTCCTTCTTCAAGTACCTAAAACAAGTAAACAACAGCAAACAACAAATGTGATAATAGACAAATTGTAATTCAACCTACTTAACAAGTCAAGAAACATTAAGCCATGAATATGTAAGATGACAAATCATGTAGGAAATCAATCGATAGTTGCATATATTAATATCAAAGAGAGATTACAGCGATTTTTTTGACATTGCAATCCTCCTCTGACAAGACCAGGTTCCCACACACTTTTGCTAGCATTCCATGATGGCCTCAATCAACAATATTTTTAAGGCTCTTCCCTTTAGGCTTCACTCCAAACCAAATCACACTTCTCCCTCACACAACTAGATAGCTACAACTAGTAATAGCTTGTTGTCTACTCCAAACCAAAATAGCATTAGCACACCAATATCAACACTATAACACTAACACTAGTTTGTGCTTGGGAAAAAAGGGAGGTTTATATAGGATGAATGGATGGGAAATGGATCCTCTTCTCATGGGAGAAGGGCTTATCCCTTGAGGTAGTTCCATCATTATAGGGGAAATGAGTCCAATCTGACATCCTTGATCCCATCCAGCCAAACCATTTACTAGACTTCTGTTACGAAGCTTCTAGAGCTAGAAGCTTCAGCTCCTAATTTAAAAAAATTTCCATAAGGGCACTGACACGACTAGAACATAGCTCAGTCGCTCTGGTCAGAGCGAGGGATAGTGCTAATCTCTACACATCAGCGTGGGGGAGACAAAGGTCATTAGTGCCGGTCTTGTAAACTGGAAACAATAGGAGTTTCTTCATGAATGCAAAGCATGCGGGGTTCACTGTAGAGGTCCTCGAGGATTAAGGAATGGGGAGTATAGGGACAGTGACAAAATGCTATGTAACAAATGCCCCCTAAAGCGTGAAGGCCAAGTTGGAGTGAGGGATGAAATACTTTATAAATCAGTGTGGGGAACCGATCTATTGTCGAAAAACTTGCAAGCAAGTACAGATACATATACATAAACTAATATCTTTGCCAAATGATACATGAATTGTGGCATGGACACAACCATCTAGAGAATGATCATGTAAATGGATCCAGGTATGGGAGCAACCATCTATCAAAGAGGATCATAATGAAACCAAGGTATGGTCGCAACCATTTGATAATGAGAAGGATCACATATGATAACTCATGGTCTGGTCACAACCATCCATTTGAAAGAGGCATGAATATCGTCATAACCATGTCACACCATTTCGTAACCTGGACTTTTGTGACCTGAGTCCAGGGTCTTGCACTCCAACACGACCCGATCAAAGTACAGATTCTAACATGTGAATAGATGTGTTGATGTCGAACATGCTAGAAAGTCGCTTGATTACCAGTCAATGACGTAAATTGTTAACAAGCACGAGAGGAACCACCAAATGATAATGGTCCTCAAGGTACTATCAGCACAAGCCACGGAATAAGAATAGAGGAACTGAAGTTGAACACCTATGAAATCACTCGATCGAAAGCCAATGATGTGAGCTTGTCGTCGAGTCAAAGAACCTGCCATTAGGGCATGCAAGCTATAAGGTACCGAAAAGGAATCTCTTGGTCAACATCCCGGATAATGAGTTGAAGTCGATGGAAAGTGACCGTATTGAAGGAGGGCCATAACCAATCCCACATCATCGATGTGAGATGAGAGGATGCAACATGATTTTGGATGATGCAAAGAATTAGCGGTAAGTGTAACTACAGAAGGAAAACTCTTGAACATATCGGCGACATAACTGGAAGTTTGGTAGCTTTTGGATCCATTAGATCAGTGGTCATGACGACGTGGCAGAGATCGAATGGAAGGCAAAAATAAACTGCCCAAACCTAGGAAGGTCAATGATACAAAGGAGGATGTCCCAACTCGACAAGAAGCAAAGAGTGTCATGTTCAAGAGTGAACTGCTAACATAACTGATAGATTTCGAAAATTTCCCCCACCATTCCTAGCAGGTACCCCAATTATTTTTTAATCACAAGCTTGAAGGGGATAGCAAATTCTTGCACTGTAAGTTCATCCTTCAGACAAATATGACCTAGTAAGTTTAACGAGCCCTAGGAAGGAGAAGCTTGTGTTTGTCATGGCGATGAATCCGATGTCGTTTAATAGTTTAATGAGTCCAATAAAGGTATAACTCAGTATCCTTTTCATGTTTAGAGAGTTTGAAAAAGACATGTGAAAGAAAACTCCACATGGTCCCTTTTCGTACATTTTTGTCTCTCGAGCCCGAAAAGGTAGAAAATTATACTTGAGAGAACCGCTTGACCATTTCAGTCATGGAGTACCTTTTTCATAAATAGAGCCTCCCAGCTCGAAAAAGGGGTAAACTTATAGTGGGTGTATGATGTTTTTCATCTATTAACGAGTTGAAAATGACAAGGGCTCGACCGTCTTTTTTCTTTCAAAGGGTTGAAAAAGAGCTTGAAAGTGGAGCCCCCCAATTTATTCTCTTTTATGAGTCAAAAGGAAAAATACTTCACAATCTTTTCATCTTTTACAAGATAGAAAAGAGATTAAATGTGATTCGTCTTGGAGGAACGAGTGGTATAAATGGTAGCAACTGGTTCCGGTAATGGAGGAACTACTCAAAACATGTAATGGTCAAGAGGTTGGCTAATAAAATCACTCATTGCTATAGTTCCTCAGGAAAGGAAAAACAACCAAGTGAAAGTATATGAACAACCAAGGAGATGGTGGCGATGGCATGAAACAACCAAGGCTCATCTAAAAAAAATTAGCTAATAAAAATGATTGTTATCGCCTAGATTGACCTCAGGCTGAATGGAGGCAAGTCTAGGGTAACCACAAACCAAGCTTAACCTGGTAGCTAGCCCTACCAGGCTGGGAGAGGGCTCTCTCCTTATGAATCTTAGTCAAGATGACTAGATCAGGAACAAGATCTTATGCTAGGCATAGTAGCTCAAAAGGTTTGATTGAATTTGTTGGTGTTTTTGCCAGATCAGGAGGAGCTGGGCAATTTTGGGTCTGGGAAACTAAGTCAAAATCGCAGGGGATTCTATGGGGAAAGGTAGGTATGATCTTCAACACCTTAAGCTTAATGGGGTGAAAGGCTAGACCAGTGAGGAGCTAAGAAGGGCCTGAGAAAGTCAATAATCCTTCCTAAACAGAAGAAAACATGAAATACTAGTGTTTTCCCAAGGTAGAGAATTAAAACCTAATGTATTCCACCTATCTAACTTGAAAACAACCAATTAGAAGCAATTATATGAAATAGGCATACATAAATAACATGAGAACATATTAATAGAATAAGGAACACATGCTAAAGGCCATACCACAAGAATCCCATAAAAATAGCCACAACTTTATTAGTTTCCTGCCAAAATTGCTACAAAAAGATAAGTGTTCAGTACATGAGCATCAAGCTAAATCCAACCCTTGCCAATGACAAAGAAAATACATGATATAGACATTGAAATCACTCATCCTAACCGTCAAGGGTCGAAACCATGAAAAGAGGAGTTGTTTCAACCATTTCTTAACAAGGACCAGGAATCTAGGTAGTCAAACAACTTACCTCTAAAAGTGGGGAAACTAATTCATTACCCTCAAACCCACTTTTTATCTAATGAATCTACCATCTACTAGTGTTTTACTATTACATTTACAAACCAATGCATTAATTACATCAACAAATTCACCTCCATTAGGGAGAAAACAAGATAATAGTTGAAGTTTAGCAAAACAAAAATTCCTGAGCAAAAATGCCCTACGCACAGCGCCACTTGTCCTACGTGTAGTGCCACTTTGAGTCCACTTTTGGAGGCCTTCCCATCATCCGAACTAAGCCCAGGATAGCTCATTGGAAAGATCTTCAAGTTGCGTTTTTGGAACACCTAGAATTTCTAGATTTGGAGCTCATTTGTCCCCTCAAAAACTGTTTCTCCTAGGGCTTCTTCTGTATGTCCAAAAACTAGCAGAGAGGTCAAATTTTGGGTGTTTTTGGACCTTCTGATGGACTAAATGTGCTCCAAAAATTTTGAAAATTGGTAGGGTGCATGTCCTTGATGCCTAGAATCCAAAAATATAAGCCATTTGTGCATTGACTGCCCCTAGAAAAATATATGGGCAGATTTTTTTGTGTTTTGAATTTCCAAAATTTCAAAATGACAAAATTTCTTCAAAAGCTACCCAAATTTGGCATGAGACACCACCATCAACTGCTTTGATCGGCTAGGGAGGCTTCAACCAACATCTTCAATCTATCTTGCTCCTTTTTTCCTTCCAAAGATCTCTTTAGCCTAGCCTTTAACTTTCTAATCCTCATGTTACAAATTTTGTTGCGGGTCATGTAATGGTATGCCATGTGTCTGCGCTTTTTCTTATCCCTAATGGCCTTCTCAATGAGCCCTTCAAGATGTATGTTGACTCTTTCAAGCCAAGTCTCCCTATCATTTTCAATTTCTTGCTCGATAGGAGTCAAAGTGACATGAGCCTCTTTTTCACTTTGCTTCTTTGCTTTCAATAGTTCAAGTTCCATGAGGACTTGTTTATCACTTAATTGCTTGTTCTCCTATTCCAAGTATTTGATGATGAACTTGGCTCTCTCTAAGTTTTTTGCCAAAGCTTGTATTTGAGCTTCCCTTTCTTGTATGATAATGTCTTTCATGGTTTCTTCATCCTGAGCCTCCAAGTCAATGATATCAACTCCATAATGATTATAGCGCTGTTGCGGCTCCTCATGCTCATTCAAGTCAAAATCACTTTCCTCCTCATCACTAAGGTTCTCCTCCTGCACTTTTTCCTTGCCTTTGCTCAGCTGCTCAACCTGTACCTGTTTTGTCGATGTAGAAGGTAAAGCCCCTTCCACACCTTATGGATATAACATTTTCCTGTGGACTAATGAAGAAAGTAAGGCCCCTTCCACTCCTTGTGGAGTAAACACTTGCCTGGCAGCTACAAACAACTCCCTTGACCCTCTTTGATATGTCAAGAACACTGACACTTCAACAGTTTTTGTCTCATGGTGTTCATCTCCTGTTTCCACATGAGTTGAAGGCCTAGCTATCTCTTGCACCATGGAGGGAGGAATCTAAGGTCCTCTGAACATGTCATGAGCTATGAAAGTCTCCCAAGGAATATTGAGAAGACTGAGATGGTGAAGGACAATAATTTTAATTAAGGAGTAATGATATATACTGTTCATCTGCTGAGGATATGGCTTCTTTTTCAAAAGGTAAGCCATCTTGTCAAAGTTTCTAAACAGAAAGTAAGGGAGATTCAACATTTTTACTCTTGTAAAGTATATGAGGAGTCTGATATGGTAGGTATATAGCCTGGAAAACCTACCCTCACATGTGAAATACTTGATGATAATCCTCATCAAAGGAACATACCTGTGCTCCAAAAATTTAAAGGGGAAAATCCTTTTCACATGGTTTCTGTATTGAGGCTTGATGTAAGGCTCATAGTAATGCTCATCTAGGTCCTGAGCCTTATACCATTTCTCACCAACCTTTGGAATCTTGGTGGCCTGTGAAATAATTGATGGTGACACTGTGAAAGTCACCCCAGCAAGAGTCACTTTGTTGTTATGTAGGTTGGCCACAAAAATTTTGGCCAATTCATGATGAAACTGAACTCTCTCCACTAATTCACAAAACTCAAAACAACCGAGGTGTCTGAAACAAGAAATTGCTAATGGAGAAGCCTATAGTTCTACTAAGCTGGTTGGTTCCTCTCTTGTGCTTTTTCCTCCCTTGTGAGGCTTTCTCTGTTGCCTTCTCCTCTCCACTGAACTATCACTTGCTATCTCCTCATCATAATCAAAATCACCTCTATCCATGATTAATCAATTTTCTTGGTTTGCACAGTTTAGATAATGTATGGGATGAATGATATGCTCTAGGGTTTATAGGGATGGGTATGAATGACTTTAGGAAGCTATGGGTAAGTATGAGAGGGAGGGGAAGATTTAGGGAGTGATAAATGAGTGGTAGAATATGATAAAAATGAAGGGAATAATAAGTGAGGGGTTTAGTTATGAGTTTGAATGATGGGAAAAACCAAATGACTAGGGTTTTATAGTAAAAATTAGGGTTTTAAATAGAGAGTGAAAAACTCGTGTAAAACTTCATATATGCAAACCAATCATCAAGTTGGTTGCTGGTACTTATTTGCAATGTGAAATTTGGAGGAAATCTAGCAAAAATTTGAAGATTGGAGTGTTTTTGGTGTTGGCTGCCCTAAGCATAGCACCTCTGCACTGACGCACAGTGCAAGGCTCTAAACGTAGCGCCCATTGAAATTTGAACTGTCAAAAATTTCCCTACGCGCAGCGCCCTTCTCCCTACGCACAATGCCAAGAAAAACTCCTTAGAAGCGTAGCGTCGGTTGCCTATGGACAACACTGCCCCTATTTTGCTAAAATCACTTTGAAATTAATCTTCTTCTCTCCTTTGGCTAATTTGATTTGCTAAATGACACAATGGAGTGAAAATAGAATAAAATAAGTTTATATATGAACCTCATTCTAATTTTTGCTTTTTGAAAATCCACTTTTCCAATGTTTCTTTGCCTTTTAGAAACCCTGATTTTAATGCCTTTCATTTTTTTGCTTTTGCAGGTGGATTTTCTCATGTTGCCTTGATTTCTTTGTAGTCTTTGTAGCCTGGTAGTATAGTTTGGTGACTTATGGGCAGCTTAGGATCAATATTACATATAGGAACATGGAATTACATGAAAAAATAAGAATAGAAAAAAAATACTATGTTTTCACCTCAAAACATGTTTTGAGGTGAAAATTACATTTGACTTTAATAAAAATAATTTTCAATTCCTTTGATACTTTGTTTGAGTTTATTTGGCATCCTCATGTCCTTGCTGATCTTTATTGGCATTCAACCATCAAATTTAACTATGGTGAAAACCCTAAAACCTAATGAGACCAAACCCTAGTGACCTAATGGAATGAACTGCAAAAGAAAAATGAATTTTGACTGAAAACAATATGAAAGAGGATCAACAAGTATGTTTCTTGAGGGAAACTAAAGTTAACTCAACAATCAGTGGATCCATGACCTAATGGATTATTGAAAATTTACAGTATGGGACACCTATCATGCAAATGCAAAAGAGAAAATTTTGATCACTGATGGCAGTATGACAATACTGACACTAACAACGACAATCATGAGATGTAAACCAGACATGGGTTAATTTTTACACAAGTTTGAACCATGGGGAACTCTGCTTGGATTTGGTTTCATGTTCACTTTTGAGATCTGGGAAAGATTCAACTGGGATTTTATGAGATCTTAATCAAAGACTCGATTTGGAAAAGGGAGTTATTTCATTTTTTAATGAGGTCGACACAGTAAAAGAACCATCCTCAGATTTCTTAATTCATTTTTAACGAGATTGACACAAGACAAAGAACTATGCTCACCCCTTGTTTCATTTTTTAACAAGGTTAACACAAGACTGGGAATTGTCCTCATACACCATTTCATTTTTTAACGAGGTTGACACAGAAAAAGAACTATCCTCATACATTTGTTCATGTACCATACAAGAACATGGCTCCCAAGAGGTCTTCACTAGAAGGAAGATCCACACTCCGAGAGGAATACATGTCATTTGGTGCCAAAGATAGACTAGGCTCCAATGCCCCCAGTAGATAATGTACAATACCATCTGCATGATGATCAGCATACGCGGAGAGGGAACAGGTAGCCACATAATTGACCTATGGCAGGGAAGGTACTGCTTGTAAAAAAGAGTCGATAGGGGATGATGGTTGCAAAGCAGGTGCCTGATGACCAAGGAATGAAAATTGATCAATGGTCACTATTCTCCCTTCATGTGGAAAACAAACCACACAGAAAAGTGAAGAAACAAGAGCTCCCATGACATAAACATAGTCACGTCCAAGGAGAAGATTGAAAACTAAGGGACCTTGGACTATCATCACATCTATATAGACGGTGTTTCCTCCCAAAGTAATAGGGAACTTTGGAAGTATCCCTAAGGGTTGATTGGTTCCTCCGTTGAAAGCCAATAGATTATGGGTGATAGGAAAAAGCTATGGGGAACCCAAAGCTTGCCAAGTAGTAGAAGACATGATGCTAACAGACACACCTTAATTTAATATAGTGCTAGGTACTACCATATTATAGGTTTGTACTGTGATCTAGAAAGGCACATAAGATGGGAGGTAGAAAGCAGTCAATGGACCCCAATCGAAAGAGACAATAGAACTACTTGGTGGGGGTATCATATGATTGCCCCCATGTTGTACATGAATAGGATAAGAACTCTCCTGAATAATTGGGATGGGAGGGTCACTCTTTGATTCATGAGAATCCGAGGAGATGAAAAGAACTTGAGCAGTATGATCATCACTACTCTCTTCAAGAACAGAGTGAACAATTGAAAGCAGGGCCAAGTCGACACTCTTTTCGATCAATGGTTGGACAGGAATAGACACAAGAGAGCCTCACTCAGGAATAGTAGGACGGGCAAGAGATGAGCCTAATTTAATCTCTTGACCAACCAGGGGAGGGTCAAAAGAAAGCCTCCGATAACCAATAGGAAGTTGGGGTTGAGGAGATGCAATGTTTTCCAAAACTTTGGAAGCTTTATCCATAAGAGGACAATGGTGAAGAAGATGCTCTCCTTCAGATAACCTATAGGGGAATCTAATCTTTCCCTTCTTCTTACCATCATTAGTTGAAGGCGTAACATCGACATGATCTCCAGAGGTCAACGGCGATGGTCAGTTCAGGTTTTGATACCATACCTCTAAGACTCTGGGAATGCCAGGACAGTCTCGAAGGAGATGGTTGCCCTTACACAACTTTCAAGGGAATTTTACCTTCTATGAAGGATCAGAAGGTTTGTCAACAGGGAGTGTATTTGGAGTAATAGGTGCATGGTTGGCCTCTCACTTATTTGACTTCTTCTTCTTCGTCTTCTTATTCTTCTTCTTAGCCTCATGGTTACTGGATTTCAAAATTTCACCAAGAGAAGTAGAAGAGGAGGGTGAAGAAATGTGGGAAGAAGGCGAGGGGTAAACCTTAGAATCATCGTGACGTGATTCAAATGAAGGAGATTGCGGGGCAGGAGTTGGGACACTGGGGACCACCGATGTTGAAAACATCCAGACAAGTAGACCAATGGTTAACCTAGGAAGGGACAACGTTGCCATATAAGGAGCACCAACATTTCCAAAAGAAGGAAAAGGACCAGGATTCCCATCCGAGGGGAACCCTTGACTGGTGGACTCTAGAAATGTTGCCATTGGAATCGACCCTAAAGAATTACTAAGGAAGATAACTTTTACCAGGAATATTTCATGGGTAGTTAATTTTAAGACACTGAAACAAAACTTTTCCTTTTCATATTTTAAGAGTCGAGAAAAGGACGAAAGGTGACTCTAGTCACTTTTGGAATTAACAAGCTCGAAAGGACAAGTGCTCGATGATCTTTTCAAATTTAAAGAGTCAATAAAGATAAAAAATGACTACTCAAGGTACTCTAGGCATAAAGGATTACCAGGTAACCGTGAAATACAGAATACTTCCTAGCGAACCGAGAAGGTACGGGCATGCAATCTCCCTGAATGCTTTGTTCGGTGTATCACATTTATAAGGTAGTAGACTCGGCTTCCTATGGTTAAAGGATTATAGCCTAGTGGGGTCTCCCTTTATACACTCGAAGGTACGGGGAGCACAAGTCCGTACTAGCATTGTCTAGTGCCAAAGCAAACAAGAGCTGTTAGGTTTAAAGACGCCATAACACGTCTCTAGCCTAGACCACTAAATATGAGTGTTAAGTTTCAATGCTTTCTTAGGTTAATTCAATAAATCTCAATGGTTGATCTTGAATTAGGTTTCAATTTCAAGGCCCTACCACTGTCACCTGACAAAAACTCCTACATGTAGCTATATGAGAAAAGAGATCTTTGTTCGATGAAAATTAACACTAATTGAGAGATAGAGAGCACACAATCAACACAACAATCAAAGAATGAAATCTTTCTCTAAGATATGTCCTAAATGCACTTAATCTTCCCCTAACAACAAAAAAAAATCCATTTCATTTCCATGCCTATGATGATGCAATTTTAGCTTCTCAATGACACTAATAATACAATATTTTCACTTAAGTAAACTAGAATGATGTTCTTCTTTTCATAAAATGCAAAATGAATCTTTCACATAAAGCACTTTTAATGAAAATTTTCACAATTGCGAACAAATAAGCATCAATCAAATCCAAAGAATTATAAATGAATCTAAAATCCACTTCTTCCTTGAATCGACCAAACCAAACACATAAATGCTTCAATCGACAAACCAAGCAATGCAATCTATGCTTGGAAAGAGAAAAGAGACACTCGAAATAAGAGAACAGATGAGACTCTTTCACTTATTCAATTGAAAACAAAGCATCCTAGTCACTTCTAGGAGGAAGAAGAGACTCTGAGGGTCAAGACACACTGGCACTGGAATGGGAGAAATTCTGATTTTTTTCATACCACTGAGACCGGAGCGACTTTTGGGCCAAAAGTAGCACCGATTGACACCACTGACCAGTACTACAGCTAGCGATAATGGCCTGATCGACGCAACTACCTAATTGACAACTAGCACCGATCGAGGGATTTAAAGAAAAAATAAAAAAGAACTTCACATAGGGCCAGACTTAACACATCAGAGGGTGGGCTAAACCAAGCAAGCACACAAACCAAGCTAAATGAAGCTCTCTAGTCAAGGAGAAGACAGTCTAAAAAGCTTACAGGGTCGAAATCATGAGAGAAAAACACACTGGCAAAGATTTGGGGTAAACTCTAATCTTCACTTACAAGCATCGGTGCAACTGCCTAACTAACAACAAGCGCCAGAGGTTGGTCGGCGTGACTGTTCCTTAGCAAATCATGCTGATTGGCACAACTGTCAGTGAATTAATTGCGCTAAGCAAGGGAGCCAGGAAAAAAAAAAAGAAAAAATGTTGAGACCAAATCTACTACTATGAATTTCAACCTCAGGCCAATAAGCAGGAGAAAAGAAATAGAACCAAAGGGAAAAAGTGGAACTATAAAAGTTCTCACAAAATCATGAAATCCAAGACAAACAAAAGGATTGGGATCCCCAGTGGAGTCACCAATTTGTGGTGAAGTAAAACTATAAGTGCGGACACAAACAAATTCCTCTACCTTGATAATGGGTCTATCCACAATAGATACATTCTATGGAATATTTCCTTAGGTTAGAACCAATTAAGAGGGCCTACCTCTTAGTCTGCTTATCTTGTTTGATGATGTCCTTGCTTGCTTGCTCCATCTATCTCTTGCTTCCTTCTTCAAGCACCTTAAACAACTAAACAACAACAAAAAACAAACATGATAATAAACAAATTGTAATTCAACCTACTTAACAAGTTAAGAAACATTAAACCATGAATATGTAATATGAAGAATCATGTAGGAAATCAATCGATAGTTGCATATATTAATATCAAACAAAGATTACAACCATTTTTCTTGATGTTGCAGTCCTCCTTTGAGAAGACCAGGTTCCCACACACTTCTGCTAGCATTCCATGATGGCCTCAATCAACAATAGTTTTTAGGCTCTTCCCTTTAGGCTTCACTCCAAACCAAATCACACTTCTCCCTCACACAACTAGATAGCTACAACTAGTAATAGCTTGTTGTCTACTCCAAACCAAAATAACATTAGCACACTAATATCATCACTATAACACTAACACTAGTTTGTGCTTAGGAAAAAAGGGAGGTTTATATAGGATGAATGGATGCGAAATGGATCCTCTTCTCATGGGAGAAGGGCTTATCCCTTTAGGTAGTTCCATCATTATAGGGGCAAGGAGTCCAAAATACCATCCTCGACCCCATCCGGCCAAACCATTTCCTAGACTTCCATTACAAAGCTTCTAGATCTGGAAGCTTTGGCTCCTAATTTAAAAGACTTTCCATAACAGGAACGGCGTGACTGGAACACAGCTGAGTCGCTCTAGTCGGTGAGAGGGATAGTGCTAATCTCTACACATCAACATGGGGGAGACAAAGGTCATTAGTGCCGGTCTTGTAAACTGGACAAAACAGAAATTTCAGGGGAAATGGTGCAAAAGGGAATTGATCTGCTCATGAAGAGGGACACAATGGGAGTTTCTTCGTGAAGGCAAAGCATGTGGGGTTCACTGTAGAGGTCCTCCACGATCAAGGAACAAGGAGTATAGGGACAGTGACAAAATGATGTGTAACAACTAATGCCACGCAAATACCTAAAAACCCGTTTCACTATTGTCCAATTCTCCTTCCTTGGTTTTGACATAAATATGCTCAATACTCCAACTACATGTGCAATGTTTGTTCTAGTACATACCATTGCATACATCAAGCTACCAACTGAACTTGTGTATGGAACATGGGACATGTCATCTTCCTCTTCTTGTGTCTTAGGACACTTTTATGCAGATAACTTTACACTTACATGAATAGGAACCTTCACTGGTTTATTATCCTACATATTAAACCTATGTAGTATTGTCTCGACATACTTCCTCTCGTTTAACCAGAGCTTCCTCTTTTCCCAATCTCATTTAATTTCCATGCCCAAAATATAGTTTGCGGCACCAAGATCCTTCATGTTGAATTTGGAGGACAATTGGGACTTCAAATCCTGGATAATTTCTTTGTCATTTCCAATTAGCAACATATCATCCACATACAACACCATATAAATAACACAACCACCAATTAATTTTAGATACACACAATGATCTTCTTTGCTTCTGGTAAAGCTAATTCCCTATATATATTTATCAAATTTCTGATACCACATCCTTGGTGATTTTTTTAGCCCACATAGATATTTTTTAACTTGCACACTAGTTTTTTCTTACCATCCACTGCAAAGCCTTCAAGTTTCTTCATGTATATCTCTTCTTCTAGATCCCTTTGAAGAAATTTTGTCTTCACATCCATTTGTTCCACCTCCAAATCAAAAGCAATAGCAATAGATAAAAGTAATCTAATAGAAGCTACCTTCGCAATAGGAGAAAAAATATAACCAAAATCAATTCCCTGCACCTGAGAATAACCTTTTGCTACCAACCAAGATTTGTATTTCTACACCTTGCCTTCTACATTCATCTTCTTCTTGAACACCCATTTGCTTCTAATGGATATCCTTCTAGCCAAAAACTCCACCAGATCCCAAGCCTCATCTTTATCCAAAAATGTCATTTCATCAACCTTGTCCTCTTTTTAGAGTTTTCCATCCTTTGAATCTACTGCCTCCCTAATAGTTTTGGGATCATCATTAGTAATCTATAAAAAAAAATTTGAACAGAAAACAGATGGACTATAACTTCTAGATGCCTTCTTTCTCGAATTGATCTTCTTACAGTGGGAGTTTATGGCTCTTCATTTTCTGAATCTTGTTCTGTTGTAGAGTCTGATTCTTCCTCCTTTAGCTCAAACTATATCTTCCCAAGTTCCTTTGGTAGGACTTCATGTTTAATAACATATTTCACCTCTATAAACACCAGATCTTGGTTGTACACAACCTTCCTTGTTACTGGGTTCCAAATCTTATAACATTTTAAACCAAACGTATACCCAATAAAGATGAACCTTTCAGATTTATTATCCAACTTGGTTCTTTTCTCCTTTGAAACATGTACATATGCATCACAACCAAATACCCTCAGATGTGAAAGAGAGGTTTTCTTACTAGTCCATACCTCATTTGGATTCTTATCCTCCAACACTGATGAAGATGATATATTAACCAGGTAACATGCAATCTCCGCCGCCTCTACCTAAAATTCTTGTCCTAACCTGATACCATTGAGCATGCTTCTTTCCTTTTCCATCGGAATTTTGTTCATTCTTTCTACAACTTTTTTTTTCTAAGGTGTGTATGGAGTAGTCTTATGCCATTCTATACCACACATTTTACATAACTCTTCAAAGTCCTTCTTGCAAAACTCTCGACCATTATCTGTCCTCAACACATTCATCTTTTTCTCTGTCTAGTTTTCCACTGGATCCTTAAATTCTTTAAACCTGTCAAAGACTTCAAATTTCTTCTTGAGGAAATATGTCCATGTATTCCTTGAGAAGTCATCTATAAATGATGCATAGTACACAAACTTACCTAGTGATGGAACCGACGAAGGCCCAAACACATCACTATGCATAAGTTCTAATATCCCTTTCGCTCTCTTAGCATTAGAGGGGAAACCCACCCAATTTTTCTTCCCATATACACAATGTTCATTGAAATCAAAATCCAAAGATAAATTAGACATACCTTCTACCATACCATTACTATGAAGTATTCTAAGGTCCTTATCTCTAATATGTCTAAGCCTTTGATGCCATAGCATGGTCTTTTCTCCAGAGACCACTAGATTTTCTACTCCACTTTTAGGAACCACAAAACTGTTGCACCCATCAATAAAAGTACTACCCATAAGCTTGTATAAAGTTCCAATTTGAACTTCCTGCATCTATACAATTTCTCCTCGAACCATTTTGCAGGTATTTTTTTTGAACACTATTTTTACACCTGCATCATCCATCTTTCTTACAGAAATCATATTTCTGGCCAATGTAGGAATATGTAGAACACCCGGAACTATTATAATCCTTCCACCTTGCATATCCATCTTGACTTTTCCATGTCTGATGATTCTAGCATTCCTTTCATCCCCTAAGAATAAATCACCACCATCATATTTCTCATACTCGCAGAACCACTCCTTATGGGGAGTGAAGTGAAAGGATGCACTTGAGTTAATCAACCATGCCTCACGATCTATATGTGTACTTGAAGAAGAACCCAAGTACACATCCCCACCTTCATCTGAGGCAATTTTCACCTCTCTAGAAGGAGCATCATCAGATCCCTTTCCTTTCTCAAGAGATTTAGATCTAAATTCATTTTTTAATTGCCCTTCCTTTTTGCATATCCAACACACCTTTACAAGTTTTCCTAGAGATTTAGATCTCCCACCCGAGAACTTATTTTTGTTTATGTTCTGGGACCATCCTCATATACACAAGGCATCTCAATTTTGACCGTCCATATTTTTTCGTCTCATCTCCTTTGACAATAAGGATGAGTCTATTTCATCAAACTTAAAGGTAGTTGTATTTCTACCTACTGCAACAACCAGACTATCCCATGAATCTAGTAGAGAACACAAAAAATGGATGCACTTATCTTCATCTAAAATTTTAATATCAAGAGATAAAAACTAGCTTATCACAATATTAAAGGCATTCAGATGCTCTGTTACAGAGTCTCCATCCTTTATCCTTAGGTTATACATCTTTTTTCATAGGAACATTTTGTTCACCAGAGACTTAGATTGGCACAAAGTTCCTAACTTGTCCCACAAATCCTTCACCGTAGCTTCCCCTGATACATTCAATGATATTGACTCTGACATACACAACTGTATTATGCTCTTTGCTTTCGATCCAACTTCGCCCAGTCTTCATTTGACATTAGCATTGGTTTAGTACCCATATCTACGGTCATCCACTGATCTCTATCCACCAACAGATCCTCCTTCTTGAGTTTCCACAACTCAAAACTCTAACCATTAGATTTTTCGATCTGTATCTTTCCACTTCTCACCATCTTCTTTCACCACAAGAAATGGTCCCGCAGAATTCCCATTGAACAAGGTCTACCACAAGCTAGAGAAAACCCCTCAGCACCAAAGCCATCCCCTTGAAGTCGAACCAACTCTGATACCAAATGTAGGTTTTAACCCTGTACAAAAATTACATGCATACAAATTCTAAAAATAGAAAATAAACAATGTCAAGAACATAAAACATAAAACAAATATATACAAAGATTTTCCCTTGGATCCCAAAAAAGGGACTACCAGATTGATTTTTCATTATGTTCAATTCAATGTTACAATACATATATATACATGTCAAAGAATTCATAAACCCTAATCCATTAACCTTGGATTAGAATATAATCATATTTCCCTTGACTGGATCTACAAAATACCATGGGCAGAAAACCATCATGCCCAAAACTATGTGCAAAACCCATGCACAAAACCATAGGTAGGTCCACCCACCTAATATAGTGTCCAAAACAAATTTCCTGGGGTGTTGCCCTAGGTCTTGTGCAGGGGGGATACCACCCCCCCTTAAACTCCCCAACAGGGGTGTTGCACTAATCACAATGAATAGTGGGATCTATTCCACCCCACACCCCCCCCCCACCCCCGCACATGGGATTAGTTGTGGAAAGAATATAACACACACCCAATAGAAAGGATGATGTAGTGCACAAAAGTGTGCATACTTGGTAATTATATCAACTACCACCATAATGGAATTGTTTCCTTTAGACTTGGGTAGATATGTGATAAAATCCATTAAAACATCCTCCCAATGCTGACTAGGAATGGCTAATGGTTGTAAAGTACCTAGGGTCTTAATTGTCTTGAATTTATTTTTTTCACAAACCAAAAATTCTGCCACAAACTTCTGAATATCCGATTTAAGGTCATCCCAAAAAAATCCTTCTTGACCCTGTGGTAAGTTCTTAAAAATCTTGAGTGCCCTCTTAAAGAAGAGGTGTTCAATTCCAAAAGAATCGTTTGTTTGAGTTTGGAGTTATCACCTAGATATAAGTGGTATTTGTACCACAGTGAATCATTTTTCCAAATAAATGCATCATATGCAATAGAATCTAGTTGCAACTTTTGAATAAATGTCCACACTTCTTTGTCATTCTTCCATTCATCCCTTTCTTCATTTATCCACTCAAATTGGATAATTGAAATGGCACATAGCAATTCCTCGACATCCTCATCCCTTCTTGAGATTGAATTTGCAACAACATTTTTCTTCCCTTTTTTGTAGATGATTTCAAAGTTATAACCCAACTTATTTTTGACCCATTTTTTCTTCTCTTCTAAAGATACTCTTTGTTCCGAGAAGTATTTAAGACTATCATGATATGTTTTTACCTTAAAGTTTCTTCTACTGAGGTAAGGGTGTCATTTCTTAAGGGCATGTAATATTGCCAACATTTCCTTCTGATAAGTAGGTTTGTGTAAATTCTTTCCCCTGATTGGACAAATTTCAAAAGTAATGGGTCTTCCTTCTTACATTAAAATAGTACCAATGCCATTTCCCAAGGCATCACATTCCACAATAAAGTTTTTTGTGAAGTCTGGTGTAGCTAAGATCGGATTTTGGCACATTACCTCTTTAAGATGTTCAAAGCCCTTAGTTGCTTCTCTAGTCCAAGGAAATTCATCTTTCTTCAATAATTTTTTTAGAGATGTTGCTATTTTCCCATAATTGTTAACAAACTTGTGATAAGAACTTGTCAAGCTGAGAAATCCCCGAAGATGGTTTAAGGTTGTGGGGATTTTCCATTCCTTGATGTATTTAATTTTGTTAGGGTCTACCTTAACACCCTCACGAGATACAATATGACCCAAATATTCCACATCTTGTACCTCGAAGAAGCAATTGGAGGGTTTTGCATACAATCATTTCTCCTTCAATAGTTTAAGCACCTTGTCAACATGTTGAACATGATCTTTCCAAGACTTGTTGTCGATTAGTATATCATCAAAAAATACTAACAAAAAATTTCTAAGGAAGGGTTTGAAAGTGGAATTCATCAAACCTTGAAATGTAGAAAGTGCTTTATTAAGGCCAAAAGGCATGACCAATAATTCCTAATGACCTTCATGAGTTTTAAATGCTATTTTTGTACTATCTTCTCTCTTCATTCTAATTTGATGATATCCTAAACAAAGATCTAGATTGTGAAGTAAATTGCTCCATGTAATTCATCCAACAATTCATCAATGACAAGAATGGGATATTTATCTTTAAGAGTGATATTATAGAGATTTCTATAATCCAGACACATATGCCATGATCCATCCTTCATGTGAACCAATACTACTAGAGAAGAGAAAGAAATTTTGGTAGGTCAAATTATATATGCCTCTAACATTTTTGTAACCATACATTTAATTTCACTATTTTGGGCATAGGGATATCTGTAAGGTCTTATTTTTTGAGGAACATTTCCTAGAATCAAGTGAATAGCTAGATTATGATAATGAATAGGTGGGAAACCTTTGGGAGTCTCAAATACCTTGTAATGATTGCCAAGGACTCTTTGGAGATATAGAGAAATGGATGCCTTCAACATTTCAACATCTAGTGAGCATAATTGTGCAATTACCCCTCATTGTTCCTTTTTCAAAATCTTTGCCATGTGATTAGAGTTTATTATCTTCCCAGGTTTCCCTACAATAGCCCTTAATTCAATTTCCTTTCCTTCCCATAAAAAATTCAAGAAAATTTGTTGAAAATTAAAATTTATCATCCCCAAAGATTCTAACCATTGGACTCTTAATACAACATCAACACCACCCATTCGAATGGAAAGAATTAGACTATTTAGAACATATTCCCCATGGTTATATTGATATTATGGCACTTCCCTAAGAAATTTATAGTTCCTCCATTTGCAACCATTACTTGACACTTTGGTGTTGGATATAGAAAGAAATTCAAATCCTTGACTATCTTACAATGAATAATATTTTGGGTACTACATGAATCAATCAACATTATAACCTTTTTTTTCTTGATATATCCTGCTATCTTAATATTTTGAGGATTGGTAATTCTCGCCAATGCATTGCAAGACATGGTCAGATTTGTTTCTTATTTTTCAACCCCTCAGGTTGGTTCCTGGTGTATGTCTTATTCTTTTGATTTTTCTTGTTCCTTTTCTTCCTCCTCTTCACAGTCTATGTAAAAAAAATTCTTCTCGGCACACTTATGACCTTTAATGTATTTTCTATCACAACTATAAAAAAGCTATTTTGATATTTTTCCCTCCAATTGTTGTGGTTTCAACCTTGTATGTTGTGGGAGGCTAGGAGTAGCAACACTTCCATCTTTATAGTCATGAGTAGTAGACCTCCTTGCCACCATAATTTTTCTTTTAACTTTTATTGCAACCCTGAATACATTCTCCAATGACTTAAGTTCTCAAAAGTGAACATAATGTTCGATGTTATCCTTTAAAGTCCCTAGGGATACATCAATTATATTATCTTCTAGAATATCAATTACCTTGGTATTCACTCTTTGGAAGTCCTCAATGTGCTCTACAACTAAACCCTTTTGTTTGAGATTTATCAATTGTCTAATGAAGACATTCTCTTTTTATCCTCATGATATGCTATCAATTCCTCTATAAAAATTGTCCAAGTGATAAGTGATTTATGAGAACAAATCCATGAATACCAAACAAACTAATTGGGTTCTAAATATAAAGATGCAATGTGTATCTTTTGTGTGTGTTTCACATCGTGTAGATCAAAGAACTACTCCATCTCTAATATCCATTATTTAATCAATTTAATGTTCTTAAATTGCAAGCATAAATTATCGACCGGAGTTGGTAAACTTATGAAGTGCAGGTGCACTATATATGCTAGAAGCCTATTATTTTGTTTAGTAAGATGATGGTTATGTTTGTTTTGATATTTTCATTGTTTATCTAGATTTCCATTAGAGTTAGATTTCTACAAATTAATACTTGAAAGTTAAGCTACTATTAGAATGAATGAGAGTTAAGCTATTGTTAGATCAATCTATCAAATCGTATCTAATTGATTATCATTCTAAAATGTCTTATGTTATTCATCCTAAAATTATGAATCTATATAAACACTTTACTGCTATGAAAACAGAGTATTGAAATCCAAAAGCTTTGTCTATGAAATATATACAATTCTGAGTTTAAAGAGCATGAAGGAAATTTCTAATTACAAATTGCAGAGTGATATAAATTCTAACTCTAAAAAGCATGAAGAGACTGAATGTAATGAAGCAAAAAAGCATTGAAGAACTAGACTATTTGAAAGACTATAAATATAAATGAAATGTGAAATGATAAATGAGATAACTCAGTCTATATGAAATAATGAAAATAGTGAAGTAATTAAACTAGAATGCAGTGATAACATAAAGCATTTGAATGAAAGCAATTATAAAGCAATGAAATGAAAATAAACTAAAACCTTGAATGTCTGTAGCGGCCCTTCGCATCTAGTAGGTATGATTCAAAATCACATACACATCGAATCAGCAAAGTAACTTCAAATTAGTGCAAAAAAAAGGCCTGGTTCACAATTTCTTCAGCAATTAACCTAATACTTCCTCCCTGTTATCGTTTACAGAGAATACATGTTTATATAAAATGCATGCTCAATATTTTTAGACTTCCATGCCTATAGATCTAATGTTTGATCCTAATTCAAATATGAAACTTAAATAGGAAAAGAATTATTCGTCGATTTTCTATTTGGAAAGCAAATCGAGAAAATGTGTTGTGCCTAGACTCTTTGTTGCTACGTGTTGACTTGTATCTTTGACCATGTTGTTGTGCGATCCCTTTGATGAACTGGCTCGAGAAAATAGAAGGAGATCCATGAGGGGATCAATCCTAAACTACCCATATGATTAGTTGTTTTATTAGCACACCAAAACCCACGAACCATGGAGGTAGTTGCAGATTTACAAAATGGTTGCAGAATCATATTAATTTTGTAGTTAATTCACTCTTTAATATAAGAATAAGGAAAATTAATGCATATGAGAAATAAGACATGTAGGAGTTGTTAACTTATCAAAATCTATGATTTACTGCCTTTATTGAGTTGATGGTGATGACAAAAAAGAGGAAAATGTCAGAAAAAGAGTGTAAAAACAAAACAGTTATGGAACTCTACATTCCCCCACACTGAAGATTTTGTATGCCCTCATACAAACTACAAAATTGATATCTTGAACTACTACATTTTATTGGACACTTCTGCCAGTACATTCAACTTCATCTTTTTCATTTTCTTTCCAGTAATTGCCATCCTTGGTTTCCTCATGAGGATTTTGTACTTCAAGTTTATAACCTGTCTCTATAAAGCCTTGTTTTTCTTCGTCAGTTTCTTGTTCTTATTAAACCACAGACTTAAATGTAAGAGGATATTGTCACTCTTAGCTACTGGAATTTCATTTTGTGCTTTCAAGGCTTGGTTTTCATTTTTGATATACCTATTTAATGTCTCAAGTTCGAAGATTTCTTGTTTCAATATATTGACTACTAGAGGTTCTTATGGCTCATTAAACTGATTTTCTTCTTCCTCTTGTATTGGAATTGATGTTCTTGCTACGCCCCTTTTCTCCAAGGACTCAATATAATCATAGATCTCCTGTTGCACCGGATCAATCTCTAGCATTCTTCGTCTTGGACTCTAAGGAGGTGATGTGACAGTTGGTGATGAAACCCTCAACAATGAAACCCTTGGTGACAAAACCCTTGGAGATGAAACTCTTGGAGGAGTTCTTAAATCTTCTTCTTCGGCTTCTGAGTTTTCTTCTATTTCTATACTGACATGCTCTGTGCTCTTTGAGGGTAGTCCTTTTGCTGAGTTGAGTCTAGTACTCCTTCTCAAGGCTATGACAGGGGTCTTTTGAGTTTTCTTCCTTTCTATTTTAGGCTTCTCTGCTTGTGACGAAATCTTTGATTCTTTTCTACCTTTATTTCTTCTAACATCCTTTTGTTTATTTTCTCCAAAACTTTTGCAAGTGGGATGTCATCTTCTGACAATTTCTGTGGTTGTTGTGGTTCTTGTTCCTGTGTCTTATCAATTTTTCTTTTCCTTCCCCTCTTAGGTCTGCTGCTATTTGGTTGCCCATGAGTTTCTTCCTGAAAGTGATTTCTAACTAAAAGGCTCTCCCAATTATCACCTATGTTTTGGAGATGAAATTCAACAAGTATTTTGACTAGACCATGGTGATACATTGTAGTACTATGTCTTATAATCCATATATTTAATGTTTTAATCTCTAATATTAAATAAAAGGAATTCATACCTTTAAGTTATTTACTTGCTAACCTTTGGTTGTCTTTTATGTTGTCTTCGGGTACCTTGTAGTGGAGGGATTCAATCATTCCTTCAATTGCATGATCATAGGTGTCTGTCACATTGGCTGCAGAAAGTCATTAGAGCTGCAGAAAATCAATGATTCTATAGCTATTTATTCTTTTTAAAAAGAGAGGGATAAAAGAAAATGGTATTCTAGAACAAAGAAAATTTAATATGCCAAGAATTCTTGGTTTTCATCTTGAATTTTCTGCATAAAAATGCTAACAATTGTTGGTTTTCATGTTTATACATTTTTTATTTTTATTTTTATATGAAAAAGAAAATTCTAAGGTGGAGAAGAAGAAGAATTATACTTAACCAACTTCAAATCAAAGTTGTCTTGGAAAATCTTTACATTTTCCTCTTTTGTCATTGGCTTATGATAGATCCTGAGTCGATGCCCATTCACTAGGAGAGGAACTTTTTCTTCACCAATAGTCCTAATTCTGACTACTCCATTATTAAAAAAAAAAATCAATCTCATAAGGCCCAAGCCAATGAGTTTCAAATTTTCCTTGGAAATTTTTGAAATTTGAATCAAAGAGTAATGCCTAGTCTCCTCATTGAAATTTTCTTTCTTTGATGTATTTATCATGCCATCTGGATCTTTTTTGCTAGACTAAACTAGTCTTCTAGATAAAATCTTTCCTTACTTCATCAAGCTCATTGGGTTGTGCCATTATTTGGTTTTGTGCTTCTGATAATTCAAGTCCCAACTTGACTGTTGTCTTGTAGGTCTGAATCTAGAACTCAATTGGAAATAGGACCTGATTCCCATAAATATGTTCATAGGGAATATGTCCTATAGTGTTTCTCCATGTGGTATGGTAGGCCCATAAAGATTCTGGAAGCTTTTCGGCCCAGTGCCTTTTGTGCAAGTGAACTATCTTGGTAAGGATTACTTCAATCACTTTGTTGGTAGACTCTACTTGTCCATTTTCTTGTGGATGGTATGGAGTAGACTTTCAATGCTTGATTTTATAGTTTTCTACTATCTTTTGCACTAATCTGGATGTAAATTGCTTTCCTTGATTTCTTACAATCTCTCTTGGGACACCAAAAAGAGTAAAAATATCCTCAAAAATAAATGAAACTACAACATTTTTAGTAGAAAAATAAAGTGCTTTAGCTTTTACCCATTTAGTAACATAATCAGTGCATACAAGAATATATCCTTCTGTTTTTAATATGAATTATTTGGTCCAACAAAATCCAAAGCCCATCTTTCAAAAGCTTCAATGAGTACGTGAAGTTGTAGTGGCATTTCGTCTGAAGGAACAAGTTTCCCCATTCTTTGACAACTATCACGCCTTTTAATATATTCCTTGGCATCCTTAAAAAGGGAAGGCCAATAATATCCTAGAGAAGGACTTTATAAGTAGTTCTTTTGTCAACAAAATGACCCCCACATGGTTCATCATGGCATGCTTTAAGTATTTCATGTATTTCATCTTCTCTTACACACCTTCAGATAATGAGATCTGGTCCTATCTTGTATAATTATTCATTTATCCATGAATAAGACGCACTTTATTGGATTATTCTTCTCTTTCCTCTAGGAAAAAAATATGAGGGCAACTTTCCTGAAAATAAATAATTGGCAATATTTGCAAACCAAGGTGATTTAGTAGACACTACAAAAAGATATTCATCTCGAAACTTATCCTCTACAAGTATATCATTGTTATCATTTTGAATTCTAGATAAAAAGTCAGCAATTATGTTTTGTTTTTCAGGTCGGTCCAGAATGGTGATATTGAATTTTTGTAACAGTAATATCCATCTTGTTATTATACCATTAGTAACTGGTTTATTCATTAAATATATAATGGTTGAATGGTATGTATGAATGAAAGTTTCACAACTAGTAATATAATGTCTAAATTTATTAATGGCGTGAATGACAACTAAAAACTCCTTCTCAGTTACAGTATAATTTAGCTCTGTAGGAGTTAAATTTTTACTGGTATAGTAAATGGCATAAGGAGTAAGGTCTTTTTGTCCTAACACAACTCCTAGAGTTGTATCTGAAGCATCAGTTGATATATGAAAGGGCAATTTCCAATTAGGTCCTTTTAAGATAGGTGCTTCAGAGATCTTCTTTTTCAAAGTTTCAAAAGCCTTCTGACAATCAGAGTTCCAACTAAATTCACAGTCTTTGGTGAGTAATTTGAAGAGTGGAGATGCAATCTTTGTGAAGTTTTCTATGAATCTTCTATAATATCCAGTAAAACCAAGAAAACTCCTAACATCTTGTTGACAACTAGGGATTGATAATTTGGAAATAACTTCTACCTTAGATGAGTCTACCTTAATTCCATTTCCTGAAATATGGTGACCTAAAACAATTCCTTCATTAAACATCATAAAACACTTTTCATGACTTAATGAAAGATTTTCTTCTTTGCATCTTATGAGAACTTTTTCTAAATTTTCAAGTGCTTCTTCAAAAGAATTTCCATAAACTGTGAAATCATCCATATATACTTCCACACAATCATGAATAATATCATAGAAAATTCCTAGTACCGCTCTTTGGAATGTTGCTGGAGAATTGCATAATCCAAAAGGAAGTACTCGGTAAGCATAAGTCCCCCATGGACAAGTAAATGCAGTGTTGTCTTGATCTTCAGGTGCTACCTAAATCTGATTATACCCACTAAAACCATCCAAAAATAAGATCTATTTCCTCCCTACTAATGTATCTAAAACTTGATCTATGAAAGGAAGTGGAAAGTGATCTTTCAAAGTTGCTTTATTCAATTCCCTGTAATCAATTCATACTCTCCATTTTCCATTTTTTTTTAGGAACGATTACTAGGGGTGAAACCCATTGACTATCTAATATTAGATAGATGAAATTTATATTTAACAGTTTCTGAAATTCTTCTTTAACAATTTATTTTAAATTTGGATTCATTCTTCTTTGTGGTTGTCGAACTGGTCTAGCATTCTCTTCAATATAGATATGATGCATGCAGGTTTAAGGATCGCTTCCTTTCATATCAGTATATTCCCATGCATATGCAGAAGAGTGTTTTGTAATATTTCTACTAGTTTCTTTTTCTATAATTCTTCCAAGTTTTCATTGATGTTCAAGGTTTTTCCTAGAAAAAAATCTATTAAAGAATTTCCAAACTTTTCCATAGAATGTAAAGGCATTTGTCTAGATGATAGATATTCGATATTACATTGTTCTTGAAAATTTTGACTATCATCACAATATGAAGAGCATTCATAATTTTCTATTGAATTTAAAATTTGATCCTCCTCATTTATTTGTGCAATAGTGAAAACTGGTTGTATATTGTTATCTTCATCCATCCATTCTTCATTTTCTACTTCTATTATTGTTTTTACAGGTGGGTATAATGTAAATTTCTTTGTTGAGCTTCCATCTGAAATAAACATGTCTCCTGATCTGCAACTGATAAAAGCATCTGTTGTAGTTAACTATGGCCTTCCTAAAATTAATGGATGTCCTCCTAAATTATTCTTGGGGGTTAGAACCATGAAATCAACAGGATATTCCCAAGAATCTAAGGATATGATACATATATATATCTTCTAACACACCATCAGGTTTAATTAGAGACCTGTTTGCTAATTGTAACAATGTTGGTGTGTATTGAAGATTAGGAAGCTTCAATTTATCCATAGTTTGTTTGCTAATTATGTTTATGGATGCTCCTAAATCAATCAGAGTGTTTGGTATTTCAATTCCATTGATGTGTATTTTTACAATGGATCTAAATATTTCTGAATTTTTGTCTTCCCCGTCATAATATATAAAATTTTCTTGACTAATTGAATTCTTTTTATTTCTTTTATTTTTCTTCCTGGTCCTTTAGTACTCAATTCCTTAATTGTTTTTGCAAAAATAAGTATTTCTTTTATTGATTGTAATAAAGGAATTTTTATACATATATTTTTCAATTCATCTAGCATATCATAATCAAGAAATATAATTTTCTTTTCTACTCCTTTATTGATTTTTAACCTTTCAGGAAAAGGTGGTCTTGAGATAGATACTGAAGGTTGTTCTATAATAGGAGTATTATCAAAATGTGTGGGATTCTTTTCTATTTCGGTATTTTCTTTCTGAGGAAGGGAAATTTCTTCTTCAGAGTTATTATTATCTTTTTGAGAATTCTTTTTTGTTTCCTGAATAAAAACAAATGGTTTCTTCCTTTCTAATACTCTACCAGACCTTAATTGAACATTATTCAAATCTAATGGAGTTATCATATAAGTTTGAGGATATTGTCCTTCTAAGTTGTAAACAGGTAGTGAAGTTTTATTGTTTGGATTTGGAAGTGGTTGAATGGGTAGTTGATTTGATCTTGGTGTAAATGGAAAATAAAGTTGTGGATTTGCATTTTGAGCTTGAGCTTGAGGTAACTGGTTGGTTTGAGGGAATTATTGTGGTGGAAAATTTGGATAAGATGATAGATATTGTTGATATTGAGAATATATTTCATAAGGATTTTTCCATCCTAGATTCCAATATTGTGGTGGTTGAGCCCAAGGTTGCCATGGCATAGGTGGATTCCAAGTATTTTGTGAAGATTGTGCAAATTGTTGAGGATTAAAGGCTTGATTTTGATTTGTTTGAGGATTTTTCCATGGTCTTTTGGCAATAAAGTAAAGGGGGTTTGCCTGATTTGGTATTCATTCTTCATTAAACACAACCTTAATACCTGGTATAGAGGAGCATTCTTTTGTATCATGATTTTCTGCACATATAACATAGGTTTCTATGCTTTTAAATCTAAAGGACATTCTCTTAGAGCATGTTTCTTTCTACATATAGGACAAAAGATTGATAATGCAACATTTTTGGAGTTCTACTTGTTTTGTATTTTAAGGGTTTCAATTTTCTCACTAAGACTCCCTAAAATATTTGTTTTAAGTTATCAAGAAAACTACCTAATTCTTCCCTACTTATTGGCCCAACTACAGATTTACTTACTCTTGATAAAAAGGATCCCTTGAACTTTTTCACGTTCTCGCTTTACCTCTTGAAATATGTACACATATATCATAGATATCTACAAAGGGTAATTGAGAAATATCTCATTTTCCCATTAGATTGAGAAGATCTATCCACTCATATTTAATGGATTTGAGTAAGAGATTTTTCAAAGATTCCTCATCGAGATTTTTCATTTTTTCCCTTTTGTTATTATAAACAAACCTCTCGACAAAGTCTTCAAGATTCTCATATTCGTTTTCTACCATTTTGAAGACTACATCTTTGATGCTATGAGGCATACAATAATCCTTATATTTATCTAAGAATGCATCTTTCATTTGTGCCCATGTCCTTATAGAATTTGTTTCTAGACTCATAAACCATTTTAATGTTGCATCCTTTAAGGTAGCATGGAACAATTTTAGCTTTTGAGCATCATGCAAATAATCATATGATCTACATAATACTTCAAATTCAAAGAGAAATGTCTCTGGGTCTTCACTTCTTATTCCATGAAAATTGGGGAGAATAGAGGGTGAGATGTTCTTCATTGTTAATGTTGTATCCTCATCAAGGATAGGGAATCCAAAAGGTTATGGATATCCCCTATTTCCTCTACCTCTGCGGCCCCCTCTTCCACCTCCTATGTTTCCTCCTCCTCCTCCTCCAATCTGATGTTTTTCTCCATTGACATTGTGTACTTCTCCTTCTCCTTCTTTAGCCATGATGGATTCCTCAGAAGATATATCTTGTTCTTCAACAAGATTATCTAGTTTCTCTTCTAGTTCTTCGAGTTCCTCTATCAATGGTTTGAATTAAATTTCTTCTTCTTCTTCTTCACAATGAACTTATAAATCTTGAGCTAGAAGTTGTTCTCCACTTGAAGATAGAAAATTTATTCCAGTTGTTGGAGATGTAGGATCTTCTTCTACCACAACCTTTGTTGATGAAGTTGGTGAACCTTTAGATTGGATTTCGGATTTTAAGATTTCAGGAAGTCTATATTGGCCTACTATGGATGGAATTCAAGTTTTTGTTGGTGGTGTGGCTTTACGAGATCGTGGTGGAGTGAGTGGTGATGTAGGAATTAAACTTCTTCCTCGACCTACTATTATCACCCCAAGAAACTCTCCTAGGTTGTATCTCAAAGATGCTCGGGAACATTACAAACTCAACCAAAAATATGTTGGATAAAGGTGGATGAATGGAAGGAATGATGCATATTCATTCCAGATAACCACTTCTACTATGCTTAACCCTAGACATGGGTGAACACCCCCAGACTACAAGGCTTTAGACCACCAATTACTCACAGTTTAAGGAATAGGTGAACATGGAGAATACTGACCACACCAGCAGATGCACAAGACCATGTGATGGCTGGCTGCAACCAGTAGAAAGGTCTGTAAATCTATTTCCTAATGCACAGACAGGATGGCATCTCTCTGGCATTAAAACAACATAAACTTGCATACACACTCAATTATACATACTAGATTCTAACATAGGGGTGGGATGATAGCCCCTCTAATGCTAAACATCAAGAGCACATGAAAAATGCATAACAGGCACAACCTGGAACAAAGAAGAAGTGGAAAGTGAGCAATTAACAGCAAAAGAAGCTTGCATTAGCTGAAAATGAAGACCAGACACTGCAGGTATCACAGTAGTTACAGTCTCCAGAAGTTGAACTTTACACCAAAACAATATCCATCAACCCTCATTACATCTTGTTTCTGGGTACATATGGAGGATGATTACAAAAATATCTGCTATCCTATGCGTGGAGGGGTCATAATGGACCACCAACCACATTAACTGTTTGATATGGGTCTCTAATACAATCTGTTGCTTCCATAAATGAATTTGACATTCTCTGGTACTCTGTTGTCCTTATTGAGCAGCTGGAGTGTGGTAGAAAAGACATTCCATGACTGATAAATGCGTTTATCTGCTTAAGGCTATCCTTCTCGTCCTTCGGATGTATAATGCGTTGAATGCAGTAGTTGAAGCTTAACTGCGCAGAGCTAGTAGACAATCGCCTTCATCCTTTGGAAGCATGGTATAGGCCAAACGCATGAAAACTACATGGAAAATGAATGAAGGGCTGGGAATGAATGTTAGCCGTTGGATGGAACTGACAGATGGCTGAGATCTCATGGTGGGAGGTGATGGGAAGACGTGGGGCGGAGTGACTACGAGCCGTCAGATCACATATATGGACGACTGAGATCAATCTACAGAGGATATCGGAAGTTAGGGGAGCAGGGAGATCGTGGGCCATTGGATCTTGGGCGAGGAGATCCAACAATCGACAGGCGAGGAAGCTGCGGGGAATTTAACAGCTGGGAAAGTGGTTTTGGGCAGATGGCGGTAATTATTGCACCACTTTTGGTGTGTAGCGGTATTCATACAACAACCAGTGATCACAGTAGGAGGGCGCCATGTGGCGGATGTGACAAGGTATAAACCACTTTTCCCGCGAGTTATTGCGTGTGCAGCTTGCGGGATCAGGATCAGCGAATGTCGTCGGATCACATGGCAGGAACGATTGGACGGTAGGGTCTAACATATATGTTTTGTCTGATTGATGTGACAGGGAAAACTATGTGGAAGTGCGTGGTTGTGAGGAAATAGTTATATGGCAAAATTAACACTACGCTCGGGGCTAAGAGAAAAAACTCTTATATGCAGTTTTAAACAAAGGAAACCCAGGAAAAAGCAGAAATGAGGATGAACGAGGTGGGGGTGGCGGGAACCCTGGCATAGGCTTCTTTGAATTATCAGCAATCTGTAGCATGGCTAACACTGGCTCCTTCTGGGGATGAGATCCTCCCTGTGAGGTCTCAAGAACCTGTAGATCAATGCCTTTCCAGTGAAAACCAATTATCAGAATTCCTAGTGTTCCATTGGGCATGGAGTTTGACTGAACCTATACTAAAACTGATAAAACAAAATATTTACAACTTTAAGGCCAAAAGACCTTAAATCACATAAATTTTCAGAAAACACCCATTAACTGGGCCATCAAAAACTGCCTCTCCTCCCATACTTTTCAGTATGAAGGTGTTGTTCCCTTAAATCTGAGAAATAATAAAAGGGCTTGTCCAAAAAGCATCAAACTTCCCATGGTTTCCTTTCTTCTCTTTAAGTGCATCCCACTTCAAAACCAAGTCTCCAACCTAAAAATTATCTGTCTTTGTCTTCCTGTCAAAAGCATCCTTGATCTTTTTCTGATGTGCTGCAGCCTTTTCAACCAGTTGTTCCCTAATCTGATGTACCTTTTCTAAATCAGTGATCCTCTTTGCCATGTCTTCTTCCTCATTCTGCTCTTTTTGAAGGAATTTTTCCACAAGGAGAGTTAACTGAATTGGGAATACAGCTTCAGTACCATATACCAGCTTGAAAGGAGAATTCCTTGTGGATTTTTTAATGGTCACTCTATCAGCCCAAAGTGCATACTTGAGCTTAGAATCACAATTCTTCTTGTTCTCCTTTAATAATTTCTTAATTATCCTTATCAGGCTTTTATTAGAAGATTCTGCTAGACCATTTCCTTGAGGATAATATGAGGTGGAATGAACCACTTTAATACCCATTGAATCACACATATCCACTAATTCTTTTGCTCTGAAGGTTGATGCATTATCTGTGACTAATTTATGTGGACAACTGATCCAGGTGGATATTGGTGGCCACCTGCCAAGTCCACCTGGACCCCCACCATTGTCTTTCTCAGCATTTTCAGTTTCCTTAATTGTAGCACAACTTACTATTTTTAGCAGTTTTTCGGGTCCTGAACTTCCGGAGCCGTTTTGAGGCCCTAAACGACGTTTTTTGGGAAATCTGGGGGCAACATGGGTCCATGGACCAATGTTGCCCTTCCCAAAGTGGTAGTGCTCGGATAGATCTTTCTAACGAGCTATTGTACACGTCAAACAGAGATCGTATGCCAAAGTTACGACCCCGGGAAGTTGATGTACCAATTTACCCAAACGGGGCCCACAGTGTGGCGTTTCATCTCCTAGGGTTAGGTTTTGGAATGTTAAGGGTTGTCCATTGTTTCTCAACAATAAATAGGCCTTCGAGCCTCATTGTAACACAGTTCAGAGGCATGTAGCCATCACATCTCTTCTCAGAGATAAGCTACCATCGCCCTAGCTAGTTTATTGCCATTTCTGTTTGTAAGCATATTTCAGTATTTTCCATTAATGAAATGAAGTATTATTTCCGCTGCATCTTTGTGTATATGGTTATCTCTGTAATTTGTTGCGTTCCTGTTTAAATCCGGATCAGTGGTATCAGAGCGGTCTGCTTTTTCTCTGTTTTTCTTTGCATGTCCCCAACAAGGTCGGGATATAAGGAGTTAGGGCTTGAACTGGTTGAACCTTTGCAAGACCAGCCTCGCAAATCCCGACGGCCTCCCATGGCGGACGAGAAGAAAGACGAGGGGGCAGGAGATCCCATCAAAATCTTGCTCGAAGAAGCGCTCGAGCGACAACGGAACGCGATGATGGACAGCTTTGCGCAGATCCTTCAGCGGCTACCCAGAAGCGGCGCATCGGCTTCCAGTAGCTCCTCTGGAAACACCACACCCTTTAAGGTACAAGTTAATTTTGAAATCCCCATATTCGAGGGTCAGATAGACGCCGATGCCGTAGATAAATGGTTAAATCTGCTAGAGGGTTATTTTTCTGTTCATGAATTTTCGAGTCGGGAAAAGATTGTTTTTGCTCTTCTCAAAGCAGCCCCCCACGTCAAGGACTGGTGGGAAACCTACTGCGAGCAGAAGGATGAAAGTACTGGCTCACTATTTTCAGCCGCACCCACCTGGGATTCGTTCCGGGATGCCATCAAGGAGCAGTACTACCCTGTCGGAAGCTATGAGGATGAATACATAAAGTGGACCACGTTGCGGCAGGGAAGGGACCAAGACGTGCCGGAGTTCACCAATCTTTTCCATACCCTTCGCACAAAGTTGGGTATCAAGGATTCGGAGCAACATTTGATACTCAAATACCGTGGCTGCCTGCACAAGTACATCCAGGAAGAAATACAGTTCTTAAACATCCCCTCGCTCGGCGCAGCATACCGGTATGCCGTCAAGGTCGAGCAGAAGTTTAAACAAAAGAAGCGAGACTTTGGATCTGCGAATCCAAAGCAGGGGAAAGGTGCCCCTAAACCACAGAACAAAGGACAAAGCCAAGGCGGGACAGCCCAAGACAACCAGCCGAAGCTGCAAGCAAAGAGCAACGCCGCGAAGCCGAGAAAGGACACTGGAAAATGGTGCGAGTTCCATAAGAGCTCCACTCACAACACAAGTGAGTGTCGGGCCAAGCAGTCACTGGTGGCTGAGCTAAAGGTTTCAGAATCAGATGCATGTTCCGACTCTGAGTCAGAACCCGATAAGGGGTATGAAAAAGGGAAGCAGATCATTGATGCGGATCCCAGCGCCACTGTTGCTACCGCAAAGATCCAGAAAAATGAACCCGAAGATCCAGAGGAGGAGGAGCGTCTCTTCCACTCCCAGATGTGGGTAAAGGGCTCCCCGATACAGTTCATTGTTGATAGCGGGAGTCAAAAGAACCTCATTTCGGCAGAGGTCGTGAAGCGGTTGGGCTTACCGACCACAGCACATCCACAACCATACACCATTGGGTGGCTTCACCAAGGGCGAGATCTTCGCGTGAGCCAGCAGTGTCGCCTTCCATACAACATCAAGCCCTTCACGGATGAGGTATTGTGTGACATTGCTCCCCTTGAAGTTTGTGATGTATTACTAGGACAACCATACTTGTGGAAGCGACATGCTGTGTATGAATCAAGGCCCCGTGCTGTTATTATTACATTGGGAAATAAGTTGTTCAGGATACCAGAGGTAGCACCACCTGCCGCCATCTCTTTGATTACTGCAAAACAATGCAGTAAGATCATTTCCAAAACCAGGAAATTTGTTTTCCTGATGATACGCCCTCAAGGGAAGAAGAAGACAGTGGCCGCGGCCTCCAAACGGGGTTCCTCTGCACGGCAGCTACAGATGGACAAGATTGTGGAGGAGTACGAAGACATTTTCACCTCCCCGGCAGGGGTTCCTCTGCACTGTCAAGTCAAGCACTCCATCGATCTGACCCCAGGTGCGCCGCTACCCAATGGACCAATTTATCGGCGCTCCGTTCTGGAGAACAATGAAATCAAGAGACAGATTCAGGAGCTCCTGCAGAAAGGTCACATCCGTCCGAGTTCTTCGCCCTGTGGGAGCCCGATAGTGTTGGTACAGAAGAAGGATGGGACGTGGAGACTCTGTATTGACTATCGGGCACTGAACAAGATCACTGTCCGTAATAGGTACCCGATCCCGCGGATTGATGACCTCCTAGACCAACTAAAGGGGGCGAAATATTTCAGCAAGATCGATCTGAAGTCAGGATATCACCAGGTACCAATTGAACCCTCAGATGTGTGGAAGACTGCCTTCAAATCCAAGGAGGGCCTCTTCGAATGGTTGGTCATGCCTTTCGGATTGACGAATGCTCCTGCAACCTTTATGAGGCTAATGGATGACATCTTGCGGCCATTCACCAACTCCTTTGTAGTAGTATACTTGGATGACATTCTGATCTTCAGCCAGAGTTGGGAAGAGCACCTCCACCACATCCGACAGGTTCTCCAAACACTGCGGCAACACAAGCTATGTGCCAATTTGGAGAAATGCACTTTTGGCATGACCGAGGTTCAGTATCTGGGATACATCATTGATGAACAGGGGGTGCATGTCGATCCAGCCAAGGTCCAAGTCATTCGGGATTGGCCCTCTCCAACCACTCTAACAGAGCTCCGCAGCTTTCTAGGTCTTGCCAACTTCTACCGCAGGTTTGTGTTGGGATTTTCTCATATTTCTTGGCCCTTGAGTCAAGTCACCAAGGGCGGGGCGAAAGCAAAATTCTTTTGGTCTGAATCTCAACAGAAGTCATTCAGGGAGTTGAAGGATCGCCTCTGCACGGCACCAGTGCTCGCGTTACCAGATTTACAACAACCATTTGAGGTCGAGACAGATGCCTCTGACTATGCTATTGGGGCAGTCCTTACTCAACATGGACATCCAGTGGCATATCACAGTGAAACACTTTCAGACACAGTCCGGAAGTACCCCACTTATGATAAAGAGATGTATTCCATTGTACAGGCCTGCCGACAATGGAAGCATTACATTTTGGGGAAGGAAACGGTCATCCACACAGACCACCGACCTCTGCAGTTCATACAGACCCAAGGGAAATTGCAGAATGATCGCCATCAGAAGTGGTCTACATACCTGCAACAGTTTCACTTGAATATCAAGTATAAAAAGGGCAGCACCAATAATGTTGCAGATTGCCTCAGTCGACCACCGATCATGGCGCTAACCACCGTGCTCAACTCTTGCGGGCACGAGACTTCTGATTGGCCACTTCTCTACAAAAGCGACCCAGAATTCGGCCACACATACCAGACACTCTTGGAGGGTCGGCAAGTTGCAGATTTTCACCTCCAGGATGCCCTATTATGCCACCTCGGTCACCTCTGTGTTCCTTCAAGCGAGCGTGCCAAGATGATTTGGGAAGCACACTACAGTCGGGCTGCTGGGCATTTCGGGGTCGAGAAAACAGTGGCAGTACTGCAAAACTATTTCTATTGGCCGAATCTTCGACAGGATGTTGGGAAGTACATCCGATCATGTACTGCCTGTGCCATTGCCAAACCGACCATTAAGAAGCAAGGCCTCTATACCCCGTTGCCTACCCCTAGTCGACCTTGGGAATCCATCTCCATGGATTACATGTCAGGCCTTCCTTCCACTAAGCATGGAAATGACTGTGTTTTTGTGGTCGTCGACAGGTTCTCAAAGATGGCCATTATGATGGCCTGCAAGAAGAATATCACAGCAGAAGCCACTGCTAAACTCTTCTTTGAACGAGTGTGGGTGCACTTTGGGATCCCACAGTCTATCATCTCAGATCGGGACAGTCGGTTTCTCAGCACCTTTTGGTCCAGTCTCTGGTCAATGCTGGACACCAAACTCACGAAGTCCACAGCCTTCCATCCTCAAACTGATGGCCAGACGGAGGTTGTCAATAGGATGATTGTGCACATTCTGCGCATGTATAACTCAAAGCATCCACGCACATGGGACGAGAGCCTCCCCTACGTTCAGCACAGCTACAACCGAGCTCTTCACAGCTCCACTGGCCATAGCCCTTTTCAGGTGGGTTTGGGATTCCAGCCACTATGCCCCATTGATGTGGCCATGCCACTTGCAGCTACTCACATGAATTCAGCTCATGTCCAGTCCGAAACAGATAAGGCCACCAGCTTCATTGAGCGAATCCAACATATTCGCCAGCAGGTCCATGACATTCTTGAGAAATCAAATGCCAAGTACAAGCAGCGACATGATCAACATCGGGTGCCACACAAGTTTCAGGTGGGCGACAAAGTCTGGTTGCATTTGCAAAAGGAACGCCTTACTGGAGCCTATCGAAAATTGAGACCACTCCGATATGGTCCTTACACCATTACTAAGGCTATGGGAGACAATGCATTTGAGCTCAGCATTCCCCCATTCCTTGGCCTGCACCCAGTATTTAATGTGGACCGCCTTCGGCCATACTTTCCACCATTGTTAGACACATCCGACATTGCAGAACAGCTCAAACCCACAGAATTAAATCCAGATTGCATGGAACAAGCTGCAACTGATCGGATCATGGACACACAGATCAAGAACACTCGCCAACAGAATATCCAACTGTATCGAGTTGTCAAAGCGGGCCAACTCCTTCAGCAGGGCAAGTGGCTCACCAGGGAACAAGTTCAGCAGAAGTTTCCTCATCTCATGGAGGAGCTCAACGCAATGGGGACCATTGCTTCCTAAGGGGGGAGGAATGATCCAGGTGGATATTGGTGGCCACCTGCCAAGTCCACCTGGACCCCCACCATTGTCTTTCTCAGCATTTTCAGTTTCCTTAATTGTAGCACAACTTACTATTTTTAGCAGTTTTTCGGGTCCTGAACTTCCGGAGCCGTTTTGAGGCCCTAAACGACGTTTTTTGGGAAATCTGGGGGCAACATGGGTCCATGGACCGATGTTGCCCTTCCCAAAGTGGTAGTGCTCGGATAGATCTTTCTAACGAGCTATTGTACGCGTCAAACAGAGATCGTATGCCAAAGTTACGACCCCGGGAAGTTGATGTACCAATTTACCCAAACGGGGCCCACAGTGTGGCGTTTCATCTCCTAGGGTTAGGTTTTGGAATGTTAAGGGTTGTCCATTGTTTCTCAACAATAAATAGGCCTTCGAGCCTCATTGTAACACAGTTCAGAGGCATGTAGCCATCACATCTCTTCTCAGAGATAAGCTACCATCGCCCTAGCTAGTTTATTGCCATTTCTGTTTGTAAGCATATTTCAGTATTTTCCATTAATGAAATGAAGTATTATTTCCGCTGCATCTTTGTGTATATGGTTATCTCTGTAATTTGTTGCGTTCCTGTTTAAATCCGGATCAACAACCAAATCTGGTAAAGATATTCTCTGTCAAAAATTTCATGACCACATTATGATCAGCCTTTCTGGTAGGAATTTCCTCAATCCACTTGGTAGAATAATCAATAGCTACTAATATCCATCTGTGCTAGCCACTGGAATGTGGATTGATCTCTCCAATAAAATCCATGCCCCACTGCTGAAAAGGTCCTTTTGCATGTATTTGTTTTAAGGGCAGGGACTTGAGCTGTTGTTTTCCTTCAAATCTTTGGCACCTATCACAAGATTTAACAAATGAAAATACATCAGAAAATAAGGAGGGCCAATAATATCCAACTCTGAGAATTTTATGGGCTATAGTCTTCCAATATTGGTGCCCTCCACACATGCTGGAATGCAACTGCTACATAACTTCTATTGATTGTTCTTTGTCCAGACACCTTAAAAGCACTCCAGATGGATCCCTCCAGTAGAGAAGATTTTCATTAATGTAATATTTAGCTGCCCTAAGCTTAATAGTTTTGGCTTGACTTTGAGTAAATCCTGAAGGGATTTCTAGCTTCAGCAAGAAGTTAATTATTGCAAAATACCAATCACAAGAAGCTAGATTTTTGGCCACTAACTGCTTTCTCTCTGGTTCAACTGCTTCCTCTTCATCTGTCGACCACTTTCTGCAATTGTGCACAGGAAATCAATATCCAATGATCTGCAATTTTCTTCAGCCAATAACTTGGAATGACCCTGACCTCTGACAAGTTTGGTGGGCTTTAGTTATATATTAAATTCAATTAGCTTTGCAATCCATTTAGCCTTTCTTCCATCAACATCAGGTTGTGTTAAGACATCTTTTATTGCAGCACAGGGTACATATGCAATTATCTTGGAATGCAAGATATAAACTCTGAAAGCTTTCAAGGATTTGATAAGGGCATATGCTTGTTTTTAAATAATGTCATACCTCAACTCAGCATCCCTTAATGTTTTGCTGAAATATGCCACCAGATGCTCTGAGCATTCATCATCTGCTTGCAATAAAACTGCTGCAAGGGTGTCTTCAGAGGCAAATGAAAATACATGGAACTCCTTGCTGTAATCCGGACTTATTAAAGTGGGAGCTTCCATAATGGCTTTTCTAATAGACTCAAATGATTTTCTTGTTGCATCAGTCCATCTTAGCTCTGATCCTTTCTTCAACAAGGAGGTAACATGCTTTACCAGTTCTGAAAAATTTGGTATAAACCTCTTGACAAAATTAATTTTGCCCAGAAAGGACTGAACATCCTTCTTTGATCTCGGGACAGACAAGGTCTGTATTTCTTTCACTCTTTTTGGGTCAATTCGAACACCTGTAGTAGAAACAACATGTCCTAACAGCTTGCCTTCTTCTAAAGCAAATTGTGATTTTTTAAGATTGACTGAAATCCCAAACCTTCTGCACTTCTGGAACACCTTTTTCAAATGTTGCAAATGATTTTGATGGTTGTTGGAGTATACTATTATATCATCAAGGTAGATAAGGACAAATTTATCCTTCTCTCCCACAAATGCTATATCCATAGCTCTCTGAAAGGTTGCTTCAGTATTCATCAACCCAAAAGGCATCTTGGCATACATAAAAGTGCCCCAAGGAGTGGTGAATGAAATCTTTTCTTGATCATTTGGTTGCACAACAATCTGATTAAACCCTGAAAAACCATCCAAGAAAGACATTACTTTGGCTCCTGATACTTTTTGCAGCAAATTCTCCATCTTTGGTAGAGGATAGTTATCTTTCTTAGAGCATTTGTTTAAGTTTCTGAAATCAACACACAGTTTGATTTATCCACTTTTCTTCCTCACCACTACTAGGTTGGCTACCCACTTGGAATATTTAAGAGGGACTATGATCTTGGCAGCCAACAACTTTTTTATTTCTTTTTCAATTAGAGGAAGAAGCATAGGATTTATTGGTCTCAGCTTCTGTTTGAAAGGTATGGTGTCTTTCTCTAGAGGGATTTTATGCTGAATAATCATTTTGTCATATGTTTTCAGATCACTACACTCCCAGGAAAACACATCAACAAAATGCTTCATTAAATTGCAGTATTCAGAACTTTGGGCAGCAGATAGATGAGTGGACAAATTTATGTATCTAGGCTAACCTGGACTCCCTATGTCATGCTTACAAACTACAGATTGGTCTTCTTTTTGGGCAGCCTTGTAAGGCACATCATTCTGGTCAAACAGTCTTTCTAGAGGAATTAAACCCTTAGGAATATGATTGCTGGGAAGCTGGACAATGCTTTCTTTTCCAATTTTACTTCTAAGCTGGGGTTGGGGGCTTTCTTTCAAGGCTTCATTCTCTTGGTCAATTTGCATTTCAGAAAATTCATCAATGACTTGCAGAAACCTATTTAATTCATTATCATCTAGAAAGCTTTCCAATGGTGGACATTATTAGGCAAGGATGGTCTATATTTCATTTGGACTTCATAAATTAGTCTATGAGGCATGGGAGGGATAAATATACTAGTAGACACAACAAGGGAATCAACAAGCTGATTTTTAGCTCTAGGGATATATGAAATATAGAAATTTTCAAAGGAATCTTTGATTCTCCATACCTCATCTCTGTACGCTTTCAGCCTTGGGTGCTTTGCTTGAAATTTTTTATTTACTTGCTGAATGATCAGATCAACATCTCCAAACACCTTTATGTTCTTTATTCCTCTGTCTTTTGCTATGTTAAGACCTAATAGTAGAGCCTCATACTCTGCTATATTGTTTTTGACTTGAAAAGCCAGCTTGAAAGACAGTTGTGTACTCTTTTGTTGTGGAGATATTAGCACCACCCCTGCTCCTGCAGTCTCCCTGGAACATGCTCCATCAAAGAACACCTCCCAAACTCGACCTCCTTGCTCTTCTTCGGCCTGAACTGTTGGTTTCCTGATCTGCATTGCAGCCTTCTAATATTTTTCTATTTGGAGGATACATGCTCCAAAATCAGTGTCCACAGCATAAATAGGATGATTGGTAGGATTTTTCTCATCACTAATGATGTATGCTAGTTGTGCTTCTCTGTACAATCTCCTGCTTTCTCCTCCAAAAACTGGGACAGTGGCATAAGATAGATCATTCTGTAATGTCCCACCTAGTCTCTTAATCCAACCTCTGGACAGCAACATGCCAAACTTAGGAGGAACATCTGCTACCACAATATCCATCATTATACTCTTCATGGGTAGCTGAGTTAAGGTAATGGCTATATCTTTGATCAATCCCAGACATTTCACCTTTCTTGAATCAAAAGAGAACAAATCATGATATGATCTGGTGATGTCAAGGCCTAACTCTTCCATGACAGCATTAGGCATCAAATTGTGGCTGGCCCCTATATCTAGCAGGCAGTTGTGGAGGATTTTTTCATGAATGGTTAAGGAGACATAAAAAGATGGAGAATAATTATTAGCAGGTTCAATCATGGGGCTAAGCACAATGGCAGGCTTGTCATCTTGCAAATTGACAGAGTCAGTGGAGGTATGTGTGATTTCTAGCTCAAGGGCTTCAAGGATAGGCTTTCTAAATATTTCTCTTTACCAAATCTACCAAAGGCACAGATATTTTTAATTTCTAGACTTCTGACTCAAAGCTTAAAGAAGAAGATAACTTATTAGAACCTTTTACCTCTTGAACTAGAGCTTTGAGAATGATTGGATCAGTTACTGGTATTCTCTGTCTGATATTTTGTGACTCGGTTTAGACAACAACTCTTTGGGCAATATTCTCTTTGACATTTTTTTCATGTGACCTCAAATTATATCTTCGCTGCTCCTCAGTGTGTAGAACAACCTCTTTTTCCCACTCCTAACTGTCTTGTTCCTACAGCAAAGATTCTTCATAAGCAGCTAATGTCAAAAATGCAGTGCTACCTTTATCTTCCATGTAGTGAATTTCATCCTCATCTTCAAATTTTTCCTCCTCCATGACTAAATTCTGGAAAGGAGCTTTAACTTTCTGTTCTTCATTTGGCTCTTTACCCCTCTGAATGATTTGCAACTGTTCATTTATTCTTTTGAATGGATTTTGATTTCTAGGAGCAAATGCATTCTGCTGCCTTGTCTTTCCTGAATTCTGCTCAACCTTCAGCTTAGATATTTCAGCGGCCAATGACTCTATCATCTTAGTCATTTTATCTAATTTAGGTTCTGAGGATGATGCAGAGGAAGTAGAAGCCTGATCTCTCTTCCTCCTTCTGTCAGCTTGACTTTTGAGCTTTTCTATAGCCATAATATTAGATTCCACCTCTAGTGCTGCATCCTACATGTCAGCTAGAGTGGCACATCTTCTTTCTCTCAATAATAGGCAGAAATCAAAGTCAAAAGCATTAGCAATGGCAGAGGCAATGATTCGCCATTTTCCCTCTTCAGGTTACCAAACTCTGTATGGTAATATAGCAAGTCCTTTTTATCTCCCCAGTGCTTCAAAAATGCATCGTCTAAGGCTTCAATATCAGCAATAGATCTAGGAGCTAGTTCTTTGAACCACGTTTTGGCCTCTCCATCAAGGCTCTGGACAAAAACTCTCATCCACACATCGTTTTCACTTATATCTAAGTTATCAGCATAACTATAAAAAGCTTCAAGGTGTTCTTCAGCTATTACTCCCTCTGTGCCAGTGAACTTAGGCATATATTTCTGATATTCTCCCACAGGCATGGGATTTAAAGGAATAGGCCAGACCAAGGGTCCATATCTATCATCAACGATTCTTTCTATCTTTGTGGGTGCTTGCTGGCTTGCCATGATTGCGATATGTGGAAGGATACTAGCAAATTGAGTAGTTTGAAACAATGAAATAGATGACAGAGACAAAGGGATGTTTTGGACTATATGGGAAGCTTTCTTTGGACTGAGATTCAAAGGGGAACTAAATGGACAAGGGGTTGTATTAATCTCTGAAGGAATTTCCTTACAAACAATGCTAGGCTCTAAATCTTCAAATTGTATATCTTCAGCTATAACTTTATCTTTTAGAGATGCATGAGATTTCTTAGGCTTACCTGATCCTGATGCCCCTTTCTGTGATGCTTTCTTCGATTTGACAGTCCTCTCAGGGTCAAGCACTGGTTCAGCTAGTGACTTCTGAGGATTTCTTCGAGTATGTCTCACAAACTAAGCCAGAACTTCAATTTGGAGTCACCAAAGGTTGGTCTTCCTCCAGTGGAGTCACCAGATAGATGATTACAACCATAAATGTGCCTAGACCTTGTCTATCATCAAAATCTGGAACTGTGTCATTCTCCCAAGGAAGATGAACTTCAATTTCTTCTCCCCGGCAATGGTGCCAATTAATGTTATCACCCCAAGAAAATCTCCTAGGTTGTATCTCAGAGATGCTCGGGAACATTACAAAATCAACAAAAAAAATGTTGGATAAAGGTGGATGAATGGAAGAAACGATGTATATTCAAGCCAGATAACCACTTCTACTATGCTTAACCCTAGACATGGGTGAACACCCCTAGACTACAAGGCTTTAGACCACCAATTACTCACAGTTTAAGGAATAGGTGAACATGGAGAATATTGACCACACCAGTAGATGCACAAGACCATGTGATGGCCAGCTACAACCAGTAGAAAGGTCTGTAAATCTATTTCCTAATGCACAGACAGGATGACAACTCTCTGGCATTAAAATAACATAAACCTACATACACACTCTATGATACATACTAGATTCTAACACAGAGGTGGGATGACAGCCCCTCTAATTCTAAACATCAAGAGCACATGAAAAATGCATAACAGGCATAGCCTGGGAAAAAGAAGAAGTGGAAAGTGAGCAATTAACAACAAAAGAAGCTTGCATTGGCTAAAAATGAAGACCAGACGTTGCAAGTATCATAGTAGTTATAGTCTCCAGAAGTTGAACTTTACATCAAAAAAATATCCATCAACCCTCATTACATCTTGTTTCTAGGTATATATGGAGGTTGATTACAAAAATATCTGTTATCCTATGCGTGGAGGGGTCATAATGGACCACCAACCACATTAACTGTTTGACATGGGTCTCTGTTACAATCTGCTGCTTCCATAAATGAATTTGACATCCTCTGGTACTCTGTTGTCCTTATTGAGCAACTGGAGTGTGGTATAAAAGACATTCCATGACTGATAAATGCGTTTATCTACTCAAGGTTGTCCTTCTCATCCTTTGGATGTACAATGCATTGAATGCAGTAGTTGAAGTTTAACTGTGCAGAGATGGTAGACGATCACCTTCATCCCTTGGAAGCATGGTATACGCCAAACACATGAAAACTGCATGGAAAATGAACGAAGGGCTGGGAATGAATGTTAGCCATTGGATGGAACTGATGGATGGCTGAGATCTCATGGCAGGAGGTGATGGGAAGACGCGGGGCGGAGCGACTACGAGCCGTCGGATCACATATATGGACGACAAAGATCAGTCTACGGAGGATATCGGAAGATAGGGGAGTAGGGAGATCACGGGCCGTTGGATCTCGGGCAGGGAGATCCAACGATTGACGGGCGAGGAAGCTGTGAGGAATTTAACGGTCTGGAAAGTGGTTTTGGGCGGATGGTGGTAATTATTGCATTGCTTTTGGTGTGCGGCGGTATTCGTACAACAACCAGCGATCATAATAGGAGGGTGCCACGTGGCGAATGTGACAAGGTATAAACCACTTTTCCCACGGGTTATTACGCATGGGATCAGGATCAGTGAATTCCATTAGATCACATGGCAGGAATGATCGAACGACGGGGTCTAACATATATGTTTTTTCCGACTGATGTGACGGGGAAAACTGTGTGGAAGCGCGCGGTTGTGAGGAAATAGTTATATAGAAACATTAACACTATGCTTAGGGCTAAGATCAAGAACTCTTATATGCAATTTTAAACAAAGGAACCCCGGGAAAAAGCAGAAATGAGGATGAACGAGGTGGTGGTGGCAGGAACCCTGGCATAGGCTTCTTTGAATTATCAGCAATCTGTAGCATAGCTAACACCTACAAACCTACCTCTAGAGTCTCTTTTCCTATGCATGTCATGTTTTTATTTGATTTTCTTTTAAGGCTTATATTTACATTTCCCCAGCAATGGCGCCAACATGCTTAGTAAATTTAATGTTCTTAAATTGCAATCATAAATTATCGACTAGAGTTGGTAAACTTATGAAGTACAGGTGCACTATATAAGCTAGAAGCCTATTATCTCATTTAGTAAGATGATGGTTATGTTTGTTTTGATATTTTCATTATTTGTCTAGATTACCATTAGAGTTAGATTTCTACAAATTAATACTTGAAATTTAAGCTACGCTTAGAATGAATGAGAGTTAAGCTATTGTTAGATCAACCTATCAAATCGTATCTAATTGATTATCATCCTAAAATGTCTTATGTTATTCATCCTAAAATTATGAATCTATATAAACACTTTGTTGCTATGAAAACAAAGTATTGAAATTCAAAAGCTTGTCTATAAAATATATACAAAAGTTTAAATAGAATGAAGGAAATTTCTAATTACAAATTGCAAAGTGATATGAATTCTAACTCTAAAAAGCATGAAGAGATTAAATGTAATGAAGCGAAAAAGAATTGAAGAACTAAACTATTTGAAAGACTGTAAATATAAACGAAATGTGAAATAATAAATGAGATAAATGGGTTTATACGAAATAAAGAAAACAATAAGTAATTAAACTACAATGCAATAATAACAGAAAGCATTTGAATGAAAGCAATTATAAAGCAACGAAATGAAAATAAACTAAAACCTTGACTGTCTACAGGGGCCCTCTACATCCAGTAGGTATGATTCACAATCACATACACATCGAATTAGCAAAGTAACTTCAAATTAATGCAAAAGCGAAGGTCTAGTTCACAATTTCTTTAGTAATTAACTTAATACTTCCTCCCTGTTATCGTTTATAGACAATACATATTTATATAAAATGCATGCTCAATATGTTGAGACTTCCATGCCTACAAATATGATGTTTAATCCTAATTCAAATATGAAACTTAAATAGGAAAAGTGTTATTTGTTGATTTGTTATTTGGAAAGCAAATCAAGAAAACGTGTTGTGCCTAGACTCTTCGCTGCTATGTGTTGACATGTATCTTTGACCATGTTGTTGTGTGATCCCTTTGATGAATTGGCTCAAGCGAATACGAGGAGATCCATGAGGGGATCAATCCTCAACTACCCATATGCTTAGTTCTTTCATTAGCGCACCAAAACCCCATGAACCATGGAGGTAGCTGCATATTTACAAAATGGTTGCAGAATCATGTTAATTTTGTAGCTAATGCACTCTTTAATATAAAAATAAGGAAAATTAACACATATGAGTAATAATACATGTAAGATTTGTTACCTTATCAAAATCTATGATTTACTGCCTTTATTGAATTGATGGTGATGATGAAAAAGAGGAAAATGGTGGAAAAAGGGTGTCAAAACAAAACAATTATGGAACTCTACATCCATATTACCAAATCCTTTCCATAAAACTTCCTCATATCAATATTTGGAATATGGTTTCTCTTCAACCCAAATTTAGAATCTCTAAAATCATGAGTCACATTCCTTTTTCTCTCATCATGAATCTCATGGACTACCTTGTCACTGCTAGGAAGCATTTCTTGTCGAAACTTTGTCAAACCTTCCTTTAGAGCTTCCATTTTTTCTTCTAATACGTTCTTCAAACCTTCCACATTCCCTTTTAATTTTTCCTCTAAAGCATCCATATTTTCATTCATCATAACTTCCAATTAATTTTTGGTTGCTTTTTGTGAGAGCAAAAATTGTTGCACTTGTTCCCTTAATTTTGATAAATCATTTTGTATTTCTTCTTCTGCATGCATTATAGTAAAGATTTCTTAGGGCTTAATAAGTGTAGAAAGTTTTTGTTTGGGAGGAGTTTTTGAACCAATTAATGATATGTGTGCTTCATTATGCCCTTTGAGTCACCTCAAACTGATTTTCACAAAATTTATGCATTTTTAGAAATAAATACCTTTTAAGAGCTTGATTTTGAGCTTGTTGATAAGGTTGTACTTGAAACTATTGTATCTTTGTGATTTCATCCTCCCAAGTTCTGAAACTATGTCCTATTGTATCCCTTTATGTCTTCTTCCCAACCACACCAGGTAGACTAAGATTGGATTGTTCAATATAAAGTTATGTCATACCTCCCATGATGAATTAATTATGGATTGTTTCAATATAGTGAACTTGTATGGGATGTCATGTGTCACTATGTTAACCTTTGGCCCTGAAACTCCTACCCAAAAAACTACAGTCCATGTGATTTCAATCACCTTTAATGAAATTAAAATCTAATGCTCAAAGAAAAATTTATTATGGTTTTCCCAGGGATACCACTTTGAGACTAAATTCTAGAGCATACTAAAAATCTAACTTCCCTAGACCATATCTCTGAAAATATAACAAACCAAGGTCTAAAATTGCAACCAAATATTCATCAAGATTTCACCTTCACGTGGTAGAAATTTCACGGTCTGAAGCTTCACATAAATTAATATATATATAGGAAAAATTTCACAATGACTTGCTTGAAGTAGAAAACCCTAGAATCAAGAGCCTTGATACCAAATGTTATGTATCCAAATAAAAAATAGCATAGAAACATAAGAAAATATAGATCAACAACTAGATAATAAGTCACTTTGAGGGGGAAACCTCCCTTTACATCACATAAATAATCAATTCTTAGATGGTTCAAATGAAAAGACCTCCTTGGTATGTATGGGATCCTAAAGGGTCAAAATATAATTAGAGCCTACATAACAATAATAATGTAAGGGCACATCAATAAAAATAGTGGGCTTCTATGAGTCACAATAATTACAATATAGGGGCTACACTAGTATTATAGAGACCTAACATCCAAGAACCATAAACGTATGACCCTTGTCTTTGACTAGAGGGTTCCTCCTCTTACTCATGCCTACAACCCTCAGCGTGTTACTATATTAATAAGATCTATCACCTAGAGGTGTACTTGCCAAAAAATCGGTAATCTGTTGAACCTTCATTGTCATCCCAATCCATGCATTTTCATAAAACACATTGGAAAGTGGTGCATTGCAAGCTTGGGCTTCTGAATAAGAGAACCCCAAACCCCATATGGATTTTGTGGACCTGGAAAGATAAGGGAGTGATGGAATGTCCCCTACATTGAGTATACCTAGATATTCTAATGATTGGGGGAGTATCCAGTCCGTAGGGGATTCACCATAAGAAAAACATTGACCTCCAATAAGCAGGGGTCTTGAAGATAGAAATTCATCAACTTAAGCTCCTAGGAAATTCCCAAACTATAAGTTACCATCAAAACACATCTGATAAAGGAGAGGGCGGATAATATGTCAGAGTTGTGCCAAACTATAGTAGGTTCTTTGAACCAAGTGTGAGATCATCCCCCCCATTTCCTGACAGCCCCTTATAGCCCCTAATAGAAACCCTTATGACAATAATGGGAGTGACTCCTATCGTCATGATGGACATAAACACTTAGGAGACTATCATACTCCTTCATGATTAGATGTGACTAGAGGACAATGGGAGGGGATGGATATTAGAGGGACCTTGTCTCTCCAAAGAATAATATTTTCGTATGGATATGGTGTGCAGTCTACCAAATTCATATTGAAACCCTCCATTGTGTCCATCAATGGAAAACCTAAAGTAGAGATCCATTAAGAAATGTACTAGAAATGATGAGATGTAAGTGAAAATGGAAAAACTAATCAGAAAACCCTAACAGAGGGAGGGTTTCCATGAGAACTCCTAAAAAAAACATAATTCAAGAAACTTATTATAAAATAATAATAACATTTATTTTAATTAATAAATAAAGGTTAAACATACAATGTAACACTTGTTTTTAATATTTTTAAAATTTTTCATATTAAATATTTTTCATTTTTCATTTTTAAAATAAAGGAACACGACTTGTGTTCATTTATATTTATTTATTATTTGTTTGATTAATAAAAAACAAATATTAGATATCATTTTTGGGATTCAACTGTGTTAAGTAAGTCATTCACGTATGACCATTTCCATGAGAGGTAGTTGTAACTACTCTCAGGGGTGAAGAAGTGGGATTGAAACTAGTGAAATGAATCACATGTTATCAATCATCACTCCCGGGGCTTGCACCTGGTAACCTAGACTTCCCAGGAGGTCACCCATCCTAGACCACCTCTGGCTCAAGCGCGCTTAACTATGGAGTTTTCCCCACAACCAAGCACACTTAGCTTGCTACCCCATTTGAAAAACATTAGCAAGTATTGTGCCTCATGAACCATTCAAGAAGAGATCCCTTCACTCTTTTTGAATTTAAGTATTAGGGGGTTTATGCAGTGCATTATATTAGATATCGTTTTTGGGATTCAACTGTGTTAAGTAAGTCATTCACGTATGACCATTTCCATGAGAGGTAGTTGTAACTGACTAATTTCTCATGATTTTTGAATAGTTCACTTAGCATTCATTGCATTGGGTGATGCTCATAGGGGTGAAGAAGTGGGATTGCAACTAGTGAAATAAATCACATAGCATCAATCGTCACTTCCGAGGCTTGCACCCGGTAACCAGGACTTCTCGAGAGGTCACCCATCCCAGATCGCCTCTGGCTCAAGCGCGCTTGAATGGTTCATGAGGCACAATATTTGCTAAGGTTTTGCAAATGGGGTAGCAAGCTAAGTGGGCTTGATTGTGGGGAAAACTCCACAGTTAAGCACGCTTAAGCCAGAGGCGATCTGGGATGGGTGACCTCCTAGGAAGTCCTAGTTACTGGGTGCAAGCCTCAGAAGTGATGAATGATGCTATGCGATTCATTTCACTAGTTTCAATCCCACTTCTTCACCCCTATGAGCATCACTCGATGCAATGAGTGCTAAGTGAACTATTCAAAAATCATGAGAAATTAGTCAGTTATGACTAGCTCTCATGGAAATTGTCATACGTGAATGACTTATTTAACGCAGTTGAATCCCATAAGTGATATCTAATATAATGCATTGCGTAAACCCCCTAATACTTAAATTCAAAAAGAGTGAAGGGATCTCTTGTTGAGTGGTTCATGAAGCACAATACTTGCTAAGGTTTTGCAAATGGGGTAGTAAGCTAAGTGGGCTTGGTTGTGGGCAAAACTCCACAGTTAAGCGTGCTTGAGTCAGAGGTGATTTGGGATGGGTGACCTCCCGGGAAGTCCTGGTTACCGGGTGCAAGCCCCGGAAGTGATGATTGATGCTATGTGATTCATTTCACTAGTTTCAATCCCACTTCTTCACCCCTATGAGCATCACCCAATGTAATGAGTGCTAAGTGAACTATTCAAAAATCATGAGAAATTAGTCAGTTACGACTACCTATCGTGGAAATGGTTATACGTGAATGACTTACTCAACACAGTTGAATCCCAAAAATGATATTTAATATAATGCACTCCATAAACCCCCTAATACTTAAATTCAAAAAAAGTGAAAGGATCTCTTCTTGAATGGTTCATGAGGCACAATACTTTCTAAGGTTTTGAGCCAGAGGTGATCTGGGATGGGTGACCTCCCGGGAAGTCCTCATTACTAGGTGCAAGCCCTGGAAATGATGATTGATGCTATGTGATTCATTTCACTAGTTTCAATCCCACTTCTTCACCCCTATCACCCAATGTAATGAGTGCTAAGTGAACTATTCAAAAATCATGAGAAATTAGTCAGTTACGACTACCACTCATGGAAATGGTCATACGTGAATGACTTACTTAACGCAGTTGAATCCCAAAAATGATATCTAATATAATGCACTGTGTAAACCCCCTAATACTTAAAAAACAAATAAATAATAAATAATAAATTAAGTTTAATTTTCTAAAATTTTAAAGTAGATAGACACCATATTAAAATCATTTTTACACATTTATAATATGAACTTGAATTAAGTTACAACTATCTAGGAAAAAAAAAAAAAAGTGAAGAGAAAGAACATCTCCTAAGTGTTTTCTTTAATAATGGGTATAGTAGACACCAATGTACTAAGGCTTTCTTCAGAGCTAAAAAAGGTTCTACGGCTAAGAAAGATACCAAGGATCGATTTTCAGGTGTTCATCTTAACTGACAAGGTTGCGAAGATCCTCAGGAAGCATAAGGTGGTTTCAACCTTTAGGCCTTTAAATCTGTAAAAGACCCAGTGGACCCCAATAATATGAAAGGTGTTTACTTTATCTCATTCTTTTGTGGGACTCCCTACATTGGTGAGACAGGTCGCTCGATTAATCAAAGGATTTGTGAGCATGTCGCTGAAATCAATCATGGTAGGACCCACTCCTCTACTTTGGCAGAGCATGCAGATAAGCCTAAGCATCATATCTTCATTGAGGAGGCCCAAGTCGTTGCTAGGGTTAGTCATTTCCATCATCATAAATTGAGGGAGGCCTAGAAATTGAAAGAAGGCCTAATAATTTAAATAGAAATGATGGTTGGACTATTAGTAAAAGTTGGGTCCCTGTCATGTGCTCCTAGCTTTTTATATTCCTTTTTGGCATTTATTTTGTTTATTTATCTGTGTAGGTATTGGTGTCATTTTTATAGTATTTGTTGTTGGTTTATTTTTCAATAGAGTTTATATTCTTGATCCTTCTTGTTTTCTTAAACATTTTATCTTCCTATTCATTCTTGGCTCCTTTTAATATTTTAGTTATGTGTTTGATGGACCTCAGCCCGGTAGTATTTTATTGTTGAAAATGTTTTATTTATGGATTACTTTTTTTTGAATTTAATTGTATTTTTGAGTCGTGTATATTTTTTGTTTTATTTATTTCCCATTAATTATTTTTATTTTAGTTTATTTTATTTCCATTAATTATTTATTAAATGATATTAGGGCCATGACTTTTTTTTTTACTTCCCCTCTTGTTTTGGAGTTTGAATTTGAATTTGAATTTTAGTTTTATTTATTTTCCATTAATTATTTTTATTTAAGTTTATTTTATTACCATTAATTATTTATTAAATGATCTTATCTCGATTAGGGTCTTAACTCCTTTTTGATTTGCCCTCTTCCCCTCTTGTTTTGGAGTTTGACTTTGATTTTTTTTATTATCGTTAGTTATATTTTTTATTATTTAAATAATATTTTATTCTCATAAATTAATTTAAATATTATTTTTCAAAAACTAGCCGTTTAATATAGCCATTTTTAATAATTTGTTTTTAATAAATTAATATCATAATTTAAAATTATTTTTAAAAAATAGTCGTTACTTGAAATTATGGTCTCTATATTGTTACCTATTTAAGCCTTTGTTGTGGTCTTCCTCTGCCTCTTCATATGTTCTTGCCAAAAATTCTCTTATGTGATTTGTACCGAAAGACTTTTCTTAATTTTAATTTTATTTTAATTTTTAAATAAATTATTTTGTTAATATTAAAAAAATAAATTGTTTTTGAAAATATTAAAAAAAATAATTTACATTAAACAATAAAAAAGTTAATATGAAATTAAATTAATTCAAATTCAAAATGATATTGATAAAATCTTCCCGTATATTGTGTGTTATTCTAACCAGGTTCAACTTTTTAAGTGAATATTCACTCATATTTAAGGACATAAAGCTTAACTAATAAATATTTGTAAATAAAAATATATTTAAAAACAAAAATAAATTAATTATTATGGTTGAGAAATAGTGATTAGTTGAAAACAAAAAGAAATTAATTACTATGGTGAAGAAATAGTGATTTGTTGAAAGTAACCCTAAGAAATAGTGATTTGTTGAAAATAAGCCTGATTTAACTTGTAAAGGATTATTTTTCTTATTAAACTTTAACCAAAATCCGATAGAAATTTTAAAATTTTGAGTATAAATCAAAACGATATCTGCATTAAAAAAAATAAATAAATTGAAATACTCAAATTCAAAAAACGACAAGATTGCTGGAATTGTTTTTCTATGTAATAATGTAGAATGGATGGTTTTTGTCTGCAATGATTTAGAATCGTAAAGCGATTTTTAAGGGCAAGCAACAGACAGCCCATGCGTATCATGCAGATTCGGTAAAGTCAAGAAGATGCTCTTACGTGATTGCGATGTATGTAATATGTAACGGCATGGGAAAAGTCTTTGCGCCCATATGATTTGTTATTGTTAACCGCAGTTACATGAGAGTATCAAAGGTCAAGATTGTGAGTATTCAGAAAAACGACAATTGACAGGTTGGCAAGATTTGTCCTAATAAATAGATTTTTTTTTTTTTTTTTTTTATAAATTTTGAAATAACAGCAAGTTGGATATAAAAACAGTGCAGATTATTATTTTAATTTTGATATTTTTAGTTGAAAGTTGATGATACTTGGGGTTATAATTTTTCAAAGTATTTAGAAAGAGTTTTTAGTGCAAAATGGATTTAATTTTTGAAAAATTGAGATATTTAAATTGCATATCCTAACTAATTCCAATATATCTATATTAGGTAAAATTGAACAATATATTTATGCTAAGTAAAATACCAAAAAGTATACCAAAAAACAAACACTTAGAAGAGTCAGAGTAAGCATATAAAAACAAGCCTACCTTTATACATTATAGTACACACAATTGTAAAGCGAAATGGTTATGAAAATTTTATAAGATGGAGAACGAATGTTTTGTTTTAATGTGATGGGAATGTTGCAAGATAATGATAATTAGTTGCAACAGAAATCTGAAAAAATAAAAAATTTATCATTAAAAGAATTGTTAGAGATATGTACACAATTTTTTAAGACATTGTGTAAAAGGATGAAATGTAGACACTTAAATTGTTTTCCTAAGTATATAACTTTTATTTATGGAAAATTGATATAACTTAAAGTAAATAATGGTGTTTTTATAAGATTGTATGTTTTTTTCTAAAACATAATGCATGTTTTGGCATTAGGCCCTGTAAATGATAGAATTTTTTGAAACAAATTTGTATGATTCTATAAGTAAATATATTTTTTTGAATCAAATTTCTGAAATATATATATAGAATCTACACACAGAGTTTTATAAGTGTGTTTAGTTTTATTAGCAATCATCATAGATTAGTCTTAACTCTTAATACTGGATCTATCAAGGGCCTAAATGGATCAAATTTTTCAAGATGCAAATCTTATTTTGAGTGCAATACTCTAAAAAAAGTTTGCACCTCCAAAAATTCGATTAATCTCGGCCCTTGGTACGTGTTAAGAAGGAGATATACTACTTCTTAATAATACCATTTATATTTATATAAATTCCACATCCATATATATATATATATATATATATATATATATATATATATTCTTATTTTTCATTTGATTAAAACCTTAATATTCTTATTGCTTAAAAACAATAAGCAATAAATAAATGCAACTCATTAGCATATATATAAATACAAATGATTGTGACTAATAAATAAATGAGAAGTTTCATATATTCATATATTCATACAACATAATAAAAAAATTAAATTAAAAAATTATTCAATACTTTTAATATAGTTACATCTAAACCAACAATAATACTTAAAAACACTTTTTTAAATTCCTAAATGAATCGCAAGTACATTAAGTATGTTCTATAACATGAAATATAAAGACAATTTGTAGAATTGCACATAGGCATTTATAGCATTTGATCACAAATATCCATTAGCACATGTACATTAGGCATTTTCTATAACATGAAAAATAGAGACAATTTGTAGAATTGCACATAGGCATTTACAGCATTTCATCACAAATATGCATTAGCACATTAAGGTCAATTAAAGCACATTAAGGTCCATAAACGAGATGCCTTGTAACATCTCTGTATATATGGGGGATATTTTTCACTATACTAATCGTGTTTTTTATGAAAAGTTACAATAATATAACAATGCACACATATATATGGTTTATAGTTTAACATAATCATTTGAAACATATAACAAACAAGGGAAGCTGCGACGCAGCGAGTCCCTGCGTCAAGTTGAGCCTGCCTGAAAATTCGGAATAAACGTTTACCCAGTTGCTGGAACATCCGAAGTAGGAACAGCAGGTCTTACCATAGTCATTGTGTGAAAAGACTCTTAGAGAACTCTTGCTTGGCATGTCCCACAATCTCACTGTCTTGTCCATCGATGATGAAAGTAAATACTGCCCACAACCATATTCAGGAGCTTAGCCACATGCTCAAAAAAAAAACTATTGCTCAGGGACTAGCTTTCAATGTTTTCTTTCATCTAATCACACAAAAAAAAACAATGATAATTGTACCCATAAAAGTTTAATCAAATTTTGTGCTAGAAAATCATATGTACATCCACACAGTCATCTAAATGATTTAAGTAGGCCTAAATGACTCCATATTCCAGAGCCAATGTTTGGAGCCTGATGAAATTCCATTGGCTCAACCCCTTGTTTGCCATGGGATACAAGAAGACTTTAGAGGTTGATGACGTACCAAATGTTGCAGGCAAGGATACTGCTGAAGAGTCATATCGAGGACTTGAAACCAACTGGTGCTGCCAAAAGGTCGAGACAAATATACAGAACCCATCAATGCTAAAGGCCATTCTGTCATCTGTTTGGAAGGGAATGATAATCAATGCTTTGTTTGCAGCCATATTTAGCTGTGCAACATATATAGGTCCATATCTGATAAACTTGTTCGTAGAGTACTTGGGAGGAACAGAGCATTTTTCCTATGAAGGCTATGTGCTGGCCTCTGTTTTCTTTGGTGCAAAGACCAATGTCCCCAATAGTCATGTTAAACTGTACATTGCACCTTGCTAACAAACAAATGGGGATAATTGCACCAAAGATAATTTTCTCAAACTTCAGCTGCATAATCACTCGTGTACTGAATTCTCTGATACTTCTTTGACAGATGGAGTTTTGATAAGTTGGCTATAATTGCCCTTTTCTTTGAAGAGCTGAGCATGGTGATGTTTGCAATAAAGCCTGCCCTCAATTGCAATATAGTTTGAGGGACTGATAACACAACCACCATGCATACACTTGAAGCATGCCTTGTGGTATCCCACACCTTCCACAGAAATCTGCAATACAAAAGAGCATGTCCAACCAGACAGTTTATTAATCCTGAGTTGAGATTTTACAGTCAGAAACTCCTTTGTTGACCATTTGACAAAAAACCCATAACTATGAACATAATGAAGACATGCTGACGACTGAACCAAAAGTGTCTTTCTCTATGCTTCAAGCAGGAAATACTTTTGAGATTCAGTATCATCTTTACTTTAACTTAATACCAGGCAAGGTTGCCCAATCTAATCCTAAAGGTGGACAAGGTAACATTGAAAAATAATGACCTTTTCAATGGGATAAATTGTATTTCCACAAGCAAGGCATTTCTCTTGTGTGCCAGAAAACAAAGCAGAGACCCTGTTGGGTGTCTTAATCTGCACATACCAGAAGTTATTTATAAATGGAAACAGTTAATGCAGAGCAGGAAACAACCTTCTGAATTAAAGCAATCCGATTTTGAGACTACCTAAAAATCTGATTTTGTGACTATCTAGATTTACATCTAATCATAAAGATGCTCTTGCAGATTTCATTACTGCGCTTCACACTTTCAATAACCAAATGTAGAACCCTTTACACTTGTAAGGGGACAGCCAAGCAAATGTTGTTGATAATAGGTTTTGATGTACCAACTCTGAATGTCTTTTAAAACATTCTTTATGCTGATAAAAACAGTACAGCATCTCCATGCCTGTCTACATAGTCACAACCTTGTAACTTCTCACTGTAAGCTGACAAGAGATGTATTATACTTTGAAACCTACATGATCATAAATTATTGCAGGTTAAGAGCTTGCCAAGAGATATAGAGTAATACTGTACCTCACCATCATTCAACTTCTCATTTTTCACAGCTTTGGGAGTTCCTACAAGAAGTTGAGGAAATATTAGATCAATGGAAAATTCTCTCATTAGGCTAGGCAGAGGACCCTCACTCCAGACATGAAATAAATAAATTTTAGCCAAATGCATTTAGGCAAACATAAACCTCTACTTACCTTCAAAACTTTTGTCAAGACTTCCAGTCCTCTTAAAGAGCTGATCGAAGTGAGGTTTGCAGTACAGCACCCCTTCAAAAGAAGAATAGTTGCTGAGCTGATAAACCACAAATGATGAGTAAGTATAATGATTGAGGGATATACTTAAGCACCTAGAAAGAAATTGAAAATACATATTTGCGGTCTCGTCGTGAGGGAAAGAACCAATACCAAAGAAAGTAAAAAAAAGCTCAGCCAAACCATTTCAACTATTGTTTATGCTATGTTGCATCTGCAACTGATACAGCAATCGGAGCCCTGTAACTACCAATTGGCAGTGGCACATATAGCCATGAACTACCAGATCAAACCCACTACTGTATTTCCACAAGCAAGGCATTTCTCTTGTGTGCCAGAAAACAAAGCAGAGACCCTGTTGGGTGTTAATGCAGAGCAGGAAACAACCTTCTGAATTAAAGAAATCCGATTTTGAGACTACCTAAAAATCTGATTTTGTGACTATCTAGATTTACATCTAATCATAAAGATGCTCTTGCAGATTTCATTACTGCGCTTCACACTTTCAATAACCAAATGTAGAACCCTTTACACTTGTAAGGGGACAGCCAAGCAAATGTTGTTGATAATAGGTTCTGCCCTCAAAATAAAATTGCAATTATAATGACGGGACCATAAAGCGATATTGTCTAAGAACAGAACAATAACATGATTATAAGTTATACATGTATATTTGAATAGAAATATGTACCAACTCTGAATGTCTTTTACAACATTCTTTATGCTGATAAAAACAGTACAACATCTCCATGCCTGTCTACATAGTCACAACCTTGTAACTTCTCACTGTAAGCTGACAAGAGATGTATTATACTTTGATACCAACATGATCATAAGTTATTACAGGTTAAGAGCTTGCCAAGAGATATAGAGTAATATTGTACCTCACCATCATTCAACTTCTCATTTTTCACAGCTTTGGGAGTTCCTACAAGAAGTTGAGGAAATATTAGATCAATGGCAAATTCTCTCATTAGGCTAGGCAGAGGACCCTCACTCCAGACATGAAATAAATAAATTTTAGCCAAATGCATTTAGGCAAACATAAACCTCTACTTACCTTCAAAACTTTTGTCAAGACTTCCAGTCCTCTTAAAGAGCTGATCGAAGTGAGGTTTGCAGTACAGCACCCCTTCAAAAGAAGAATAGTTGCTGAGCTGATAAACCACAAATGATGAGTTAGTATAATGATTGAGGGATATACTTAAGCACCTGGAAAGAAATTGAAAATACATATTTGCGGTCTCGTCGTGAGGGAAAGAACCAATACCAAAGAAAGTAAAAAAAAGCTCAGCCAAACCATTTCAACTATTGTTTATGCTATGTTGCATCTGCAACTGATACAGCAATCGGAGCCCTGTAACTACCAATTGGCAGTGGCACATATAGCCATGAACTACCAGATCAAAACCACTCCTACAGAGCTAAAGAAGAAATATTTTATGCCCGATGAAGACCATGGATTTAGATGAATTGCAAATTCCCTTGATCTTATGAGAGACGAGTAAACCAAAGATATCAGACAGAGTCCAGGCCATAGAGTTAACCCGTGGTTTGAGCAGCATTCAAATTTCATGTATACCCTAAAATGCATCCATATTTCTTCACATGGTGGTTTTAAATACACTACATCTGAACAATGTTCTCAGCACTGTTAAAGGCTAGCAAACCCTCTTCCTGCTTTATGTTCACCCCAGAATTGGAAAATACCTCAAAATGATCAATGGTTACCATGCTACTTTCTGAAAATACAAGCAATGGGGGATAATGACACCGCAGAGCATATGCTAGACCCAGAAAAAGACTGAACCCATGAGGACGGGCAAAGGCCACCACATGCGAATACGGTTTTAGGAGGCAGCTTATCTCCCAAAAAACATGGTCGAACCATTGAGGGCACCGGTTGGGATTCCAGATTTTTTTCAAAAATTAAAATGCTGAACATACATAATCTAAATCATACTAATCTTAATAACTTGCAAAGATTAATAACTTGCAAAGATTTAATCAGTTAGTTGCAGTTACATAAAGGGACAGATAGTTAATCCGCTTCGAAACACAAAGACCCATTACTGAAAATTAGAGAATTAGCGACACCCACCAACCAGATTATAGATGAAAATGCCATATCTAAACAAAGACCCAGAACCAAAGTTTGGTGCCAATTACCTTGATCTCTCGAAAAGGAATGAGACAAAGGCGAAGAGTGAATCAATGGGGTAGAACCCTGGTAAGCTCTCAACTGTACCAGCTCTCAACTAAGAAACGACAATGCAACATGAAATTTCAAATTTAAATAAAAATAAGAAAACCAATCGATGTCAATAAAAATAAAAATGAAAGTCGAAACTTTTATCCACCTTGTGGGCCCTACGTGACGGCCATGTGCCTAACACCTCTCTCCCTAGCATACACATGCAAGCTCTACAGCAGGCCACCTAAGGTTGCATCAGGTTAACAGCTGTGATCAGGGAGATTGAAACCTGAAACCCGAGCAACAAGATTGAAACTAGTGTAACCTCTGTAATCAGGCTAACATCTGTGATCAGGGATATTGAAACCTGAAACGCGAGCAGTTGTAAAAGCCCTCACAGGTTCGGGCCTCTGTAGCTGACGTGAGGCAGAACAGTGATGAAAAGGAAGGGAATTGTGGCTCCTATGTCAGCAGATCCTGAGCAAAGAAGGAGCTAAAGGATAAGCAAACGAAGACTGCATCTGTGATCAGGGATATTGCAACCTGAAACGCGAGCAGTTGTAAAAGCCCTCACAGGTTCGGGCCTCTGTAGCTGACGTGAGGCAGAACAATGAAGAAAAGGAAGGGAATTGTGGCTCCTATGTCAGCAGATCCTGGGCAAAGAAGGAGCTAAAGGATAAGCAAACGAAGACTGATCAAATGCGGTAAGAAAGAAAGCTCTAATCACTTCATTCAGAGGCCCTTCACTTCCAGGTACAGGGGGAATAATAAAAAAAGAAATCTAAGAAGCTTTCCGAGTAGGGGGATTTGGGCTCGAGGAAGGAAGAAAGGAGAAACCTTATTCTTGTTTCTGCTGTTCCCGACGCCCCTCTCTTCCAATAGTTATTGTACCTGCCACGCTTCTTCTTCTCATGGTTCTCGATCGATAACGCCATGCTTTTGGTCTTGGTCTGGTTTCCGCCACGCGTCTTTGCAAGAAGAAAATACAAAAAATAACAAGTTTCCGTCTAGAATGCAGAAAATGAAGGCCAATGTGACAGCAAATTCTATCCATCCAGGCATTGTAAGGACCAGAATTACTAGAGACCGCGACGGACTTCTCACAGGTAACAGTAGTATGTTTAAATGTTTATTCCTTGTAAAAAAATTGTAAATTTGAGCGGTTATGGAAAACGTAGCTCAAGATTAAGGTTACCTCGAGTCTCAACGCAAGCTCTTTTGTGTGTAGAATATTTGCCAGTTTAGATTGAGCATATGCGCGGAGCTGTCTGATGCAGCAACTTCTGGTTCTGCTCGTCCCAGTCCTGCTACTGATAAACAGGAATACAGCTACGTTGCATCATCCACCTGTAACACATGCAAAGACAGAAAAGGAAACAGATCAAGCAAAAGCAAGGAGGCAGAAGAACCACCGGTTTCTTGTGCAACGTTAGAAGCAGATACTTCATTGCAGTCTGCAAAGTATTTTCCTGATATGGCTTTCAAATTCGGATGAACTGCAACATAGCAGGTTGTAGATGCCGCCTGTTACAGATATTGATTTATGTAGCACGCACAGCCCCTGCATGCACAACAGCTGCCTCCAAATACGCTGCAATGTATAAAAGTTTAAACACGCCTAATTAAAATCCCAAACATCGCAAAGTAATGCTAGCATTAATCGCCCAATGCCTGCAAACCGTTGACGGTCACGCATAAGGAACTAGGCCTAAATAGCAATTTAGGCTATGGTCGGGCCTCTTCCGCCTCGGGAAGAGGCCAAATAAGATGGCGAAGGATGGCGAAAGAGTGAGTGCAAATGAAACTTAGCATATCCCCGCTCTAACCGCCCTATAACAGAGAAGCAAAGGGGTCAACTAATGCTAAGTCGGGGTCCTATCGATTACTATAGTCCCTGCCGGATGCCAGATGGCAGGGACTAATAAGAGATACGTAGTGGCAATATCACTGCTCTTCTACATTGTCACCCCATGGTTTTTGCTTATTGTGAAAGAATAAGAGATACGTAGTGGCAATATCACTGCTCTTCTACATTGTCACCCCATGGTTTTTGCTTATTGTGAAAGAATAGAAACACATAAATTTTGCCAAAATTTATAACATGAAATAAAGAAAATGTTATTTTCAATGCAAGGCTAAATTCAAAATACTCAAAATATCAAAATATCCCCATTAAAATTAGAATATAAAATTTTGTATTTAACCATTACAATTCCACCCATTCAACACAAATTTTAAAGTTCAAATCAAAACATTAATTTTCCTCATTATTTTGAATCACAAAATAAATCAATTTTTTTTACCTTAATTTGCAAATTTCCATTGGGCTATTAAAAAAAAAATATTACACAATAATATTAAACAAATACTAAAGCTTATCACACGATCCTGCAAAAACTTTCATAACAAACGAAACATCCAACATGGTATATAAGAAATTTAAATACATGGAATCTCTACCTGTATGCCAGAAACAAATGAATCATTTGTGATAAACAAAATCTAAAAACCTGAAAGTTGAAACATGGAGAGCAGTTAAACTGGTTCGAAGAGTCTCAATCTGATAGCGACTGGAAAGTTTTATATTCTCACCGGTTGGAAACAAACGTTGCCAATAGTGCATAATCAAAAGTTTTCTGAAATGTCAAATGTCAAAGAGGGTAAAGGGAAGTAGGTTGTTTTGGAGTCCCCAAGTCCCTGAAACACATGAAGAGAGGGAAGATTTAGAAACATATTTCCATCAAGGTTGAGGGATTAGTGATTTGAAGAACCCATAATCTTTTGCATGGAAGTTCAGGAAGTTTTGCATTCAGACAGCTACTGGGCAATGATACAAGAAACCATGAAGGCTTTTCAGAGCAAAATCTCTTGGCAAATTCACTTGGAGAGAGTTCAATATTTCCAAAGTGATATTTTTTTGGTCAATTTAGTTCTTCCACAAAACAAAATATTATTACAAAACATTCTTAGAATTACTTGAGGCATTTTGGAACCTATGAGCATTAAAAAAAAAAAATGAAACTCTCTGAAACAATGGCATGGGATCAACCAGTAGCCCCAAAAAATTTGAAACTCTCTGAACTTATTTGAGCTGCGAGGTATGCCTTAGCAACAATCAATGAATTGTACATAGAGGAAACTTTATCCCATGCCAGGATTTCAATACGACGTTCCTCTAAAATATTGAGATTTCGCTTCAACTCCTTTCCTGATGTCTCACAAAGCTCTCTATCAGTTTACTAAAATCAAATGTTGTAATCTCCTTAACCTCCAGAAATTCATGAAACATCGTAGTAACTGTCTTGTGAGGTGCCAAAACCAACTCCGCTAAGCAAGCTAGTATGCACTATCCACCTATGAAATTTTTCATTGACGAGTAATGATGTCAAGTTTATGATTTGTAATCTATTTGACTCATTGGAAAACTCAATATCAAAATCAATGCAACATGGACTATCCTTTTTCAAGAAGGCTATAAAATTTAAGAAACAACAAACCAGTTCTTGAAATATTGCGGTTGTTGTGATGAGTCAATTAAGGTCGATGCAATTACTTGCATGGGTTAGACCTCTATATCTCTCCAACGATTTATAGTATGCACATGGCTTTCAGTTTCTCTTTGCACACAAGATGGCTATGTCATTAATAATTTAAATTAAATCAATCCTATCCGACTCTAGGTGAAGGATCCTTTCAAAACAATATGATTCATAGTGAAGGATCCTTTCAAAACAATATGATTCATAAACTATAGTATGTTTCCAAGCAGTGTGTGTCATTCATTAACCATCACAGCTAGTTGAGAGTCTTTATACTTTTATGGCAGATTTCAAGGAAGACAATTGGTTGATCATGACGACTTGAAATATTCAAATTGATGAGGATGTAAACCAAATCAAGATCTGTAGTTAGTCCTACTTTGCATTATCCTGGATGATCATTAATGAGACACTAATTTGTGTATTTACACTTATCCTTTTTTATATGAGAAATGACGCACCATGATTTTAGTTTCATATTTATAAATTATGCAATGATTTTGGTTCTAATGTTCTGATCCACGACTGGTTTCGATTCTTAATTTTGAATATGTTTTTAAAACCCTTTAAAAAATATGGCAGATCCTTATGCATTTGCGAGAAACTTAGCATAATAGATACTAGATCCTAAGCTTGAAGTTGTCAGCATGGTTGTTCTAGCTTCATAAAGGGTGAGACACTGAGAAGCACCAAGGGTGACAATGTTTCCCCGTGGTATCAGACCTTTCCTTTTCGAAAATATGGCAGATGCTTATGCATTTGATGGTAACTTATCATAATAGATACTAGATCCTAAGCTTGAAGTTGTCAGCATGGTTGTTTGACCTTCATAAAGGTTGAAAAGCACGTGTAACAAAGAAGACATTTTCTGTATGTTCATTAATGGACAAAGGGATAGAAATAAGCCCTCAATTTACTGAGGTGGGAATAACGAGTATATGACACTTCATTGATATGAAGTAAGGGCACTTTGGACTCATATTATTAAGTTATATATACACATGTAACATTCTTATTCTTGGAAATTTCAAGAAAACTTTGCTCGATGCAAATATAGAAATTTCAGCTCAACCTTGAGGTTCTCTAGATCTATTTCCTATGAACTTTCAGCCTCACAGATGAAACTGTAATATTTAACAACAATATAAATTTCACTTCTCTCCAATTAAATAGACAATGAAACCCAAGAAAATAAACACCAAAGCATTGTAATTCAAGGGATCTATATTTCTATCCATTAGGCACAATTCATGGATAGGGATATGCCAAAAATTTCAAAATACATGATTAGAGATATGTTAAAAATTCACACTTGTTTGTTCCAAACTCCTAAACCCAACTAAATCAAGCTCAACTTTCTTTAAATACATAAGTCATGTGAATTGATATCTTACCGTTTAAAATCTAGGGAGCTATATTTCTATCCATTAGGCACAATTCATGGATAAGGATATGCCAAAATTTTCAAAATACATGATTAGAGATATGCTAAAAATTCACACTTGTTTGTTCCAAAATCTTAAACCCAACTAAATCAAGTTCAATTTTCTTTAAATACAAATACATAAGCCATGTGAATCGATATCTTAGCATTTAAAATCTTTTTGTAACTTCTCTTAGTTTATAGGAAGAGAATATTCATATGAATGGAATCATATCAAAGAATGTAAAATCCAACTCAAAGAAAACTCATAAATAATGAAAAAAATATTGAGCATAAATGCTTGTGTATTTTATTTACGACATTTTGATAGTTTTTTAAAATCATCAAGGGGCATGTTCATAGACCTTGAACTAGAACATGATACACTTCCAAGGGTCAGTTAGTTATCAAGGCCAACCACAGTAAGTAGTCATAAATAACTATTAGCAAGGAAAGAACCGCAACATGAATTGTGCATCAAGTATCAACCATTAAACAACTAATTACGAAAACAAACAGTATATTCAAATGCTTTGTAAAGTTCAGATGGTGGAGAATGAACATTGGGAAGCCAGAATGATGACACGAAAATGAGGAAATGACTACATGCATATGTATGGAAATTGAGAGGGACTGGTACCAAACGTCTATTACTCAATTTTGACAAGGACTTTCCCAATCAATCTCAGTGATAAGAAGCATTATCAACTCTTGGCATAAATTATAGTAATGTCTCTCTCTAAAATCGATGCCATTTTCTAAACCTAAGGATCGTGATGCTTACATGATGGTCATAATTATAATGCAGTGTGTATGTGTTGAAGTAAAAATATGATAACTTTCAACCTAAAATTAAGTTTCCAGAGTAAGAAGCAGTAAAGTTTTATGACAATTAACTAGAGTTTTTTCGAAGGAGACATGATACTTTTTAAAAGTAGATGTGTTTAGTAAATAGTAGCAAGTAGCCTAGTGAATGAAATTATCAATTCATTGACTAAGTAGTGGCGACTGGAAAGATCCAATGCACCAAAGTTTTCAAATGACATGCATCTGGAATAAACCACAAGTAGTCTACTTAGGAAAGCATTAGTGCATGAGGGGTGAGCATGTTGATGGGGGATTTAAACATATCCAAATATGTTTGAACTGATAACACAAGTCTAAGTGTTGGAATGAGTGTGGGAATGAAATAAAGCATACAAATCGAAATATTAGTATCAATGGACAATAAGAAAAAAAAGACATGGCCTAATAGAGGAGGACAAAGAACATGACTAAACAATTGTTCACTGTAGAAGATCAGGAAGTCAAAGATAGTATTTTAGAGACATAGAATAGACCGATCAGGTGGTTATGATAACATGGGGATGTGAATTATTATGGTTGCACACATCTATATGTAGAATAGGTTTTGATATCGCCATGAAGATTTCAAAACATCAAGAGATAAAAATTCAATATGTTGCTATAGTGTAATTGATTTTGTGTGATACTTGATGTCTCACTAGCATCGGGAAAACCAATATGAAGAATAAAAGTTGAAAATGAGGAAAAAGCATATATATATTGTATTGCATGTTTATTGTCCACAATACTAGAATGCATAAAAGAAAATATCATATGTCAGACATTATGAGGCATATTTTCTCGAACACAAGATTAATAGCTACATGGTATATATATATATATATAGATATATATATATATATCTCTCTATATATATATATATATATATATATATATATATATATATATATATATATATATATATATATATATATGTAAGAAGTTGTGATCAATATTTAGATGTAGTGACAGACCCAATTTTCCAATATATGAGTATTCCAATTATCTCAATGTCATAAGCCAATGTTTCCATGGGAAAAGTTCTAGCCATACATTTGTCTATAAGAAAAAAAGAGAGTAATAGTGAAGTATACCATTGTGTTCCTTAGTACATAGAAAAAAAAAGTGCTTCTTCTCACTATTGGAAATATTTTTTTTTAAGTCTTTTTGTAAGAAAAAAATATTTGGTACAAAATTGTAAAGGAACAACATTCTCAACTAAATATGTTTGTCATTAGTATTAGTACTGGCAGAGTTCTTCTCCGATTGACAGAGTTTTTCCAAGAGGCACTAAAACAAAATCTATGACAATGAGTAACAGGGAAATATTAGTGCAACAAAAAAATGCTAATACAAGATTTATGTTGTTCAAAGTTTTCAATAAGCAAATGAACTTGCCAATGGTGTTGTTGGACACCTAATCCTTTAAGGGTTATGGTGTGGAATATAAATAGTCAAAGGAGTCTAATAGACGTTGGAAGATGAATCCAACAGTCATAAGAATGTATTATAAATGTACATCTATGTTAATAGTAAATGCAATTCATGATTTACCTTTCATATCTTATTTTTATTTGACATGGTATCAGATCCATTTGTTTTGTGGTCATTTCAGTCCTGTCCTTCTAGCCATGATTCTCTCCACATCTGACTTTCTTGAGTAGGTTAGACCTGTGTTGCTCATACTTTGACATTTATGCCCTATTATAGGGAAACTTTTAGGGGCTAATATTCACAAGTGCACTAATTTTCCATGTTTTTTCCAAAATGAAGATTCGCCAGTTTTCAATTTTTCTAAAAATGATTTGCCAACATTTTACAGTATAAAATTATTTTACGTAAAAAATCACCAAAGTTTTATATAGACTAATATAAAATCATTAGAAATATAAATATTTTTACAAAATTATTGCTAAAAAATTTTCAATTTGCATATTAGGGACCAGTAAGATTCACCAAAGTTTTTAAACTTTAAGATAAACTTCCATCCTTAAAATTTTCCTTTCCTATTATCTGCCATTTTTCTGTGTGGCGCGTGCTTCTTTGCTCATATCTTCTTTTAGGAATCCTCTACATGCATAAATGTTCCTTCCTGCTTAAACCTCCCAATTCTCTACTTATCTCTCTACGCCTTGCTTCCTACATGCAACAGTAACCTTGGAAATTTCGATGTCATTACTCTTTGCTCTCTGAAATAGTTGTTTTCAATTCTGAACATCTTGAGTCATCGAGCATATTGATTCACTATTTTTCCCTAGCATTTTTTTCGGTTGATCTCAGTCTATGGAAGTTGTCTACTCATGCGACCTGCAAATTAAGTCAATCTTACTTTGACATTAGAAAAAAGGTCTTTTCTTGAGTGCCCATCTACCAGCCTCCTACTGTATGCCTCGCCCTTCGGGTCTTCTCTGTCCATAGAAAAATCCTTCAAATTTTGAGGAATGGGAGGCGAGATTTGATATTTAATTGTCTCATAACAAGAAACATAAGATTTCTTTATTTCCCTATTCGGGTTCTTAACTTTTTAATTGGGGAAAGCGTAAGAATTCATTTTCACTAACGCATTTGAAGGTTTTTCTGAGAATTTATACCCTTTGAACGGAATCTTTGCATCCTATAGGATTTCAAAACTAGGGAACTTACAATTTGGTAGTTTTGAATTTTTGGAACTTGGAACAACATGACTAGTGCGAAATTGATAGATGTCCATAACACTTGCTTTTTAGCAGTGGATTTAAGTTGAAACGGTTTGTTTTCCCATTGGAAGTTTGAATTGCGAACTTGAGTTCATTATAAAGGTAGTGTAATATGGAAAGCTTGGTACATAAAGTTTAGTACATGTAATAAGATTTCTTCACCTCTACATTGTGTTCTATATTCTTTAGAAGTTGTAACATAAATTGAATAGACTTCACAAGCATGTCAAGAATTTTCTTGAGTGATCCATCCTACCATGTCACAAAAGTGATGAAAAGGTGTTAGTTATGCAAATTGGGTTGAACCAATGCATCTTGCAGGCCAAATTTTGAACAAGAAGAGATCCAAACACGCTCCAAGGTAGAAGAGTAGACAAATATGTTTGATGATATTAAAAATAAAGACATCTTCATCACTATTCTGCTCAACACAAAGTAATATCAAGACAGGTGTCCATTTTGGATTCCATCTCCAATTATTTAGGTACAACCTTATTCAGAGTCTGTCATGTGTCATCAACCATGGGGAGTGTTTGAGTTGAATAATTTTTGCATTAGCATATTCAAAGTGATGAGTCAGAGGAACAATGAAGTTATAAATGTGTTGGGGTTGAACTCCTAGAGGTGCACTAAAAATTTGTTGATTGTAGTGCTTGGTTCATCTCCTTCTTTGTGCATTGATTAAAACCTCATCATATGTGCGATGGTCCATTCTTATCCCTCTATCGTTGGTTAATATGTGAGTATATATTTTATCTTCATTATTACTCTTTGCATTGAATTTTGTTCCTAATTCCAACGTCGAATATGTTGGGCCTTGAAATTGTCATTCACTTCCATTACATTTTCACTTATATTTCCATATTGTCACCTTCACTCCACCTCTATTTCATTACATTTACATCCATTTCATTACATTTACCTTACCATTATCATTATTGGGTCACATTTATGTTTTTCCAAACTTTATTAATTCTTAGCATTTTTAAATGAATTTATGATTAAAAATTAGAAAATAATGTGCATATGCTTATACCTAACAAGTGGGATGAGATTGTTGACATGTGTAGGCAAAAAGGAAGCTTTTAAAAGACCTTTATGTGGCCTCCCAAAACTGAATTCAAATTTGAGTGGAGAAGATCATGGAATCATAAGGATATGTGTCTCATTTCCTATTTGTATTGAAACTCTAAGAAGACATGTGTCTTATCATTTCCTATTTTGATTGTAACTCTAGAGATATATGGAGAGATTCATGGACTCTCATTAATGAGATAGCTTCTCATCTTTTTTTATAAATAGGGGAAGTATTCTCCTATCATAGGTGGTGAAAAGGGGGGGAAAGGAGGAAAAGAAGAGAAAGAGTTATAGAATGTTTTGTAACAAGGCTTGAGATGAAATGGGATGTAAAGTGAAGAGCTATTGATGTAATGAGATTAGGAGTGTAGATTTCCATTGTGTAAAGTTGTGAGTTTATCAATAAAGAAGGTTCTTTTCTATTATTGAATTTTAGAATGTGAGTTTTGCGAGTTGGAATGCTATTGGACAATGGAAGGGGCCCCATAAACCATGTGCATCTCTTTGTAAATTTGTAAGATTAATTAGTTTTTTTTACTTTGATTTATGCAAATAGTTTAGCTTTCCATTGCAAATGTTATTTTATTTTTCAAATGTAGATTTACCTCATTGTGTAATTTTATGTTTCCTAAGAGCATCTCAAGAAAGTAGTGTTTTATCTATTTTCTAAAATTGGATTGCTTAAAGCATTAAAGCATACAGTGACTTAGTTTTCTTTCACATGTATTTACAATGCTTTCTTAGATTCAATTTTACATTCACTGTTTAACCCTATGTTTTCCAAAGAGCTTCTCAAGAAGGTAGCATTCAACTATTTTCGAATTTTGGTTGCTTGAGGCATTAAGAATAAATAGTGATTTATTTTCTTTCCTTATGCTTTTGTCATTATTTTTAGATTAAGCTTTCATCTATGGTGTAATCTCATGATCAGCAAGTCCAAGAAGGTAGTTCTTCCAATTTGGGTTTCCTAAAAGGCATAGATCACATAGTAGCTGCAAGTTTTCCTTTTCATGCTTTTATTATGCTTTATTATATTACATCTAATGTATACTAAATTGCTTAAGTAATTTCAAGAAGATGATTTCAACATTTTCCTATATTGAATGTTCACAATAGCATTTGAGCATGCAGTAGATCATAGTTGTTTTTATATTGCTTGCTTTCATTTAATAGAATGGGATTAGGTATATTTTTGATCAAGAGTTTTCAAGGATAGGATAGGAAGCGATTTCATTTTCATGTTATCAATGAATACAATTGTATCTAGAATAATGCTCTTCTTTTCATAGACATAGTGTTGGCCTAGATTAGACTAACCATTCAAGTTTTTGATTTGATTTTATGCAAATTAAGTTAGTTGAAGTACATTTCCTTTTCTTCCTTCTTAGAAATTAGTTTTTGTATTAAACATCCATTATACTTAGTTGATCATTGACACTTAACATCCATTAAAATCATTGGGCATAAAAGACAAAACCCTCAAAACAATATAAAAACATACTCAACGAAATAAGAAACAAGGTTAACTAAGCACATATTGTGCACCACACTTCATCAGTTTACTAACCCTGGTCGATAATTTCTGTTAGCAATTTAAGACATTAAATTGACTGAACACAATATATTGTATGTTGATCGAGCTCTCCATATGTCTTGATCTATATTTGTGCATTGAAGATGAGCTGAATTAAATGGGTTTATTGTTGTGATCAGTTTTAAGTGTAATTTTGACAATGGATAAAATAGCCATAATTGGTGAAGTATTAGAGTTCTTAAAAAGTTTGATACATTCATCCAATCACAATATAGTAAGAATCAACAAAGCTTCTCTTGCTAATATTATAACCTGTTTACAAAATTCACAAGAGAGGATAAACTTTTTGGAGCTTGAATCTAAGCATCAACAAAAAGGAATTAAAATAGAGGAATCATCATTTTGAACCTATTTCTGTTCAGAACATTGAGACAAACTTCCATCATCACCAAGAATATAAAGTTGAGGTTGATTCACATTCAGTGCCTAGTGTAACAGAATATTTGCATGCAAAAGCATAAATTCAGCCTACACTTCCCAAGCCAATCATCATACTTTGTGAAGAGCTTGTCAATAACAAGAACATAATAGGTCTTGGATATGATAAGGAGGTGTCCTTTCATATTCTAGACTATTCCAAGCCCATTCAATTTGAAAGTGTTGGGTTTCTTCATGGTGGTTCATGGCCTTCACTTGTTCCAGATTCTGCTCCTCAACATTCGCAGCCAAAAGTTGGTGAATTCCAACATTGTACTGAGTTGGACATATGAAAGATCATTGTTTTGATATTCATCCATGCAAACATTGTGGTCACCGTACTTATTCTTCACACAAATGCTTCAAAAACAAGCCTCCTGCAAGAACAAAGATTCATCTTGGATGGATCACTTCTTGGAAATGGGCTTTAATAGCCAATAAGATATTTCTCTCATACAACAAGATTTGTTCTCGAATATTGAAAAGTCTTGCAGTTGATATCTCTTCATCTTCTCACCTTGTATATGACAAGGGTGAAGTGATGGTCATATACAAGCTTCAAAACCATATCAAGCGAGCATGAGCCACAACCTGCCCTAATAGAGTCACAGTTGTAGCTAGTGACAAAGATACCCCTGAGAATTCCATTGGTTGGTGGTGAACCTTAAACCATCTATGCGGGGTTGAGAATCACTATTTTACATATTTTCACCCAATCCAAATGATTAGGTTTCAACATTCCCACCCTTAATATGAAGGGATGTTATTGAGTCTAAGCATCATTCTGAATCTTTCGAACTTTTATATTCCAAGCGCTTTGGTGAAGATGTTTGCAATCAGCTCATTTGTGGAACAATGGTGTAGATGGATTTCTTGGCCTCAACATGATGTCGAATGATATGGTATTTTATATTTATGTCTCTCGTTCAATCATGGAACTTTGGGTTCTTGGCCAAATTTATTGCAAAAGTGTTGTCAATCATGAGTGGAGTTGAATGCAGTTGTTTCACTGGCAAATATTCCAAAATTTTCCTGAGACACAATTTCCTTTATTTCTTTAGTTGTTGCCACATATTCTGCCTCTCTTGTGGAATCTACTGGAACTTATTGTTTGCATGACCTCTAGGAGACAGCTCCTGATCCAAGACTCATAGAATAACCTAAAGTAGATATCCCAATTTCTTTATCTTCATTGAAGTCTGAATCAAAGAATTCAATCAAGCTGAATTCAACCACTTGTGTATGCTTGAGTCTAAAGTCTTGAGTTCCCTTCAAGTACTTTAGAACTATTTTTGTATCAAAACAATGTCCTTCACAAGGCTTTTGCGTAAACCTGGTGAGGATTCCAACATCAAATGATATGTCCAGTGTAGTAGTAGTCAGGTAGTTGAGACTTCCTATAGGTTGTCTATGATTTGTTGCTTCCTAAAATTCTTTTCCTTCAATGGATGTGAGCTTCAAGTTTTGTTCCATTGGAGTAGTCAAAGGATCGCACTCATCCATGCCAAACTTGTTCAACATATCTAAAATCTACTTCTTCTAAGAAAGGAATATAAACTTCAGATGTGGAGTTACTTCAATACCAAGATAGTAGTGAACATAGCCCAAGTTAGTCATTTCAAAACCTTTCTTCATGGATGAAATGTAGCTCTCATTGTTCCCTGTCATCAAAAGATCATCTACATACACCACATGATATACAATTATTTTTCCAACTTTCTTGAAAAATAAGGTTGCATCATCCAGATCATAATGTTTGAAGTTGAGCTTCAGAAGATGCTTGGTTAACTTGTCATACCAGGCTCACCGTGCTTGCTTGAGGCCATACAAGGATTTCACAAGCTTGCATACCTTGTGTTGTTGGCCTTTCACAACAAATCCTTTTGGTTGGGACATAAAAACATTCTTTTTCAGATCTCCATTCAAGAAAGAATTTTTTAAATCCATTTGATGGACTTTCCAACCGTTTTGAGATTCCAAGGCAAAGAGTGTCTAAATGGTAGCCGATTTTGTTGTGGGGGAAAAAGTATCATCATAATCAACCCCTTCTTTCTATGAAAAACCCTTTGCCACAAGCCTGGCTTTGTGCTTGTCAAGTGAGGCATCAACTTTATACTTGTTCTTGTAGATCCACATGCAACCAATTGGTTTGGTTCCCAATGGAGTAACAACCATCTTCCAAGTGTCATTCTTTATCAAGGCAACATACTCCTTTTGCATCACTTCTTTCCATTCATCATGAGAAGTTACTTCTTTGAAGGAATTTAGTTCAAAATATGTAGAAAAATTCAGTTTACGATCATAAGGAACATCCATATCAATAGGTGAATTAAAATCATCTACATCACCTCCATTTTTCCTAGGTGTATTTCTTGTTCTTGTCTTTCCAACTTCATTAGATGAACACTTTCAAGTGTCTTTGTCAACAATTTTGGAGAACCTTTTTGAGATGGCCCAGACTGCTCAATTGACTGAATTGAGAGTGTATTAACATATGGACTGGAGAAGTGGATTGTATTAATAGCCAACGTATGGAGGAGGGGCCATAGAAAATTTTAGGGGCAAATGTTCGCCCTTTGGCGAAATTAAGGGGTTTTAAATTTTTAGTGGGTGAATATTTTGTATCAAAGTACATTTTTACAAATCACCTCAAATAGCCCACCTTATTTTAAGGGAGAGGGTAAAAAAGGTAAATTTAGCCCTTGAAATTAGGAGTTACAACCTTCCATTTGCCCATTTTCAAGAATAGGTTTTATTTAAGTGAATCCATTCTCCTATTTTCAAGAATAGGTTTTATTTAAGCGAATCCTATGGGCCAAAGGCCCAAATACCATATTTATAAAAGAGGCATGTTAAATTAATAAAAATATAAATAAATGAGAGGTATGGTAAATAAATAAAACATTTTTTATATTTACTCCATAATTCACCTTATATACATGCAAGGGTGTAAACAAATAAAAATATAAGTAAAGTGGAGGTATGGTAAATAAATAAAACGCCTTTTTATACTTACTCAAAAGGTATGGTAAATAAATAAACTAGACGCATGGTAAATAAATAAAACCTCTTTTTATATTTAGTCCATAACCCTCCTTCTATTCATGAACGCTCAAGAAAGAGGTTTTATTTAAGTGAATTCTATGGGCGAAATACCATATTTGTAAAAGAGGTATGGTAAATTAATAAAAATATAAATAAACAAGAGGTATGGTAAAAAAATAAAACATTTTTTTTATATTTACTCCATAAGTCACCTTATATTTACGAACACTCAAAAAATGCATTATATTTAGGTGAAACCTATGGGCAAAATACTATGGGACAAATACCATGGACTAGATTTTTATTAATACCATGAAAAAAAACATTATTAACCCTAATATTAGTATTAATAAAAATAAAAATGGCACATGTTATTGACCCATGGTATTCACCTGGAATGTAGCCTATTTAAATGGCGGAATGAAACCAGCATAGATCCATCGGTATCAAATATCGTGATATGCAAACTAGCATAGAGTGAAAAAAATATTTGATCCGATCAAGAGTAAAAATGGATGTTGTAATTTAATGTATGTTAAACATTTTAGCTTGGTTAAAATAAAAAATAAAATAAAAAACAACTATTAATTTTATTAATTTTTATAAATAACTAATAGTAATTTTTAAGCTCCAGGTTTATGATAACCCATGGTAATACCATGGTATTCATGTGAGCATAAACTATTTAAAGGGGAAATTCTATCATCTTAGATGCATCTTAATTCTGGGTCTACCAAGTGCTCATAGGGATAAATAGATTTCATCCCCCTAAGAGTGGTAGATGTGGATTTAAGATGGATATAGGTTGGTTTTTATGATAATGAAGATATTAAATAGACTTAGGAAATTATATTGTAAAAACATCTTAAGGTGAATGGTTAAAGCATAGACATTGGACAAGTATATTTGTATACTTCTAGTTTAAACTGAAACAAATCCAGGGCTAAAAGGAATGGATTGATTGCACTAGTCATCCTTTTATAACTTTCCAACATATGCTGGAGTAAACAGATTGTAATTTGCGTAATTTTTCTAATTGCAAACATGAACATACTTGTGTATTGGCAGGGTGGTTACGAGGTCCCTAGAAGTGATGAATTTGAATTTTTCTTGGTTTTATATATAGTATTAGGTTTTTTCTCATGCTTTCTGTGAATGGCACGGGTGAAGTTTATCCTACACCCACTAGGTTATCGATATGTAATTTCGGTAGTTTTGATTTCAAAATATATTTTAAAGAAATGCAATGATTTCATTTGTGTATTCAATAAACACAAAATTTTATAATTGAGTAAAATATTCGCCATTCCTGGTGAGAGATTCGCCAAAAATTTATATATACATATCATATTATTGATAAAATCGCCTTCCATTTTTCCTATATACCATGGAGATTTGCCCATTTATTATACATGTAAATTTAGGGGGGGTTCTTAAAAGTTTCCCTTCCGAGGGGCTGTGTGATGGAGGGGCCGAGAGGTAGTGTGTTGTTGGAGTATTACCAAATGCATACCAAAACCGCATCATAGTTAAAAAAAATCACATTGGGTTCACCAAACGCATACCATTCAAGCATTCAATAAAACTAACACAGCAGATAGAGAGCATGGTAGAACACAAAAATGGGGAAGACTATATAAATAGCATAAGGGAGTTACAAGAACAAGAAAGCTAAAAAATTGAGTTGGATTTGATACCATGTCAGGCCATGAGGTAACTCCACAATGCAGATTGTGATTTTATATTAATATTTCTCATGGATATATACATGGAGGGAGAGACTCTTCGGCTTCACCTCCCAGTGTCTCTTCATATTCCTATTCTCCTTATTTACTATTTACACTATTTTACATATATTCACCCAATCCCAATGATTAGCTGTCAACATGTGCGTTGTTTTAGGAAGACATACATTGAGAAAAATGAAGCTATAAGAATTGGTGTTGCATGAAATATTTTTGAGAGTGGCTTGATGTTAGAAATTATGTTATGATTTTCAAAGTGAAGATGCCATGAATAGAAATTTTTCACAAATTGAACATTGTACATGATATGCTTTCCATATTTTCTTAGAAACTTGTCTCAACAATTGTTGGGTAGAGTTGGAGTTGTGGAATTTTCAATCTATTTTGATGTCATGTGTCTCCACTGTGCATTCGACACCGGGACGATATGAAGTTGTTGTACTTTCTTCACACAATGTAAAATTTGGTGAATTTCGAAGCATGGGATCTTAACATTTAGCACAAATGTTCTCTTGGGGTGGTGAGAAAACATTTTTTTGTTTGAGTGTTCCTTGTACATGTCTGAAAAGTGAGTATAATTATTAACCTTTGATATGCATTGATAGGAAACGTATAAATATTTTGAATAGAATATTAGATGTCCATAGAATGGAAAAGGGAAATGGAAGTAAATACATTTGTTGTTGTAACCGCCTCCTCCCACATTTACCCACTTTCACTAGCTTTCCCCGGGTGAACATGAGATAAGGGTCACTATGATAAGACTCAACCTCCTATATGACCTTAACAATAGGGAGTTGACAATTTAATACTATATTGACTTCCCTTGGGTTCTACAACACCTCCAGGAGCTACCCAACCCCTCCAGGTGTTCAACCCCTTAGATAACTCTTTTTTTCACTGAAATAGAGCCTCAAATGGTCCATTTCCAAGGCATGCAAGCAACTGTAATCCTCTAGTCGCTACCATAGGTTTGCTTCCTAGTGATTGTAGACTTTTTTGCTAATTTTTATGTCATCCACCCTAAATTTTGAGCCACGTTTTCAGGGTTATGACTCATACCTCTGCCCAGAACTTAGTGAAACTTTTAGAAATGATGAATAACATAGAAACAAAGCTTCTAGAACAAAACTTGAACTAGGATTTGGCCCGACCCCTCCCAACCCAGACTAACATTCTGTAAAACACATGATAAACATGCAACCTACAAGTCATGAATGCATATTTGAACATCAGGATATGAATCTTATCTAAGCTTGAAAATTAATATCAATTCCATCTCAAAATATTTTTCATAACACCAATTAGGTCATTCATTCATTAACCATACACTCACTAATGAAAATGTGATAAGATCCATACTTAGATCTGTCATATAACCATGCTTATAACCAACATATAACCAAATAGATAATGATGATAGAAAAACCATTTAATCCACTTAATAACAAGTATAATTACTTATCAAAGACGAGAAACTTAGCTCTTATTAACCATATGAAAAGGCCAACCAAGTTAGGGACTTCCATATACCACCAGACCATATATTGGGCAAAACCAAATCATTCTTTCATCCAATCACCCACATGCCATATTCCAAGCATGAATGCGGGATATCATGGGATAAAACAATCCATAGACAACCAAGGTAATCTAGAGGTTAAAACAGCTCCACCCTCACCATACCATTATCTCACCTAAACCAGTTATACAATCACAAAATCAAACCGAGCTTAGATGCCTCAGACTTCCTTCTTCGTCCCTTGAAGAATTTTCCTGTCTCCATCCACCTGTTGAGGGCTTCCCAAAGAAAAAAATCTCCACCCCCAACCCTTGGGATTTTCCTAAGACCACCTCACCCAAATCCAAAACCTTTTGGGAAACTAAATCTCAACCGAGAATAAATCCCATCACACCATGGCTATCCAAAAATGGAAAGGAAAGGCTAAAACCTCTGCCAAAACTTGGAAAAGTCCATGTCACCAACAACAAATAAACCAAACATATGCATGCATATACCATGCATGCCAAAACCAACTAGGAAATAATACATGCAACTTGTTACTTGCAATTCTTTCCAATGAAGCTACCTGATCCAACCTTTCCTTGCTTCATCCTTGTTTTCCTTGTGCTTCCTTTTCTTTCCATGTCCTTCCTTTGCTTGCTTTCTTTTTCCTTCTCCTTGTGGTGTTATTCTTCTCTTGTCTCTCTTCTCCCCTATAAGACTAATTCTAAAATAAAACTGACGAAAGGCTACCAATTGATTCTCTGATGTCTTTTTTTCATTTATCCTCTAATTTCTTCATTTTTCCTCTATTTTCCTTCATTTCCTCCTCACATGCAACCGATGACCTTTCACCTCCATTTTCTCCTATTTTCCTTTATTTTCATAAATAAAATGCCAAAAATACCTTTTTCCTTTTCAAATCCTTTGCCAATTTCCCCTTTAGCCATAAACATAATAAGTGATTCCCACTATGATGTTTTTGCCAACATTTAGCTTGGAATAAGTGTCCCATGGCCTTGGTCTTATTTTTCCTTTATTAACTTTATTACATGAACTTTAACCCGGGGGTTGTTACAAAACCCTCCTGCTTAGGGGAACATCATCATTGGTGTTCAGTGACACCTACAACCAGTAAAACCACTAAAAAGAAAAAGATGCTTCCCATGGCGCTTTATAACTTAGCTCATTGTAGTATTTACAATGATCAACATGCTCAAAAGAAACACCATCATGACAAACATGACAACATGACAACTATACCGCTTATTGGAGCTTTATAATGCAACTCATTGCAGTATTTGCAATAGAAACCATACATAAATATTTACAAATATCAAAACTGCTTTGCTTCAATTGGAAAACAATGAAGGATACTTAGCTTGCATCTGATCATCCATCTCCCATGTAGCTTCATTAGGCCCAAAGTTCTTCCAATGCACTTTAACTTACTTGATTGCTCAGTTTTGGAGCATGAGTTGTTTCCACTTTGATATGTACTGAGGTTCCAGCTGGATTTCTCCTTCTGGTTCCATCCATAACACAAACAATTAAATAACATTATTAACATCCTTTACATATATTTTAAGAATTGAAACATGGAAAACATCATGGACTTTCACTATCAGAGGTAGTGCAAGTCTGTAGGTCATTGGTCCAATCCTCTCAAGGATCTTGAAATTCCCGCAATACCATGGTGCCAACTTGGCACATGATGTAATCCTTGAGGATCTCTTCTTGGGCTTGATGTGCATATACACATTCTCCCCAACTTGAAACTCCTTAAATATCCTGTGTTGGGCTGCATAATTCTTTTGTCTATCATGTGTTGCCTTTAGATTCTTCTTTATAATCTGCATTTCTTGTTCCATTCTACCAACATATATAGTCCAATAAATACCCTGTGTTGAAAATAGAAACAAGAAATGTTAAAAATAGCATCTGGAAATTCCAAATTATTTTTCCTTGAATTAAATTATGAATTAAAACAAAAGTCTATTCTCATAGCAACTTGTAATAGTTAATTAAGTTAAATTGACTTAATTGACGTAGGAAATTCGAGTTGGAAGTCTATCTAGTGTCATGTAGAGTGATCCCTAAATTTTAGGGGCCCAGGTTGAGTTCTTTGGAGTTGTAATCATATAACTCATTCTAACTTAGTTATAGTCAGTTAAACTAGTTCTAACTGCTGGGGGAACTAGTAGAGGTCTAGTAGTGGGGTAATGCACCAGTGCATCACCGGTACCACACTAGTAAACTGAAGATTCACTCATAAATAACTCATGCATGTCAGTTCATAGGAAGACTAAGTTGATATTAGAGTTTAGCAATAGTTACTGACAGTTGTATAGTTTTTTGAATTTTATAGATGGTGCATGCAATCAGTTGAAGACCTATGTTTGGATTGTGAAGTTATGGAGAGGGAATTTCCATTTTAAAGAGAGGTTAATTCCCTTAGGGATCGTGCAAAGAAGTAAGAGCTTGGAAGGCTAGTAAATTGGCTAAGTGTTGGCCAGCATTAGCCTAGGAAGCAGAGAGATAGATTGTACTTTTGCAGAGATTGTTCGAGTTGAACAAACATTGTATTTTCTTCTCAAATCTTCTGGTTAATGAAATATAAATAGTAGGGGTTTTGAGCAGTTTCTTTCCTCAGAGAAATATTGTGTTATGTGCGATTGATATTCTTCCTTTTCTACTTATTCTTTTCATCGATCAATTTTGGTTTCCGCTGAAGAGTTGAGTAGATTCTTGTCTTGTGTTTTAGCATATCACATAGGTTGTTGAATCTATAGTAAAAATATACATGGTATTACATCTAAAAACAATATAGAAGAGGATATTTCGAGTTTGTCGTGCAGGTGAAAATTGAATTTGCAAGTTCATACTTCAGAATCAACAATATGGATTTCTACAGTTTGAGACTTGAGTATGCCCTGAAGGGAAGCTAGAATTACATAGCTTGGAAGGACAGGATGGAGGCAATGTTGGAAGAAAACAGGCTGAAGGAATTCATATATCACGATTTAAATCCCAAGCCTCTAGCATTTGATGCTAAAGATCTAGCTGAATGGAGAAAGTGTGGGGAAAAAGCGAGAAGAATTATCCTGGAAGGAGTTCGAGACCACATTGTCTTGAGTCTCCATGGTAAGGAAACTTCATAATTAATGTGGAAGGCATTGACAAACCTGTTTCAGAATAGTAGTGACCATAGGAAGTTGGAACTAATGGAAAAACTCAAAGAGATCAGGATGGAGAAGGGTGACTCAATTTTGAATTACTTGACCAAGTTCACCAATTGTCGGGATGAGCTTGGAAGTATCAGGATTAATGTTGATGAAGATGATATGGTGATCCTAGCTCTTCCAGGACTTCCCAAGATCTGGCATAGTTACTAGGACTTTGTTAATGGGAGGAAGAAGCTACCATATTGGGAGTAACTATGGTCGTATTTGGCATAGGAAGAGATTCAACGAAACACCATATATGGGACCTCTTCCAAAGAAGTGGAAGAGGAATTTGCATTAGTAATCAAAGAAAATAAATCCAAGGGAAATAAGTCCCAAGGTGAGCCATGTGGAAAGAAGAAGAACAAGTCGAAAGTCAAGTGTTTTCACTATCACGAGTACGGGCACTATGCCATGAATTTCCATAGAAGAAAGAAAGCAAGAAAGAGCCAACAGTAGTGGCAACAGGGGAAGCTCTAACTTCACAATTAAAACTTGATTTCACTCTCATTTCATGCATGGATGACACTATAATGGGAAGCATGTGGTATCTCGATAGCGGTTCCTCATTCCATATGACAAGGAATAGAGATCTCTTCAATGGTTTTGAGGAGAAATACCTCAAGAAAAACATAGAGTTTGGAGATGACGGGAGGTATAGCACTATCGTGATCAGTATAGTTACCTTTTAGAGGGATTCTGGCTCCCCTCTAAGAATAAAAAATGTGATGTATGTTCCAGGACTAAAGAAGAATATTTTTTCTATCGTGGTATTAGAAGGTCATGGCTATGATGTGATTTTTAGTAAGGGAAAGGTTTTCCTTAGACACATCGCCATGGGACAGTTGAAATAGATCGGTGTGCGAGTCAATAACTTGTATGCTCTCAAGGTCGAAGATGCATCCAAATCCTTGAGGAGAAAGGCAAATGTTAGAGACTTGGTGGTTGAGAGGGAGAATGAATTACCTCTCAACATGCTGCCATAGAAGAAGCCTCAGAAGCAGTCTTAGAAAGTTTTGGAGTAGCCACAATTGGAGAAGAAAAAAGGAGACCAAGTGGAGGCATCCACTCAAGCAGAGACCTCTAGTAGGGGGAAATTTCGAGCCATCTGGACAGAGAGAGCACATGCAGCCATACCTCTAGGTGCGAAGTGGGGAAATGTGAAGTATTAGTCCCAAGAGTATAGAAATTTGGGCAAGTTTTATTGATAGGTTTTGTCTCATGGATCATTACCTTGCTACGGGAGCCCATAACACACAGTAGAAGGATGGATCAGTGGCGGTTAATTTAGTCAGATATTAGAGTGATAGAGGAAGAGGCTAGCAATAGTAAGATATCAGGAAACACAGAGCAGAGTTGACAGTAATGAAGATGGCATAGAGGCAGAGTCAGCATAAGCGCAGAGTTTTCAGTCGACAGAGGCAAGAGCTAGTAGCATTCAGTGACTTTGGTGCCAGATGCATCATACTGATTCAGTTTGGATGTCTTTTCAGTTTCAGAAGTTACAGTAGAAACAACACTAGAGAGAAGTGTTGCATGCAAAACATTCCAAATGTACCAGATCAGGATAGAAGTGAATTCCTTTCTTGTTGAGAGGGAGTATTGAAACTAGCAACAAGAAATGTTAAAAATAGCATCTAGAAATTCCAATTTAATTTGTCCTTGAATTAAATTGTGAATGAAATCGAAATTCTATTCTCATAGCAACTTGTAATAGTTAATTAAGTTAAATTTACTTAATTGACTTAGTAAATTCAAGTTGGAAGTATATCTAGAGACATGTAGAGTGATGCTAAATTTTATGGGCCCAGGTTGAGTTATTTGGAGTTGTAATTAGATAACTTAGTCTAACTGAGTTATAGTCAGTTAAACTAGTTCTAACTATTGGAGGAACTCGTAGAGGTATAGTAGTGGAGTAGTGTACCAATGCATCACCAATACCACACTAGTTAACTGAAGATTCAATCATAAATAACTCATGCATGTCAGTTTAGAGGAAGACCCATTTGACATTAGATTTCGGGGACAGTGTACTAATAGTTGTATAATTTTCTAAATTTTATAGATTTTGCATGCAATCAATTGAGGACCTATGTTTGGATTGCACAGTTATGGAGAGGAATATTCCACAATAAGTAGAGGTTATTTTCCTTAGTGATGTAGCAAGGAATTAGGGGCTTGGAAGGCTATTAAATTGTCTAAGTGTTGGCCAAAGTCAGCCTAGGAAGGAGAGAGATAGATTGTACTTGTGTAGATATTGTTTGGGTTGAACAAGCATTGTATTTTCTTCTGAGATCTTCTCGTTAATGCAATATAGATAGTTGAGGTTTTGAGCAATTTCTTTCCCCGGAGAAATGTTGTGTTATGTGCAATTGATATTCTTCATTTTCTACTTATTGTTTTCATCGATCAATTTTGGTTTCTGTTGAAAAGTAGAGTAGATTATTGTCTTGTGTTTTAGCATGTCACATAACTTGTTGAATCTATAGTAAAAATATACACCATTTTCATTGGATCACTCGAGACGATGGGAGTATTACAAATCTTCCCATACAATGCCTCATATGGACTCATCGTAGTCACTCCTGATAACCATTGTTGTAAGCAAACTCAACCAATGCAAGGTAATCCTCCCATTTACTCTGTTGATGCATGACATACATCCTCAACATATCTTCAATAATCTTGTTGACCCTCTTTGTCTTTCCATCTGTTTGTGGATGATAAGTTGTATTGAAGGCCAACTCTGTCCCCAAACCTGCAAACAACTCCTTCCAAAACATGGAAGTGAACTTAGCATCCCTGTATTACACAATCTTCCTTGGAACACCATGCAATCTCGTGATCTACCTGATGAAAACCCACCAGTAGAAAATGAGAAATTAGTGGCTAGATGACTAAAAAAGTTACTCACCACAAACTTTCCAAGTGAAATACTACCAAAAATGAGCAATATTAAGTGACCCAACTAAAAACGACTAACATAAATCACTAATTTAGTCGCAGGCTGAAATATATGGCTAGCTAATAAGTAATACAACTAAAAATGACTAACATGAATGACTAATTTAGTCTAGGAACAAAAATATGAATACCTAACAAATACTACAATAATATGAATCAATTGTTTAGGTTATTCATTTTAATTGTGTCAAGCAATCTAAACTTACAAGTGATGGAGAATTGAAAGGTTGTTAAATATTGGCTGGAAGTTTATCATTCCTTAAACACTTCTTCATCCTCTTGTGGTGTATAGTTGAGCCAACTATGCATTATTTATCTCTAATAATTTGTAATTTTAAAAATATATATTTTTAATAAAAAAAATAATGGTTTTATATATTTTTTAAAAATCTATTTATTGAATCTAATTGGATCTACTTCCAATTTGAAATTAATTTGAAGAGCAATTTTTATTTTTAATACTATAATATCAAATAAAAACTACTTTGATTTCATATTAAGTAGCCTAGATCGATATTAACCCTTAATCTATCAAGCGCCAAGAACGATCCAATCTCTCGAAGTGAAAACTTCACAAACTTCTTTTTTTAGTGCAAAACTTGAGGAAAGGTTTGCACCTCAAGAGATTGGATCCCTCTTGGTACTTGATAGATTTAGGGTTAAGATGGATCTAGTTTGGTTATATAATACTATATAATATCTATATTTTTGTTTATGTCTCTTTGTTATTCCCTCTCTCTATATCACCCCCAAAACATACACACTCACCCTCTGCCTCTCTTCCCCTTCTCTCTCTCTCTCTCATTCTCTACCTCTCTATCTCTCTCCTTCTCTCTATTGCCTCCCACTCTCCTCTCTCCCTCACTCTCTCTCCATGGCTCCCTTGTCACCCCCTCTCTCTCCACCTTTCCCCCTCTATGTTTTTCTTGTTCCCTCCCTCTCCTGCCCCCTTCAATTCCATATCTCTCTCCTCATCTTTCTCTTCCTTCTTCTATTTCCCTTATCTCCCACCTCCCTCTATCCCCCCCCAATCACTCTCACGCTCTCTCCCTCTCTCTTCTGTCCCTCTCATTCTCTCTCTCCCTCGCCCTCTCCTTCCCCCTCTCCCTCCCTGTCTCCTTCCCCCTCTCCTTCTCTCTCTCCCTTCCCCTTCTACCTATCTCTCTCCTCTCCTCTTCTCTCTCTTCCCTCCTCTCCTCTCTCCCTCACTATCTCTCCCTTATCACTCCCTCTCTCCCCCCCTCCAAATCCATCTCTCTCTGTGTCTCTCCCTCTATCCTTCTCTCTCTTCCTTCCTCTTGCTCCCTCTCTCCCACCTCACTCTCTCTCTCTCTCTCCAAATTTTTCACTATCTTCCTCCCTCTCTCCCCCGCCCACCCAATCCCCAACTCTCTCTTAAATTTAGTCACATTGTATTGTGTTTAAGAAATGATGTAAATTAAAAAAACTTAACTAGTTTTAAACTAAACAAAGTCTTTCGGTAGAAATCACATGAGAGAACTTTTTTGGCTGACACGTTTCGAACCAACAAGTGTAATTCATCATCAGGACCAGATGAAGAGGCAGACCATGGAAAAGGCTTAAATAGAGAACAATGTAGAGACATAATTTCAAGTAACAACTATATTTGAACAATAATGTTTAAATTATAATTATAATTTATTAATATTAAAAATAAATATTATTAAGTAACAGTTATATTAAACGTCTAGTTTTTGAAAAAAATATTTAAATAATGATATTATTTCATTAAACTATTAAACGTATATTTTGGATCAATCATGTCAAAGAAAATAAAATAATGAAAAACTTTAAAAAAATCATGCACTATATTTAATCTATAATTGCTAGTCACTTTTCTTTCTCTCATCATTTGGATCCTTAGCAAAGATGGATCTATGTTGGTTCTCTATATATCTTTAGCTAAGATGGATCTATATGGTTCTTTAACTAGCATATATACATCTTAGCTTAATTTTATTAAAACCTTAATTTAATTTCTATGGAAATATTTTTAGTAGTCGTGATGATAAAGGATTTAGATATATCTCAAATTGTAACATTTTCCCTTTTAGATTCAATTAAAACATGTTATAAAATTAAATTAAAATAAATTATTTTTACTATGAAATAAGTTATGGTTTTTTGGCATGTGCTATTGATAAGCATTGGTATTGGTCCATGGTATTGTAACAAAGCCTATTTAGAAGTTAATATCCATGGTAAAGTGAGGGTGAATATCCATGGTTAATAATCTTGTCATATTGTTATAAAATATTTTGATTGTAAGAAAATTTATGATTTTTGGACATGTGGAATTGATAATCTATGGAATTGTAACAAAGCCTATTCACAAGCTCATAATATCAATGGAAAAGTGGGGTTGAATATCCATGGTTAAGAATATTGTCATATTATTATAAAATATTTTGATTGTCAAATAATTTATGTTTTTTGGGCATGTGGTATTGACAATCCATGGTATTGACCCATGGTATTGTAACAAGGCCTATTTTTTACAAGTTAATAATATCTACTGTAATGTGGGGGTGAATATCCATGATTAAGAATATTGACATATTATTATAAGGTGAATATCCATGATTAAGAATCTTGTCAGACCCATGGTATTGTAACAAGGCCTATTTTTTACAAGTTAATAATATCTACTGTAATGTGGGGGTGAATATCCATGATTAAGAATATTGCCATATTATTATAAGGTGAATATCCATGATTAAGAATCTTGTCATATTTTTATAAAATATTTTGGTTGTGAAATAAGTTATGGTTTTTAGGCTTGTGGTATTGATAAACCATGGTATTGGCCCATGGTATTGTAACAAAGTCTATTCACAAGCTAATAACAAAATCAAAATATAACAAATTGCATTTTATTATTTTTATTAATTTACCTTTCTATTATTAATTGAGCCAATATTTAAATGTTTACACTCATCCCCAATATCATGTTTAACTGCTTCTTCTTCTTCTTTTTAATTTAGCCTCTAACACAAAATAAATAAATAAATAAATAAATAAAAAATAGAATGAAAAAATAAAAATAAAATAAAATCTTATTAAAAATAAATCATTTAACCCAATTACAATTTATATCTTTTATTTTTCTTTTATAAATATTTATTTTTTATTTTTTCCATTATAAATATTTCTTTTCTTTTTCATTTCAAGTTTACCGCTGGGTTTACATAAAATGTTCACAAGTCACACATCACATTTTAGCATTGCATTTTTCTCTGCCATGTTGAATACTTCTTTTATTTTCCATTTCAAGTTTAGCATTGGGTTCAAATAAAATGTTCACAAGTTACAACTCTCTAGATCTGGTTAGGAATTACCTCGGTAGGGTTCAAATGTTCACAAATTTTGGGAGCTACGAACAACTTTCTTATCACATTTTCATTAATTAATGTCTCATTAATGAATGCATGAACTAATTGGTGTTATTACAGCTATTGTGAGAAGGCAAAAATCATTTTTTTCAAAACTCAAACAATTTTTAGATCTTTATGTTCAGATATGTATTCATGACCTATAGGTTGCATGTTTATCATGTGTTTAACGGAATGCCAGTTCTAGTTGGGAGGGGTCAGGTCAAGTCTTGGTTCAAGTTTTGTTTTAGAATATTTATTTTGTGGTATTCATCATTTTTGGAAGTTTCATTGAGTTTTGGGCAGATACCTGAGTCCTAGCCCTAAAAATGTGGCTCTGAATTCAAGGTCGCTGGCATAAAACTAAGTAGGAAATTCTATAATTGCTAGGAAGAAAGCCCATGGGAGTGTCTGGAGGCTTATAGTCACTTTCATGCCTTAGCAAGGGAGTGACTAAGGGTCTAGGTCAGTGAAAGATAGAGTTGTCTCATGGGTTGGACACTTGGAGGTGTTGGGTAGCTCATGGAGGTTCTGTAGCACCTAAGGGAAGTCATTAAATTCTTAAGTTGTCGAAGCCATTTCCTTAAGGTAATATAGGAGGTTGAGTCTTGTCATAGTGACCCTTAGCTCATGTTTACCCCGGGAAAACTAATGAAAGTGGGCAAATATGGGAGGAGGCAGTTACAAGGTGGTATTATAGCAGGTTTCGCTCTCTTTGGGTAATATCTGATACCATAAGGTGGTATCAAAGCGGGTTGTACTCTCTTTGGTTAAAGTATGATGTTGTCAAGACTATGGATGTCATGCATGGGCATTCATGTTTTTGTTATGTTTTTATGATTATGATTATATATGTATCATGTTAATGTGGATTGATCTTGTAGATGAGATAAGCCTCCCCTGAACATCAATGAGACATTGATTTGATTTTGGTATATATTTGGTTTATTTAACATGGTGCACTTTTCCAAAGAAGAGAATCAAAGATGACAAGAAAAATGGTAGATTACAGTTTCCATTACTGTCCCTATAGAGCATATGGGAAGCAAGGAGGAGAGTATTCTCCTAGTATAGAAGATAAATTGAAGATTTTGGGGGCAGAGATCAGAAGTTGCAAAGAATATAGTGACAGGTTGGTTAAGGCTCAAGAAATTCTTGCAAGGGCTTAGTTTGAGAGTCAATGCAGTGATTATTCATATCTTGTGAGAGTTGCAGAGACAGTGATAGTTGAGGATCAACCAAGGGTAGGAAGAGAAGACTAATGGAGCCTATGGTAGTAGATCTTAGTCCAAATACAGGTTAGATGGAGGTGATATAGTTATAGGTGGCAGATCGTTGGATACACTTGATGAAAGGATTGGTATGTATGGGCATCATTCTAGTTCCTCATCGAGGAGACATTATTGTAGTCATCACCATCATCATCCTTATAGGAGTGAGTACTTGCTTGAGGAGTTCAGAGGGATAGTATAGGGTACAAAGGGAGGTACCCAAGGGAATAATGTAATAATGGGATGGGTCATAGTTAAAAAAGAAAAAGTGGTTAATCTGCATCATGTAAAGGGACCACAAGTAGTTAGCAATAATGTAATAAGCCCATTGTATTAGATATATGGTATTGAGAGAACCATGGTAATGACCCATGATATTGTGTGTAGGAGGCCTATATAGAGGCTAGAGACTCCCCATGGAGAGAATGTCAAGGATTATTGTATTGGGAAAGCATATGGCTTGTGGAGTGTTCTCCTTCCTTAAGGAGTGATTGTATGGTGTTACCCTACCTCAAGGGTTTGATATTAATAAAGATATGAAGTTTATCTATTTTGTTCTGGTATTAGATATTGGGTTTAGTTGCAATATTGGAATATTTTTCATTGTGATATATTTTTAGATCAAATCTATTACAAGTGGTATCAGAGCACTTTTTTGAGCAAGCAGATATATATATATATATATATATATATATATATATATATATATATATATATATAGATATATATATAGATATAGATATATATTTTTGCAGAAATTTTTTGGGGTGGCGAGTTTGAATATCAGATTTAAAATTTTTGGTGCACAATTTGCAAAAAAAAAATTGCAGATCTGGATTCTTTGCAAAAATATACAAAAATTCAAAAAAACAATCGGCCGAATCGGAGTTCGTATGAGGGAGATATCACTGATTTAAAAATCAGCTGGGTTGCAGAAATTGTTTGACAAAAATTCATAGATGGTGGATCTCCAGTTAATTTTTGTATTTTTTGTGTGGAATTTTCATAAACTAATTGCATATATGAGATCCTCTTGAAAAATTACCCAATTTCAAAAAATAAAATCAGTTGAATCAGAGTCTGAATGAGGCAGATATCGCTGATTTAAAATTAGCTCTCTTTCATAATTTTTTTGTGACGGCGGGAGAGTTGCAGCGTGAATCTGAAATTCGAGAGTGTCTAGATCAATATTTCTATCACATGGGGGGATGCAGAATGGTTGTTCAATTTCTGAAAGTAGGTCATAATAAGGATTTTGAGCAATATTGACCAAATTGTGACCATTTTAAATTTTCGCCAAGTAAGTGATTTTTTCAATACCCTCTTCATGGCTCCTAGCAAGGATTTTATTTTTATAGGAAAAGATGATGGCCCCACTATTGAAGAATTCATAAGCAGTGAAAATTTCATATATGGGAAAAATTGGAAAGGTTTCGTATGACTTGGTTTGCAAGATGAGGTTGCCATATGGTGGAGATCACTTGACAGCAAGAAGTTGTACAAACATTCAGATGAAGAATTTGAAAAATTCCTTTTAGACAAATAGTCTCATGTTGGAATACAAGATAATGAGAAACATATGGGGTTATTTTATATTGGTATCTCCTTATTACAGGTCCATGGATATATTCAGAAGGAGAAGATCATTGTGTCTATCAATCCTAGTTGCAAGTATAATTTTATTAATGTTCATTTGGCTAAAAGATTGCAAATCCCAACCAAACAAATGGAGTACACACTGGTTAATAATGAGCAGGTGCAAGTTTATAAAGATTTGAAGATCTCTATGGATAAGTATGTATTGAATTTTGATTTTAATGCTTCAGATATGGATAACGTGGATGTTGTTTTGGGATACCCTTGGATGAAATCTGTTGGTACTATCAATATTAATGTGCAAAGAAATTCTTGAAGCTTGGGTATAAAAAGAAGAAAATTACATTATAGGATATTTCCATCAATAAATAGGTAGATTCCAAGGAGGCTGAACCAGAAGATGTTGTAGGTACTGATAGACCAGATGAGGAATCCATTGTTGAAGTAATACTGGAAGATAAGCAACAACCGCAGGTGCCACAACATGTACCAGATACTAATCAGGCTCCATTAGGTTGTGAATTAACAAAAGATACATCATTGGTTAAAACTTCAGCATATCACCACCCACATCACCCAACAAGAAAAAAACCACCATGATGGCAACAAATTAGCCACAAGATCAACAAGCCCCACACGACAGATAGAGAGGTGCGAAGATCCAACCAGAGCACATCAACATATAGGAACCACTAGGTTCAATTTCCATCTCAAGCGAGCGAGGCACCAGCTAAATCGAGGGTTCACCTTTCTATTAGATGGCTAGATGCATGTGCATGGTACCAGTGGACTACTCTTTTGAGTAGATCTTATTATTTGTCTTCTTCTTATGTTTCAGGGAAGAAACATGTTTAAGGGGGGTGAAATATAGTATACCTAGGGGGGATAGTATGGGGTACAGAGGGAGGTACCCAAGGGAATAATGTAATAATGGGATGACAATTAGTGTGATTTGGGAGGAGGATGAATATTCGAAACCCTATACGGTCGGTGCTTGATGTAAGCTAGGGTTCCATCTATAGTATAGTGCACATGACAGAGTTTTACCATCCTTCTCAATCTACCTTGCTGATCTCTAATGTCATTTCTTCTGGAGCCCATTTTATTTGACCCCATTCACCCTCCATTGACACCTTCACACTTCCCCCATGACTCCATTGTGATTCTACCTGCTCCCTTTTCCACAGATGGTTTGGCAACGACAATGGTGGTCCTCAACTCCCAGCTGGCATGTCGTTTTTAGAATCAGTTATGAATCTTGATTAGGTTGACTACTCAGATGACCCCTTCACTAATGTCTTCATTTGGACATCCCCCCCTGATCTCAGAAGGGTTGTTCCCCCACAGTAGTGACCTATTGGATGTCCTTGCACCTCTGCCTTTCATTTTGGGTCCCTCCTGCCCGGTCGTTCCCTTACCTGAGGACCCCCCCACTTGGCCGTCTTTTACTACCCCTCCCCCTTCGCTGACATCCCTACAATTCTTAGCAATATGCATAGGTCCTAAACTTACCACTGGCTCCTCGGGTTATCCATCACACCCTCTGTTCGCTGGTGCCCATTTCCCTTCAACTGCCCCTCCAAGTGAACCCGCGGTACTTCCACAAGAAACCCCTTTCGCTTCAATTTCAACTACTCCTCTCTCTGGCTTCTTTGCAGGAAACCCTCTGGTTTTTGAAGCAAACCCTTCTAGACCAGGATTGCATCCTCAAAACCCTCAACCAAGAGGCTCATAGGTGGAAATTGTTGACAAGGGCCATAGGCCAAGGAAGAAGCAAAAGTGTATAAAATCTAGGACCTAGGACATTGCACTTCAAATGGGGGAGGATATCTATTAGGGCAAAACCATGGACACCGTTGACCGAATCTTGGTGGCTAGGGTTCGTGGGAGGACATACACCACGGAAAGGCTTAAAAAATGGATAGCATAAATTTGGGGTCATCATTTGGCAGAATTTCCCTTCATTCAAACCTTCATTCAAGGATGGTTTGCATTGCGCTTTACCAGAGCTGAACACACCAATTGGGCATTATCATCCTTCTGGCACCTCAAACAAGCCCCTGTGCTCCTCAGATGATGGAACCCCCTTTTTGACCCCGAGAGAGAGCAATTGGGTGCTGGACCTCGTGGGTCAGATTACCAGGGTTGCCTCTCCACTTTTGGTCTTAGGACATCTTTAGGTGCATTGGAAATGCTTTGGGCACCACGAGCATTATGGCATGTGAAAGGATACTAGTCCACCGTGATACTAGGGAGGGGCTGCAGGGACAAATCACTCTGCACTAGAGACACTTCTCTAGGGTACAAATCCTCGATTATGAGGGGGATCCTTTTAGATGTAGGAGGTACCATAAGGTGGGTCACCTACTTAGGGATTGTCCCCTAAATGGTAAAGCAAAGGCAGCAGACAAGGGAAAGACAATCCCTCCCAAGACTACCAAGGCTCTTGAGCACCACTCTAATACCAAAGATCCAACGACAATGATAGTCAAGGAGGCATTGAAGAAGCACGTCAAAGCACCCTATCGGCCACCCTCTCCTCCTCTAACTAGGGATAGGGCAGCTGCGGTGGCTGTGCTATCTTTAGGTATGCCTTCATCTAATTCTTGCTCATTAAATTTATCTACTTCATATTATATTCTTGTATCATTTTTGGTTGATCATTAGCATATTACATCTTCCACTCCTCCCCCTAAATCATTGGCTTTCTCCCTGCAACCTTCCCCTCCCATCTACTCTAGCACCCCCCATCCTTCCCAGAGGTGAACCCTTCTACCCGATCCTCGGACTCTGATCAGGGGTCTCTCTCTCACTCCTACCTGCTTTGATCACTATCTCGATCACAACCTCCAAATACTATTTTCATTAGTTTGGTATCCCCCCCCCATCCCTCCAAAATCCCCTCGAGGCAGACCCTCCTCTCTATCAAAGGCCAAGCAACAGGCAGGGGAGGAGGTTGTCTCCGGCTGAAAACTTGCTGTTGACCAGGTTCTTAGAGCATAGAACACCCTGGAACCATCAAGTCCATGAAGATGCTCTCCTGTAACTATTGAGGGTTAGCTAGCCCTGGCAAAAAACTAGCTTTCCGAAGGCTTTTATGTACCGAGCTGATAGATGTCATTTTCCTCCAAGAAACCCTGGGTCTAGCCGAGGTCATCACACACCTCCTAGAATCCATGCTACCTGGTTTCTCGTTTCAAGCCCTTGATGTAAATGGGCGCTCAGGTGGAGTTGCATTGGGGTACAATTCCAGGACTATCAGACTATGCAATATATGGGGAGGTATTGGTCATATTGGGTGTAGAAAATATGTGATAGGTTAACCCAATAATGCAATATAAATCAAAGCAGAATACTATAACCTAATTTTACTATCAATTTGTGGAAGCTTAAAGATCGATCTGAACAATATAACCAAAAGAAGAAGAATCAATCGCACAATACACATGAAAATACATTGGGGAAAGCCTCAGCGAAAAACCCCACACTATTGTATTATCACACATGGTGGAAATACATAGGAATTATACAAAGCCTTAGCTCTCACAGCTAGCCAACTCCCAGTACAATCCTCACAGATGCTCACAGGCAATCTTTGCTTCTCTCCAGCCTTCCTCTCTGCCCTCCAAGCTCCTATTTCCTTGTGTTGTTCCTTGTGGATGATCTACCTATTACCAAGTGGAAAACCAAGCCTTCAAAACTGTGCAATCCTCAAGGATGATCCTTGACTGCATGCATGAGTTTTCTCCATGATAAAACACATGTAACTGATAGTACATTGTCCTTGAACGTTAATCTCAACTGGATCTTTCTCATAATAGACATGATGCATGAGTTTCTGATGAGGGAATCTTCAGTTAACTGGAGTAGCACTAGTTGAGTGCATTGTTGCATCAACTAACTGTTAACTCACTATTAGTTCCTCAAACAATTTGGAACTAATTTAGCTGGACTTAACTCAGTAAACTGAGTTAACTAATTACAACTCAAATATAACTCAATCTTATCTCCTTAATTTAAGGGATAACTCTTGCATGACTTCAAAAATACTTCTAACTTGAATTTCGCCAACTAATTAATTTAAAATTAATTAATTAATTAATTCGAAGTAGTTGTTAAGACTAAATTCGATTTTAATTCACAATTTAATTCAAGGAAAAATTAAATTGGAATATTCTTGTTGCCATATTTCAACACTCGCTCTCAACAAGAAAGGGATTATCTGCCACCCCAATCCTGTCTCTATGGAACTCGAATTTACACTTTGACAATGCCTTCATCAAAATGTCAGCATCTTGCTCCTCTATCAAAATATACTGCAGCAACATGGTCCTCCTCGCTACACAATCTCTGAGATGATGATACTGGATGTTGATGTGCTTGGAACTATCATGAAATATTGGATTCTTAGAGAGTTTGATACAACTCTGATTATCACAATAGAGATGGCCTCACATGCTGCCTGACTTGCAGCCATGTATTCTACCTCTTCCGTGTTGAGTGCAACCGACCTATGTTTCCTGTTGTACCAAGAAACTATCGTTGACCCAAGGTTGAAAATCCCTCCTGATGTGCTCTTCTGATTTGATGGACTCCCTGCCCAATCTCCATCAGTGAAGCCCTGTAGCTTCACTCCCTCTGTCTGTATGTACCATAATCCATACTAAGATATGCATATGAGGTATCTCATTACATGCTTTTTTGCCTTCCAAAACATCTTGGTAGGTTGAACCATAGCTTGACTCAGCTAGTTCACTGCATAGCACAAATCTAGTCAAGTGTTCATTAAGTACATCAGTGAACCCACAAGCTGCCTGTACATAGTAGCCTCTACCACTTCTCTTGAAGTAGAAACCTCCTTCCTCCAGTTACCTGCTAGAGGAGTCTACTTGGGCTTACACTTCTCCATGTGGAATCTCCTGAGTATCTCATTGGCATACTTTCCCTGAGACACAAACAACTCCCCATCCTTCTGCCACACTTCCATGCCAAGCAAGTAATGCATGAGACCCATGTCTTTCATCTCAAATTCTCTTGCAAGGTCCTCCTTGCAAGACACAATCAACTGATCATCATTAATCAATATGAGATCATCAACATAAAGTACAATGATCAACAACTTACCTTTCACCACGATTTGGTACAGGTTTGCATCCGCTTCACTCTTTGTGAAGCCCAACCTGGTGAAGTAGTTGTCTATCCTAGTGTACCAAGCACGAGGTGTTTGCTTCATCCCATACAACGCTCTCTTGAGTCGACACACATGCAACTCACGATCGAAGGTCTCAAAGCCTTCTGGCTGCTCTATGTACACCTCTTCCTCAATCTAGCCATTGTGGAACGCAGTCTTCACATCCATCTGATGGATCTTCCAACCCATTTGTGCTGATAGTTACAACATAGATATAATAGATGAGTACCTTGCGACAAGAGAAAAAGTCTCATCGTAGTTAATAACCTCGACTTGTGAAAAGCCACGGGAAATAAATCTTTCCTTATGCTTCTCCACACTACCATCAGCAGCCTTCTTTACCTTGTAAAGCCAACAAGAACTCACAACTGACTTATTCTCTGGCCTTGGAACCACTGTTAAAATTGGAAACCAGGGAAAAACTTCATGTGGGTCATCTTATTCATGGCTAATAATATTTTTATTAGATTCCTCTCGTCGAGAGGTGTAGGATTGATATAAAGATCATCCGATTCCGATAAGTATTCATGGAGATATGAATTTATTTTGATTATGGAATTATTATCAAGCCGACCTACAACTCATGTAGGCTCAGAAGCCCAACAGTCGCATCTATTCACCCACCAACGTTGTGTATAAATATAAGAGGACTTTTCCTCATTTGGACTCACTCATCTCATCACATCTCTCTCTCTCTCTACTGTGTAGATATGAGTCTCTTCTCTACTGCGCTGAAATGAGTCTCTCTCTCACACATGTGAAGCCGAAAGCTGTTGAATTTGAAGCTGCAACTGCAGAAGTAATGATTGACTTGTGTGGCCTAGAAGATATCCTCTTTGGAACTGTACTGTAGGTTCATCTGAACCTCCTTTGAAAGCCGCAACTTTTGGTGGTGGAATGAAGTCAATCCGACGAACGGTTTGCAAGATATCGACTGCCCTAGTTTGAAGCCGGAAACTGCTGAAACTGACGCTGCAACTGCAAAAGTAAAGATTGACTTGCGTGGCCTAGAAGATCTCTCTGAACTGCGCTGTAGGTTCATCTGAACCTCCTCTGGAAGCTGAAACTTTTGGTGGTGGAATGAAGTCAATCCGACTGTCGGTTTGTGAGATATGGTCTGCCCTAGTTTGATAATGAAGCCACTAATGCTGATGCTACTGATCTAGGGTTTGCTACTGCTGATATGAATTAGATTTATTGTACTATTTCTCTCTGCTGAATTATTGAAGATAAAAGAAGATTTAATCAAAGGGTTTCCCCACACATTGTGGGATTTGTCCCTGGCTAGCCGCCACATCTTGTGTCTCTTGTCTTGGCTTGTTTTCTGTCGATCGTTTAATGTTCTATCTGCACTTTACTTTATGTACGTGTGATTGCTAATCTTTGGAATATAATAAGGAAAAGAAGTAAACTGTTATAAGCATAGAACATACCATAACTTAACATGGTATCAGAGCTGAGGTGAAGACAAAGCCCGAGCAAGAGCAAGAGCAATCATTGAAGAGAAGATTGGCAAGGCTATTCTAAAAGAACTATGGGGTCCTCAACACTCTTTCGTACTGAAGACAAGCTCCATGAGAAAGCTGACTATCACGGATGGAAGATGTATATCGATCTAACCCTTGAAGATCAAGGAGTGCTGGACCATGTAAGAGGTAATATTGTTGAGCCTTCATCAAATGCATCTGCTGCTGCCTGGAACAAATGGAAAAATGGAGAAGTCAAAACAAAGAAGATCATCCGGGACTCTATTGACAAGCGCTTGGTCACCTACATCTTTGATCTAGAGACCTCCAAGGAAATCTACGACAGACTGGTGAGTTTATTTAAAGTTAATGATGCAAATCAAGTTTTGTTTCTTAGAAATAAGTTGAGGGAAATCAAGAAGGGTAAAGATGAAAGTATGCAAGCATACTTCTTAAGAATCACCGAGATCAAGAATGATCTCCTATCTATTGGGGAAACCATTACTGACAGAGAAATGGCACTCACAACTCTCGGAGGATTACCATCTGAATGGTATGTGTTCAGGACTACTCTTCTGAACAATAATGTAATTCCTAGTTTCGAGGAATTAATGGCTAGATGCATTCAAGAACAAACAAGGGTATAAGAGTAGGAAATGCCCTTGCCTAAAGGTCCTCCTACTGCTTCTTCTTCTCATGCAAAGAAAAGAAATAATTTCAGGACTAAATCAAAAGGAAAGGCCAGACCTAATGCTAGAAGAAAATGACAATGTTACATTTGCGATAAAGCAAGTCACTATGTATGATATCATGAGCATCATGATGAATGAGATCATGGACATAAAGGGCAACATGAGATCATGGACATATAGGATAGCATGATGATGATGCACACTAGTTTGAGCAACATTATGATGGATAAAATCATGGACATGGGCAGCATGATGATAATCATGATTAGAGAAGCATGGTACAGTATGCAGTGGTGCAACTCGAAATCCCTCTGATGGCAATCAAAGGAATGACAAATTCAACAACAAAGGTAAGAGGAGAGCTGGGAATCAAGGAAGAGGACAAGCATTCAAGAAGGCTAGAAATTCTAGGATGTATTAAATGCACCTGACCTCAAAAGGAACCTAGTGTCCATCTTGGCAATGGAAGACAGAGGCTACAAGGTAACCTTCAGCAATGGCAAGGTATGTATATGGAAAATAATGGTAAAGATGCCTTTACTCTTGGGTTTAGTGTTGATTCATTATATCAGGTCGATGGAAGTCTGCTAGGTGTCATGTCTTGTGACACATCTTTTTAGTCCGAACTTTGGCATCGGAGGTTTGCCCACCTTCATTACAAAGCTCTACCCAATGTAAGACAGATGGTAACAGGGATGCTCGAATTCCAAGTAGAGAAAGAAGGTGTATGTCCGGGATGTGCCAAAGGAAAGCTCAAAAGGGGACCATTCCCCTCAAGCCAAAGCAAGACCTCCGATATATTACAATTGGTTTACTCTGGCATACCTGAGGTTGGCATTAAGAGGGAGACTACTACACCACATACTCCTAAGCAGAATGGTGTGGTGGGAAGGAAGAACCACACGATGATGGAAGTTATCCGAGCCATGCTACATGATCAAAGACTTCCAAAGTTTCTATAGGCTGAAACTACAATCACCGTCGTATATGTACAAAATCGATGCCCTCATCAAGCATTGGGTTCCTAAACTCCTGAAGAAATGTTCACCACCGGTCAAAGGGAAGTCGTGATTAGTCATGATGTCACCTTTGACAAAGATATGGCTCTCAACAAGGTGGACAATCTGCTGACTTTGAGTAGCTCTCATGAAGCCAACACCCGGGAACCGAAAGAAAAGGATGATGAATCAATGCCTGATGTAGAAGAACCCATGGACCCGATTGATCCTCATCCACATGAGCCTTCCTCTTCTAGGAAGAGGCCTTCATGGCTTAGGGGGATACTTGACGATGCTGAAGGACATGCTGCACCCTGAGGAACCTTCCGTCAAAGTAAGAAACTTAACAGGTATCAGGGATACCTGACCATCATGAGCACGATCATACAAAATGAGCCTTCGTCATTCTCAAATGCCATCAAGCATCAAGTATGGAAGGATGCTATGACCGAAGAATATGAGTCTATCATAAAGAATGATGTTTGGGAAGTAGTTCCCAGACCCTAGGACAAGACTGTTGTTACTTCCAAATGGCTTTACAAGATAAAGCATGCAGCAGATGGAAGCACGGAAAAGTATAAGGCTCGTTTTGTTGCTCGAGGTTTCTCCCAAAAGGAAGGTATAGACTATGATGAGATATTTGCACCTGTTGCCAGATATACGACCATCCGCTCGATCATAGCCCTTGCCGCTTCACAAGGATGGAACCTACATCAGATGGATGTTAAGATCGCGTTCTTGCATGGTTCTATCAAAGAAGAGGTCTATGTGGAGCAACCTGAAGGATTTGAGATTTATGATTGAAAATCTCATGTATGCAGGTTGAAGAAGGCTCTTTATGGGCTGAAGCAAGCACCCCGAGCATGGTATGAGAGGATCGATAACTACTAGATGAAGCTAGGATTCACTAGGAGTGAAGCTGATCCTAACCTTTACTTTAAGGTTGAAGATGACAAGCCTCTCATACTGGTGTTGTATGTGGATGACCTCTTTCTAACAGGTGCAAACCCTCTCATTCTCAAATGTAAGAGGGAGATGGTTTTTGAAATTGAAATGAAGGACCAAGGACTTGAAGTGTGGTAGAAGCCAAGGGAAATTTTCCTATCTCAAGGAAAATATGAGGTAAATATATTGGAAAGATTCGGTATGATGGACTGCAAGCCTGTGACTACCTTGAGGATCTTAACTTTTAGAAATTATATGGTAGTGACGTTGGACCAGACTTGGGAAATGCCTCTGAGTTTCAAAAAAAAAACTCATTCGCATTGATGTTCTTGGTGAACCTCCGTCCGAACATATGTTTTGCAGTTAGCAATGTGAGCTCATATTTGGTTGAGCCTCACTGGATTGATGCCAAGAATCTTCTGAGATGTCTTCAGGACACAATCTCTCATGGATTAAGATACACTACCGGAGATGTGACACTACTTGGATATACTGATGTTGATTGGGCAGGCAGTGTGGTGGACCGTAAGAGCACTTTCGGGTATTGTTTCACCTTGGGATCTGCTTCGATATCTTGGATGAGCAGGAAGAAGAAGTTGGTGGCTTTGAGCACCGCCGAAGTAGGATATATTGTTGCTAGCATAACCTCGTGTGAGGCAGTCTAGTTGTGAAAGCTCTTCAGTGAGCTGTTTGGATTTACATTGGATACCATTGTGATTCTTTGTAACAACCAGAGGTGGGATTCGATTATTGAGGAATCCCGCATTCGTCAATTGCTCCAGCAGATAGACATCATCTGAGATATGGTAAGTCGATGAGAAAGGAAGATCCATCACATCAAGATGATGTACAGGTTGATACACCTTGTCAAAGCCCCGAGGAAAGATCTAATCTGTGATTTTCCCAAACGACTTGGAGTCGGCAAGAAACCCTTGTACAAGGGTCCTGCATGTTGCATACATTAAGCTCTGGGAGCTCTGAGGGCTTGCGGTTCCTACTGGAGCAACATGTGACCACAGGGTGACTCACCCTCCCCTGGTGGTGCACACTGGAACAAGATGATTCATTGTCTTGTGGGACAAGATGATTCGCTCTCTTGTGGAATAGGATGATTCGCTCTCCTATGTAGCAGGATGATTAGTTCTCCTATGAGGCCTGGATTGATGTGTTCTCCATGGCAGCCTGGATTGATGTGTTCTCCATGGCAATTGTAGCAGGATTGATGTGTTCTCCTGTGAGGCCTGGATTGATGTGTTCTCCATGGCAATTGTAGCAGGATTGATGTGTTCTCCTGTGAGGACAGGATTGATTAGTTCTCCTGTCGAGGCATCCTACCCATGCAGTCTGGGACTCATGGGAAGTACCTCTCATCTGATCAATGAGCAGGGAAATGAAGTTAGGGACCATAGTAGTACCAATGGACGCATCGTTGTAACTACCGTACTCCCTACGCTAGGATGACCTCCATTGATCTGGGATCAATGATACTGGTCTGGGACCAGTGGTAGGAGTTGTACCATACTATGACGCTGACTTCGGGTCGGTTGAGACTGGTCTGGGATCAGTGGTACATACTCTGAGACTGACTTTGAGTCAGTGGAGGATGATATTGGTCTGGGACCATTGGAGTTGTACTCACTATGACGCTGACTTTGGGTTGGTTGAGACTGGTCTGGGACCAGTGGTACATACTCTGAGACTGACTTTGAGTCAGTATGATACATCCTCGATCATTTCTTCTTCTTCATAATTCGGACAAAAGCAGAGTAGAACAGAACAATGCACAGAAAAAATCAATACAGATCAGTGCAAGGCAGAACAAGACAAAGCAGAACAGGCAAAATAGAGCAGAGTAGGGCAAGGGTCAGGCTGTACAAGGCAGTGCATTTGATGGATGAATAGTAACGACCGATAGACAGATTGTAGATGAAGTTCTCCATGGTTGAGAGGGAGTGTTAAAATTGGCAACCAGGGCAAAACTTCATGTGGGTCATCTTATTCATGGCTAATAATATTTTTATTAGATTCCTCTCGTCGAGAGGTGTAGGATTGATATAAAGATCATCCGATTCCGATAAGTATTCATGGAGATATGAATTTATTTTGATTATGGAATTATTATCAAGCCGACTTACAACTCATGTAGGCTCAGAAGCCCAACAGTCGCATCTATTCACCCACCAACGTTGTGTATAAATATAAGAGGACTTTTCCTCATTTGGACTCACTCATCTCATCACATCTCTCTCTCTCTACTGCGCAGATATGAGTCTCTTCTCTACTGCGCTGAAATGAGTCTCTCTCTCACACACATGTGAAGCTAGAAGCTGTTGAATTTGAAGCTGCAACTGCAGAAGTAAAGATTGAATTGCGTGGCCTAGAAGATCTCCTCTTTGGAACTGTATTGTAGGTTCATCTGAACCTCCTTTAAAAGCTGCAACTTTTGGTGGTGGAATGAAGTCAGTCCAACGAACGGTTTGCAAGATATCGACTGCCCTAGTTTGAAGCCGGAAACTGCTGAAACTGAAGCTGCAACTGCAGAAGTAAAGATTGACTTGCGTGGCCTAGAAGATCTCCTCATATGAATTGTGCTGTAGGTTCATCTGAACCTCCTCTGGAAGCCAAAACTTTTGGTGGTGGAATGAAGTCAATCCGACTGTCGGTTTGTGAGATATGGTCTGCCCTAGTTTGATAATGAAGCCGCTAATGCTGATGCTACTGATCTAGGGTTTGCTACTGCTGATATGAATCAGATTTATTGTACTATTTCTCTCTGCTGAATTATTGAAGATAAAAGAAGATTTGATCAAAGGGTTTCCCCACACATTGTGGGGTTTGTCCCTGGCTAGCCGCCACATCTTGTGTCTCTTGTCTTGGCTTGTTTTCTGTCGATCGTTTAATGTTCTATCTGCACTTTACTTTATGTATGTGTGATTGCTAATCTTTGGAATATGATAAGGAAAAGAAGTAAATTGTTATAAGCATAGAACATACCATAACTTAACAACCACGTCCCAAACATTGTTACGAACTATGGAGTCATACTCCTCCACCATAACATCAACCCAAATCGGTTGTTGCACTGCTTCCTCAAGGGAAGATGGCTCAGTCTCAACACATTCCCTAGAAAGGGCCATGTATCCAGTGTACCTCTCAGGTGACCTCCTCTGTTTGCGCTGAGAAGATGGTGCTCCCACATTCTCTCTCGCATCCTCCAAAAATCTGTTAGCTTCTCTTGTGCGCTTCCATCCATCTCTGGAAGACTCCACTTAAGTGGATGTCTCCACTCCTGGAACCTCTGCATGTGGCTACTCCGCATCAGTCTGAGGCTCCTCCTCCTTAGGAACCAACAGTTCCTCCACAACCTGCCGTTGGAGCTCCCTCTCAAGGGAAACTCCATGGCTTTCTGCTCATCAAACTTGAGATCTCTGCGAACCACTGTCCTCCAACTGGTAGGCAATTACACTCGATAGTTATGAGGTGTATCAGTGTACCCCACAAATATCCCCAAATCTGTTGTCGGCTCAAGCTTCTTCCATGCATCCTTTGTCACATGGAAATATACCGATGAGCCAAAGATCCTGAAGTGACCCACTTCTGGTCTCTTATGGGGAAAATATTCCTCTGGTGTCTTCATCCCAAGTATGCGATGTAGGCTTCTATTCTACAAATAGACCGTTGTGTTGCACGCCTCAGCCCACAAGTGAAATGGTAGGCCTTGGTCATGCATAATTGCCTGTGTTGCTCCTACAATAGTTCTGTTCTTCCTCTCGGCCACCCCATTTTGTTGTGGGTTATGAGGTGCCGTCAACTCTCATTTAATTCCTTCCACTGCACTGAAGTCCTTAAACTCTTGAGAGACATATTCTCCACCATTGTCGCTTCTGAAGGCCTTGATCTTCTTCCTTGACTCTTTCTCGACCAAATCTTTGAACTCACAAAAATTTGTGAGAATTTGGTCCTTCTTCTACATGAAATAAATCCAGCATTTACGAGAATAGTCATCAATGAAAATCACATAATACCTTTGCTTCATTGTGGATGTCATCAAGAATGGTCCACATAAATCAGTTTGAACTCGCTCTAAGATAGCCTCTGCTCGACTGTCTCGATCATGAAAGGAAGACTTAGTGTACTTTCCCAAGGTACAACCTTTGCATGTGTCAACTTGCTCAAGTTTACCTTTGGGAAGTCTTGTAGGTATCTACTACATTATCTTAAAAGCCCCATGATGCAAATGGCCCAATCGTTTGTGCCACAACTCGCCAATGTCTTGGCTTTGCACCAATTCTACTTTCTCACTCAATGCTGCACAATAATCTACCTCTAGTTTATAGAGCTTCTTCACCCGAATCCTTATCCTCTTCGTATGACCCATGTCTATGTTTCTTAGGAATGCCTTTCCTTTACTGAAGACAACATCGTAGCCTTTGTCCTCCAACATCATGACTGATACCAAGTTCTTCTTCAGTCTAGGCACATACATCACATCTATCAAGGTGAGAGGAGCTCCATGCTCCCTCTGAAAAGCAACTGTGCCCACTCCTGAAACGCTATACCTTCCGTCGTCACCCATCTCTATGCACATCTTGATGTCTTTCTCCTCCAAAGCATTGAATAAATTTTTATCACTGGTCATGTGGAATAAGGCTCCACTGTCAAGATACCAGACACAACCCATCATTGATGACACCATGCATGCGATGAGGGTAAATTCCATTTCGAACTGAGAGGCTAATGCCTCACCTTCCGATCCTTCTAAGGATCCCTTCTTGGACTTCTTCAATGGGAAATTAGTCGCATAATGTCCCATCTTGTGACAATTAAAGCATCTTACTTTAGACATGTCACCCTTATTCCCTCCATGAGAAGAATTGATTTGAAATGGGAAGCCTTCCCCTTCCCTTTCCTTGCCTTACTTGCTAAGGCCAGATTTTCTTTATCATCATTCTTGGATGAAGAACCATCTCATGTGCTCCTCCTGATCTCCTCCTGCATAAGATTTGACCACATTTGTTCCCAATCTGGTAGTTTCTCCCTTCCACTCATAGAGTCCTGGTAGCTATTCCAACTCTTTGTAAGGCCAAGGAGAGTGAGGCTCACCATATCATTATCAGCAGTAGTTATTCCCACACTGCCAAGATCATCTCTACAGGTAGTGAGCTTGTTCAGATATCTGGAAATAGTATCACCCTTCTCCATCATAATTCTTCGAAGCTTATCCTTGAGCGCTAATTTCCTCTAGTCACTACTATTCTGGTAGAGGTCCTTCAATGTCTTCAACATTGAATATGGATTATCCTTCCCATGGAGACTCGAGACAATATGGTCTCGAACTCCCTCAAGGATGATCTATCTCGCCTTCACCACACACTTCTTCCACTCAGCCAACTCTTGTGCATTAGTTGAAGCTAGCTTTGGGATTTCTTGATCAATGAATTCCTTCAAGCCATTGTCTTCTAATTCATCCTCCATTCTATCTTTCCATGCTATGTAATTCGAGCTACCTTCCAAGGCATACTCAAGTCTCAAGTCATAGAACATGTTAGAGCTTAGATTTGTCTCAGGCTGAAAAGACAAGGTTCTAGGTCCACATCAAACCACGCTCAGCCTCGTAGCTAGTCCTACGAGGACAGGAGAGGGCTCTCTCCGGGTCAATCTCAGCGAAAGATACTCAATGGGGCTGGAGATGACTGATTTAGCAACTGATTTTAGGCTAAGTATTAAGTCCAAAGGGTTTGGTTTGAGTTTTTTAGAGTTTTGTGTTGGAAACAGGGAAAGGCAAATTGGGCTCGGGGATGAGGCATAGTTTCTGCAGAGTTCTGATTAGGGAAAGGAAGGCAATCGATTTGATGCTTTTAAGTGAGTGAGATGGATAGATCATACTGGTGAGGAGCTAAGGAGAGTAAGAGAGTCTCAAGAATTCCCCTTAAATAGATGAAAACTTGAAAATTTAAACAAATTCAAACGCAGAGCATAACAGTTAATGGATTCCACCTTAATCACTCATTTGTTCAAATTCAGAAGAGAAGAGAAGAAAATGATACACATAACACTAATGAACTTACAATTACTTAGAGAAGCACACCCTCAAAACACAAAGCCACATGGATCCTAAACAGTGCTGCAAAACCCTAGTCTTTCCTTAGCCAAAAATGCAGAAGTGAATGTACAATAGAGTGCCAAACTTTTCCCAAGAGTCCAACCATGAAAATGACTTAGAAATTACATAATATAGACAAGAAAAACCTATTCCCTTGCCTATAGGGGTCGAGCTCATCATTATAGGAGCTGTTTGAACTAATTCTAAACAAGGAACTAAAATCTAGGTAGTCAAACAACTTACCCCTATATGCTAGGAAACTGATTCATTCACTCACATTTCACCTTTTGGTGAATGAATCTTCTAGAACAAGTAAAAATGTGCCAATATTACATCATGGTTGTCAAATTACATCATGAAAAGTCAAGAATAACTTCAAGAAGAAAAACTGGTCAAAACTGGGCAAATTGTTGAGTTGAACAGTGAAAAACAAGCCAAAATTCTCTGTGCGCCGCGCCAATTTCTCTGTGTGTCACGCCACTTTCAGGCTGAGTTTGAGGCACTTCCTGAAGTCCAAATTGAGCCCAAGTGTGCTTGTTGGAAATCCCTGCCTATATAATTTCCAACCCAAGTATAATTTCTAAATTTGGTGCCCATTTTCCCCTCCAAAACTTCAATCTCCCAAGACTGCTTCCTGTGTGTCAAAATAGGGGCAGTGAGTTCATTTTTTGAGTGTTTTTGACCTCCTGAGGACTCAAAACTTGCCCAAACTTCTTGGCCATGCACCAACAGTCATGATTTTTCATGAAAAATCCAAAATTTTTTTTTTTTTTCATTTGGAGCCTCCTATCATAAGCGCGCGCCAAGTGGCGTGGCACACAGGGAGAAGGCGTGGCGCACTGGGCTTGAGGCGCGGCGCATAGAGCCTGTGCATAGCGCTTTTTACAGGAGACTTTTGGAGGCCTTCGCGGTGTCCAAATTGGACAAAGGATAGCTTGTTGGAAAGGTATTTGAGTCTACTTTCTAACCAAACTAGAATTTTTCAATTTTGAGTTCACTTGCCCTGTAAAAAATCAAATCTCCCAAGACTGGTCAAAATGTGCCAAATGAGGCTGCCAAAAGGCAGAGTGCTGTTACAGTCAACTTTTGGATGCCTTCTTCAACTCCAAATTGAGCTCATAATAGCTCATTGAAAATATATTTGTGTCTAGTTATCATTTTACTCATCAAAAAAGTCATTTGGCCAACCAAGCTAGGAGAAAACTTGGTTTTCCCAAGGTAACTTTAGAGGTCCATCAATTCTCCTGAGGCAATTGTATTTTTGACATTTCTCTAAAACCATGACACCTGTGTAAAAAGTGAAGGAGTTTTTTCTTCCTTGGCTTGTTTTGGACAAAAAACTCTCTCAGTTTTCCCAAATTCATCTTTGATTACTCAGAAACATCATTTGAGTAAAACCTACCCCGATGTGTGGAACAGGGGATTTGTCGAAATGAAGCGAAGTGAAGGGGACTGGGGGCTTCTAAATTCTTGAGGAAATTTTGCTAGGTGGGGAGGTATGATAGGAAGCAGGGGAAAGTGGAATTTTAGAGGTTGAGTGAGGGGAAGGGGTCCAAAAGGGAAAAACACAGGTCTAGCCTAGAAAATTGCCAAGTTGTAGCAAGAAACTAGGGTTTGTGCAAAAATGAGGAATTTGAGAGATCTCAGTGATGGGAAGTGTTTAATAAGGTACATTAAGGATAGGGGAAGGTTTATGAACATCAGGATACAAGTTTTGCTAAAAATTTGACCCTCCTAGAGAAATTAGCTTCAAAACCCTAAGAGAGGGAAATGAACCTTGCCTAGGCGCAATTGAAGCATAAACAAGGTATAAAATGACCTAGTGGAACTTGACATGATGATGACAACCCTCTGAATGATGGTACACTCAGATGAATAGTGACATAGACTGACATTTGGACAACTTTGAAAGGAGTGAAAGCAAACCCTAGACCTAATGCCTAGTGACCAAATTTTACTTGAAGACACACTGAAATGAAAAAATTTAACCTTGACACTTTAAAATCACTTTGTAAGAGCATGTTTGATCACTGGAGGAAGGCTGGAAAGACTGACACTAACATTGGCTCCAATGGGGATGGTAGCTCCTTGGAGGTGCCAAGAACTACAGATCTTTGGGTGAGTAGACAGTGCCTTCATCCATTGGGCTATGGAGTCCATTATTCCGACAAACCAACATGACTCAATTTATTGACTGAAACTTGAATCAAACTGACTCAATGCAAACTGACATGACTGCAAAAAAAAAAAAACTTGACTCTAACAAACTAACTCAAAATACTAAGACCTGAACTTAAAACTTAAAGTTTGGTGGTAGTACATGACCACCTGTGTTTCTTACAAGACAATATACCATCAAACTATATCAAAATTCCAATATAACCAATCAAGAAGATGGCTTCTTTACTGATTCTTCCGATCAGATCTTCTGGTCAACAATTGATACTTGTAACTGGGAATCCAAAAATATAGTCAACCATAATCTCCTTCATCACTGAATACTGCAATAATCACCTTCACTACTGACTGCAACAGATCTGCCATTGGATCCTGAAAAACATGAAGTCTTTCCTCCTGCTAAAAGAGCAAGGTGTCTTTCTCCTTTGGTTCTGATCTTCCTTCATAATGTACTTCAGTAAAAGTGTGTTCCTGGTCCTCAAAAAATTATGAACGAGTAGATGAGCAGATTTCTTTTTCAAAGAACATTTGAAAACATGAGACATATGAGGAAGAATCTGAAATGTAATCCTAAATGGTCTAATCTTTTGTAGTTTGAATATATGGCAGGTCATCCTCATATGATATGACAACCAGATTCTCATTACATTCATCAATCATGAGAAAAGAAATTTCAGATGTTTCGTGAAACCCAACACTAACATTTCTATCAGCTACCATAGATTCATCCAGAGAAACCTTTTCACTTACTTGAACGAAGATCTTGTCTTGTTTTTCACAGAGGAAATGAACTACCTCCTCATGAAGATCTAGTGCTGGTGAGATGAGAGCATTTAGGTCTGCAACTTTGTTTTTTTCATTTGAGGCAGCCACGACAATACAGCTCTCTTTTATGAGATTCGGAACAACATGTTTTGTCTCATCACAATTTATCTCTTGATCTGATTTATCATCATCACTTTCTGAGATTGAAACATTAGTTTCCTGCATTACCTCCATGTTGTCTTCTTCTATGGACAGATCTGAAATGACATTTGCTCTTTCATCACTTTCAACCATATGGAAATCTTCAGCCTGCTGATTTTGACAAGTATCCTCTAAGATTTCTGTGTGCTGCTGAAACGGATATTCATATAGGGCTTCCATGATCTCTTCATCCATGAAATTATCATCTTCATAATACTTCTCAAGGCTTTCAATAAAACTATAAGCATTCTTGCAGCAGTTTTGAACTAAATTTAATGATGGATAAGAGTCCTTATATCTTTCAATGAACATGGCATGAAAATCCTTTAAACAGTAAATACAAGCAGGCAGAAAACTTTCATACCAAGATTGGGCATTACCTTCTAGAGTGGCCAAGAATATCTTCATCAAGAAATCTTCAAAAAAATCAACCTTCAACTTGCAAATATGCATGTGAAATCTAACCAGATGTAGAGCAGCATCCTTCCTACCATCATCTTTAAATGTGGGCAAATTCCTTGACCAATCTACCTTCGAAATTTTATTTGGAAAACCTGGGATGTGATCTCGATTCATGGGAGCATATCTTCTTGCAACTCGATCCATCTTGAAAACCTTAAAGCTACTGATCATCCTGCAGTGGAGTCACCATGAAGCATTGATTTCTGGATTTTTCAGTGAATGAAGTCACCAGGTGAATGATTTCAGCCTTCTGATGTCTGATCGTTGTTCACCATCAACCATCAGATCTGAACTTGATACATGTACTGAGGAAATTAACAAGTTAGATGTCACATTTACAAGCTAGACTGGATATTGACTGAAGCAGCATTTATCTACTTCCGCTAATGCAAAGCAAAAGCATTTCGAAGGCTACCTGGCATAACTTTAGGCTCCGTCTATAGCTTATAAAACAAATGACATCAACAAGCAAACCATGTTCTTCCCAGTATGGTCGCCACTATATTAGAGCCTAGATTTGTCTCAGGCTGAAAAGACAAGGTTCTAGGTCCACATCAAACCATGCTTAGCCTCGTAACTAGCCCTACGAGGACGGGAGAGGGCTCTCTCCGGGTCAATCTCAATGAAAGATATTCAATGGGGCTGGAGATGACTGATTTAGCAACTGATTTTAGGCTAAGTATTAAGTGCAAAGGGTTTGGTTTGAGTTTTTTAGAGTTTTATGTTGGAAACAGGGAAAGGCAAATTGGGCTCAGGAATCAGGCACAGTTTCTGCAGAGTTCTGATTGGGGCAAGGAAGGCAATCGCTTTGATGTTTTTAAGTGAGTGATATGTATAGATCAGACTAGTGAGGAGCTGAGGAGAGTAAGAGAGTCTCAATAATTCCCCTTAAATAGATGAAAACATGAAAATTTAAACAAATTCAAAGGCAGAGCATAACAGTTAATGGATTCCACCTTAATCACTCATTTGTTCAAATTCAGAAGAGAAGAGAGGAAAATGATACACATAACACTGATGAACTTACAATTACTTAGAGAAGCACACCATCAAAACACAAAGCCACATGGATCCTAAACAGTGCTGCAAAACCCTAGTCTTTCCTTAGCCAAAAATGCAAAAGTGAATGTACAATAGAGTGCCAAACTTTTCCCAAGAGTCCAACCATGAAAATGACTTAGAAATTACATAATATAGACAAGCCAAACCTATTCCCTTGCCTCTAGGGATCGAGCTCATCATTCTAGGAGTTGTTTGAACTAATTCTAAACAAGGAACTGAAATCTAGGTAGTCAAACAACTTACCCCTATATGCTAGGAAACTGATTCGTTCACTCACATTTCACCTTTTGGTGAATGAATCTTCTAGAACAAGTAAAAATGTGCCAATATTACATCATGGTTGTCAAATTACATCATAAAAAGTCAAGAATAAATTCAAGAAGCAAAACTGGTCAAAACTGGGCGAATTGCTGAGTTGAACAGTGAAAAAAAAGCCAAAATTCTCTGTGCGCCGTGCCAATTTCTCTGTGAATCGCGCTGCTTTGAGGCTGAGTTTGGGGCACTTCCTAAAGTCCAAATTGAGCCCAAGTGTACTTCTTGGAAATCCCTGCCTATCTACTTTCCAAAGCAAGTGGAATTTCTGAATTTGGTGCCCATTTTCCCCTCCAAAACTTCAATCGCCCAAGACTGCTTCTTGTGTGTCAAAATAGGGGCAGTGAGGTCATTTTTTGAGTGTTTTTGACCTCCTGAGGACTCAAAACTTGCCCAAACTTCTTGGACATGCACCAACAGTCATGATTTTTCATGAAAAGTCCAAAAATATAAATTTTTTTGCATTTGGAGCTTCCTATCATCAGCGCCCGCCAGGTGGCGCGGCGCACAGGGAGAAGGCGCAGCGCACTGGGCTTGAGGTGCGGCGCATAGAGCCTGTGCATAGCACTTTTTTCAAGAGACGTTTGGAGGCCTTCCCAGTGTCCAAATTGAGCACATGATAGCTCGTTGGAAAGGTATTTGAGTATAATTTCCAACCCAAGTAGAATTTTTCAATTTGGAGTTCATTTTCGCTATCTAAAATCAAATATCCCAAGACTGGTCAAAATGTGCCAAAAGGCAGAGTGCTGCTACATTCAACTTTTGAATGCCTTCGTGAACTCCAAATTAAGCTCATAATAGCTCATTGGAAATATCTTTGTGTCTAGTTGTCATTTTACTCATTAGGCAAGTCATTTGGCCAACCAAGCTAGGAGAAAGCTTGGTTTTCCCAAGGTCACTTCAGAGGTGCATCAACTCTCCTGAGGAAATTGTATTTTTGACATTTCTCTAAAACCATGACACCTGTGTAAAAAGTGAAGGAAATTTTTCTTCCTTGGCCTGTTGTGGAGAAAAACCTCTCTCATTTTTTGCAAATTCATCTTTTATTACTCATAGACATCATTTGAGTAAAACCTACCCCGATGTGTGGAACAGGGGATTTTTCGAAATGAAGCGAAATGAAGGGGACTAGGGGCTTCTAAATTCTTGAGGAATTTTTCTAGGTGGGGCGGTACGTTAGGAAGGAGGGGAAAGTGGAATTTTAGAGTTTGAGTGAGGGGAAGGGGTCCAAAAGGGCAAAACACAGGTCTAGCCTAGAAAATTGCCAAGTTGTAGCAAGAAACTAGGGTTTGTGCAAAAATGAGGAATTTGAGGGATCTCAGTGATGGGAAGTGTTTAAAAAGGTACATTAAGGATAGGGGAAGTTGTATGAACATCAAGATATAAGTTTTGCTAATGATTTTACCATCCAAGAGAAATTACCTTCAAAATCCTAGGAGGGGGAAATGAACCTTGCCTAGGCACAACTGAAGCATGAACAAGGTATAAAATGACCTAGTGGAACTTGACATGATGATGACAACCCTATGAATGATGGTACACTCAGCTGAATAGTGACATATATTGGCATTTGGACAACTTTGAAAGGAGTGAAAGCAAACCCTAGACCTAATGCCTAGTGACCAAATTTTACTTGAAGACTCACTGAAATGACAAAATTTGACCTTGATACTTTAAAATGACTTTTTAAGAGCACATTTGATCACTGGAGGAAGGTTGGAAAGACTGACACTAACAGAACACCATTAGCCAAACTTGAAGTATGATATGAATTCGATTTTCACCTGCAACCCTGAACTTCAAACTTCGAATTTTCTTCTCAATATATTGTTCACAGCTCTAATACCATGTAGAAAATTTGTGATAGGTTAACTCGACAATGCAATATAAATCAAAGCTGAATACTATAACCTACTTCTACTATCAATTTGCGGGAGCTTAAAGATCGATATGAACAATATAACCAGAAGAAGAAGAATCAATGGCACAATACACATGAAAATACTTTGGGGAAAGCCTCAGCTAAAAACCCCACACTATTGTATTATCATACATGGTGGAAATACATAGGAATTATACAAATCCTTATCTCTCACAACTAGCCAGCTCTCAGCACAATCCTCACAGATGCTCATAGATAATCTTGGCTTCTCTCTAGCCTTCCTCTCTACCCTCCAAGCTCCTGTTTCATTGCGATGTTCCTTGTGGATGATTTGCCTATTACCAAGTGGAAAACCAAGCCTTAAAAACTGTGCAATCCTCAAGCATGAGTCCTTGACTACATGCACGAGTTTTCTCCATGAGAAAACACATGCAACTGATAATACACTATCCTTGAGCATTAATCTCAACTGGGTCTTTCTCATAATAGACATGCATGAGTTTCTAATGAGGGAATCTTCTATTAACTGGAGTAGTACTAGTTGAGTGCATTAATGTGTCAACTGACTGTTAACTCACTATTAGTTCCTGGAATAGTTTGGAACTAATTTAGCTGGACTTAACTTAGTAAACTGAGTTAACTAATTACAACTCAAAATAACTCAATCTTATATCCTTAATTTAAGTGGTAACTCTTGCAGGACTTCAGAAAGACTTCTAACTTGAATTTCTCCAACTAATTAATTTAAAATAAATTAATTAATTATTTCCAAGTAGCTTTTAAGACTAAATTCGATTTTAATTCACAATTTAATTCAAAGACAAATTAAATTGGAATATTCTTGTTGCCATATTTTAACATTAGGGTGGACATCTTCTCATCTAAACTTGGCACTGACATCAGACTCATCAATGTTTATGGGCCATGTCAAAATCGAGGGAAATTCTGCAAGCATTTCCTGAGCTCTTATCAAATGCAAGTGGTCAACCTAATTCTTAGAGGAGATTTTAATTTCTCAATTGGATATTCCAAATCATGGGGTCGTAATGCCCAAATAGACCCTCTATCTGCTTTCTTCGAGAATATCTTGGAGGACCACAGCCTCATTGACATACCATATGTGAAATTACAACCTACCTGGAGGAATAAAAGAGCAAGGGAGGATATGCTAGCTCGAAGATTAGATCGCTTCCTTATCAAAGAACAACTACTGAATATGGGGTACAATAATAGGCAGTGGGTTGGATCCTGGGGATTATCAAACCACTCACCAATATACCTTGAAATCAGAGGAGGCTTGAACAAACCCAAAGCCCCATTCAAGTTCAAGTCAACTTGGCTAAAAGATGCAACCTATATTAAAATGGTAATATATTACTGGAAGTCCCATCCTCCTACAGTTGCTGGCAATATAGCAGAAGGATTCGCCCATAATCTATCTGAGCTTAAGAAATTATCAAAATGTTGGGCACAAAGTAAGAGACTTTTGGATGAACAAACCCTAAGGGACATTGAAGCTGAGATATCTGCTATGGAGGATCAACAAGGACAGGGTTACACAAATCCTAAACAGAAGGAGAAGCTCATATCCTTAGTAGCTCAAAGAAGTAAAATTTTAAAGGATAGGGAAGAATCTTGGTGGCTAAGAAGCAGAGCCACCTAGCTGCTCGAGGGCGATGATAACACAAAATTATTCCACAAGTTTGCAAATGGGCGAAAAGCCATTAACACCATTTGGCACCTAACAGATGAGCAGGGCATCAGAGTAAATTCTTATCAACAATTAGCCTCCCTGGGCACATCTCACTTCAAGCAGCTTTATAAAGCTCCCCCCAATGCAACACTGGCCGAAATCATCAGAGTGGCTCAATTATTTCCCAGGTTCATGGATCAAGAGGATGCAATGGAACTTAACAAGGAGGTCACCATGGGTGAGCTTGAGGCTACTTTGAAATGGTTCAAGCAAGACAAGAGCCCAAGACCAGATGGCTGGTCAGTGTAGTTCTACACTACATTCTTTGAACTTATTGGAGGCGATATTCTTAAGGTCATTGAAGATTGTTGAATCATCGGGAGGATGTATGAGGTGGTCAACACTAAATTCATTACACTCATCCCTAAATCTAATAACCTTGACTCTTTTGATGACTTCCGCCCCATCTCTCTCTACAACTGTATATATAAAACCATTGCCAAGATAATAGCTAATCACCTTCGGCCCATATTATCCTCTCATATCTCCTCGGAACAATTTTCCTTCCTCCAGGATCGACAGATTCATGAAGTTGTAGGAACTAAACAATAAGTGATGCACTCTATACAGACGAAGAAATTGAAAGGTATGATCCTCAAAGTAGACTTCTCAAAATATTTTGATCGTGCAAGTTGGTTATATATCAGAATGCTCTTAACAAATATAGGTTTTACCATAGCATTTATACATTGGATCATTTGCTGCGTAACAAACATAACTTTCAGTATTCTTATCAGTGGATCGGCATCACCCTTCTTTCATTCAGAAAGGGGACTGAGGCAGGGATGTGCTCTATCGCCCTTTTATTTTTACTCATTATGGAGGGTCTCAACAGACTTATAAGGGAAGAACACTGGATGGGAAGACTATAGGGAATCAGGATCATAGATAGAGGCATTCTAACCCATCTACTCTTTGTAGATTATGTGTTGATCTTCCTTAATAGAGGCATTGGGGATCTGACCAACTTACAGAACACCATGGAAATATTTCGAACCACTACAGGTACGGAAATCAATAGTAAAAAATCCACTCTAACAGCTTCAAGATGCACTCCTCATGAGATACAGTACACACTCCATAGATTCCCATTCACTCTTTTGTAGATGGAGGATGGTCTTAGATACCTGGGGTACAAATTGAAACCACTTGGATATAAGATAGCAGACTGGACATGGTTAATCTCTAAGCTAGAGAGAAGGCTCAATATCTGGCACCATAAGTACCTCTCCAGAGCAGGTCGACTAGTCCTCATTAAAGCCGTTCTTGAAGCTACCCCTGTATATTGGATGTCTCTGGCATGGATTCCTTGAGGTATACTCACTAGAATAAAAAACCTCTGTTGCAGATTCCTATGGAGGAAAAACATTCCACGAGAATTTGTGCCTGGGCTAGGTGGGAGTCGCTTGCACTCCCGAAGAAATGAGGAGGATGGGGAATTAAAAGGATAGACAATTTCTCAACTAAACTAGTGGCCAAGTTAGGTTGGAAACTGATTACCACCAATAGCTTATGGACAAGAGTGGCTTATTCAAAATACATATTTCCTTCAAATCTGATGGACTGGATTCACCAGCCAAGGTGGAACACATCTGGAATATCAATCATATTTTTGATAAACTCCATGCCTGAAATCGGAGATGGGATCACATGGAAAATACAATCAGGCACATTGGTTTGCATTGGATTAGATCCCTGGATTGGTTGCGGTAACACCCACAGGCTCCCACTGGAGCTAATGCTACACCTTAACAATTCAGGCATTATACACATGAGTCACATTGCAGACCCTGAACATATCACCATTTTTCAATAGGCATGGAAGACTGCTCGGAGCTTACACATCCCTGAAATTTAGCATCAACAATGGGGGGAATACATAGCTTCCCTGATAGAATCACACACTAGAATGACTAAGGGGGACGATGAGATCATATGGGCACATGCAAAAAACGGTTTATACTCCCTTAAGGAAGGATACCTCTATCGCTGCTGACCAATGACCCTATTGGTTGAACATTGGTGGAAATACCTATGGAAATTAAAGGCACCTCCCAGAACAAGATTATTCATGTGGATAGTATTGAAGAATAAGGCACCCATGGGAGACAATCTAAACAAGAAAGCCCATCATGGGCCATCCTGGTGTTGCATTTGTAAGAAAAATTCTAAAACTATTGATCATCTTTTCCTTACCTGTCTGATCGTAGTGGACCTTTGGAACACCATCCTTATGGCCATCAATTCCCACTATAAATGGCAAGGCATAACTATTCTAGATACTTGGAAATCATGGTGGACTACAACGACCCAGACCAAAGCTAGGAACCTACCCCTTCTCTCTTGCTGGGCGATCAGGATCGCACGTAACCGTTACATATTCATGACACCATCCTATTCTGGCCCTCCATCATTGCCCTCATTCTGGCTAATTAGAACTCCATTCCTGATGATGATGCTGCCCCACCCTCTAAGAACATTGTCCCTAAGGTCATCAACAGAGAATACCCTTGGGCATACTTTGATGGCTCTACATAGGAAACAGAATGTGCAGAGGGAGCTATACTATACCTTACTAACTCCCATTACGATAAGATACAAATGGGTCTGGGACAGGGAACCAACAATTATGCAGAGATGATCACACTAAAACACCTTATACACTTTGCCTTCGAAAAACATTGCAGGAATATACAAATCTATGGGGACTCCAAAATTGTTTGCAACTGGATAAATAAAACAACAAATTGTTTTTCATATTCACTAAGACCTATATTGAAAGAAGCTCATAGACTCATTGCACAATTTGACCTCTTTGTTTGTTGCCATATCTACAGGGAGCACAATCAAACTGTCGACCAACTTTCCAAGGAAGCTACAAACCGGCCTCGTGGCACATGGTTGATCCTGGAGCAGAGGGACGGTGTTCATTATCAGTTCTACCACCGTCCATACATAGATTATACAACATAACTGGCTCAGGAGGAGCCTGTTTTTCTCATGTTTATAGTTTGTTTTAAATTATCAACATTATGTATATTTTACACTAGATGTATATACATGACAGCCATATGTACTCCCTGCGAGGAGTTTTTTTTATCTCTTTTTGAACAGTTCAGATGACATATCCTCCCTGCGTGGAGAACATTGATCATATTTTTGATACTCTCTTTATTCTGATAGGCAATAGCCTCACATACAGCATATGCATACAACGTCTACAATATGTAATGTTCTTATATTAATGAAAATTACGATTTTTCTAAGGGGAAAGAAAATGTAATAATGGGATGGGCCATAGTTAAGAAATAAAATGGTTAACCTACATCATGTAAGGGACCACAAGTTGTTAGCAATAATGTGATAAGCCCATGGTATTAGATGAATGGTATTGAGAGACCCATGGTAATGACCCTTGGTATTGTATGTCTGAAGCCTATATAGAGGCTAGAGACTCCCCATGGAGATATGTGAAGGAATATTGTATGAACAAGCATATGGCTTGTGGATTGTTCTCCTTCCTTAAGGAGTGATTGTATGGTGTTATCCTACCTTAAGGGTTTTGATATTAATAAAGATATAAAGTTTATCTATTTGTCTCCTATTATTTATGTGTTTATCTCTATTATCTTATATTTGCAGGTCAGATATATTACAAGTTCAAGAAATTTAAGCCTCCTACATTCGATGGAGAGATGAAGAAGTTAGAAGATGTAGATGAATGGTTGCTTGGAATGAAAAATTCTTCATATTGCATATCTACTCAGAGAACATGAAATCCGAAATAGCCACCTTTAGTCTTAAAGGGAAGGCAAATATTTGGTGGGATGATGTGAAGAATGCCAAGTGAATTCGGGAAGAAGAGATGATTTGGGATGAGTTCGAGAGACTCTTCAAGAAGAAGTACCTATCATAGAGGTACTATGATGATAGAGCTAAGGATTTTTATGAGTTTCATATGGGTTCTATGACAAATGATCAATATACTAGCAGATTCTTGGAGTTATTGAGGTATGTACCTTATCTCAAGGATGAGAAAGATAAGATTTAGTGGTTTATTAATGGGTTTCCAATAACATGTAGAGACTGGATTGAGTTTGATGAGCCTAGATCATTGGAGGAAGCCATCCAGAAGTTGGAGTATTGTAATGAGGAATCAAAGCACAAAGTTGAGCCTAATCATGATTTGGAGGGGAATGAGAAAGTTAAAGGGAAGTGGTCACCGAAGCGAGGAAGACTTCAAGATGTAGGAGAGAAAGAAAATTTTTCTCCTTACAAGAAGTTCAATTCACTTGACAAGGGACATGGGTCGCAACCTAGAGAGCAACAAAATAAAGGTGATGGTATGGGACCATTTTAGTGTTGGATATGTGGCAAAGACCATCGCAAGAAGTATTTTTTGTTGTACTAGGATGGTAGGCCTCATATCTATAGTTCTCAGGAGGCACAAACAATTGGGGATGTTGGTCATAACATTCCTCGAATCTATGTAGTTGTGGACAACAAGAAGGAAACTCACTAGGCATCCATTATTGAGATTGAAGGTAAGCTCTGTGGTTGAGTTGTTTCTATTTTCATTGACATTGGATCTAATTATATTTATGTTAATCTTGACCTGGTGGATAAGTTTGGCTTTAGAAAAGAAGTGCATGCATTGTCTTTGTTGGTGCAGTTGGCTACGAGTACTAAGAAGAGGGTTCATCACTAGGTAAGAGCTTATGCATTTGAACTGAATGGTATGCCTACATAAACACATTTGAATGTACTTCCATTGGGACCATATATTATGATTTTGGGTATGGATTGGTTGTATCTTCACAGGACCAAGGTAGATTTCTATGGCAAGGCTATTGAGTGCCTAGATGATAATGGGGAAAAGAAAATTTTGCAGGGAAAGAAGAAGCCTACAATAGTGAGGATGGCCACAACTATCCAGGATAAGTGCAGTTGCAAGAAAGGGTGTGTGATGTTTGCAATTCATATTTCTAGTGACAAGGGTAAGGATGTTGAGGATGCATAAATATTCAAGATGTAACCTATATTATAGTAGTTTAAGAATGTGTTCCCAACAGATATTCTAGAGTTTCCTCCTCACAGGGAAGTGGATTTTTCTATTGAGTTGGTGTCAAGAGTAGCACTAGCATCAAAGGCACCTTACAGGATGAGTACACCAAAGTTAGTGGAATTGAAGTTACAGCTGAAGGAAATGATTGATAAGGGATATATTAAGCCAAGTGTATCACCTTAGGGTGCACTAGCATTGTTCATGAAGAAGAAGCATCATACTCTCAGGTTGTGCATTGATTACAAACAGCTGAACAAGGTGAGGATCAAGAACGGGTCCACATTTCCGAGGATCGATGACTTGTTTGATCAATAGAAGGGAGAAATAATGTTCTCGAAGATTGATTTGAGATCAGGATATCATCAGGTATGCATCAAAGAAGAGGACATCTACAAGACTTCTTTTCGGACCAGATATGGGCATTATGAGTTTGTTGTATTTTCATTTGTTTTGACTAATGATCCAACTACTTTTATGTGCTTGATGAATGGTGTGTTGTGTCCTTATCTCAACACATTTTTTATTGTATTCATTGATGACATATTGATATATTTTGAGAATGAGGAATGGCATTCTGGGCACTTAACAGTGGTGTTGAGATTGTTAAGAGAGCATCAGTTGTATTCCAAGATTAGAAAATGTAGTTTCTTTCATACAAAGGTACATTACTTGGGACATGTTGTTTCCAAGGAAGGTATAATAGTGGATCCAGAAAAGGTAAGGGCTATCATGGAGTGGGCAGCTCCTAGCAATGTGGATGAAGTCAGATCATTCATGGGGATAGCATGTGAGGTTCATCAAGAACTTCTCACACATTTCATATCCTATTAAATCATTGCATAAGAAAGGTAAGAAATTCTAACGGGTAGAGTACTGTGTAGCCAATTTTGAGTAGTTGAAGCAATTGTTGATGAATGCCCCAGTACTTACGATTGTAGATTCAGATAAATAGTTTGTGGTGTGTACAGATGCTTGCAAGGGAGGGATTGGTGGAATCCTTATGCAAGAGGGGAAGGTGGTCTGATATGAGTCCAGGAAATTGAATGAGCCCGAGCATAATTATGTGACTCATGATCTTAAGTTGGAAACTATTATTCATGCCTTGAATATGTGGAGGAATTATCTTCTTGTCAGGCCATTTTTATTGATGAGATATCACTGTGGGTTGAGATATCTATTTGACCAACTAAATCCGGATGCTAAACAAGCTAGATGGTTGGCCATGATTAGTGAGTTTGACTTTGAGATCAAATGCATTAAGGGTAAGGAAATTAGGGTTGTAGATGCTCTCAATAAGAGAGTGAAAATGAACCATATTGTAGCAATGAGATCATTTGGGACAGATTTATATGATCAGATCTTACAGGAAGGATAAAGGGATGATAGGTACATGCACCTCAGGCATAGATTACAACACAATATAGCTAATCAGGATGTGTACTATCATCTCATGGCAAATGGCTTGGTGAGATTTAGGGATAGTCTATGTGTCGGATGACATTGGGCTCAAGAGGCTTATATTGAGGGAGTTTCATGTCAACACATATTCAAGTCACCTAAGATATCAGAAGACATTGACAAGAGTGAAGAAATTATAATATTGGTTGAGTCTGAAGAAGGAAGTGACATAGTTTGTGGCTAGATGGGGTAACTTTACTATAAAAGAGGAACCTTCCTCTTCTTCTCCATCTGATTATAAAATAGATAGTCTACTTAGAACTATGGAGAAAATGATGGATATAATAAGCATAACTAATAGGGCTCCTCCTAAAGAAAACCAAATTTTTCCCTAGATAAGAAATCCAAATTTTAGAAGAAACCAACCCCAGATCAATAGGGGATACCTCCTTTTCAAGAGAACTATATAGATGAGGAGGGAGAAATAGCTAAAGACATGAATTATTCTCAAATAAATTTAATGGGAGTAAATGACAATGATTCTATATTTCTTACTCAAGTAGAACAAGACCATTTTCTACTATCCCGGGATGAGATAGATCCCGAGGAATCAGAAGAATATCATAAAGGTTTTGAAAATGCAATTATGGAATTCCATAAGCAATATAATCTGAGGAGTAGGAAAACACTTGATACTCTGACTAAAAATCCAGCTGATACACCTGCTAAGAAAAACATTTATATTCTTGCTAGAAAGAATACTGAGGTTCCAACCCAAAAAAAACCTGATATTGTAGTTAAACCAACTCAAACTAATGATCCCTCCACTAGCGAGCAAAGAGAAATCTCCCAAAAGGACTTGACTGAAAAACAAGAGGCCATCAATTTGAAAAAAACTTAAACATCATTCAATATAGAACATGAATTGGCAAAGCTCAAAATATCCATTCCTTTAACAGAACTAATGAACAGAACTACATACAAATCACAAGTAATGAAAGCCTTAAGTATAGGACTAGATACAGATACAGTCAATGTATCTGATGATCAACCAGAAATATTGTTTGGACCTGAAGTCGATGGTAAACTCGAAGATGGAGATGTACCTCCTTTTTGCATTAGCTTGAACATTCATGATAAAATATTACATAATGAAATGCATGACGCAAGGCCTCTCAAAATCTCATGCCTAGGGTTATCATGGAAAAATTGGGACTAGATATCACTAGACGATATAAATATTTGTATTCGTTTGATTTAAGTAAAGTAAAATGCCTTGGACTTATTAAGGATTGGTGTGTCAACTTAGTACAAATCTCAGCCAAGACCATGGTAATGGATATAGTTGTTGTTGACATACCCCCCTAAATATGACATGCTACTTTCTCGTTCATGGGGAGCTAAACTCTAGGGAACCCACCAAATGGCTATGACCTACAATCCTAGTGTTTGGTTAGAATAGAAGATTATGTAGGAAAAAACTCATGAAATTTATGGTTGCTACACAGGATAAACCTCATAATTATCCGTTATATTCAATCCATTTAGACCTTGATTCTTCTATTATGTATAATGATGGAAATATGCTAGAACAAGTTCCCAATAAAAACACTAAGTTATGTTAGACTGAGGAATTCCAAACAAATATTAGAGAACATGATGAACCAGATGAACCTTTGTGGAATTTATGTTTTGATGGATCTGTCAGTAAAGAAGGATCAAGGGTAGGCGTATGGGTTTCAAATTCACAAACTAATCACTTAGAAGGCCATTCATATAAATTAAATTTCCAATGTTCCAATAACGTAGCTGAGTACGATGCCTTAATTTTAGGATTACAACTTTTAAAGCATCTAGGTGCTAAGCAAATTGAAATTCATGGAGATTTTGAATTGATAATAAAACAAATTAAAGGGGAATATTCTGCTAAACACCCAAGGATAAGGGTCTATAGGAGTGTTGTTTTGGATTTCTTAGAATCTTTCATTGAGTATAGCCTATATGTGGTCCCTAGAGATAAAAACATCCTACCTGATGGTCTTGCTACTTCAGCTAGTATCTATAAATTTCCATTTCGTCCTAGTCGCCAATATACTATTGAAGTAAAAAGTAGACCTACCATACCAGACAATATCAGATACTAACAAATCAAAAATTTTAGAATTGAAAGAAAATGTTTTTCCTAGAGGATTAGTCCCCTTAGAATATTTGTTTGACTTTAATGACATAGCCAAAAAGCCTAAAATCGAACCTACTGGACCTGGAGTTGAACGATATAATATTGGAACTGAACAAGAACCTATGATGATTAAATTGTCCAAATCTATACCCCCAACAGAAAAGCTAAAGTACATGGACTTGTTCAAATAATTCATAGATGTCTTTGCATGGAGTTATGAGGATTTGAAATCATATGACACCAGAAATATACAACATAAGGTTCCCTTAAAAAAATAACGCCAAATGCTTATGCCTCTAACTGAAAAAGAGGTCAAAAGAATGTATGATTCCAAGATCATAGTGCCATTAAGATATTCTAAATGGGAATCTAATTTAGTTCCAACTAGGAAAAAGATTGGAGAAATCAGACTTTGTATTGATTCCTGAAATCTTAATAAAGCCTCTTTGAAAGACAATTACTCTTTGCCTAAGATGGACCACATTTTGCATAAGGTGGTTGGATCTAGTAGAATTTCTCTTTTAGATGGCTTTTCTGGTTATAATCAAGTCCTAGTACATCCTGAAGACCAAGAAAAGACAACATTTACTACACCCTGGGGCACTTTCATGTATGTGAAGATGCCTTTTGGTCTAATGAATGCTGGTGCCACTTTCCAAAGAGCCATGGACTTTACCTTTGTAGATGAAATGGGTCATTTTATAGTCATATATCTTGATGACATCACTATTTTTTTGAAAACAAATGAGGAAAACTTACTTCACCTAAAGAGAGTCTCTGAAAAATGTAAGAGATTTGGTATTTCCCTCAACCCAAAGAAAAAATTATTTGGTTTATAAGAAGGAAAAATGATGGGACATATCATTTCAAAGGAAGGAATTAAAATAGATCCTAGCAAAATTGAAGGTATATTAAAAATAAATCCCCCTAGAATTGTAAAGGAAGTACAATATTTCATTGGCCAGATCATTTCTCTGAGGAGATTCATTCTTAATATAGCAGAGCTTTTAAAGAATATAACAAACATGTTGAGAAAAGATACAGAGGTAAAGTGGAACATTGAGGCTAAACAATCATTTAATAAGGTAAAACAAGCTTTAACCCAGGCTCTTGTATTGATTAGCCCATATTTTACAAAAGATTTTCTCATTTTCTCATTTGCTTCTGAGCATACTATTGTTGCAGTTCTCTTACAGAAAAATAATGAACGACATGAACAACCTATGGCTTTCTTTATTAAAGCCTTAAGAGATGTTGCATTAAAATACAATATCATGGAAAAACAAGCTATTTCCCTAGTAAAAGAAATAAAATATTTTAGAGTTTATATCCTCCATTCACATATAATTTCCTTTGTTCCAAATGTAGTGGTAAAATACATACTAACCCAAAATGATCCTGATGGGAAAAGGGGTAAATGGATTGCCATTATCTTAGAATAAGGCATTGAAAACAAACCTACCAAACTCATTAAAGGTTAGGGGTTAGCTAAATTAATGGTTGAATCTAATTTACATGCTTTGTATATAAATTTTCTAGCTATACTCAACAAATCAGAAGAGATGGAAACTCCACAAGTAGCAAAGGATTTTTCTACCTCTCCCTGGCATGCAGACCTTATTTTTTTCCTACATCATTTATAATCTCCCCCTAGTTTTACCAAAATGAAAGCTAGATTTCTTAAACTCAAAGTTATGAAATTTTGTATTCTAGATAATAACCTACATTGGAAAGATACTGGTGGAATTTTACTAAATTTCTTGTTGAAAGATGAAGCAGATAAAGTGATGCGGGAATTTCATGAAGGATACTATGGTGGACACCTGTACTGGAAGACTACTGCCAACAAGATCCTAAGAGAAAGATTTTATTGGCCAACCTTATTTTATGATGTCCAAAAGAAACTCACCTCATGCCACAAATGTCAAATATTTGAAGGAAAAATAAAACTATTGCCTTTGCCCTTAAAGCCCATATCAGCTGAAACTCCTTTTCAGCAATGGGGTCTGGATTTTATAAGAGAAATTCACCCTTCTTCTTCTTCCCAACGAGGGAAAATTTTGAGGATGGAAATTTATCTTAAAGTTTACAAACCTTGGCGAATCCCACAAGTCCATAATATGAAATCTATAAAATATTTGGAGATATTTTTGTAAAAATATTCAAATTTATAATATTTTTATATAGTCTATATATAATTTTTTGGCTATTTTTAGGGTAAAATAATTTCATTCTATAAAATTTGGGTGAATCATTTTTACAAAAAAATGGAAATTAGTGAATCTTTTTTTTGGAAAAAGTATAGAAAATTAGCCCCTAAAATTTTCCCTGTGCCCAACATAAGTGGATTCTTACAGCCACTGATTATTTTACCAAATGGATAGAAGCCATACCTACTGGATGAGCCTCTGATGCTGTAATCATTAAATTCCTAAAGAATAATATTCTTTCAAGATTCAAATGCCCTAGGAAAATCATTACAGATAATGCTGCAACATTCAGGTCAAAGAGAATGGTGGAATTTTGCATCAAATATCAAATAACGTTGGTACATTCTACAACCTATTATCCTCAAGGAAATGGACTAGCAGAATCTTCCAACAAAATTCTGGTTAATATTATTAAAAAAATGTTGCAAGATAACAAGAAATCATGGCACAACAAGCTGGTAAATGCATTATGGGTAAACAAACTTACAACTAAAAATAAATGGCATGTCTCCATACCAATTATTTTATGCCATGGATGTGGTTTTTCCAACTTCATTCGGAATTCTTGTTTTGAAAATGCTACAAGAATTGGAGGTTGAACCAAATGATCTACAAAGAAGAATAAATCAAACAAATCACCTATAATAGTCAAGAGAGGAAGTTCACAATAGAAATCATTTGACCCAGGAAAGTATCAAGAAGATATATGATAGAAGAACCTAGGTCGATGATTTTCAGATAGGCAATCATGTTCTGAAATGGAATTCTAGAAGATAAGAGAAAGGCAAGCATGGTAAGTTTGATAATTTGTGGATGGGACCTTACATAAGTTGTGCTTATAGGGGTAATAGTGCATTTTTTTAAGGACATGTATGGAACAAAGCTACCTGGAGGATCTGTTAATGGAAGGATGTTGAAACATTATGATTTTCAGGAATAAAAGAAGTTTTCATCACACCCATTGTAGATACCATTTCCTTTGTACTGTTATGATTGGGTATCTTATGTCTAAAAGTTGAAGCACATGGAGAAGGCCTTGATCTTTTAGTCATTTTTCCACCACAACTACAACAACTACAAAAACGCATCTGCATTAAAACACTGAAGACAAGGATTCAAGGCTACTAGTCCACTATTCTTGACACCTCACAAGGAGAGTTTCATCCCTAGCTGGAGCCACTGTTAGGGTCCTATAATTTATAGGATAAACTAATGATTGGATGTTTTCTTTCAGTATTTCAAATTGTAAATAATATTGCATATTGCAAATGCTTTCCAAAAAAAGATATATAAATGAAAATAATAAAAAATGAAAAGAGGGTATATATATTAAAAAATAGAAAAAGAAAAAATGATAAAAGAACCCCATAGAAAAGAAAAAATGTGAGAGTGATGCAAGTTGAAGTGCCATTGATAGTACAATAATATTTTGGAAAAAAATTATAAAATTATGGGTAGCTTGTTCAAAATGCCACAATACTTCTTTTTGTTTGAAACATACTACTTAATCATGTTCAAGAAAATTTCAATTTATGTTAATTAGATTACAATGAATAACTTAGCCAAACAGTGTAATATTGGGTAAGATTAGGTTAGGTATAATAGGTGAATAAATTGATCCAACAATATAATATGGATTGATGTGTTTGCTAGATTAGTTTAGATGTTTGGATAGATGTATTTAGTCCTTTAAAATGGAAAAATAACTGAGGGTTTGCACTTCTAAATGCACCTTAATTGGTTTAGTTAGATTAGTTTAGGGGAAAATGGAATTTATTTTAAGCAAGGCTATATTTAATAGTGTTATTTTGTCGAATTTGAACCTTATTTTATAAAAACACGCACGTGATATGACATGTTATGCAATTGGCATTAAAAGGCACACATCTCCCACTCCCGATCGCAATCTATTCCCCACCAGATGACTCCAAGGCCTTTTTGTCCCCCCCACCATGTTTCTCTTTACTAGTGAGGGGGGAGGTCTAAAAAGTGGTTTCCTCCCACCAATCCCACCCCTACGTGTCACCACCATGGCATTTCACACCCCCCACCTCTATATACCATATACCACTCCTATCCCCCTCCCAAAGTGGTTTTTCACCGCTCCTCCATTCTCCTATCATTTTACACCATGTCAACAACCATTACACCTTTCTGTTGCAGCTCCCTCCCATTTCCTCCATCCCGTTGCTGAGTAAATGCTCCTGAATAGTCATTTAGCCAATGATCCTGCTCCATTTGCAAATCCATAAAGCCTCGCTCCCTCCCGCAATCACACTCTTTTCTCATTTTTATTCTTTCATACTATTATTGATCCCTTCTTTATACTTTTCCTGTTAGTTATTGATCACAGAGGAATTACATCTTAGCTCTCTTTCCACCCAATTAGTAGTCGCCTTATGCAATTCTATCTGTCAGCCTCTCCATTTCGTCTTGTTACCACAATGGTCCCCAAAACTAAGACTGATGCCACTGTGGTTAATCTAATGCTCTCTCCCTTTGTGGATTTATACCACATCCCCCTAGCCGATAGAGACTGTAAAATCGTTGAAACACAGTGTGAATTCGACCTCTTCGAATTACATTGTTGGTTTCGTGATACCTATCTAGACTATTCTAATTAGATTGGCCTCTGGAAATATAGAATACCCTTGTTCATCTTTCCCAATCCTACTATTTCCCTAAATTCTTCCTCAAGTGCCATGACCCTTATCTATAAAGTAAGAGAGCTATCATCTCCCCTAATGGTGAAATACTTTTCACGATTACCCATGAAAATATAAACCAAATGTTGCAGGTCCCACACAGTGAATCCTTGACTCCCTTTTCCATTGAGGCTCTTCAAGAAATTTACCAAAAGCTCACTTTTCCCCAGAGAGCCAGGATTTTTGAATTCTTCCTGCCATAAGATTCTCAATTTCCCAAGAAAAACCCCCTTTATCCCTCTTCTATTTTCCCTCAAAGAACCAGATAGATCATTTATGTCTTGTCCTGCTTACTTGGATAATTTTCAAATGAATGGGTAGATGAGCCTATTTTAGGCTTTCTATCCACCCTTTCCATAGAAGAAGGATTGTCAGTCATCTTTGACTATGGTCACTTTCTTGCAGATGTAATACATGAACAATTCCTTCAGTTTTTAACTAAAGGAATGTTCAGGTACTCTTCCATTCTTATGCACATGTTTATTTTCTTCCAGACATATAGGTTTCCATTTGTAGTTCAGAAACTCAATCAGCAAGGAGAGCCTCAATCTATAGGAGTGTAGGTTCAGAGATTTTGTAGATTAGTTTGTATATCCAACAACTTGTTTGCTAAGTGGCCAACAGATTCCTAGGATCAGTGAGGACATTCAAAAGGTGATGCATCTCAGCAAGTAGGTGAAGACAAGAGATTGGTATTTATATCAGTCATTTATCGAGATTAGGGTTTATGGCTCTGAGATACCACCCTATAAACTACCAAAGTACCTTCCAATGAGGATATTTGCCTTGGAGTACATCAGGAAAATAATCCAATCAAACAACATTCACTTTGTGGCAGCTAAGAAGAAGTCCCAATTCATAATCAAAACACAGATAAGGCCATTCATATATAATAGCAGAGCAACAGGAGAGCAAGAATACCTCCTACTGAAACAAATGAATTTTCTCCTTAGTTTCACATGGTCTTATGACCCCTTTGGGGTAATTTCTAAGCTGAGGGTGGAACAGAAGACAACCCCCTATGTGCATACCCAGAGACCAGAGATCAAAAAATATGTGAATCAACAAGATTGGGTAGAGAACACAATGCAGGAGGTCGAAGAGCAGGTGCTGTCCAGAACCGCCTTAGAGACTCCTACCCCTAGTGAAAAGACTGAGAAAATACCAAGAGATGGGGACTCCTCTTTAGTCACAGAAGTCTCAGCCAAGGAATTCAAGATCCATTCAAATAATACAAAAACGAGCTCCAAGGTAGATTTCCCACCATAGGAGGAAGCACATGGTACTAGTATACTCTCTGGCCTACATACTTTGAAGATTGGCAACACCAATGAGTCTCCATCATCCTCAACCACCAAAGAGAATCCAACTACAACACCTCGTACACCAAAGTCATCTACAAAACAGAGCGAGCTGGATATATTTCAAAGGTACGAAGAAATTAAATAGAGGAATGGAGCCCTAAATGATAATATTTATGCTCAATTCAGGAATTAGTCTTCCTCGGTTCAACACAGGCTCATTTCAGCCTATGACACAGAGAAAGGGAGAATGCATATGGAATTCTTACAGTCATAGGTTCCTCAACCTAAATCAGCAGCTAATTTCAAGCAGACTACATTTGAGTTTGAGGCAGGGATGCTGATCCTTTGGATCAGATGGACAAGCATAGGAAAATAAGAGAAATGGTTTATTCAACCTTCACATAGACTACCCTTACTACTTCTAAACTGCAGTTGTCTTTGAACAATGTTCAATCACAGCTCAAACTGGAGAAAGTTTCCTCTCTAGCCAAAGACAACATAATTAAATATTTAGAGGAAATGGTGATCAAAGTAGGTTTTGATCCAGATAATTCAAAGGATATGGAGGATATTATTAAGAAGAAGAATGTTGACATAGAATCCCCGAAGAAGTAATTGAAACTACCTTCCATTGAAGATCCCCAGAAAAAAGAATTAGGAGAAACAGAAATACAAAAAGAAGAAATGTTGAAGCTCCTGGTGGAACAGAGTGCACAGATTAAGGAAATGGAGGCAGAGATGGATAAGTTGATCAAAGAGAAAGAACATAGTTCTCAACTTGCTATGGTTCCTCTTGATGCAGTGCCTATTGCATCACTACTTCAAACAGGTATTCTTACAGCAATTACAACAAGAAGAGAATCCTCTTCTACAAAACTTCCCATATCAATTACAGATGATTCAATAAAATTGGCTCAATCAATGGAAAATATGGCGATACAGGGAGAAGAAATTAAAAAAACTGAGAGAAGATGTAAAATTCCTACAGAAACAAAGCAATAAATATGAGAATTCTCTCATGATAGAGATGCAGAAATCCCGGACTCTTTTCGAGAGATTGCAACAAATGGAAAACAAGACTGCCATGAGTAATACCCTAGCCTAGGTTAAGGAGAACATTTGGAAGAGGATAGAGGAATCCATTGTAGAAATCTATACAAATTATATTTGAGTAGAAGGAATTGATTGAGAGATCTAGTGAAGCTATTGACAAAATCAAAGTGTAGTTGGGTGATAAACACGGTGAAGCGACAGAGCTCATGAAGTTCCTAAATTCCAAAAACAAATAGGAACTAGAAGAATTAGAGGTTGAGGACATACTAGAGGTATAAAAGGTGCTAACCAAGAGAAATTTGATCAGACAGCTAGAAGAAAAGAGTCAATTTTTGGACATTGGTGTACAAAGGTTCTTCAACAAGATGGAATCTCTCTACAGAAAAGCACTTCCCAATTTATTAGTAATAAATGAAAAGCTCAACACAAGGTCATATTACAATCATAAGTTGCTAACCAAGGCTAAAGACGCTTCTAAATTTTTAGGAGGAAGGATCAACATGACTAAAAAAGCATTTTTCGAAGCATTGGCATATGATTTGGACATCCAGTATGAAATCAGGCATATCTTTATTTCCAAACCAACTTTTTCCAAATACACTGAAGTGGACGAGGTCTACAAGAAGTTACTCAAAACATCTATCCCCATTAAACAGTGTTGGGATAAATTATGTGAGTTACTAGAGTAAGCATATGACTTGGTTATACAACTCAACATCAACAACACAGTACGGTTTGAAGGGCCATATATTCAGTAATTCCACAAATCGAGTGCCAGCACTTCAACGAGTTCCAATTTTCCTAGATTTTTGTAACAGTTAGATAGATTCAGTTTAGGAATTCCTAAATGCATCCTAGTAAGTTTTGACGGGAAATTTTTTAAATAACTTATAAATACTTCTCTTTTTGATGTATCAAGGGTTGATTTTTTCATTCTGGAAAGCTATTTCATTATTTTCATTTGATGGGTTGATCAGCAATAAAAAGGACATTCTTCACAGGATTCATGTGTTGGACTATTTGGTGAAGTGATTCTCTCACTGTCTATGTGGTTATTCCTTTGTTTCCATACTTACATTTTCTTAAATCTGAATTATTTTACAGAAAGTTGATGAACAATTTTTTTTGAAAGATACACTCTAATTCTGGTTGTGAATAATTTAAATATTTTCTTCTGATATCATGTTAAATAATTCTTAACTGCTCTTTAACTTTAATTGAACATATATCTTTTCTTCTATCGCACTTCATTTAAACATAAAGGATCTAGTTAGTTCAACTACCTTTCCCTGTGAAACTCCTTTGAAACTATGAAATAGATCCATGTTAAGTTTTAGACTCCATAGCCCAATGGAAGTTTCAAGCATTTAATCAACCAAACCAATTTTAAAATCAAACTCCAAACTCTCATAACTAACCTAATATCTAAATACAACAAGGCTAAATTTGATAGAGAGATCCCTCTTTGAAGCTGGCAAGGCTAGATCCCAACTTCCAAAGTGGCATTGTGGTTACCTCTATGTTTCTTTTTTGCAACCTTGGAAAATTACGGAGTGCTAACATTCTGGCGACCATATTCGGGACGTTTAATCCTTCATTTTATTTTTACAAAATTAACTTCCCTAGTTCATAAAACTTTATTTAAGGAAGAATAGTGATTCAAATTTTAGAAATAAAGGATTAGAGGTTGTAAACTGTGTCTTTGACATTTAAGATCTGGATTAGAAAAGAATTTACACCAGATCTCATCATAATACAGATCCTCCCAAAATTTTAGATGATCCTGAAAAGTTAGTAAGGAAAAGAAGTTTAGCTGAAATTCAAGGAAGTAATAGTTCCCTTTCTAGGGAAAATTCTCTTCCAGAAAAGTTTGATACCATACAAGATATTCAGTTTGACTTATCGTTCGAACATAGTCTATTTAGGACCAAATTTGAAAGTTTTTTTGACCAAACAATAATTGATAAATCTATTCTCAAGCCCTACAAATTTGTAGAACCACCTGTTGAGCCTAATTTTGATCAGCAAGCCCTCCAGAACTTTGACAAATTACAGAATCATGTATCATCACTTGATCAAGCTATACATCAAGCATATATTCAACAATATGTTGAATTTTCTGCCCTCACTATTGCAGAATCATCTCATTCTTCCCAATCGGTTCATCCTACATCAATTAGCCCCACCCCTTCTATAATATCTACTATTGTTCCAATAGTATCACAAATAGTAACCCAACCTATCCTAATAAATCCTATTTGTGTACCTTCCATAAGACCACACATTCACCAACCCAACATGGCTGCTCATTATGCTTCCTTGGTTTTACCTGGGTAGGTGAATCCTATGCCCCAAGATTATCAAACTAGAATTCCTCAATTTGATGCTAGTGGTGCTATCAATGCACAACAACATATAGATAAAATGAATGATTTCTTTGATCTTCAATAAGTGGAATAAAGTGACATAAAGATGAGACTTTTTGCCCAAACTTTGGGTGGAGAGGTAAGAAAATGGTTTAAAACTTTAGTAACTAGCATAGCTGACCTTGCTACCTTTCATTAATCTTCCCTAAGTAGGTGGGAAACCAAAATGAATCCTGTTAAGATCCTGAATGAATATAAAAACCTAAAGATATGACCTAATGAGACTGTGGAAGAATATTGTGATAGGTTTAATAAAGTTTATAATGCAATCCCATATGTTATTAAACCTCCCCTGGCTTTGCACTTATACATTTCCATGAAGGATTTGATGTTGATATGGCATATCAGCTAAGAGAAAGAGACCCTACTACCTTAGAGAAAATACAAGCTAATGGCCTTAAAGTTGAGGATAATTTGTTAGCCAAAAAAAAAAAAATAGAAACTGAAAGAAGGGTTACTATCAAAGAGGAACCTTCCTCTTCTTCTCCATCTAATTATAAAATAGATAGCCTGCTTAGAACTATGGAGAAAATGATGGATAGAATAAGCATAACTGATAGGGCTCCTCCTAGAGAAAACCTAACTTCTCCCCAGATCAAAAATCCAAATTTTAGAAGAAGCCAACCCCAGATCAAACAAAGAGACCCAAAAGGTCCAGATCAATAGGTGAGACCGTCTTTTCAAGAGAACTCTACAGATGAGGAGAGAGAAATAGATGAAGACATGAATGGTTCTCAAATTAATTTAATGGGAGTAAATTACAATGATTCTATATTTCTTACTCAAGAAGAACAAGACCTTTTTCTACTATCCCAGGATGAGATAGGTCCCAAGGAATCAGAAGAATATTAGAAAAGTTTTGAAAATGCAACTATGGAATTCCATAAGCAATATAATATGAGGAGTAGGAAATCACCTGATACTCCGACTAAAAAGCCAGCTAATACACCTTCTAAGAAAAACATTAAGATTCTTGCTAGAAAGAATATTGAGGTTCCATCCCAAAAGAGACCTATATTGTAGTCAAACCAACTCAAACTAATGATCCCTCCACTAGCCAGTAAAGAGACATCTCACAAAAGGACTTGATTGACAAATAAGAGGCCATCAATTTGAACAAAACTCAAACATCATTCAATATAGAACATGAATTGGAAAAGCTCAAAATATCCATTCCTTTAATAGAACTACTGGACAAAACTGCATAAAGATCACAAGTTGAAAGCCTTAAGTATAGGACAAGATACAAATACAATCAATGTATCTAACGATCAACCAGATAAATTGCTTGGACCTGAAGTCAATGGTAAACTCCAAGATAGATATGTACCTCCTTTTTACATTAGCTTGAACAATCATAATAAAATATTACATAATCCAATGCATGATTCAGGGGCCTCTCACAATCTCATGCCTAGGGTTATCATGGAAAAATTGGGACTAGATACCACTAGATGATATAAAGATTTGTATTCACTCGATTCAAGTAAAGTAAAATGCCTTGGACTTATTAAGAATTTATGTGTTAGCTTAGTACAAATACCATCCAAGAGCATGGTAATGGATATAGTTGTTGTTGACATACCCCCTAAATATGGCATGTTACTTTCTCATTCATGCGGAGATAAACTCCAGGGAACCCTCCAAATGGATATGACCTATGCTACAATCCCAGTGTTTGGTCAGAATAGGGGATTATATAAGGAAAAAATCATGAAATTTATGGTTACTACTCAGGATAAACCTCATAATTATCCTTTATATTCAATCCATTCAAACCTTCATTCTTTTATTTTGTATAACGATGGAAACATGCTGGAACAAGTTCCCAATAAAAACACTGAGTTATTTTAGACTGAGGAATGCCAAATAGATATTAGAGAACATGCTGAACCAGATGAACCTTTGTGGAATTTAATTTTTGATGGATTGTTAGTAAAGAAGGATGAGGGGCAGGTGTATGGGTTTTGAAATTCACAAACTAATCACTCAGAAGGCGATTCATATAAATTTAATTTCCAATGTTCCAACAATGTAGCCGAGTATGAAGCCTTAATTTTAGGGTTACATCTTTTAAAGAAGCTAGGTGCTAAGCGAATTGCAATTCATGGAGATTCTGAATTGATAACAAAACAAATTAAAGGGGATTATTCTGCTAAAGAACTAAGGATGAGGGCCTATAGGAATGTTGTTTTGGATTTCTTAGATTCTTTCATTGAGTATAGCCTATTTGTGGTCCCTAGAGATCAAAACATCCTACCTTATGGTCTTGCTACTTCAGCTAGTACCTGTAAATTTCCACTTCGTCCTAGTTGCCAATATACTGTTGAAGTAAAAAGTAGACCTACTATACCAGACAATATCAGATACTGGCAAGTTTTTGGGAATGATGCCCGGATTGAAAGTTTTTTGCAATCCAAATATGAGTTTGAATATGCTAATATAGACACAGAATTTGACCTAGAAGATAATGTACATAACGATGTGACTAAATTAGAAATGAAAGAAATAGATCAAGAAAAAGAAGAATCAGAAATTTTACAGTTGAAAGATAATGTTTTTCCTAGAGGATTAGTCCCCTTAGAATATTTGTTTGACTTTAATGATGTAGCCAAAAATATTAAAATTGAACCTACTGGACCTAGAGTTGAAGAATATAAAATTGGAATTGAACAAGAACCTAAGATGATTAAATTCTCCAAATCTATACCCCCTGCAGAAAAGTTCAAATAATTTATAGATGTCTTTGCATGGAGTTATGGGGATTTGAAATCCTATGACACCGGCATTATACAGCATAAGGTTCCCTTAAAAGAATATCACAAGCCTTTTAAAAAGAAATTAAGGAGAATCAACCCAATGCTTATGCCTCTAATTAAAAAAGAGGTCAAAAGAATGTGTGATTCCAAGATGATAGTGCCATGAAGATGTTCTAAATGGGTGTCTAATTTAGTTCCAACTAGGAAAAAGAGTCAAGAAATCAAATTTTGTATATCTGAAATCTTAATAAAGCCTCTTTGAAAGAACATTACCCTTTGCCTAAGATGGACCACATGTGTTTGCAAAATGCAATTGAAATATTACTTTGCCTAACTTCAAAAAAAATAAAAAAAATAGATATATATATATATATTATAAATATATATATATATATATATTTATATATATATATATATATATATATATATATATATATATATATATATATATATATATATATATATATATATATATATATATATATATATATATATATATATATATATATATATATATATATATATATATATATATATATATATATATATATATATATATATATATATATAGTAAATTACACATTTTAGACTAAGTTATGCTACGTGAACACATGCATACCTCTTAAGATGTGTGAAAAATTTCAAGGATAAGCATTTCATTTAAGAGATTATTAACATATTTTATGACACTAAATATTTTTGCAAAAAATATCATTATGACAACAACATAATTCTCCACAATATGTATTTTTACTCCAAATCAAAATTCATAGTGCTTATATGAATTTTGATGGCTTCAATTCGATAAAAGATTAAAAACTTGAAATTTTATTGCCACATTTAGCCCAAATGTGTAACCCACCTTCATGCTTTCACCCAACTAATGGTATGCTTCAAAAAATTAAGAGGAAAACAATGAAAAGTAACATTGAAAACAATAGTTTATCACATATAGCTTGCTTAAGTTTAACTCGGTGCATTAAAAAAAGTGTTACTAATAGAATCACATTCGAATACAAATATATAATATGCCTATACACATGAGGTAAACTGTAATATCCCTCTACTATGTAGTGTTGTTTCCTTTTTCTTAAATATATATGTGTATAGGAATGGAAAAAAAGCCATGAAGGTAATTTGGGAAAAAAAACTGTTGTAAAAAAGTATTTTCTTTATTAATAAAATGGATGAAACTTAGGCACTCAGAGGAGACACTCAAGAATGAGATTGGTTGCCAAAAAGAGGAAAGTCTGGAAGATCTCGTTGCTAATGAGATTGGATAAATCCTTCAAGATAATGATTCTAGAAAAAATCTAGATAAGACTAATGAATGGAAGAGAAAAATCCCTTAGAAGGATCTAGCTAAGGAAAGATGCTAAGTTGGTTGCACATAAAGCACCACAGGAGAAAAGGCGGGTTGTTAAGGACAAAACCTAGGAAAGTAGGTAATAAAGGCCACAAAAGTAGGACACCGAAAAAAGGAAACAGTTATCATGACGGAAGGGTATAAACTACCCATGGAGGGGAGCAATGAGGTTGTTGTTACCCTGGTATGAAATATCAGCTTGGGGGTAAAACTCAATTATAGAGTTGGTGGTGAAGGTATCTAACTCCTAGTTTTGTTTCTCCACAGCAACTCTAGTTAGACTATCCATTGTCTGATTTATTTTTGCAGTACGTGAAGGTAGATGTAGATATTGTTTTTATCTGAAATGTTGTTGACATAAATTTAGTCCTCTAAAGTTGGTATTCTAGTTAGGATAAAGTTATATGGTGAAAATGAATGTTGGGAAGTATAATTTGATGCTATGTTATGGTTGCAAATGGGAAATGGAATTCCAAGCATATTAACTTGTTAAAATATGAATTGATTTATAAATATTCGATACTTGTATTCAAAACTGTTAAAATTTGTGATTGATCTACTTAAGGTTACAAAATTATGTAAGGATAGATTTCATGATCATTGTTGTTGCATAGGAAAGTAGGACCATATTTTAATTAATATAAGAGGGACTCTATTGCAGCAAGTAGGAGTCTGGAATAAACAGGCTAAATTTCCATGCACTTGTACCCCCTGGGGAGATGTGGTGTATAAGCAGTTGAAGTGTGAAGTTGTCCTTGAAAATTGAGATTGAAACATGTTAAAGTGTGTGTACTTGAGCGAAAAGAAAAAAGGAAGCTCGAGCAAGGAAGAAAGATCATCATCAAGTGGATTAGCACTATAAGAGGTAGGCCCTCTTGTTTGATTCTAATCTAAGGAAGTTTACATTATATTTTCTTGTTTGCAGCAAGACCCACTCTCGGGCTAGAGGGATCGTCTATGTCAGCTGGGAGGATTTACGTACTCCACAAATTGGCGACTCTATTAGGGACCCATCCCTCTCTTTGGATCGTTTTTCATTTCATGATTTGTGACAATTTTTCTTGTTTCACTCTTTCTTTTTGGTTTTATTGAATTTAGAGTGACAGGTTTGGTTTTGATTTTTGAAAATTTTTATTTTTTCCTTGAATCCCTCGATCAACCCTATTTATTTTCTGACAGTCGTACTGACCAGCACAATTTACCCTTGAATAGTCACGTCGTACCCCCTTGTGGTGCTTTTTGTCAATTAGGCAGTCGCACTGATTCCTATAGGTTAAAATCAGGGTTTCTCCTAAAGCATTTCCAGTGTTCTTGTCCTCATAAGTTCTGCTTCTTGGCTTGTTTTCCTATATTCTCCCTAGCTAGAAAGCTTCATTAGCTTGATTGGTTTGAGTTTTCCTTACTTGATTTTTTGAGTTCGCCTTACTTGATTTTTTGAGTTCTTGGATGGTTTGTGTCTCTAGGGCATCTAGGTCATCATCCATTTAACTGTTTGTTTGCTCATCAAGTCAAGTTGTTGGTTAGCTTCCCCATGTGTTTCATGTTTTAGTCCTTGTATTGCTTTGTTTTCAATTGAACAAGTAAAAGTTTTGTTTGCTCTTCTCTTTATTGAAGATCTATTTTAGAGCATAGATTACATTGCTCGTTTTGTTTCGATTGAGTATTTGCATGCTTGGTTTGAGAGGAGTTCTTCTTATCTTTCTTGGTATATGATTGATGTTGGTTGTTTGAAAATTTTTCATTGAAACGTTTATGTGAAAGATTCATTTTATCATTCCATTGAAAAAATACATCATTCTAGTTTGTTAAATTGGTATGTTGCATTAAGTAGCATCATTGAAAGCTATAATTGCATCATCATGTGAAATGAAATGAACTTCCTTTACTGTTGAAAGGACTAGTTGAAGTGCATTTGATAGGAAAGATAGGAAGTGGAAAGAATTTTCATTAGTTGAAGTGCATTTGATAGGAAAGATAGGAAGTGGAAAGAATTTTCATTATTTTTTTTTGAAAAGCGAAGTAGTGAAGAATCATCTTGCTTTTAGTTTCTTGTTTGTTGCATTGGTTTTTTTCTCTACCCTCAATTAGTGTAAACATTCATGGGACTGAAAGGGTTTTGTCTCATATAGTTGCACATAGGAGTTTTTCAAGTGACATCGATAGGGCCTGAAAACTGAGACTTAATTTCAAGATAAACCTTTAAAATGTATTCAATTAACCTAAGGCACATTTAAAACTAAAAGCTCACATTTAGAGGTCTACGCTAGAGACGCGTTTTGACGTCTTTAAACCTAATAGTTGTTGTTCACTTTGGCACTAGATAGAGCTAGTACGGACTTGTGCTCCCTGTATCATCGCGTATATAAAGGGAGACCCCACTAGTTTTGCAATCCTTTATCCATAGGAAGCTGAGTCTGCTGCCTTGTAAATGTGATACACTGAACACAAAATTCTAGGAGATTGTCTACCCGTCTTCTCGGTTCATTGGGAGGTATTTTGCAGTTCATGGTTACCTGGTAATCCTTTTGCCAAGATTATCCTGAGTAGTCATTTTGGTCTTTTTGACTCTTTAAATTTAAAATATCATTGAGCACTTGTCCCTTCAAGCTCGTTCAAACCGAAAGTGACTAGAGTCATCTTTTCCTTTTTCTCGACTCTTAAAACATGAAAAGGCATCAATTTGTTTCAGCATCTTAAAATATATTTTCCCACGATCACATCATATTCCTAATAGTCTTATTCTGGGCCACATCGTGAGTGTACATTTAATATAATTTAAAGAAGCCCTAAAATTAATCTCTATTCTCTTGTTGTTTGAGACAAAGTCATCGTGGAAGAACCATCAGGTTCGCCTAGTTCCTCTTCCGCTCCTCCATCTAAAGGATCTTTTGAGGAGCCTCTCCCTGAACTCCCGCAATCACTCAAGGATCAAGGTGTTGAACTTGGAATTGTTCTAAGTATTCAACCTTTATCATCTCGTCCTCCTCCATTAGATACTAGGTCACCTTACGAATCTAGCCCAAAATGTCCAAATAATCTTATCCATACTCCCGAGAGTCCATCGACTCCTGAGAGTTAGCAAGGACTGGTTGTTTACCCTCTGAATCCTTTGTTCGATCCTGTTGCGATATCACTGCAGCCTCTGTGTAGTCTGTAAGATCCACCTGGTATCCATTTGGAATCATCTCCTCAAACATCTTCAGTTGTCCATCGTCATTTGTTTCCACCCATGGAATCAAAAGGCAAGATCCCAGTCTCCTCTCCGGGTCACTCGGAGGTTTTTGCTACACACACTCCTCATGTAGTTGATGAGCAGGGATATTCGTTCCCTCCAAAAGGTTTCCTTGACACGGGAAGCATTTCGACCAGCGTTTACCCTGAGTATAGTGATCCTTTATTACCGCATGGTTATACCTCTCTAACTCATTTGGTTTCGATCACTCCCAATGACTCTTTGTTATATCACAACCCTATTTGGTCTTCAAGTGCTATGCCTACCTTAGGTTTGTTCATTTAGAACTCAACCTCTCGACCGATTGTGCAAACTAAAATCACTTCAATTCCGGTGCAACCCAACATTCTGACTCCACTTGTTTCGTCGTTTCAGCTGACTCTTCTGATTCAACTGACATTCTCAAGTCAAGTCTCGGTAAAATCTTCTCCCCCTCCAGTAAGTGGACAGAATGTACCACTGCCAGGGGGCAAGATCCAAATATCTCCATGATGTCTGGCGCAACCAATGTGAGTGGCTCACAAACCTCTTATGGTACTATTTCAAACCCTACTGGTCCATCTGGGTCAAGTAATGTCCAATACCAGCAGTTGAACCCTGCTGGTCAATCTAGGTCAAGTAAAATTCAGTACCAGCAGCCATATGTGGATTAGGTTCCATTCCAACCTCCTTATGTTCCATATGGTTCACAAGCGATGGTAAATCCACATTACGTCCCTTAAGATAGACCCTATGTTCAGCCGGGTCCATCCGTCGTTCCTGATGGATACGACCAGATCCAGTTTGGGAAATTTCAAGGTGTCGCCCCGGGAACTGTCCAGATACCCTTGTAGCAATAATGGAAACTCTTGTAGTAGAAGGGGCAGCCTTTGTAGCAGCAAAGGAAAAGTTCGTAGTAGCAAGGGCAGGTAGTGCAGCAGCAAGGACAACTGCAACAACTGCAGGGACAACCCTTGCAACAGTCGTAGCAAACTTTGCAGCTGCAGACGTAGTATTTTCACTAGTCCTCCTAGCCTATGTCCTCGCAAGGTCAACCTCTGCAGTCGTAGGGACAACCTTTACAACAGCAAAGCCAACCTTTGCAGCAACAACGTCAACCTAGGCAACAACAACCCTTGTATTCATATCAGCAAGGTCAGCCTTAGCAAAGTCAAGGTCACGTCCTATAGAAACTGGCTCAAAATCCTTATGTCTAAGGGTAGCAGGCTCAAAATCCTTATGTCCAAGGACAACAGGCTCAAAATCCTTATGTCCAGGGGCAGGAGGTGAAAAATTCATATGTCCAGGGTTAGCAGTTTCAAAATCCTTATGTCCAAGGTCAACAGGCTCAACAACCTTTTAACCCATATGTTTCTCATGAGCAACCTATGGCAGGACAGTATCAAACCTACCCTAGACCGAATCCTCCTTATGGGCAAGGTAACTTCCAATGGGGGCAGAATCAAATTCCATATGGACAGAATCCACCACCATTGGGGAAAAATCCTTACCAACAAAGATGGACTTCGTAATATGGGTCTCCTTAGAAACCCTACATGCCTTTTAATATGCAATTGCCATTCTTTCCCACATTATAGCTGCCAGATGTTTCTAGACTTACAAATGATCCCATTCTTCATTCACCATACTAACCTCCAGTTCCATCCAAGATTCCAAGCGATTGTCTGAATTTTGATGGAAAAGCGAAGGAGGATCCACAAGCCCACATGATGACATATCACCTTTGATGCTCCTCCAATTTATACGGTGATGATTCCATTTGTCTCAGACTTTTCCAGTAAACTCTCACAAGTGCTACAGCAAAGTGGTACATCAAATTTCCTTAAAGTACCTACAATGACTTCAACACTCTCACTATGGCTTTCCTCACTCATTTCTAGTTTTTGGTTAGCTATGAAACTAGCACCCATCCGCTTATGTCACTTAAGCAAGACAGTGCAACTAATATCTCTAGTCACATCCATGAATGGAGGTGTCAGTGTCGCCTGATTAAGTTTGAAATTGTTGATCAGTTGTTGACAGAATAGTTCACCAAATCATTCGTCAGAAAAATTGTTGAGGACATAGCTATGGGTGGGTGTGTTACTGAGGAGCAATCCATCACTCGTGCCCAGTATTTAGACCTCATCTACTCACAATCTGGCACGTTATATGATATATTACCCGATGCTCTAAGACCAACATCAAATCTAACGACATCGAAGTCTCTGGCTACCCAACCTATTGATGGAGTGATTGGTTCTGTGTCTCAGACCCCCGCAAAATCTTCTTCCAAGCAGAAATCAGTCTTGAAGACTGGTTCCAATGATCCCTCTCGAAATCCACCTGGTCCTGGTAAAACCTTTGAGGTTCACGTTGTCTAGTCTACCACAGTGGACAAATCCTCTAAGGGTAAAAATAATGGCAAAGGAAAAGCCAAATCCGATGCCCATAAATATAGCCCTCTTGAGTCATCTGCTGGTGATGCTTCTCAAAGAAAGCCCAAGTATCCATGCCACATCTGTGAGGAGAATCACTACACTAAATATTTTCCCTGATGATCTAAAGTTAGTCGCTTGCTCAAAGGGGCCTCGGTTATCTTACAAGAGCCCTTTTCGTTCCAGCAGACCCAAATCGTAGACTAACCTCATTCTTCCACTTCCATAGTTTCCCAAGTGTTCATTATGAATATGCCTATTAATGTGGCTACCAGATCAAAAGATTATCAAATTCCTACTCTGATAGCAGGGAGAGAGAAATAAAGTACCCCTTCCTCCTCTATCCCATCTACCTCTGGTCCTCTCCATATAGAGCGACCTAATCATGAATTCACTATTCGACCACCCTCTCAAGGTGTGCTTCAAAAGTTCTCGTATAATCCAAATTCTCGAGCCACTTAGCATTATAACGTTGTTGAGGATTTGGCTCTAGCTCCATCAGTTATGTCTGCTCTCGAGGTCCTTCAAAGTTTTCCTTCTCAGCGAAAAGAATTGTTGTCAACTATTGGAGGTATTGATCCATCTGATTCCAATCTCATTTGTTTTGATCTGGAAAACCATGTTCTGAGCTTACCTCATCAGATTGCCTTTCTCATTCAGGTGATCATTAATGGGAAGACCATTCACAGGATTGTCATTGATGAAGGTGCTTCCACCTACATCATGTCTGTGTCTTGTTGGAAGGAAATTTCTTTTCCTACCCTTAACCAATCACCTAACATTCTGGAATCCTTTGATGGACATGATTCTTGACCATTCGGTGTCTTCCTAATCTTGTCATTACCTTGGGAGGAAAGACAGTCAATGTCAAGGTAGAAATTGTTGATGAAAACCTTAACTATAATATTCTACTCAGGCGAAGTTGGGCCCATGATATGCATGATGTAGCCTCCTCTTTTTTCCATGTGCTCTGATTTCCTCATCAAGGAAAGGTCATCATGGTCAACCAGTTGTCTTTCTTTGCCTCTTCTTCCTCGGATTGCAATGTTCCTTACTTGAAGCATTCTGGGGCTCCATATGAGAGTGTGGGGGCTGGACTTTTCAAATATCTTACCTTAATGGGTATTTTTCCTCTCCCACCTCTACATGTTTCCTCAGTCAACATGATCTCAGTTAAGTCTGATCCTTGGGTCATTCCCTCTCCTGATCTTTTTGATATATGGGATGATGTTATGCTGTTAAGCCCTACTGAGATCAATTATGTGGAGATTGTTTCGGCTTCAGCTTCGGTACCTACTGATCATACCGCTTCGAGTACGTCTCTTGACACGTATTCTCAATCCCCATGGCTTGGTTCTTTGGATTCTCTCGATCCCTTAATCAAGACTTTTCCTTCTATTGAAAGTATCATGGAAATTATGTCTCTGGAGGAAGCACGTGGAATGATACTCATCATCGTTCCTCATTCTTACCTGGCTTGGAGATCATGTCTAGTTGTCTTGATAAGTTCTCTTCTCATTTCCCGGCCCAACCACTTCAAATGCGTATTATGACCCATGAAGATTGGTCAGAAGGTAACATGGGTAATATTACCCAAATGATGCCTATTGACATTTATGTTAAAGATAGTATTGTTGAAAACGTTCATATTGGGGTGACTTGTTCTTCTGATGAGATCGAGCTCTATACTTGTCTTTTTCAAAATTTTCCTCTATCTAGCTGTAGCTTCTAACACTATTGCTATGGTGCAAGTGCAAGACGATGATGAAGGTCATGAACATGTCATTTATTACCTTAGCTGCAATATCCTCGATACTGAGACTTGTTATGCTCATGTCAAGAAGTTTCCTTTGGCTGTTGTTCAGGATGTTCAGCGCTTTCGACATTATATTATCCTCCGCACTACAACTATGATTTCCGAGTGTAACCCCATGACTTACATTCTGACTCGTCAGTTACTTGGGGGAAAGTATTCTAAGTGGATATTCATCCTCTAGGAATTTGATTTGGTGTTCACTACTACCAAATCCAAGAAATCACTTGTATTTGCTAAGTTGATTTGCTCTCTTCCCTCTGCTTCTCTTCCTACTGGTGCTGATGAGTAGCTCCCCGATGAGACTATCTTTCTAATTAGCACCCTTGATCCTTGGTAGGGTCGGCCTACTGAGCCTTGACTAAAGATGCAACTAGATTCACCCCTTTCCATCTAATCTATGGTCTGGAAGCTACCTTACCGATTGAATGTGAAATTTCCTCAAGTTTGCTATCGAATTACTCCCCAAAACCTCGCCTCAAGAAGAGTGTTTCTTATATTTTGAATGACTGGATGAAACCTGTCGTCTCGCTTCTTTAGTCATTGAGGCATAGAAAAATTGAGTTAAGTCCCATTTTGGTTAGTCAGTCTCTCCTTGTGCTTTTTATGAGGGTGGTCTTGCTATATGACCAAGCTAATGATAAGATGGGGGCAAGAAAATTCGAACCCATGTGGCATGGGCCCTATATTGTCAAGCGTGTGTTACAAAATGGGTCCTATGAGCTAATTGATTATGAGGGCAACCCATTGGACAAGCCCCACAACGGTTTGTACCTCAAAAATTATTGTGCCTAAGTCATCTCGTGTGGTTACTTTTGTACATAAGTGTGTTATTCATTTTTTTGTGGTTTGGTTTGGTGTTTTTTTCAAGCATCCTTCCTACTTATTATGTCTTCACCTGCTTTACAGATGTTTGTGACTCCTTACGTCGATTTCGCTGATGGTGCTTGTCATAGTACTCGAAATATATCATCCAAAACATGGGCTATTTATGACCCTCATGGTGAGTTGATTGATCTTCAAGGTATTTTTTTAGGTCAAAAAACTAATAATTTGTTGAATATAGCACAGTTATCAAACTCTTGTCAGAAGCCATTGCTCTTGACGTTCAAGAAATGGTTGTTAACCTTTATTCACAACTTGTTGTTCTTCAGCTCAATGGGCAATATTCTGTCAGAAACACTTAAATATTGAGAACGTATTTGTGTATTCATCTATTGGAAAGAAATTTTGATTATATCACATATCACCACATTCCTAGGCATATGAATACATTAACAGATGCATTGGCTAATTATGTGTTAGATAGACATTTATGCAATATGTGAAAAACAAAACATTGTATCATAGTAAATAAGAAATGTAGCATATATATATATATATATATATATATAGGTCGATAATATTTTAGTGTCATACATCAAAACCCAAAAATAATATATGTGTTCCGAGTACATCTGTGGCTCGCAGACCTTAAAATTGTAAATGCTAAAACTATGGACTACTCGACATTGTGCTCATGATAGCACGTCACTTCTCATACTACTGCGTCAGTAATCAATGGGTCCGATCTGACACTCCCACTGTGTGTCATTAATAACGACGTGGAATGTCCTCCATTTGGGCATAGTCTGGGATGCTTCTGGTGAGGTTATTAATATTCCGCACAATCTCCTCCTCATTATTGACTCCTTCTTGATAAGGGGCGATCTCAAATTGTTGAGAAACGCATCTAGCGATCGAGGACATCCTGGCTGGTCACCCTGGTCTCACATTTGCAATTACAAAATCAAAATGTCATGAATGCTTATATTTCAAAAAAAATAAAAATTATTTTGCTCACCTCCATCATCAAAATCCTCCCCTTTTGGGAGCAGCATGTCAAGATCGCCACGGAAGTCATTCCCGCTATATGGCCAATCCTCTACCACAATCAGATGATGCCTCAACCATGCAAAGAAAGCGGCCTTGTATGACATATGCTGGCCCCCTCCAGTCCTGGGCATCAGTTCACTCCATCGAACCATCTTTGGATCTCGTGGCATTAGGGGATTTACCTTTGCCAGCTGATAGTGGAACAATGGGATATGTTCCAAGAATAAAGTCACGAGAACAGAACCATATCCAAATTGCCTCAGGTTGCCTGACTTACATTTGGATAACTGGTGTTTCAAGTTCACCTTCATGGCTTCCACCCAGTTGAAGACAATGGGCGTTGTGCAGTCTATGGCATAATGGAACTTAGATTTGTTGGACTCGTGTAATGCTTGAGCCCTAATAACTTTATTAATGGTCAAGAGAAGCACCTTCAGTACAAGTTCGCCTATGGTCATGATGTCAACCTTGCCTCTTTTAGATTTCAGAGCTTTCGGACAATGTTCTACAGGGAGCGTGTTCACACTCGCCCCAATGGGCCTGCCTCCATATAATTGGACTGGTTCCCCTCTACGAGATAGTCCGGTAATGAAGTAAATTTTTGAAGTCTCTAGCTCTAGCTCTTTATCACGGATCACAAATACTTCCCATCCAACATCACATAGACTGATCAAGTATTGTAGTAGCTCAGGTTGAGCCCGAAGGCCCGGTGTGAGAAAGAATTTGAGGAGCCCACAATTCCTTAGTGCATCTAGACAATTTGGATTGTCCAATGCTAATGAATCAATTCCTTCGTGCTCACATTATTTCCATTCAATCACCATCTTTCCTACTGTGATTTGCCTACAAATAACATGCGTTTACCTAAACATCAAATTTTGCAAGAGGAATTTCGGATTAAAAGTAGTTAAATTGGGAAAAAATGAAAAAAAATCTATTTTTTGCATTGGCACGACTTTTTTAAAACAACAGTGCCAATGACGCAAGTGCCTGAGTTATAAACCCTCGACTGGCATGATCCCATGCCTGGATCTCGCACTGATCGATGGCGAACATGTTTTGCAAAAAAGCCCTCAAAAACTTGAAAAAATTGTTAAATGCATAAAAAACAGGTATGAGAAGAAAGCTTAGGGCCTGAGCTCTTACCCACAATAGACAGTTCATCGATCGACCCCCTAGATCTGCTGCAATCCGCTCCTGAATATTTAGGGCACAAATGGGTAAAAATTTCTCCAAAAGAGGTAAAGAGGTAAATGGTAAAAAATGTTTTACTTTTTCCCCTTTTATAAACTTTTCATCATGTTTTAGGGTTTTAAAAGCATTTTTTTCGCCAGTTTTACCTTGAAAATGGATAATACATTTGCTTCTTGTGCAACGACAGGTGATGGATTGACAGTGATGATGTAAAACTAGAGTCATGTTTAAGCTCTTTTATCAACTCGTAAAAACCCAAATGAAAATATCGCCGAGTATTTTTCCCTTTATGACTCATTAAAGAAAATAAAATGGGGGGTCTGCTTTAAGCTCTTTTTTGACTCTTGAAACACGAAAATATTTTCAAGCTCTTGTCATTTTTACCTCGTAAAATGGTTCCAAAATGTCATTTACCCATTATATGTTTACCCCTTTTTCAAGCTGGGATAAACTATTTACGAAAATAGTACTCCTTGACTGACATGGTCAAGAGGTTATTTCAAGTATTGTTTTCCACCTTTACGGGCTCGAGAGACAACTTTACAAAATGGGACCTTTTGGAGTTTTATTTTTTTTGTATTTTTCAAACTCTCTAAACATGAAAAAGATACTGATTTTTCCCTTTGTCGAACTTGTTAAACTTTAGATGACATCAGATTCGTCACCGTGACAAACATGAGCTTCTCCTTCCTAGGGCCTATTAATCTTACTAGGTCAGATTCATCTCAAGGATGGACTTACATTGCAAGCATATGCTATCCCCTTAAACCTTGCGATAAAAAATAATTGGGGTACCTGCTAGAAATAGTGGGGGAAAATGGGAAATTTTTACCAGTTGTGTTGGCAACTTGACACTCTTGAACATGACACCCTTCTAATTCGTGTCGGGTTGTGGTATCCCCACTTCATCATTGACCTTCCTAGGTTTGGGCCAACATTTTTTTCCTTTCCATTTGATCTATGTCATGTCATCTTGACCTCCGATCATGTGGATCCAAAATCTGCCAAAACTCCAGAGTCATGTCGGTGATATGTTCAAGAGTTAATCCTTCTGAAATTCACACTCATTCTTGATTATCTGTATCATTCATAATCATTGCATCCCTTGTCTTGTGTCAATGACGTGGGATACATCATGGCCCTCCTTCGACGAGGTCACTTTTAGTCGACTTCAGCTCATTTTCTAGGATGTTGGATGAGAAACTCCCTTCCAGTACCTTAGAGCTTGCATGCCGTAATGGCAAGTTCTTCGCACTCGATGATAAGTGTTCATTATTGGCTTTTGATCGAGTGGCTTCACAGGTGTTTGACTTAAGTTCCTTATTCACACTCCATGAATTGTGTTGCTGATACCTTGAGAGTCGTTGTCACTATTAGTGGTTTCTCTCGTGCTTGTTAATAGTTCACATCATTGACTGGTAATCAAGCAATTTTCTAGCATGTTCGACATCAACACATCTATTCGCATGCTAGAATTTGTACTTTGATCGTGTTGTGTTTGAGTACAATACCCTGGGCTTAGATTACACAAGTTCTGGTTGTAGAACAATGTGACATGGTCATACTTACATACATGTCTCTTCTAGATGGATGGATGCGACCATACGATGAGTCTGTTATGTGTGATCCTTCTCATTATTGGATGGTTTCATCCATAACTTGGGTTTGATATGATCCTTCTTACTGGATGGTTGTGCCCGTACCTTAGATCCATTTACATGATCTTCTTTGGATGGCTGCATCGATACCATGATTCATGTATCAAAGATTTTAGTGATGTATATGTATCTATTCTTGCTTGGAGGTTTTCCAACGGAGGTCTCCGGTTCAATGCATCTACTTATAAATCATTTCACCTCTCACTCTTATTCGAACTTCATGCTTTAGGGGGCATTTGTTACATAGCATTTTGTCACTATCCATGTACTATTTGTTCCTCAATCCTGGAGGACTTCTACAGTGACCCTCATATGTTTCCCTACCATGAAGAACATGTCCCTACATCCCTCTCCATCTACAGAACATTTCCCTCTTACATCATTTCCCAAGAATCTTCCTTCAAGCTTAATTTTCAAGATCGGTGCTAATGCTTAGTTCCTTCCCTGTGCCAATTTGCAAAGTTTAAAACTAGGACTAGCGCCGAACAGCGCAAGTGAGCCATTCATCCCCCCATGCCAATCCTCTTTTGGAAAGTTTTTAAAAATGGAGTCGAAGCTTCCAGGTCTAGAATCTTCATGAACGGAAGTCTGGTAAATGGTTAGGCATGATAGAGCTAAGATAGTCTGTTTGGGCTCCTTTCCCCTATTGAAATGGAACAAACCAAAGAGATAAGGCCTCTCCCATCATAAGAGGATCCATTTCCCCTCTATCAAAGATATATAAACTCCTCATTTCACACCCTCAACTAGCTAATGAAAGGGCTGGAAAAATTTACAAATATTGACAGCCATCTTGAGAACCTTAGCCTTCTAGTTTGTGTGTGAAGGGAGAATTAGCTTATAGTGTTTGGTTTGGAGTAAAAGGAAAGAGGCCTTGAACTTCCATTCTTTTGAGGTCAAATCATGAGATGCTTATAGTGGTGTTGGAACCCGAACATGCCAAAGGGAACCTGCAATGTCAAGGCTCTGGTTGCTTTTCTCTTTGAAGTTCATATTAATACAACTAATGGTTTATTTCCTATAGCATGTGTTATATTGCATTTGATAGCTTAAAAATCCTTGACATTTTAAGTAGATTGAATTCGATTTTATACTATCATGTTTGTTGTTGTCTCTTGCATGTTTGTTTCATGTACTTGAGTGAAAAGAACAAAAGGAAGATGGAGCAAGGAAGCAATATCATCATCAAGTGGATTAGTGTTATAAGAGGTAGGCCCTCTTATTTGCTTCTAATATAAGGAAGTTTACATTAGATTGTCTTGTTTGCAGCTAGACCCACTCTTGGGCTAGAGGGATCGTCTTTATTCGCAGAGAGGATTTACCTACTCCACAAAAGTTGTCGATCTATTTATGTAATTTATGAATAATAATTGGGGTTGTTATAATCGAGGGAAAGAGTTAGTGCAAAGCTCGCATGTTGAGTGCAATACTCAGCCATGCACAGTTTTTTAATTAAACTGAGTTAAGGGAAAAATAATGTCGAATGGACATTCCAGAGAAACATGGAAGCAATTGGATGTTGGAGATAAAAGTTCCAACATTAGTTATCAAATAATTAAAGGATTTTAAGATGCCTAATATTTCTCACACAGTATATCCATTTATCGCTATAAGAGCACCAATGTCAAGAAAGTATTGTATGTATCAAAGTTGAGTGCAGAAAGGAAATATATAATAAAAGGATTTGAAAGAACACGCCCAGTTGTGATCCATAAAAATTCAAGTAGTGGTAATTGCTAAGAAAGAACATCCAAAGATAGTACTTGAAACTGCAGCAGATCAAAAAACTAATTTTCCACAGGCGGTGACCAAAATAAGTTATTAAAATGAATTACCATGGAATTATAGACTTGACCCAAAATATCAAATTACATTGACAAATCACAAAGAACCAGAACCAAAGCTAATATTGAGTACAACAGTTGATATAAACACAATATGCATATGTATTATTCCACGGAATCACATAAAATATGTAAACCAAATGCATACCCAAAAATCATAAGGACACTATCAGTAATATTAAGTGTATATACAATTCTATATAAAGATGTTTAACAAGAGTACAAAAAGAAGTAAACAACAATGCATATTCAATTTGTCATTTAACATACATTCCTAACATATTAATAAATTGGAATTCCTGGAGCAGAAAAACGTAATAGTTAATTTGAATACTAGAACCCCCTTGCCAAACATTCCAAGACCCATAAGTCCTACACGATATATATATATATATATATACTTATGGCTCTTGGAATGTTTGGCAAGGGGGTATATATATATCTATATATATATATATATATATATATATATATATATATATATATATATATATATATATATATATATATATATATATATATATATATATATATATATATATATATATAATGAAATTGAATTTCATTACAAAGTGAGGCCAAGTTGGCATCTCATCAAAAGGGATTTCAAACAAGACTCATTGGAACCAGACCCAAAACAAAATACAACAATCGTGACACCAAAAATCGCCAGAGATATCTAGGCGTAGCAGTTCGCTATAGGCAGTTTTACCAACCTAAAACCAAAATCGTGGACATGGATATTAGAGAACGAGGATTTTTTGGTGTCCTAGAGGTTGATGTATAACTCAGGAGATTAGGAACTAGCTCCAAAATGAAGGTAAGAAACACATGCACATTAGACATTAGACAAGTAGACCTTCCTGGCCCCAATTGGGTTTTCACGGGTAGTATAAATTCAAGCAAAACAAGGTGCCATAATTAATTTAAGTTGTATCTGTGTAGACCCTAATGGAATAAACCAAGTTTATACGACCTGGAACTCTCTCACAAACTTGCTATAAAGAAAAAAGGGCATTGCAAAGGTGTAGTTAAACTCCAGAACAAGGGAAATGAGCCAATCTAAAAAGGGTAAGTAGAGTAGATGGAAGTATCACTCCTTTATGCCGAGGCTAAGTAGAAACGTATAGAAAATTTCAAATCAACCCATAAAGGAGACTAATCCCTTGTTCTTTCTTCGAAAACCCTGTAAATCGGGAGAGAGAAATTACTGGAAGAATATACCATACTCTTGTCGAATAATGAATTGAGAACTCAGAATGGATGACAATAATAAATAAAATGAAAACCCTTTACCTAAAGTGAGCACCTCATGGAATGATATCAAGCTTATGAAGACTCTGTCACAAAATATAAGCTTGTCCTTGCAAAAAAAACCATGATTGGGTCTTGAGAAATAAGAAAAACTTAATTAAAATGTATAAAACCCTCACTAGAATCTAGTAAATGCATAGAAGGTAGCCACAACATCACAGTATAATACCTGGACGTAAAGGTAAAATCTAGATGGGTTGAATCCAAGCTGATTTTCTCCCATGAATCCCTTGCAAGCCACGAAAAATCTGACCTCTACTAAAACCAGATGCCACAACATCGATAGGCCATCTGGCACAGAGAACAACAACAAGTTAGGGTTGGTGTAGGGTGATCCCTGCCATTTATCGACCCCAAAATTATCTCCACCATCGAACATAACCCAAGAACCACCTACACCTATGTGAATAAGATTGTCATGGCACCAGAGCATTGGCTTATTCTTTTCCCAAGACGAAATCACCCAAGGAGCGTTAAAACAAAAACAAAATAAATAGGGAATTAGTATGGATACATAAATGCAAGGGTGCACCATGTGAGACTTCTTGCAAAGTGAAGTTTATAACGATGAAACTTTATTATATCTTAGAGTGGGTATAAATGTATCATATAGTTAGGTAATTATAAGAGTATAACCCCAAAACAAACAACCATAATTTAACTCAAGATGCGTTGGGAATGAGAAAGTTATGTAAGGTGTGGTACCACATGTATAGAGATGACCATCGTAATATATATATATATATATATATATATATATATATATATATATCATGGGACACATAGGCATTAGCATTCGACACCACTAATGTAAATAAGAGTTTAGTAAGGGGTTCCAAAGGTGAAAAAATGTATGTTGATCAATGAATGTGTAAATGTACGAGTGGGTGAGAATAGGTGGATATGCACATAGGAAAAAGAAAAAAAAGAAAAAAATTGCAGTGTAGTGTGACATAAACCAAGATGGTATCTCACTCCATCTAGTATGCAAGAGATGTGCCATTTTTAAATATTTTAGATTTAGAAATATGGCACACTCTAGCTAGTATGAAAGAGATGTCGTAAGGTTATGTGATGTTATGTTATGTTATGTTTTGTTTTGTTATGTTATGTTACGTTATGTTATATAAACATATGGAAGAGATGTCGTAAGGTTATGTTTTGTTATGCGATGTTATATTATGTTATGTTATATAAACATTTTGACTTCGTCAAATTACATAACAATAAAAATCAAAATAAAATACCATTAAAGAAATACAAAAAAAAAAAATTAATAATTATAATTGTGTCACTCTCGAGTCCAATATTTATATAAAAATAAAATAAAATAGAATGAAAAGATTAATGTAATGTAATGTAAACATTTTGATTCACCAAAAATAAAATAAAGAAGATGAAAATCAAAATAATCATAAAAAATAACAATAATAAAAATAAAAATTGAACATGGTATTAAGAACCCATGGTATTATTGTGGCATACAAGTTATTTAACGAAGGAGATTAAACTAAACTAGATCAATCTTAACTCCGAATCTACCAAGTGACAAAATACAAAATCCCTTGATATACAAAATTCTTTTTGAGTCAGAGGAGATTGGATCCCTCTTGGTTCTTGTTAGATCCAAAGTTAAGGTGGATCTAGGTTGGTTTATGAATAAATTTTCATCAATATTTTTAAGTTTATTTCTATCTAAAAATATGCAATAATTTATACAATAATATGAACACTATGAAAAATGGTTTTTCAATTGGGGTTACTTTGGGTGATTGTTGAAAAGAATGAAATCTCTCACTCGGTTCAATTCCTGTAAGTGACATGATGGGCATTGACAATTGACCTTATTAATAGTTTATGAGTATTTCTCAGATGAAATATATATCATGTTATGTCTCATATATATATATATATATATATATATATATATATATATATATATATATAATAAGAATCTAAATAATGTATATATTATAATATTTTATTAATTTGTATAAATCCAAATAACATATATTTTCATGATATTTTATCATCCTAAATTATATTTATTTTTATTTAAAAATTATTCAACATTGAAAATAATCTATTTTTTAATATGCATTAATTATTTATGTATTAGAAATTAGGAGAAAAAAATAAAGAAAAATGTATCTAAATAATGTAGATTTTATTAATATATATAAATTTAAATGGCATGTATATTGATAATATTTTACCATTTTGGTCGCATGGGGTAGCTCAAGCCGCAATGGCGGTGGAAATGAAGTCTCACCAAACTGGAAGTCTTGGGTTCAAATATTAGGCTACCCTTCCCCCTATAGCGGGGTGTATAATGGACATGAAAATCAGAGAGTCCTGCCAAGCTTACAAAAAAATATATTCGCTGTAGTTTCACACGGATTGAACGACACACGCATAATAGAAGGTAATTGTCAATAATCTCGGTTAGTGTGGTCCCTGGAAATGACATTGCACACCTAGTCGACATGCAAAGAAAATTTATAGATTGATGCCAACACGTGTTCCAGGTTATTTATATCCAAGGTAACTCCAACCTACTACCATTGTTCCTTGGTATATGTTGTCACGTGCAATTTAGACAAGGATTGAAATCAAAATTGTGCACTTTATATGCCAAATACTGAGACTCATGGCAACTGACCTTGCCAGGAGTGTGAACACCAAACAAATGTTTGTTTTTCTGTAGCACTTTCCCTAAACTAAACTACCAGGAGTCATGACAACTGGTCAAAAGTTCAGGTTTAAGGCTACTTACTCATTCTCTGGATCTAACTTTCAGTATTTCTAGAAATTGTTTATGTGTTTTTGTTAGCTACTCTCTATTTATAAAAACTTTAAATCATTTCGGAAATTAAAATATCTTTAGCGTTTAACATATCATAGCATATGGTCGCCATTTTTGGGATTTAATATGGATTTTTCCCTATGCATTCATGTAGACGCTGCAATTTTTTTAATATTCGAAGGTTGTGTACAGTTCGTTTTTAGAAATGGAAATATTTGTTGTTTTCTCTCCACGATGGGCGAAATTTTATGATTAACTCTACCATAACTCCACTACAATAGGGAAGCATATTTTTTTTTTTTTTAAATAGTTGTAAAGTTATTTCCACAGTTAGAAAGCCATTTCAATTGAAAAGAATAAAGAATAAAAGGAAGGAAAGCAATAAATTTTGCATGAGATCACTTATTTTCATCCCTTTTTTCATTTATGTTCAGATATGCATAAAATTATGAAGTACATGGGCGCAAGTTCCTTAGAAATTGAAAACTTCTACGATTTGTAATGTTATCTATACGACAAGTTGTCACTTATACATGTATCATTATAGGGTAGACTTTCAGTTGTCTTCCTCACCAAAAGTATTAGAAGAAGAAACATTGCAAATATCATAGGCGTTGTAATTTTTTTTTATGTTAGAAGGTTGTGTTCAGGTGAGGTAAAAGACATACCTAATTGCCGGAAGAAAAACCACAACTATGCTGAAAGCTGACTATGCAGAACGCTGACCCCAAGTCACTGATATGCGGAAAGGTGAACCCAAGATGTTGAACCACGTGAACAACACTATAATTGGTGGGATAAGACGCCACTTCTATGCATAAAGCCAACCTCAAGTCACTTCCATGTAAAACGTAAAACCCAAGGCGTTGAACTGCACCAACAACACTGAAAGAATGACCTAGACTGCATATACACGATGGAGGAACAGTGCAGTGCAAGGATGAGCACTTAATTCCATATACAAGATGCATTAGTAGTGACATGAAAACTCTGAATTCAACATAGTTTTAAATACCATCTCCACTAATACCCTAAATTCCCAACTAATGAACACAAAGGAAATTGAATGCGAAAGTCTGGAAAACACAAAGGAAATTGAATGCAGAAGTATGGTGATCTGATAGCGATCGAAAGGTTATAAATGACACATTTCCAATAGTGCAAAATCAAAAGATTTACTATCCTAATATTTTTAATTGAATTGTTCATTTTCTAAACTATTTGTAATCTGGCCACCTTTCTCTATGCACATGTTTCTCTACTCACTATCCTTTGTCCTCCACTCGTTGTCCTCTATGTTCTTGATATATTTTATCTGCAAAAATGCTAGCAATCCAGATTCACCCAAAATAAACTGTCGTGTTCCACCAAATTGACACGGTATGAGATTCATAAATAAAGTACAAACTTTGATTACAACCATATTTTAAGTTTTAACCCCTAACAAAATTTCGATGATGTATTCCTTGGCCTTTGTAACCCTGGTGATAATGGGGAGAAATACGACAGACATTTATACAAGTACGATGCATTTGAAACTAAGGTTTGACATTTGAAAACCATAAAAGATTTTAAAAAATTTAGAGTACAGCAAAACTAATGCTCTGACATTGTCGCTAGATATCATTGCCTAACGACAATGACATAATAGTTTACTTATTTGTATGTTTTCCCTCCAAAACATGTGTAGGTAATATCAGTTGCTTCATGTGATTAAGAAAAGCATATCACAAATAATTTCCTCTTTTGCATGTCATCGTTTTCATACCAAATTTTTTACTTCAACAAAATTGAAGACATTCATTTCTTATAAATCAAAAATTGTAGTTAATTAAAGAAATCTTCAACACATTCAAGTGTATGTAATCTTTTTTAATTCTACAGGCCATAACTTGTAAGTATTTCTAAGCATGCATTTTCATAGGAAATATAATTTGATTCACTTGTTATATGGCATTTTTGTGAGAGATTTTTCAGCGAAAATCACATGAAATACATTTGTCGACGCGTTTCGAACCAACCAGTGTGGTTTGAAACCAACTTGTCTTGACGATGAACCACACTGGTTGGTTCGAAACGCGTCGACAAATGGTATTTCATGTGATTTTCGCCGAAAAATCTCTCACAAACTTGATATTGATCACAGAAGCCTAAACTCTATATATGAAATTTTTTAAATCACACATTATGTTTCATGACATAATTGTAAGGAATTTTGTTGTGTGACTATGTAGGTAACTCTATCAACATTCTCAATGTCAAAATATATATTTAACTCATATTTGAAGATGGAAAATCACTGTGAATGATATGATGATAGAAATGTTCAAAATTTTATAGCATAGGTAAGGAATTAGAAATAAATTTGGAGCACTAAACTAATTTAGTTCTACAATTTTACTTGCCAAATAATGAAGATTAATATAGTTAATAATAAGAAAATAGAATACACATATATACTTATTTCTAACATAAACTACTATCACAAATTAAGTTTAATGTCATATTAGCTTCACTTTCAGTTATTATTCAACAAAATCATTTATCATAAAATCATAGTATTCAATCTTATAAATGTATCTAGTTAACCTTGAAAAAGAAAATTATCAGTAAAGCACCAAAATGAAAATACATGGCCATTTCCTTATATGAATGAACATAATTTCAAGGAAATCATTTTTCCAATCCCCATCTAGAACTTGAAGCTCTAGAAAAATAATATCAAATCATAGCAAAGTCTCCACCCATCAATCAACCTAGAAGTACATATCCACTTAGTAAATTTTAATCGAATTCCAAGGAAAATGTGTAAAGAGACAATGACACACACCAAGAGGATTCTTGCAATAGATATTTTGTTCTTAAGTAAAGATACTACACACTATGTCTCCAACCATGTTGTAGAAAAAATATGTAGTTTCTAGAAAAATGAAAATGGAAATTATTTGATTGCCATTTTTTTTTCAATCTACCAACTTTTCTCCCAACTACTTCCAACTTTCAAACATCAAAATTCCAAACATCCCTGATCAACAAATTTCACAAAATCAAGAGAAAAAAATAATAAGAGATGTATCAATAATTTATCAAGAATTTTGAATTCCTATCAATGTATTTCACTTGCTGACATTTGAAGTGTCTCGCTGAAATTTGAAGTATATGTTACAAGAATGGTAAACTATAAACAATTAAAATAGAAAAGAAATTATTATCATATTTAAGAAAAACCTACAGATTGCATAGATAATGAAGTGTCCCCACACAACGATTGGGGAGCGTAAATGGAGCATCCCTACACCTATTCATGAAAAGGTTTGAAGCCATTCTTTTAAATTTCTTAGTGAAAAAGGTACAAGATTAGGGTTTCAGGTTAATTTGAACACTTTGTTTAAATATAATAAGCAATATTTGGTGGAGGTTAAATCATAGTGGTACACCTCATTTAGAAAATAAGAAAAATGATATTGCGGAAACCAAATTCTGATATAGGTACACCTATCAATGAAATGTCTAATGATAACATTGTCATTTTCCACGTTGTTATGTCACTATGTGACATACGGTGATGGGTTGTTTGCATTATTTTGTCTGTATGTCAAAATTTTGTGGTTTTACAATGTTAACATTGGGGTTTTTAGTATAAATGTTTTTGTGATGTCCTCCCACCGCCGCATGCCCAGCTACATCCCCTGAGGGTTGTCATCACCTATGGTATGTAATTGATCTGAATGGAAAATGGCATCAACCCATGGTATTCATCCACCCATATTTTTCATCCACCCATGGACTTTGTCCATGGTATTGTAAGTAGCATCCACCATGGTATTTTCCCATGGTATTATGACATCCACCCATGGTATTCATTCACCTATGGAATTGACCCATGGTATTGTGACATCCACCCATGGTATTCATTCACCCATGGAATTGACCTGTGGTATTATAACTGAAAAATACTATAAGTAACAAGTCGCATTTTATAAAAGGACAGATGGTCCGCCACAATGTAACTTTTACATTTATTCTTCGTTTCAATAAAAAAATTCTTTTTGGTTTTGTTTATTGGGCATTCTCCTCTTTTTCTTATGACATTTCAATTTTTCAGATCTTGGGGGTCTCCCCCCAAGATTCGGGATCAGTGGTATCAGAGCAGGTTATGATTCCATGGGAATGAGGGTTTGTTACATATTTCATTTTCAAATTTTTCAGCAATATTCAACAAACTTCAGGCATGTGCTACGTCTTCCATGAAGCATTTTCTTGGGCCAAGCGGGAAGAATTTTTCTTTTTCATTTTTTTGCAGGAATGTTTTTTGGCAGTGAGTTTGCAGATCAAATCTAAAATTTTTGGTGCAAAATTTACAAAAAAAACCAATAACAGATCTAGATTCCTTGTGAAAAATACCTAAATTCAAAAAAAATATCAGTCAAATCAAAGTCCGGATGAGGGAGATATCACTAATTTAAAATTAGTTATGTTGCAGAAATGTTTTTGATGACAATTCGTGGATGGCAGCTCTCCTATATTTTATTTTCAATTTTGGTGCACAATTTCAAAAAGTTATTTGTATATTTGAGCTCCTCTTGAAAAATCGCTCAATTTAAAAAAAAATGGGTTGAATCGAAGTTCGAATGTGGGAGATATCGCTGATTTAAAATCAGTTATTTTTTCAAAACTTTTGTGACGACAGAAAAGTTGCAGCATGAATATGAGATTCTAGAGTGTCCAGATAAGGATTTCCAATGCATGGGAAGATGCAAAATGGCCCTTCTATTTCAAAAAACAAGTTATAATAAATATTCTGAGTTATATTTACTGAGTTATGTCCATTTTAATTCTGGAGTAGCACTCAGAGTGGGTTCCATTTGCAGACGTGCCCTCCCACCCCTCTAAAGTAGGCACTTACTTCACATTCATCAGTTTCAGCATAGAAACATTCAGCTTGGGTTCTTTGGAGACGTGCCCTCCCACCCTAGCCTATGTAGGCACTTTCTACTTCATCAACAACCAACATCACGGTTATGGGTCAACCGCACAAAATCCTTGTTATCAAAGTCTATTTGCTAGGCCGCACATTGTTAGTATCACAGTTGGTCACAAGCATTACAGGGTATCTCTATCCTCAGATTTTCTTTTTTTCATGGTTATGGGTCATCACAAACCCACACTTCATCGAAGTCCATTTGCTAGGTTGCACATTTTCAGTATCACAGTTGATCACAAGGATTATAGGGTATCTCTATCCTGGATCTTCATTCATCATGGTTATGGGTTATCCACAAACCCACATTTCATCGAAGTCCATTTGCTAGGCCACACACTGTCAGAATTACAGTTGGTCACAAGCATTACAGGGTATCTCTATTCTCGAATCTCGTTCATCATGATTATGGGTTAACCACATAAAACCCTTACCTTGAGTGGCTCTTCATATTCAACAAAGGATTCGCAAGAGGGAACTTTACGCAATGGCAACCATTACTTCTTAAGGAGGGAGGAATGATCTGAATGGAAAATGGCATCAACCCATGGAATTTACCCATGGTGTTGTAAGTGGCATCCACCCATGGTATTGTAAGTGACATCCACCCATGGTATTCATTCACCCATGGTATTTTCCCATGGTATTGTGACATCCACCCATGGTATTCATTCACCCATGGTATTTTCCCATGGTATTGTGACATCCACCCATGGTATTCATTCACCCAAGGAATTGACCCGTGGTATTGTGACATCCACCCATGGAATTGACCCATGGTATTATGACATCTACCCATGGTATTCATTCACCCATGGTATTGTAACCGAAAAATACTACAAGTAACAAGTCGCATTTTGTAAAAGGACAGATGGTTTGCCACAATGTAGATTTTACAATTATTCTCTGTTTCAATAAAAACAATCTTTGTGGTTTTGTTTATTGGGCATTCTCCTCTTTTTCTTATGACATTTCAATTTTTCAGATCTTGGGGGTCGCCCCCCAAGATCCGGATCAGTAATTATGATGTACTAGAGTGAGATTTATATGAGAGATTCATGATCTAATGCCCAATTTGGTTCTGGACTTTACGGTACATTCAATCTCTAAATTTATGTAGCATTTGCGTTGAATGTTGAGCCAATGTCACTAGTATTTCTGGACCCTCTGATTCACAGCATTGGATATTTGTTCTAGGTCTGTAATTGTTCTTTTGTTTTCTCTTGAGGGTTCACGTGAGCGGTTTGATGCTGCCATACCTGAGCAAAGAATTGTAGGTCATACAAACTATTTTGTCCGATAATATAAGCATTTCCATCCAAGAATGTTATTTTCCATACAAGTTAATATGAAGCATGGGCATATAGTTAATGTTAAGTATGTTTTGAAATGTGAAAGGAAAACTCCCCTTTACACATTTTTTCCATTTTCAATGTTATTTCTTAGCTCTTTGTGTGTCTTTATACGAATGATCATTGATTCCTAATCTTCAGAAACCTACATGAGCTTACAAGATTGCATGTGACAGCCACGGCTTGTGTTGAAAAAATATCATCATCCTCCTCATATGCTCGATGAAAGCCATAGGAAGCGCTGCAAGTTAAAGTCATCATGGGATGTCCTTGTGTCACAATGTCACGTTAGTTTTCTATTTTCGAATATCTTGTTGTGTGTTGAGATATTAATCTCACTGTTAGTTAGTTGTTGGTTAGGTGTCATCTTAATTTATTTTTTGTCTGCTATGTGTCATAAGCAGTTTAGTCTTACTTGAGTTCTACTCCATTGGTGTCAAGTTTCACTTCAGTTATTTATTATTGATGTTTATAATCTATTTAGTCATTTAGAATATTGAGAAGAGCAATCTCTGCTCAAATTTTCAATTTCATTCTTTTTCATGGTATCAGAGCTCAGCTTGTGTAAGACTCCTTGAGAGCAACAAAGAGAGAGAGACAAGTTTACATAAGACTCTGTGAGAGAGAAGTAACGTGAGTGAAGAAAAAATGTAAGCCTCTTTGAGAGCACCATTTCATACGTGTGTGTATTCACAAAAAAAAGGCAGTAAAGATTCTGATCCAGGTGGATGTCGGTGGCCACCCACCTATCCAACTTGGACCCCCACAACTGTCTCTTTCAGTTTTTCAGTTTCCATAACTGCAGCACAATTTACTATTTTTAGCAATTTTTTGGGTCCTGAACTTCTGGAGCCGTTTTGAGGCCCTAAACGACGTTTTTGGGAAATCTGGGGCAACATGGGTCCACAAACCGATGTTGCCTCCCAAAGTGGTAGTGCTCGAATAGATCTTTCTAACGAGCTATTGTACGTGTCAAACAGAGATCGTATGCCAAAGTTACTACCCAGGGAAGTTAGTGTACCAATTTACCCAAACAGGGCCCACAGTTTGGCATTTCATCTTCTAGGGTTAGGTTTTGGAATGTTAAGGGTTTTCCATTGTTTCTGAACAATAAATAGGCCTTCGAGCCTCATTGTAACACAATTCAAAGGCATGTAGCCACCACATCTCTTCTTAGAGATAAGCTACCATCGCCCTAGCTGGTTTATTTCCATTTCTAGTTGTAAGCATGTTTCAATATTTTCCGTTAATGAAATGAAGTATTATTTCCACTGCATCTTTTTGTATATGGTTATCTCTGTATTTAGTTGCGTTCCTATTTAAGTCTGGATCAGTGGTATTAGAGCGGTCTGCTTTTTCTCTGTTTTTCTTTGCATGTCCCCAACGAGGTCGGGATATAAGGAGTTAGGGCTTGAACTGGTCGAACCTTTGCAAGACCAACCTCGCAAATCCCGACGGCCTCCCATGGCGGATGAGAAGAAAGACTAGGGGGCAGGAGATCCTATCAAAATCTTGCTCGAAGAATCCCTCGAGCGACAAAGGAACATGATGATGGATAGCTTTGCGTAGATCCTTCAGCGGCTACCCAAAGGTGACGCATCGACTTCCACCAGCTACTCTAGAAACACAATGCCTTTTAAGGTACAAGTTAATTTTGAAATCCCCATATTCGAGGGTCAAATAGATGCAAATGGCGTAGATAAATGGTTAAATATGCTAGAAGGGTATTTTTCTATTCATGAATTTTCGAGTCAAGAAAAGATTGTTTTTGCTCTTCTGAAAGTAGCCCCCCACATCAAAGACTAGTGGGAAACCTACTGCGAGCAGAAGAATGAAAGTACAGGCTCACTATTTTCAGCCACACCCACTTGGGATTCATTCCGAAATGCCATCAAAGAGCATTACTACCCTGTCAAAATCTACGAGGATAAATACATCAGATGGACCACACTGCGGCAGGGACAAGACCAAGATGTGCCGAAGTTCACAAACATTTTTCATACCCTTTGCACACATTTGGGTATCAAATATTTTGAGCTGCATCTGGTACTCAAATACCGCGGCTGTCTACATAGATACATCCAGGAAGAGATGGAGTTCCTGAACATCTCCTCACTCGGCACAACATACCGATACACTGTCAAAATCGAGCAAAAGTTCAAATAGAAGAAGCGAGACTTTGGATCTGCAAATCCAAAACCTAAAGGACAAAGCCAAGGCAGGGTGACCCAAGACAACCCATCGAAGCTGCAAGAAAATAACAACACCACGAAGCCGAAGAAGGACACAGGAAAGTGGTGTGAGTTCCACAAGAGTCCCACTCATAACACAAGTGAGTGTCGGACCAAGCAGTCACTCGTGGCCGAGTTGAAGTCTTCCGAATTAGATGCAAGTTCCAACCCTGAGACCGAACCCGACAAGGGGAATGGCAAAGGGAAGTAGATCATTGATGTGGATCCTAGCACCACTGTTGCCACTGCCAAGATCAAGAGAAATGAGCTCGAAGATCCAGAAGAGGGGGAACGTCTTTTCCACTCACAACTATGGGTGAAGGGTTCACCGCTGCAATTCATTGTCGACAGTGGCAACCAAAAGAACCTCATTTCAGCAGAGGTCATGAAGTGGTTGGGCCTACTGACTACACCACACCCGCAGCCGTACAATATCAGGTGGCTTCATGAAGGACGAGATCTCAAAGTTCGCCAGTAATGCCGCCTTCCCTACAGCATCAAGCCCTTCACAGACAAGGTATTGTGTGATGCTACACCTCTGGATGTTTTTGATGTATTATTAGGCCAGCCATAGTTGTGGAGGCGACATGTTGTGTATGAGTCAAGGCCTCGCACTGTCATCATTTCTTTGGGTGATTCATTATACAGGATACCGGAGGTAGCCCCACCTACCATCACCTCTTTGATCACTGCCAAGAAAGGCAGCAAGCTCATCTCACAAACTAGGAAATTTATTTTCTGTCTGGTTCGCTCCCAAAGTAAGGGAAAGATCATTGCTACATCCATGACCCCCGCGAAGGGTTCCTCTACACAACAGCAGCAGCAAAGGAATACGGTCATGATGGAACACAGGAACAACTTCTCCTCACCCACAAGGATACCACACAAGCTTTAGGTGGGCGACAAAGTTTGGTTACATCTGCAGAGAGAACGCCTTACCAGAACCCGTCATTAACTCAGGCAACTCCGACATGGTCCTTACACCAGTACCAAGGCTATGGGCAACAATTCTTTGAAGCACAGCATTCCTCCATTCCTTGGCTTGCACCAAGTGTTCAATGTGGCTGTCGTCGACCATGCTTCCCACCATTTCTGGACACATCAGAGATTGTAGAACAACTCACCAGAGACCCAGCTCAGCAGAAGCTTCCTCATCTCAGGGAGGAACTCAATGCAATGGGGACCATTGCTTCCTAAGGGGGGAGGAATGATCCAGGTGGATGTTGGTGGCCACCCACCTATCTGACTTGGACCCTCACAACTGTCTTTTTCAGTTTTTCAGTTTCCATAATTGCAGCACAATTTACTATTTTTAGCAATCTTTCAGGTCCTGAACTTTCGGAGCTGTTTTGAGGCCCTAAACGACGTTTTTGGGAAATTTGGGGCAACATGGGTCCATAGATCAATGTTGCCTCCCAAAGTGGTAGTGCTCGGATAGATCTTTCTAACGAGCTATTGTACGCGTCAAACGGAGATCGTATGCCAATGTTACGACCCTAGGAAGTTGGTGTACCAATTTACCCAAACGGGGCCCACAGTTTGGCGTTTCATCTTCTAGGGTTAGGTTTTGGAATGTTAAGGGTTTTCCATTATTTCTCAACAATAAATAGGTCTTCGAGCCTCATTGTAACACAGTTCCGAGGCATGTAGCCACCACATCTCTTCTTAGAGATAAGCTACCATCGCCCTAGCTGGTTTATTTCCATTTCTGGTTGTAAGCATATTTCAGTATTTTCCATTAATGAAATGAAGTATTATTTCCACTGCATCTTTGTGTATATGGTTATCTTTGTATTTAGTTGCGTTCCTATTTAAGTCCGGATCAGATTCGCTACAGAGATCGTAGCAAAGTGAAGCAACTGTGAGACGAAGGTTGTTGTGAAGTTTCATTGAAGAAAAACTTGATTTAATTGTGCACGGTGTTCAAAAACGCATTAGTAACACCACTAACGTGTTTCTAAACACCATGCACAAAAAAATTAGTTTTTTTCTTCAACGCAACTTCACAACAACCTTCATCTCACAGTGGCTTCACTTTGGTACGATCTTTGTAGTGAATCTATGCTATCTTCTTTTTTGTGAATACACACATGTATGAAATGATGCTCTCAAAGAGGCTTAGGCTTTTTCTTCACTCACATTGTTGCTCTCTCACAGAGTCTTATGCAAACTCGTCTCTCTCTCTTTGTTGCTCTCAAGGAGTCTTACACAGGCTGAGCTCGAATCTCCAACAACCACTCTCCAAGATATAGTACCTCAAGAAGCATGGGATGGTAGAAAGGTAAATGTATCTCACTTTATAATTTTTGGATGAGTAGCTTTTTCACATGTTCCTAAGAAGCTAAGAAAGAATCTTGATGATAGGAGTGAACGATGTATTTTAGTAGGCTATAGTGAGCAGTCAAAGGCCTACAAACTTTATAATCTAGTTACAAAGAAGTTTGTTTTAAGCAAAGATGTAAAAAAAAAAAAAAAAAAATCTTGGCCTGATGAAGTTGATGAAGCTTCAAGTCAGTGTTTTTATCCACCATAGCCACCAAGATTGCAGGTTGAAGAAGAGCCATACCACTCTGAAAATGGTACATATTCAAGCAGTGAATCCATGAGTCGACATCTTCATAAGACAATCAAGAAACAAGAAGCATTAGAGAAATATATGAGCAGGAGCATGAATTTGACAAACATAATATGTTTGCATTTCTTTCATCTCAACCAACTCATTTTGAAGAAGCAATTAAATAAAAGCATTGGGTAGAAGCAATGAACCAAGAAACTACTGCCATAGAGAAGAATCGGACTTGGGAATTAGTTGATCTTCTAAGAAACAAAGCTAGAATTGGCGTAAAATGGGTATATAAGACCACGCTGAATGAAAAAGGAGAAATTGAGAAACATAAGGCAAGGTTGGTTGCCAAAGGATTCTCACAACAGTTTGGTGTTGACTATGGTGAAACCTTTGCTCGAGTAGCAAGGTTAGGCACTGTCAAAACCATTTTGTCCACAACAGCTCAGCACAAATGGAAAGTCTATCAACTTGATGTAAATTCTGCTTTCCTAAATGGTATATTGGAGGAAGAAGCTTATGTAGAGCAACCTCCTAGTTTTGAAGTTCCAGGACAACAACATAAGGTATACAGATTGAAGAAAGCCTTGTGTGGTTTGAAACAAGCTCCAAGAGCATGGTACAATCGCATTGACACATATCTCATCAAAAACAATTTCTTCAAAAGCAATCATGAGCCAACTTTGTATACCAAAATGCATGAAGGTAAAATTCTAATTATATGCCTTTATGTAGATGATCTTCTTTATACAAGAAATATGATTTTAGAAGATTTCAAAACAATAATTTAAAAAGAGTTTGATATGATAGATCTAGGAGTCAGGAAATACTTCTTAGGCATTGAAATTAACCAATCTGCTAATGGAATTTTTGTTGGTCAACAAAAATATGCCAGTGATATCATCAAAAAATTCATAATGACCAATTGAAAACCTATAGGTACACCAATTGCTCAAGGGATTCCACGCTGTATAAAAGTCTAGTTGGTACTTTGTTATATCTCACTTCAACTAGACCTGATATTATGTTTGCAACAAGTTTTGTCTCCAGGTTTATGCAGTCACCTAAGATTTCTCATTGGAAGGTTACAAAAAGGATCTTAAGGTATATTGTCGGGAAAATAGATTATGGTTTCTTTTATACACATTTTGAAAATTGTTCACTTTCAGGTTATACAGATAGTGATTATGCAGGGAGTTTAGATGATCACAAAAGCACCTCAGGGTATGCTTTTCATCTTGGAACCAATATGATTTCATGGGCATCCAAGAAACAGTCAATCGTTTCAATATCTTCTGCAGAGGCAGAATATGTAGCAGCAAATTCAGCAGCTTGTCAAGCTGTGTGGTTGAGAAGATTATTGAAAGATATTTCAAATATTTAGAAGGAGCCAACTCCAATCTACTGTGATAACAGTTCAGCTATTTCTTTATCAAAAAATAATGTTTTCCACAAAAAGAGAAAGCACATTGACACTCGTTTTCATTTCATCCATGAGCTTGTCAATGATGGGGACATAGTACTTTCTTTTTGTGGTTCCAAAGATCAACTAGCAGACATTTTCACAAAGCCATTGGGCAAGAATGTATTTAAATTTCAAAGAGAAAAACTAGGCATTATAAGTGTCACTACATGTAACAGTTGAGATTAGGAGGGTGAGCTTGGAAGGATTTTTATATGGTTTCACCATCATATTGAAAGGATCAATGGCAATACCATCATGTTGAATAAATGTTTGTTTCCGTTTTATTTATAATTAATGTTTCTCAATAGGTCTTGGATGGAAGTAGCCTTGTGATATTTGGAGTGAAGGGTGCATACTTGTGGAACTGTGGTCGGTAAACTTTTCAGACTAGTTTTGCATGGGTTGAATGGATATTTATTTGAAAAGGTTGGGTGTTTTCCATGGACACTTAGATCTAGTTTAACATTTCAATTATTGTGTTCCTCTCATGTCTCATTATGATCTCACGCCTTACATTAAAAAATTGCAAATGGGGATACCTCCCCCTTTTAATAGATGATACAATCATTGCGTTCTCCATAATGTATTACTATAGTGCATGTCATTCGGGCGCTCTAATTTTTCTTATAACATTGAGTTAAGTCACCAATTTTGTCAATCTGTATGAATTTATATACTAGATGGAATGTAGTTGTCAAAAATATTTTAGTTACAAGAAGTCGAGATGGCTTTATTATTATGTACTTTTTCACAACATGGAACCATTTATAGAATTATATTAGTTTACGGTATTTTATATTATTGTTTTAGTTTTTGTTAGTATGAATTTAAAACTTTATTGTAGATGTTTTGTGTTTCTGGGTAAGATATTAAATTTAAAATATTTAGTAATTTTAACATCTGTTTTATGTTCTTGAATGAGCAGCATTGTGATATTAAATGGAGGGAAAATAAATTTTAATTGATAAAATAATTTAAATCATATTTTATAATAAAAAAAATTGTTGTTCTAATTTCATAGGTAAATCAATATACAAAAATATTATATAGTTGAATTAATATACAAAAATCTAATTTCAGTGTTAGTAGAAATATTTTTTCTATTTAATTATCATCAAATGTTTAATTAATCTTATTTTAAATTGGTTTATATTTTATTATTGAGTTTTTTTTAACAAATTAAGTTAATGAATTAGTTCAGTATATTTTACACCATTATTATTAAAAGCAATTAATCATGTGATATATATATATATATATATATATATATATATATATATGAATTGGTAAATGTTATTTATTTATAAAAACTGTGGTTGCATACAAAAGGATTACATTAAAGAGGCCTATAAATCTAAATAAGTAACTATGTTTGTGTAGTTGATACATTGAGATATGAAGACTTAGAGAAAATGAGTTATCAACTTTGAAAGAGACCAAGTTACTAAAAATTAACTGAGATATAGCTGTTGAGACTTGACATACATGAATGATCATAATTTATCCCTACTTCCATTTTTTATTTAAAAGATCAAGAAGGTTTTTGGGGTGACAAATATTTTTAAACTTATATTTAATGTGAGTACAAGCTTGAGAATTTAAGGAAACATGTTTTCCATCTTCAACCCTCTTATTGTCACAAAAGTGGGATATTCTTTCAATTCATTGTGTTTTGGGAATTGACCAATGCCTAATTTCAATATAAAACTCATGAGAATTTGTTGAAATTACGTCGTAAGTTGTTCCCCTTTGAGAACAACTCCCCTAGCTGCCACTGTGTACTGGTTTGCACCATCTAATGGAATGTTAGACTATTGAATATTTTTAGAATGTCATATTAAAAAAAAACTAGTAGTTTCTAATTTTGACAAGACGAGGTTAATTTGGTTGGCCATCAGGTTTTGTTTTCAAAGATTGTATAAAACTAATAATTGCTAATTTTGACAAGTTAATTCAGTTAGCTATTAGGTTTTTTTTTCCAAGATTGTATATATTATTTTCTTTTAGTGCAACTTATTTAAAATATTTCCTTGACAAGTAGCCACAATGTGGTTGGTTTTGTGTCTGCAACCCACTAAGATTGATCCATGAGTAGCCACGATGTGGTTGGATTTGTGTCTTCAACTAACATCCTGAGCCTACATCTACTCTAGAATTCGATGTTGTTGTTGATGTGTTCAAATCACAAGAAGAAACCCTAGACTCATTCCATTTCTGCGCTGAAGTGTTGAAGCTACCATGTATGTTTCTGTTGTTCAAACTCAGAAACATTGACACTAATTACTTTCAATTCCAACGTGCAGAATGTTGTTTGAGATTTTATCTCTTATTGGTTCACGAGTGGGAATGAATTGGCTCACAATATTGAGCAATCGTGAAGCCTTTAGGTATTATTTTCTTCTCACCCCTATTTCTTCCTATTGAAATTTTGATTTGGGTTTTTTCTTCTTGATTTCATTTTTTCTCCTAAACAGAATTTCTTGAGGTTCAAATTTCTTTGAGGTCTATAGTTTGATTTAGGAGGCAAGGAACGACTAAGCAATATTGATTTTCCCTGGCAATTTTGACAATTGCAAGACTTTATACTATATTATGGAGCAAGGAAAAAGATGAGAAGTTGGAAAAAGATGGATCTGACAACACACACTGCAACATTCACATGAGGAAACCCTTATTAGAAGACAACCTCATTGGAGAACACCCTTTTGACTCCAACACAAAGGTTTGATATTAACAACACGTTTGGAGATTGTTGGGAAAATTATGTGTAATAATTCCAACATTAAATTATCAATCCGGGACTCGTAAGCTTTGAGCCACAAGTGTAGGTAATGGAGGATCAAAGGATCTAACCTAAATTAGAGTGTGAAATCAATTTATTGTTTTACTGCTATAAAAGAACACTAATTATTGTTATAAAAGAAATTCTTAAAAGAATACACCACACACTTGCTAAAAAAGAACACCTATGATAGAAATTCTAACTTCAAAGATCTATTAAAAGAAACTCATTGCAACTTAATCTATGAAAAACATTCAATTCAAGACTCCTAATCTAAATAAATAAATCATTTGAAATAAATCTCACTCTTCATAATCAGGAAACTCGTAATCGAAATTCAAAACTAAATGAAAGTCAAATCAATCTGCATTAAACTGATATCTCTACTTGCGCAATCGAATTCACACTCGGACATCTCTTACAAATAAATGATTATGCTATGAAAAACAAGAAAGCTTATAATTGAAAAGAGATCTAATTGCTAAGCTAAATCCTGGGTCTCACCAATCTACTACTTTACTTAATCATCAAAAGATTAAATTACTGCAATGACCATTTCAAGACTAAATTACTTCAATTGAAATCCTAGTTCAAACCTATACTACTCCTAATTGAAATCAAAATACTTTAACTACAAGATTCAGATTGCATCTAATGGAAAAAAAAAATCATTCAAATCGAAATGCTGAACTATAAGATTCGGATTGCACTCATGAAAACATTCGTTAATGAAAATCACTCTGCAAATCCAATCCCTATGATTGGAATGAACTATAGAACTTGATTCCAAGTGCTGGCGGGCCCTTTCCACTCCTGGAGAAAGTTAGATTAACTCAATGGAAATAAAATTCAAAACACAATCATATTACTTACAGAGAATTTAGAGATGAAACAAAATTCAATTAAGATGCAATTATTATTACAATAGAGCTTCGATCCATCATTTATTTATTCCCTGATTCTCTTCCTTTTACAAACTTCCCAAGCTTACAATACAAACCATGGCTGAGCCATTTATAACATTTACAAGGCGAATTAGTTATTTTTCTCAATTATAGAAAATTGAAAAATTTTGACAAATTGACCTCAAAGATATTCGCATGTCTTCCTAACCATGGTGAATTTTGGAAAAAAATTGGGAGAACCTAACTTGTTTTATGGTCAACAAAAAAAATCTCTTGTATTTGTCTCATTCCAATCCATATCCTCAGAAATCATCCCCAAAGTTGGTTGTCTGGCTCTTTTCGCAAGATTCAAGAACTCTGGAAAAATAGTCATTTGTTATAAAATTGCCTCCAAGACCCGCTTATAAATTATAGACAAATTTGAATCTAGATAAATGGTCTTGGATATAGATAATTGGTTATATGGTTAACAAATCTATTTTCTCAGATTTTCCAGATTCACCTCCAGTTGTACAGAAATTGAGGTCAAACTTGGCAGTTTGGAAACTATGCACATTTTGAGAAAAAATTTTAATTAGCTCCTAGGGACTCACATGTGCGACCTAGTTGAAATCCAACACATGGAAAGGTATTAAAACATTATTTTGGATAATAACCGCCCTCAGTTTTCCCCAAAAGTGTGCCAAAATCTCAAAATCCCAAATTGGATATTCCCGTACTTTACTTATACCAACTAGTTCAACTGACTTGTGAAGAATTTCGACGATGGAACCCTGTGAAAAATGAACTTAGAAAAATTTTCATTAGTAAATCATGGAAAAATCATCTTTAATCATAGAAAATATAAGAAAACTAATGATAATCAACCATGAGGCGTAAGACGTGAATTGACGACAAGTGATGGAATTATGGTGTGAAATGAGTACATGAATATAGGTTATGAATGGTGGTATTGAATGATGAAAACATGGGCATATTTGAGGCCCAACATCCCCCTAAGCATGAGGATTTACATGTCCTCATGCAAACAAGGACTTTGCTCATATATATATTTTATGGTATCGTGGCTTTGGGTAGGGTTGGTTTTTGTGGAGCAACATTGCGTGAAGATTTGAGGGTGTTGGTTCTTGTGGAGCAACACCATTCTTATTTGACTACCACATATTTGATTTTGGGAGAAATACAAATTGAAGGTAAACAACAGATGTGGTAGGAGGAAATGACAAATGAGATGATAGGTGGCAATGGAAATGGTGGATGAGGTGAGGTGGTGATGGAGATGGTAAAATAGGTGCTTGCATACTTGGTTTTTGTGAGGCCAATACTTATGGATGGTTCCTTTATGAAAGGAAGCAATGACTTCATCCTCTATTGGATACATTCAACTAACAATATATGTGAATGTAGGAGGGGAAGGTACTATAGTTAGTGCTTTGTTTACATGAACCAATATACTTTTCTTTTCATGATTATGACCTTATTAGACTAGCATGCGTTCTATTATGAATGAGGAGTTTGCAAATGGAGGGTATATGGAAAAAAAAAATACGGAATATGTGGTGGTTAATCATCAAATATTTCTTAAATCTCTAATGAATTAAATAATATTAAGCCAACTTTACCTCAAGTTTTACCTTTACCGTGATGATAGTTGCATGTTGAAGCAGAGGATGGAATGGTTGGAGCTGATGTGACTATTGATCTAACCTACTGAAGAAGGTGGAAGGCTGAAATAAAGAGTAGAAGGATGAACTGAAGGATCCTTTCTCCCCCATGCCTGAGGAGTTGTGTGTCCCCAAACACTGAGGAAAGGTGACTGTTGCTACAAATGACAATGGAAACATTGATACAAAGAACCAAATTGCTACAAATCTGCGTTGAGATCACAAAACTGTATAGTCTTCAACCACTACACACCAGTGTGCAATCTTTCATATGTGAATAAATGGTGTCGGTGTCTAACATAAGCAATAATGATTGGATTACCGACCAATAAAGAAGTTGTTAACCAATTTTAGATATCCCACCTTTGATGTAAAATGGGAATCAAGGCACTAGGTACGTTCTACTAGCCATGAATAGTTTTGTTGAATTCAAATGGATTGCAGAATTCATCCACTAAGAAACATTGATGTATTTCCCTAGTAGATGACAAGGATACCTTCCATTAAGGCATGCAGGCTCCCAGGTACCTTATCTAACCCTAACGCTAATCCTAGAAAATGTGTTGATGTCGATGGGATAAGGCTTGTTGGCAAGTGATCCTTAAGGGATCCCACATCAACCAACACAAATACAAGACATAATGAATTGAAAGACACATGATTTGAAGAACTCATACAAATTTACAAACTTTATTAGGAACTTTGCCCGCCAGTTACCTATTTTTCAAGCAAAGTCCCTATCCAGTTACGCCAAACAAGCTAGTTTTCACAAAAGGACTTATTTTTCTCTTTACTATTTTCATTTATTTATTACAATACTAACTTTCCTACTATACTAAAGAAAATATGTCCTCCTTCAAGTGAAAGAGAACTTCGAATGAATCCATGTGCCGATCAGGTGCAAGGATATATTCATGCTCATATTTAACATATAAGAGTTAGAATGTATAAGAACATGAGAAATCAGCAGCTTTGAAAGATGTGATACAAAGAGTATTTGAATATGAGAGTGGTACTTTGACTGGATTATGATCTGGAACCAATGCTCAATGTAATCTTGGTGGTATTGGCCCATTTCTTCATTTGGACCACTCTGAAAGTCCTCCTCGGTCATGCTAGACAAACTTGGATAATTGGTCTCCGGAATGCATACAAGGCTTGTTGTTGGGCATGGTGAAAGTTCTTCGATCTCAGGTTCAGTTAGATGCTCCCCATCAGATTTGGTACATGATTTCTCAATCTCCTTGGTAGATAGGAAAGAGGAATCAAGGGAGATTTCCAAATCCTTTTCTAGCTGTGGAGAGACAGATAATTTCTTGATTGTGGTGAAGATGAACTCTTCCTGAGAGGCAGATATCCAGCTAATGCTAGGATTTGAGAAATTATTTTGACGTATATTGTTCAAGCTCTCGATTTTTCTTTGAATTTATCATGTTATTTTATGATCCCTGTCTCGCAACATGGATTAGTACAAAGGAGTTCTTACAACACCCCAAAAATGTTTTATCTTTAAAGAGCTTTAAAATTTTAACCTAAATGAATTAAACACTGCTAATTGCAATAAAACTCAACAAACTTTCTTATTTGGACAACCAAACTTTGGAGAAACCCCACAATAGTGGATGTTTGGCTCTTCACTCATGTCTTACCGTACACTCTCTACACTCTGATTTCCCTGGAACTAAGATCACAAAAAAACCTGTGAAAGAAACTAAGATCTAATCCCTTTAGCACCTCCCTGGCAACAACACCAAAAATGTTGGGAAAATTATATGTGTAATAATTCCAACATTAAATTATCAATTTGGGACTCGTAAGCTTTGAGGCACAAGCTGAGGTAATGCAGGATTAGAGAATCTAACCTAAATTAGAGTGCGAAATTAATTTATTGTTTTATTGCTCTAAAAGAACACCAATTACTACTATAAAGAAATTCTTAAAAGAACACACCACACACTTGCTCAAAAAGAACACCTATGATAGCAATTCTAACTTGAAAGATCTATTAAAAGAAGCTCAATGCAACTTAATCTATGAAAAATCTTCAATTCAAGTCTTCTAATCTAAATGAAAAAATAAATCATTCGAAAAATTTCTCACTCTTCATAATCAGGAAACTCATAATCGAAATTCAAAAGTAAATGAAAGCCAAATCAATCTGCATTAAACTGATATCTCTACTTGCGCAATCGAATTCACACTCGGACTTGCTCTCACAAAGAAATTATTATGCTATGAAAAACAAGAAATATTCTAATTGAAAAGAGATCTAATTGCTAAGCTAAATTCCGGGTCTCACAAATCTACTACTTTACTTAATCATCAAAACACTAAATTATTGCAATGACCATTTCAACACTAAATTACTTCAATTGCAATGTAAGTTCAAACCTAGAATACTCCTAATTGAAATCGAAATACTTTAACTACAATATTCAGATTGCATCTAATGGAAAACAAAATCATTCAAATCAAAATCAAAATGTTGAACTATAAGATTCAAACTGCACTCATGAGAACATTCGTTAATGAAAATCACTCTGCAAATATAATCCCTATGATTGGAACGAACTACAGAACTTGCTTCCAGGTGGTGGTGGGCCCTTTCCACTCCTGGAGCAATTTATATTAACTCAATGGAAATAAAATTCAAAACATAGTCATAATACTTATAGAGAATTTAGAGATGAAACAAAATTCAATTAAGATGCAATTATTATTACAACAGATATTTGATCCATCATTTATTCATTCCCTGCTTCTCTTCCTTTTACAAACTCCCAAGATTAAAATACAAACCATGGCCGAGACATTTTATAAGATTTACAAGGCAATTTAGTCATTTTTCTCAATTATGGAAAATTGAACGATTTTAACAAACTGACCCCAAAGTTATTGGCATATCTTCCTACCCATGGCGAATTTTAGAAAACTATTTGGAGGGAACCTAACTTGTTATATGGTCAAAAAAACCCTCTCCTTTTTTTATCTCATTCAAATCCATATTCCCGTAAATCGTTCCCAAATTTGTTTGTCTAGCTCTTTTTGCAAGATTCTAGAACTCTGGAAAAACAATGCTTTTTTATAAAACTACCTCCAAGACCCGCTTATAAATTTTAGAAATATTCGAATATGGAGAAACGGTTTTGGATATAGATAATTCTTTATATGTTTAACAAACTCATTTTCTCATATTTTCCATATTCACCTCCAGCTGCATGAAAATTGAGGTAAAACTTGGCAGTTTCGAAACTGTGCACATTTTGAGCAGATTTTTTAATTAGCTCCTAAGGACCTACATGTGCGACTTGGTTGTAATCCAACACATGGAAAGGTATTAAAACATTATTTTGGACAATAACCTCCCTCGGTTTTCCCCAGAAGCATGTCAAAATGTCGAAACCCCAAATTGGATACTCTCATACTCTAGTTGTACTAACTAGTTCAACTGGCTTGTGAAGAATTTTGGTGATGGAACCCTATGACAAATGAACTTACAAACACCATCATTAGTAAATCATGGAAAAATCATCTTTAATCATATAAAATATAATAAAACTAATGATAATCAACCATGAGGCGTAAGACGTGAATTGGTGACAAGTGATGGAATTATGTTGTGTAATGAGTGTAATAGTACATGACCGAGATATTCCACCTCTTGTACTCCAAAGAAACATTTGGAGGTTTTTGCATATAATTGTTTCTCCTCCAATAGTTTGAGAACCCATTCAACATGTTGTAGATTAGTATATCATAAAAAAATACTGACACAAATTTTCTAAGGAATGGTTTGAAAATGGAATTCATCAAACCTTGAAATGTAGAAGGTGGATTGGTAAGGCCAATAGGCATGACCAAAAATTCATAATGACCCTTATGAGTTCTAAATGTTGTTTTCACAATGTCTTCAATCTTCATTCTGATTTGATGATATCCTAAACGAAGATCCAACTTGGTGAAGTAAATTGATCCATGGAATTCATCTAATAATTCATCAATGACAGGAATGGGAAATTTGTCTTTGATAGTGAGCTTGTTGAGCTCCATGTAATCCAGACACATGCACCATGACCCATCCTTCTTGTGCACCAATACTACTAGAGTAGAGAAAGAACTTTGACTAGGTTGAATTATACCAGCCTCTAGCATTTCTGCAACCATACGTTCAATTTCACTCTTTTGGGCATAGGGATATCTGTAAGGCATGATGTTTGTAGGAACACTTCCTGGAATCAAATGAATAGCATGATCATGATCATGAATAGGTGGGAGGCATTTGGGAGTCTCAAATACCTTGGAATGATTGTCCAAGCCTTTTTAGAGATATGGAGAAATAGATAATTTTGATGTGGGAACCTCTAGAAAACATAATTGTGCAATTACGTCTTGTTTTTCTTTCATTAGAAGCTTTGTGATTCTGTTAGAGATGAATATCTTTCTTGGTTTCCCTGCGATACCCATTAATTCAATTTCCTTTCCTTCCGAAGAAAATTTCATGAAAATTTCTTGAAAATTAAAAGCTATTATACCCCAAGATTGCAGCCATTGGACTCCTAGTACAACATTAGCACCACCCATTGGAATGGAAAGAATTAGGCTATTCAATACATATTCTCCCATGGATAGCTTGATATTATGGCACTTTCAAGAGAAATTTATGGTTCCTCCACTTGCAACCATCACTTCGCACTTTGGTGTTGGATATAGGAAGAAATTCAATTCTTTGGCTATATTACAATGAATAAAATTAACAGTATTGCCCGAATCAATCAACACTATTACTTTTTTCTTCTTGATATGTCCTTCTATCTTGATAGTTTGAGGAGTGGTAAGTTAGACCAATGCATTACAAGAGATGGTCGGGTTCATTTCTTCTTTCTCTAGGGTTTGTTCCTAGTGTATATCCTCTTGTTTTGACGTTTCTTGTTCCTTTTCTTCCTTCTCTTCACAACCTATGTAAAATAATTTCTTCTCAACACACTTATGACCTTTAGTGTATTTTCTATCACAACTGTAACAAAGCCCTTTTTCTCTTTTTTCTTCCAGTTATTGTGGTTTCAACCTTGTAGGTTGTGGGAGGCTAGGAGCAACAATACTTCCATATTTATAGTTGTGAGTGGTAGGCTTCCTTGTTGCCATAATTTTGCTTTCCAATTTCTTTCCAACTTGAATGCCTTCTCCAATGAATTAGGTTCAAAGGCAAACCCCATGTTGGATATTATCCTTTAAAGTCCCTATGAAAACATCAATCCTATGCTCCTCTAGAATATCTTTTATCCTTATATTCAATTTTTTGAAGTCCTCAATGTGCTCCATCATTGAACCCTTTTGTTTGAGATTTATCTATTGGCTTAAAAAAGTGTTTCTTTTTGTATCCTCATAATGTTCTATCATTTCTTCCATAAAAATTTCCCAAGTGACAATTTTTTTACAAGAGAAAAGCCATCAATACCATACAAACTGATTTGGTTCCAAATATAAAGTTGCAATGTGTACCTTTTGTGTGTTGCACATCATGGAGATCGAAATATTGTTCCATCTGTAGTATCCATGTTACAGGATCCTTGCCATCAAAATTTCTCATATCTGTCTTTGGAACGTGGTGGGTCTTGGTCCCAACATTAGAGTCTATGAAATCATGATTAACATTTCTTTTGTTCTCATCATGAGTTTCCTCTACTACCTTTTCGCCATTAAGAAGCCTTTCTTGTAGCAACTTTGTCAAACCTTCCTTCAAACCTTCCACGTCTTTCTTCAAATCTTCAATGTTGTCATTCTTCAAATCATGATTAACATTTCTTTTGTTCTCATTATGAGTTTCCTCTACTACCTTTTCACCATTAGGAAGCCTTTCTTGTAGCAACTTTGTCAAACCTTCCTTCCAACCTTCCATGTCTTTCTGCCAATATTTAGTGTTGTCTTTCACACCATCCATCTTAGCTTCCATTCCATTCATCTTAGCTTTCATTCCTTTCTTTAAACCATCCATCTTAGCTTCTGTTACTTTTTGTGAGAGTGAAATTTGTTGCACTTGGTCTCGTAATTTAGATATATCATGTTGCATTTCTTCCTCTTCTTCATGAGTCATGCTAGAGCTTTCAAGTTGCTTACTAGGTGTTTCCATTTTCTTTCTTCAGGGCATCAATTAATGATAATAATGCTTCACTATGCCCTTTGAATTTCTTAAAACTATTTTTTCAAACCAAACTTATGCAAAATTTAAAAAAAGAAAAACTACACACTTTTTTTCACTTTGCAAGAGCTCCATATTGAGTCTGTTGTATCTTTGTAATTTTAGATCTCCATGGTCTGAAATTGTGTCTTGCAGTATCCCTCTAAGTCCTCTTTCTAATCCCACAATTCTGATCAAGATTAGATTCTCCAAGGAGGAGTTATGCCCAATCTCCGACGATGACCTGATTATAGACTAGTTCAGTAGAGCAAGCTTGTACGAAGTGCCATGTGTCACGAATTTGACCTTAGTACTTGAAACCAATATAGAGAAAACTACAGGTCGTCCTCTTTCTTTACCTTCTTATGAATTTTCAAGCTCATGCTTAGAAAATCAGTTAAGACGATTTTCCCCAAGTCACCTGTTTGAGATATAATTCAGGATCCTGCAAAAGACCTAATTTCCTTGGATCATATCTCGAAAAATATAACAAGAAAATATATGTAATTTGGAACTAAGGTTTAGAGAGATTTTGACTCAAATGGGTTTTTTTTTAGCTTCTAAAAAATCGCAAAAAAACATTATAGGGGAAATTGAATGATGGCCTATTTGGAGTAGCGAAACCCTAGAATCCAAAGCTCTGACATCAAATGTTATGCAACCAGCTCACAAAATAGAAGAAAAGATAGATCAACGCCTTCAAAATCAGCCTCTTTTAAGGGGGAAAACTCCTTTACATTACAAAAATGAACAATTCTTCTATGATACAAATGACAAAACCTCCTTTCTATATATAGGAGTCTAATGGATCAAAATATAATCAAAACTGACATAACAATAATAATATAAGAGCACAACAATAACAATAGTGGGTTTCTATGAAGCACAATAATAAAAATATGGTGATAAAAGGGGCACAAGAATAACAAGAAGGGCTACAATGACAATAGTAATTGGGGAATCACTAGTATTATAGGGACCCAAAAATTATACTACCCTATATGATATTATCATTTATGTTCCCCACAAAATCCTTACAAAGTAAAGACAGTAAGAAAGTAACCAAGAGAAACATATTTAGGAGGCAAGGAACAACTAAGAAATATTGATTTTCCCTAACTGTTGGAAAATGTCATTGCAGTAAGCTCAATGGAAAGAATTTGGCTCATTTGGTTGTTTATTTTTGTCTAGATCCCTTACATTTAAGGTATTTACACCCTCCTCCACCATTAAACATGTTAAGAAGCAGATAGAAGAACCACCATTTGAATTTAGGGTAGACTGAAACTATGAAAAATCATGTGCATATTTGATATTGTTTTGATTACAGGCTCCAATGGTGAGGAAATATCTAGCTCAATTGTCATTAACAGCAATCATGTTATTTCAAGGAACAATGTTATCCATTTTGGCAGCTTTAGTCATTGAGAGAAATGCCTCTCCTTGAAGGATAAAGTGGGGCATTTAGCCTCTCAGCATTATCTACTATGTGAGAGTGTAGCCATTGTTTTTCTTAAACATAATTTCCATCTTATAGAACCTAATTAATATTCAAGGTTGTAAAGTGATGTGTCGACATGGTTGCAAGGCATATTATGCTCCATCTTTTCATTGTTTCTTCAAGTGTATTGTATCAGTGTAAGGGGACCAATGTTTGTTGCAATGTTTGGTTCATCATGAATAATATTAGTTGAAATCTTGGAACATTTCATCCTTCATGTGAAGTTTCACCTAGAAAATGGCCAAATACTCCCTTATCAATACCAACAATCATGACCAAAAAATAGATTTTTCACCTCTTGTGCATGTGTGCAACATTGGACCAAATAACTTTTTTTTTTCATGTTCACGAAATAGAAAAATTACCCAACCAAATAATGATCTGTCCTAATTATACTACCCTATCCAATATTACCATTTATGTTCCTGATATCACAAAACCCTTACAAAGTAAAGACAGTAAGAAAGTAATCAAGAGAAACATATTTAGGAGGCAAGGAATGGCTAAGCAATATTGATTTTCCCTGACTCTTGGAAAATGTCATTACAATAAGCTCATTTGACAAAACTCAACTCATTTGGCTGTTTATTTGGTCTGGATGGCTTACATTTTAGGCATTTACACCATCCACCATTGAACATGTGTGAAGAAGTGGGTAGAAGAACCACCATTTGAATCCAGGGTAGACTAAAAGTAGGACAAATCATGTGCAAATTTGATATTGATTTGATTACAAGCTCCATTGGTGAGGAAATATCTAGCTCAAATGTGATTAAAAACAATCATGTTATTCCAAGGAACAGTGTTGTCAATTTTGGTGGCTTTATTCGTTGAGAGAAAGGCCTCTGCTTGGAGGATAAAGTGGGGCATTGAGCTTCTCAACATTATCTACTCTGTGAGAGTGTAACCATTGTCTTTCTTAAACATAATTTCCATCTTCTTGAACCTAAATAATATTCAAGGTTGTAAAGTGATGTGTTTGGCATGGTTGCGGGGCATATTATGTTGCATCTTTACACTATTTCTTCAAGTGTATTGTATCAGTGTAAGGGGACCAGTGTTTGTTGCAATGTTTGGTCCATCATCAACAATATTCATTGCAAGCTTGGAAAATTTAATCCTTCACGTGAAGTTTCACCTAGGAAGGTAAATATAATGCACATATTTATCAATTTTTGAAGTTTGGTATGGTTTTTTGGCTTTTGTTTACATATTTATTTCTTCTACAGTTTGTTGGGAACAATTTTGATAATTGCGGGAATTTATACTGTATTGTGGGGCAAGTCAAAAGGTGAGAAGTTGGATAAATATGGATCTAACAACTCACACTACAACATTCACATGAGAGAGCCCTTATTATAAGACAACCTCACTGTAGAACACCAATTTGACTCCAACGCAAAGGTATGAGATTAACAATAGCTCTGGTGATCACCCATTTGACTCCAACAAAGAAGTTGATATTAACAATGTTTCTAGAGTACAAGCATTTGATATAACACAAAAGTTAAGATTAAGTGAAATCCAAACAATCTTCTTTTATAAGGCTCAAATGGTGAACTACCATCTTCATGTACATTTTTCCTCTATAATGGCAGGTTAGGTCAAAATTATTGGGTATTGCATCAATTGAGGACAATTGTATTTGTGTATGGAATTGTGTTGAGATATTTTATGGGGTTTTAGGTTTAGAACATGTGACTTTTCCACCATAAAGGATCTTATTTTACCAATTGTTCATATCCTTTCAGAAAAGAAAACAAAACCCCTACAAAGTAAATACAGTAAGAAAGTAACCAAGAGAAACATATTCAGTAGGAAATGAATGACTACACAATATTGATTTTCCCTAACTCTTGGAAAATGGCATTGCAATAAGCCCATTTGACAGAATTCAACTCATTTGGCTATTTATTTTGGTCTAGATGGCTTAAATTTCAAGTATTTATACCCTTGTCTACCATTGGACATGTGTGAAGAAGAAGATATAAGAACCACCATTTGAATCCAGGTTAGACTAAAAGTATGAAAAATCATGTGCAGATTTGATATTGTTTTGATTACAGGCTCTAGTGGTGAGGAAATATCTAGCTCAAATATCATTAACAAAAATCATCTTATTCCAAGGATCAGTGTTGTCAATTTTGGTGGCTTTAGTCGTTGATATAAAGGCCTTTTCTTGGAGGATAAAATGGGGAATTAAGCTTCTCATGATTATCTACTCTGTGAGAGTGTAATCGTTGTCTTTCTTAAACATAATTTCCATCTTCTAGAACCTAATTAATATTCAAGGTTGTAAAGTGATGTGTTGGAATGGTTGTAGGGCATATTATGCTCCATCCTTGAATGGTTTCTTCAAGAATATTGTATCAGTGTAAGGGGACCAATATTTCTGCAATGTTTGGTCCATCGTCAACAATATTGGTTGCAATATTGGAACATTTCATCCTTCACATGAAGTTTCACCTGGGAAGGTCAATATAACACACATCTTTATTAATTTTTGAATTTTGGTATGGTTTCTTTGGCTTTTGTTAACAAATTTGAAAAATTGCATTTTGTTGGGAACAATTTTGATAATTGCAGGACTTTATATTGCATTGTACAATTTTTCTCTGTAAGGGCAAGTTATGTCAAAATTATTAGGTATCACATTAGTTGAGGACAATTATATTTGCATCTGAAATTGTGCTGAGATATTTATGGGGTTTTAGGTTTATTATAACATGTGAATTTTCCACCATAGAGGAGCCTGTGTTACCAATTGTTCCTTTCTTTTCAGAAATGAAAAAATCGATAGCAAAAAAATGTTACATATAGAAAATGGCTAGATATTACCCTATCAATACCAACAATCATGACCACAAAATAGATTTTGGCCAAATATTCCCCTATCAATACCAGCAATCATGACCACAAAATAGATTTTTCACCTCCTGTACATGTGTGCAACATTGGACCAAATAATAGTCTTTCGTCATGTTTACAAAATAGAAAAAGTTCTCCAAACAAATAATGATCCTTCCCAATTGTGATACATTATTCGATATTACCTTTTATGTTCCCCATATCACAAACTCTTACAAAGTAAAGACAGTAAGCAAGTAACTAAGAGAAACATATTTAGGAGGCAAGGAACGACTAAGCAATATTGATTTTCTCTTACTCTTGGAAAATGTTATTGTTGTAATCTTTGTAACAAGTATCCCCTGACTGATAGGAGTGCCCCTTTTTTTAGTAAGTGCATCAACCATGCTATTATGCTCTATATATATGAGAAAAAGTCAGTCCAGGAAAATAACCCACCAACAACTTAATCATTTTTAACCAATTTATGAGCAATGGGGTAAAATCTAATCTATGACCACTCTCATAGCACAAAATAGTACCCCCAAAGGGAAATAATCTCCCTAAAGGGCAATAGTTTCTAACCAATCTAAAATAATATCCATAACTTTGTTCCATGTTCACCCCTTCGTAAAGACTTTCATATTTATACCTCATCCTTCTTAACATTTTATGCATGTGCACCTTGACTGCGGATTTTAAAGTTTGCAACTGCTACAAATATTTAGATACTTTGATGATCAATTATATACAATTTGTTTCCATCCAATCTGAAATAATTGAACTTGTTACTGAAATGGTAAATTTTGAAGTTAATTCTGACAATATGAAGTATGTAGGTAAGCAATCACCATTTATGCTCTATACAACAAGCACACTAGGGGTTGTTGTTAACACCTCAACGGTCATTTCATTTGCATGTGCAGCTGAAGCTAGCAGTCAAGATTTTGGCAGCTACTTCACAAATTCAAAGCTATTGAGGTCTCAATAGATAAAGCCATGGTCTTCTGATATACTACCAGTCAAATTGTAAAGGTGGAAACAATTATGCATGTTACTTTCCTAGTGTTTGTACATAAACCTTTGCATATGTAAACAACACTGACCATGAACACCATCCTTCACAAAATCGACAGCCTAAGCTACAAGTCACATGTTCAATTTACTAATGTGTTGATAATCTCCAAAAGGAAAATTATCTAGCATCATTTTTCAAAGAATGATTCAAATGTCAACATATTTGACCACTACTTTACTAATTTTCTATAGGAAGCAAGAAAAATTTCCATAACATTCCTTTTAGAATAATGCATTGAAAAAAATTCTCTCTCCAGAACAATGTAAATCCACGGCCTTATCTTCTAGCAATGAAGATGTGAACTAAGGTTAAAGTCAATCAGGACCAACTATTTGAACTCCCAATGAATTATTACATCTGATGTTGTCATATCATCATGCAACCAAATCTCCATCATGAAAATATTACAGCTTTTCCTATCTTCCATATATTCAATTGCAAGGGTGTGCAATACAAAGTAAAAAGATTGGGAGTTGCATCTCCAACCCTTCTTTCCTTATTCATTGAAATGTGATTTCCCATAAAGACTCTTTGAGATCAAATCCAATATGGGATTCTTATACTTCTTGGAGAAATGTTGCTTAATAGTGTTCTTTCTTCTAAATAGTCACTGTCAAATAAAAACTATATTTATTTCATCCTTTGTGTTCCCTAACTTTTCCACAATTGTTTAATTAGGTTCAAACCCCCAAACACAAGAACAGACAAAAATGGGATGGAGGGGAACTACAATAGACATTAATCCAATAATTAATCATATCTTATTGAGTTTTGTGATATATACTGCATGCACAGATTTAAGTGCTAACATAGGCTCCTATATGGGGATGTGGGATTCTCTCACAAGCACATGAGAACCTGAGAATCTTGTTCCATACATATGAACATACAACTAAACACAAATTCTCCATACTTCATAAATGCAATACCTTCTTCCCTTGTGCTTGAGGATCATGAAAAACATCGATATATTGATGTTGGGGTACTCATAGGCCAACACCTTTGTATTTTCTAGTCTAAAAAATAGTTAGGGTGCCCTCTCTTCCTTAAAATATTTTGAACATGTTCTTCTATTTCTATGTAAGGGTTTCCAATGCCATTTCCATCCCTATTGTTGAAGATCTGATGTAAGTACAGAACGGGGGTGTGTATTATCATTGCAAACACAACACCCTTCGAGTTTGGTACAATGATGTAAAAGTTTTAGAGCCACAAGTTATTTTCATTTATGGGATCATAACATTCATCGGGATAGTTAACCAAACATTAAATGTAAAAAATTTGACTCAACTCAAACTGGTTGATTTGGATGTGCATCTGGTTCAAATTGAGACTTTGATTCAACTCAAACTGATTGATCTTTATATTTACCTGGTTCAAATTGAGACTTTGATTCAACTCAAACTAGTTGATCTAGATGTCCATCTAATTCAAATGCTGAAACAAACTTTTGAATAAGCTTAACCAACATAATTTTGAAATCAATCAAGCTTGTGTTCTTAGTATTAGCTCTACCATGCATTTTTATCATTTCTTATGGAACTTCATCTTGTTTGACAGGACCTGGACCATCATCATCCTTTTTACATCTTCAATTACAGGTTTGTGAGTATCTTCATCAATCTGTAAACTCCCCCCACAATTCTTCTTTTTAAAATCAAAGTTGGTCTAATTTTTGTTAGCCATATTTTCATTGGGTTGATCTGTCAAACTAGGATTGTAGGTATTATCACACATATGTCCCCCATGCTAGCCATTGAATACATCAGTCATGAAATCTGGACTATACTCATGTTCTTGAGCAGAGCCTGTCTCTTTTGTATAGCTAGGTTGTTCAATGAATTGTCCAAATTCCTGTTCATTAATTCTCTTGGTTTGTCTGTCATTTTCAAAGGAAAAACTTGTATTGTCATACAATGAGTTTTGTAGGGAGTCTTCATTATTGGAGCACATTTCCTTGTCATAATGATCATAATTTTCATACATAAGACAACCCTACACCATATATGACTTGAAATTGTTGTTTTCCAACTTCCATTTAATGGTTTCAACACCTTCATCATCAAGGGAGTGAGAGAGTGTTACTTGAAACTTATTACATTGCTACCATTCCACCTTTTCATATTTATCATAAATTGAGCAGTCATTAACATGGAGAATATGGAACCTGTACAATGAGTTTTGCAAGGAATCTTCATCACTTGATAATTTACTTAGGTAGGTAGGGTGCCCTTATCTCCCATCTCCTTATAAAGTACTTTGGTCACATCTTCTTTCTTCTATGCTACTGGTTCCTATGCTACTACCTTATGACATTTCCTTTGCAACATCTGGTGCAATTTCTTGTTTTACCAATACTAATTTGATCAAACTCTACTCCTTTATTATGGTGGACACTTCACCATCTTTATTCATAAATCCATGGAGATGATCAATATTAGTTCTCCTTTAATTGTATGCCATCTTTAGTATATTCACAACTTAATATATTATTTATTTAATAGCTCTATAAATATCAATTAATAAATTATGTTTTGAGTATGTTTGTGCCACACATTCTATAGCCCGGTATGGGGTAGATGTGTAAGTGTGTCCATCCATTTGAAATTTCACTAATGTCAACCAAAATAAAAAACTAAAAGAAATGTAAAAAATAAAATCTAAATAATGTCGACTTAAATAATAACTGACATAACCATATAAATAAACAGTTAAAAATTCATTAACAGAAGGAAATTCATTATATATTTATGGCACCAGCTGGATTGGTGTTCATTCTCATTCATTAACACAACAAAATATGTCGGATATTAACATGGAAAATAAGCTATGATAGAATGGTTGTGCAATCAGAAGTAACGGGTTAGCTATAAGTAATATATATTAGAGGAAAAATTCCTATTTTCATAAGGGAAACAAATATTCACACCACATGGGTTAGTTGGAAGTAATATATATTAGAGAACAAATTGTGATTTGCATAGGGAAAACAAATATTCACACCACATTGTTTATTTTTTGGGACTCTTCTCGGGTAGATCTCACATAAACATGTAACCATAAACTTAACTTTAACATGTAATTTTTAACATTTAACATTTAACAGTTTTAATCTAATGTCGGCCCTATTTAAAAATTAATCTAATTATTATTATGTGTAAACACAATATACATAAAAAGAGCTATGGTAAATAAATAAAAATATAAATAAACCAGAGATATGGTAAATAAATAAAACATGTTTTTATACTTACTCCAGAGGTATGGTAAATAAATTAAAATATATATAAACTAGAGGTATGGTAAATAAATAAAACATATTTTTATATTTACTTCATAAACCTCTTTATATTTAGAAAAACTCAAAAAATAGATTTTATTTAGGTGAAGCCTATGGGCCAAATACCATGGAAAAAATTATTATTAATACCATGGGACAAATATCATATTTATAAAAGAGGTATGGTAAATAAATAAAAATATATCAAATAGGATTAGAAATCAATCTCTAATTATATACCAGGCTATGGGCCAAATTCCATGGGTGAAATTATTATTAATACCATGCAAAAAAACATTATTAACCCTAAAATTAGTATTAAAAGATTATTATTATTATTATTATTAAATATAATATTCATATTAATATATTATAATATTAATATTATTAAATTTAATAACTTTGGATTAATACAACAATAAAATTTTTATATTATAATATATATTAATATATCATGATATATATATATTAACTCTTGATATATATGGGAGGGGAGAACAAAGACATAGAGTGATAGGGGTGGAGAAATAAGGGGAATGGCAAGGGAAAGCTGGAGATAAACTAAAGGAGAGGGGAGAGGAGGAATGAATAGAGAAAGAGGGGAAGAGGAGTGAGAGAGGTAGAGGGAGACGTAAAAATGGATGTGGGAGAGAGAGAAGGAGAGAGGGAGAGACATAGTGAGAGGATTGGAGAGAGAGAGAGAGATATGGGGGAAGAGAGAAGGAGGTAGGAGAGAAATGGAGAGAAGGGAAGGATGAGAGAGAGGAAGAGAGAGGGAGGGAGATAGTGAGAGGATTGGAGGGAAGAGAGAGAGAGAGAGAGAGATATGGGAAAAGAAAGGGGGATAGGAGAGGAAGGGAGAGAGAGGAAGGATGAGAGAGAGGACTTGAGAGAGAGGGGTAGAGAGGGAGGGATAGAGAAATCGATTTGGAGGGGGAGAAAGGGAGGGAAGAAGAAATATATAGATAGTGAGAAGTGGAAAGGATGAGTGAAAAAGGAGAGATGGAGAGAGAGTGTGTATGTTTAGGGGTGAGATAAAGAGACATAGAAGGAGAGATGGAGGCGAGGGGGGAGAGAAGGAGACATAAGGAGAAAGGGGGGGATATAGAAACATAGTTGGAGAAAGAGGGAGAGAGAGAGTGATGGGGGGAGAGAGAGGATTGGAGGGAAAAGAGAGAGAGAGAGAGGATTGGATGGAAGATAGAGAGAGAGAGTGGCAGGGGGAAGATAGTGGGAGGCATGAGAGAAAGGGAGAGAGAGGAAGAGATTAATGGGGCAAGAGATAGGATTGTAGTAGAGAGAGAGAGATGGGGAAAGAAAGAGGAAGATAGGAGAGAAAGGGGGAGAGAGGAATGAGGAGAGAAAGGAGGAGAGAGAGAGGGAGATGGGAGGAGAGAGGGAGGGATAGAGAGATGCAATTGGAAAGGAAGAGAGGGAGGGAAGAAGAAAGACATAGAGAGTGAGAAGTGGAGAGAGACGGGGAGTGACAAGGGAGAGATAGAGAGAGATTGTGTATGTTTGGGGGTGAGATAAAGAGACAAAGAAGGAGAGATGGAGAGAAGGAGAGAGAGGCATATAGCAACAAAGCTGGAAGGTCAAGAGAGAGAAAGAGAGAGAGAGAGGTGGGAGAGAAAGGAAGAGAGAGAGGATGTGAGAGAGTAGAGAGAGGTAGGGAAAGAGAGATGGAGAAGGAGAGGGAGAGAGAGGGATGTAAGAAGAAAGACATGGAGAGAGAAAGGTGGAGAGAGGGAGAGAGGGAGGTAAGAAGAAAGACATAGAGAGAGAAAGCTGGAGAGAAAGAGAGGGAGTGATAAGGAAGATGGAGAAAGAGGGATAGAGGACAGCAGGAGGGAAGAAAGATAGAAGCGTGGGAGAGGGAGAGAAGGGGAAGAGAGAGAGAGAGAGGAGGGAGTGATAGATAGATATATTCGAGAAAGAGAGTGTATGTTTTGGGGGTGATATAGACAGACCGAGGGAGATAGATATATAGATGGAAGGTGAAGAGAAATATGGAGACAGAGAGCGAGAGATAGGGAGTGAGAGAGTGTATGTGTTTGGGGGGTGAGATAAAGGGACAAAGAAGGAGAGATGAAGGGAAATAAATATATATATATGGATAGGGGAGAGGGAAGAAGATTTATTGCATTAGATGCATTGATTTCAATGTAGATGGTGATTTCTAATCCTATTTGATTGCTTGCACTAGATGCATTGATTTTAGTGTAGATGTTGATTTCTAATGATATTTTATTACTTGCACTAGATGCATTGATTTTAATGTAGATTATTTCTAATCCTATTTGATTACTTGCACTAAATGCATTGATTTCAATGTAGATTATTTCTAATCCTATTTGATTGCTTGCCTAAATGCATTGATTTCAATGTAGATGGTGATTTCTAATCCTATTTGATTGCTTGCACTAAATGCATTGATTTCAGTGTAGAGGGTGATCTCTAATCCTATTTGATTTCTTGCAATAGATGGATTAATTTCAATGTAGATGTTTATTTTTAATTATATTTGATTGTTTGCACTAGATGCATTGATTTCAATGTAGATGATTTCTAATCCTATGCGATTGCTTGCACTAAATAAATTTATTTTAGTGTAGATGGTGATTTCTAATCATATTTAATTCCTAGCACTAGATGCATTGATTTCAGTGTAGATGTTGGTTTCTAATATTCTTTGCTTACTTGCACTAGATGCATTGATTTGACTGTAGATGTTGATTTTTAATCCTATTTGATTACTTGCATTAGACGCATTGATTTCAGTGTAGATGTTGTTTTGTAATCCTATTTTGATTTCTTGCATTAGATGCATTGATTTTAGTGTATATGTTGATTTTTGATTTGATGTAATTAGATATATGATGGTACATTAATTTCAAAGTGATTGGATTAATAGTGTGCATTGATTTCAATATAAACACAAAAAATTATTGACAATGTACATTTATTTTTGTGTTATAGTAATTCAAGTTATTAATATTGGAGAACAAGAGAGACAAGGTATGATGTTTACTACAGCAGATCGAGCCAAATAGTTAAATGGTTTAGGGTTTCAATTCTCCTTTTCGTATAATCCATATGGAAATATGACAAAACTAACAAGAGTGACAATAAAAATAGTAGAAGAAAATAGTTTGACATTGATCACAATGAAGACTATTTATAATTGACTGCATTTTTATTATTCACAGTTTCTATCATTCAACACTATTACATTGTCACTTTGCATTCAAAATTTGTATTTCATCATTTTTATCATTAAAGTTATGAACAATATTTATATCTCAACAAACTTAGGTAACTAAGAAAATTTAAAATTAAAATGATGAAATAAATCCCATACATATTTAGCATATTTAAAATGGTTATATTAATATTAGATTTATTTACATATTATTGATCAAATTAATCATATGTTCGATAGATTTTCCTTGGCCGCACATGATTGAAACCAGCGTAGATCCATCTTAACTCTGAATCTATCAAGTGTCGAGAAGGATCAAATCTCTCGAGATGCAAACCTCTTTTTTGAGTGCAAAACTTTAAAAAAAAAATTCACCTCTAGAGATTTGATCCCTCCTGATAGATCCGGATCTAGAGTTAAAATAAATCTAGACTACTCTGTTAATAATATCAATAAAAATCCATGCTCTCTTTTCTTTTCTTTTCTTTTTTAAAAAAAAAAAAAATTATATATCCCAATTACAAAATCACAATCAATTTTACAAACTCTTCCCTTCTTCACCTTTTTAACGTCCATTCAGACCCTAATCTTATGCATTAAAGATACTAGATAATTGCAACTGCTTGAATAGCTTCAATATTGCATAATATTGTTATATTATTGCAAATAATAGCCTTCTAATGATAAGGAACCATATTATACACAATTTAAATAATAAAAGGTATTCAAAGTGATTAATCTCCAAAAACATGTCTCATTTTTAACCGTTCAACAACATTCACTCACATTTCTGAACAATGACTTGATTTTTCAACAATCACTGCTAGTCCTCAGCCCTTGTAATTAACCAGAAGCCGCAGCACCCTTCGTTTGGGCGTTAGAGAGACCGGTAGTTACTGAATGTGTGTATTGAGTGGAGGTGATCCAAGGCAACGTCGATTGCGTAGGAAAAATTGTTATTCATATTGTAACTAAAATATTATTGATATTATTTTTTATTTTGTAGTGGGTTTATTGGTTAAGATAATATAATTTAATTCATATTATTGATGTTATTTTTTATTTTTACTGGGACTATATTAGCTTAAATAAACTTTCATAACAAAATAAATAAAAACAAATTATATCATTTTTGTGTTAAAGCTTCTGTGATCCATAATGAATTAAGCAAAGTCTTTTGGTAGAAATCATATTAGAGAATTTTGTGGGGCCTTTCAAACCAACCAGTGTGATTCATTATCAGGACTAGATGAAGAGGGAGACCATGGCAAAGGCTTAAATAGAGAGCAATGTATAGACATAATTTCAAGTAACGATTATATTTGAACAATAATATTTAAATTATAATATTAATTTATTAATATATTAAAAAACAAATATTATTAAGTAACGCCTATATTAAACGGTTAGTTTTTGAAAAAATATTTAAATAATGATATTGTTTCATTAATTTATTAAAAATATTAATAAGTAACGGATATATTAATAGGTAACGGCTATATTAATAAGTAAAAATATTTTTTCAAAAACTAGTCATCGTTACTTAATAATATTTGTTTTTAATATATTAATAAATTAATATTATAATTTAAATATTATTGTTCATAAAAAATAGGAAACGGCTATATTAATAAGTAAAAATATTTTTTCAAAAATTAGTCGTGGTTACTTAATAATATTTGTTTTTAATATATTAATAAATTAATATTGTAATTTAAATATTATTGTTCAAATATAGTTGTTACTTGAAATTATGTCTTACATTGCTCTCTATTTAAACTTTAAGCTTTTACCATGGTCTGTTTCTTCATTTGGCATTTGGTCCTGATGATGAACCACACTTGTTGGTTTGAAACGCGTCAATCGAAAAATTCTCTGATGTATTTTTTACCAAAAAACTTTGTTTAAATTATATCATGTTTAAATTAAAATAAATCAAGATTATTATTATAAAATAAAATATTTATTTAAATTATTTTAATTTTATTTTTATAAAAAATAATTCAATAAATATTATTTTAATAATAAAATAAAAATAATGATCATCACATATATATAAAAAAAAAACTTTGAATTATATTTTGAATGAACCATTAACTTACAAAGCTGCATTTGTGAGGGGATCAGTGACCAAAAGGAACATATTTATATGGTATGGTGTTCCGCATCTATTTTTTATGAAATTCAATACTTTATAAAAATTTTATTTTAATATTTAAGATTAATTGGTAGAATTTTTGTTTTTAAAAGAACTTCAGAAGTTATATGGTCAATTGTCTCAGAAACTTTAGAAATTAAGCCTTGCTATGAAATTCGATATTTTTAATTTTTTAATTTTAACATTTAAGATTAGTTTAATTGATAGAATTTTTGTTTTCAAAAGCACTTCAGAAGTTATATGGTCAATTGTTTCATAAGCTTTAATTTCTAAAGCCTTACTAATAATCCTTTTAAATAGATCTGTCCAAATATTTCTTAAGATGATAAAAAGAAAAAAACTAAAATATATATTATTAACTATATAAATATATATTATTAACTATATAAATATAACAACGATGATATTGTATATTTTTTTCCTTATACTGGTTCATCAATTTTAGCCCCTCAATTTATACAACGATGATATTCTACATCTTTTTCTTATAGACTGGTTCATCAATTTTAGCCACTCCATTTGTTTCAAGGATTGCGTCTCATTGTTTGACTGATGGCAAGGGGACATCATCAACGTCTTTGCCCATGTGTCCATTCGACATTGCGTTAAAGAGTGGCGTTGTTGATAAAAAGAAAATAACCATTAGCGACGAATTAAATTTGAAGACTTTGCTAATGGTCTATATCTCCTTCACTGTTACTGGACTTTACTATAATTTGTCACTAAGCTTCAATGTTATGATTGGGTTGGATATTTTTATTTTTATAAATTTTTTAATTAATTTTAACCGTTCAATTTGTTTCATGCATTGCATCGCCTGTTATGATCAGAAACTTGTGATAAAGGGTTTTATCAAAAAATTTGTTGAATTGAGAAGCTTATTCTATGGTTAAGTATGAGAAAACATGTAAGTCTGTTTGTTTATTTATCAAATTGACACTTATCTTTTTTACCAGTGAAAAATATAATCCCTCCCAGCTTATATTAAATCCTTATTTAAAATAAATATGTATCTCCTTTTACACTCAAAAATCTCAACTCATATTAAATTCATATTTAAAATAAATATATCCGGAATAAAAAACCTAAAACTTCAATTTCAAAACATCAGTGGCATTGGAACTGCCTTTGGCAGCATTCGAACTGACTTTGCTAATCTCCCGTTTATTTTCCTGACAGAGACACGCTTTCCTTTGCTTTTTGGAATCTGGTTATAGACTTTGTCGCAAAGCAAAGATTTTTATACGTATTGGAATTTCCACCCTCCTTTGAATGGCCGTTACACCAAAACTAAAATTCTACATGACTTGATGTTTAATAGGTATTGCCTATTGGAATGTTCAACGGCCGTCGAATAGTGGTGACACAAAAAAAACAAGATTTTACATGACATGATGCTTATAGCTATTGGAATGTTCACCTGCCTTTGAATAGTCCTCACACCAAAAGCAAAATTCTATGTGACATTTTCCATGGCGTTTTAATATCTCTAACCCATATACGACGAATACTGAACATTTAAGGAAAAGTAACGAAAAGTAGTAATAATATAAATCACTCAAGATGTACTATTAAAAAATTATTATATTAAACTTTTTATAAAGATTTTTTTTTTTTAAGAAATGTATATTTTAAAAGATTTGATCATGTATTTAAAAGATTTGATTTATTTGGATGTTTGGTAGATCTTGAATTAAAATGAGCTTAAGCTAGTAACATTTAGGTAGTAATAATATAAATTATTAAATTTTTTAGGATTAAGATGGAAGATGTGTTATTTTAAAAACCAACCTAGATCTATTTAATTTTTATCTATCCACCTTCTAGAGGACTTATATCTCTTTTCACTCTAAAAAAAGTTTGCACCTCCAAAAATTTGATACCTCAGAAGCTTAATAAATGTCAAATTCAAATGAATCTAAGCTCGTTTATATATATATATATATATATATAAAAAGTTATTTTTTCCTATGGTATAAATTTTACATAAATGGTTTTTGGTAGAGATAGAGTGGAATATATATATATATATATATATATATATATATATATATAAAAGTTATTTTTCCCAATCAAATAGGGTATAAATCTTTACAGAAATGATTTTTGGTAGCGATAGAGTGGCCATAAATAACACTAAAATCCCAATCAAAATCAGTTTTTTTGGAAAAAAATGATAATTGCTTACTTTAGAGAAAAACAACATGAAAACAACCATGGGTTAAAGAATACCACCGGAAAAATCATGGGTTGTCAAAACCCGAAATCCAAAATAGCTCATGTTTAGATGAGAAGACAACATATTTTCTATAAAAATATATATCTTAATTACTAATTCTTTTTATTATAACATCTCTTTCACAACAGCAAAGGGCTTCTTGGCACAATAATCCATAAATATTTTTTTAAAAATTGGGTCTTTCCATTAAAAAAATATTTATATGAAAATTGATATATGTTGATATGGTATTTTTTATTTTAATCCTAATTATTGCATAACATGGATTAGTAATGTAAATTGAAAATATTAAGAATTAATGTTATTAATGTTATTATCAATAATATTAATATAAATATAAGAACCATATTAATAATAATTAATACTATATTATTACTATTCTATTAAATAATATAACAACAACAACAACAACAATTATATTAATAATCATTTAATAAAGAATAATGAAGTATTTTGTCTTTGAGGTTTCTGTGAGCTTCATGATTGTGTAGATTATCTTCCGGATACATCGCATTAGGTTTCTTGTTGATCGACGTTTCGAACCAGCAACGGTGGTTCATCTTCAGGATGTGAAAGATTATTGAAAGACTGGTCTTATTTTTCAATTTAATATATATAGAGATGTATGAGATGCTTTGCCGACAGATATTAGGATTTATTAAATTATTATTAAATTATTCTATTTGTTTTAATTATAATTTAATTATTCTATTATATTTTGTTAATTTAATTATATTTTTGTGATTGGTAGGGTTTTTAGAACAGAGAGTTTGAGAGTGTGAGTGATGGAATAGTGAAAGCGTACTTAGTGAGGATATAATGGAATGAAGCAGAATCTAACTATTAAGATTATTTATGCTTATGTTTTGGGCGGCCGATTCAATGGATTGGGATATGAGCGATGATGACTGTAAATGAATGGCGGATTATGAAATATTTGACATGACATGACCAACTCTTTGCAATAATGATTTTGAATTTTTGGTAGTACTATGTCTTATAATCCATAAATGTAATGTTTTAATCCCTATTATTAAATTAAAGAAATTCATACCTTTAAGTTATTTTCTTGCTAACCTTTGGTTGCCTTTTATGTTGTCTTTAGGTACCTTGTAGTTTTTAGTGGAGGGAGTCAATCATTCCTTCAATTGTATGATCATAGGTCTCTGTCACATTGGTTGCAGAAAGTCATTAGAGCTACAGAAAATCAATGATTATGTAGATATTTATTCTTTTTGAAAAGAGAGGGATAAAATAAAATGGGATTCTAGAACAAAGAAAATTTAAGATACCAAGAATTCTTGGTTTTCATCTTGAATTTTCTGCATAAACACGCTAACAATTATTGGTTTTCATGTTTATACATATTTATTTTTATTATTATTTTTATATGAAAAATAAAATTCTAAGGTGGATAAGAAGAAGAAGAATTCTTAACCAACTTCAAATCAAAGTTGTCTTCGAAAATCTTTACAAATTCCTCTTTTTTCATTGGATTTTGATAGATCCTGAGTCGATGCCCACTCACTAGGAGAGGAACTTTTTCTTCATCAATAGTCCTAATTCTGACTACTCCATTATCAAAAAAAATTTCAATCTCATAAGGCCCAAACCAGTGAGTTTCAATTTTTCCTTAGAAATTTTTGAACTTTGAATCAAAGAGTAATGCTCAGTCTCCTCATTGAAATTTTCTTTCTTTGATGTATTTATCATGCCATTTGGATCTTTGTTGTTGGGCTAAACTAGTCTTCTAGATAGAATCTTGCCTTATTTCATCAAGCTCATTGAGTTGTACCATTATTTGGTTTTGTGCTTCTGATAAGTTAAGTCCCAACTTGATTGTTGTCTTGTAGGTCTGAATCTGGAACTTAATTGGAAATAGGACCTGCTTTCCATAAACATGTTCATAGGGAGTATGTCATATAGTGTTTCTCCATGTGGTATGGTAGGCTAATAAAGCTTCTGGAAGCTTTTCGGCCCAGTCCCTTCTGTGCAAGTGAACTATCTTGGTAAGGATTGCTTCAATCACTTTGCTGGTAGAATCTACTTGTCCATTTGCTTATGGATGGTATGGAGTAGAGTTTCGATGCTTGATTTTATATTTTTCTACTATCTTCTGCACTACTATGGATGTAAATTTCTTTATTGATTTGTTACAATTTCTCTTGGGACACCAAAAAGAGTAAAAACATCCTCAAAAAGAAATGAAACTTCAACATTTTTAGTAGCAAAATAAAGTTCTTTAGCTTCTACCCATTTAGTAACATAATCAATGCATACAAGAATATATCCTTTTGTTTTTAATATGGATTAATTGGTCGAAAAAAATCCAAAGCCCATCTTTCAAAAGGTTCGATGAGTACCTGAGGTTGTAGTGACATTTCATCTGAAGGAATAGGTTTCCCCATTCTTTGACAACTATCACACCTCTTAACATATTCCTTGGCATCCTTAAAAAGGGAATGCCAATAATATCCTAGAGAAGGACTTTATAAGCAGTTCTTTTGTTAGCAAAATGACCCCCACATGGTTCATCATGGCATGCTTTAAGTATTTCATGTATTTCATCTTCTCTTACACACCTTTGATTGATGAGATCTCATCCTATCTTGTATAATTCTTCATTTATCCATGAATAAGATGCACTTTATTGGGTTATTCTTCTCTTTTCTCTAGAAAACAAATATGAAGGTAACTTTCCTGAAACTAAATAATTGGCAATATCTGCAAACCAATGTGATTTAGTAGACACTGTAAAAAGATATTCATCTGGAAACTTATCCTCTACAGGTATATCATTGCTATCATTTTGAATTCTAGATAAAAAGTCAGCAATTGTGTTTTGTTTTCCAGGTCATTCCAGAATGGTGATATTGAATTCTTGTAATAGTAATAGCCATCTTGTTACTCTACCATTAGTAATTGGTTTATTCATTAAATATATAATGGCAGAATGGTATGTATGAATGAATGTTTCATAGCGAGTAATATAATGTATAAATTTATTAATGGCATGAATGAAAGCTAAAAACTCCTTCTCAGTTACAGTATAATTTAGCTCTGCAAGAGTTATATTTTTATTGGTATAGTAAATGGCATAAGGAGTAAGGTATTTTTGTCCTAACACATCTCCTAGAGTTTTATCTAAAGCATAAGTTGATATACGAAAGGGAAATTTCCAAGTAGGTCCTTTTAAGATAGGTGCTTCAGAGATCTTCTTTTTCAAAGTTTCAAAAGCCTTCTGACAATCAGAGTTCCAACTAAATTCACAGTCTTTGGTGAGTAATTTGAAGAATGGAGATGCAATCTTTGTGAAGTTTTCTATGAATCTTCTATAATATCCATTAAAACCAAGAAAACTCCTAACATCTCATTGACAACTAGGGATTGATAATTTGGAAATAACTTCTACCTTAGATGAGTCTACCTTAATTCCATTTCCTAAAATATGGTGACCTAAAGCAATTCCTTCATTAAACATCATATAACACTTTTAATGACTTAATGAAAGATTTGCTTCTTTGCATCTTATGAGAACTTTTTCTAAATTTTCAAGTGCTTCTTCAAAATAATTTCCATAAACTCTGAAAGCATCCATATATACTTCCACACAATCATGAATAATATCAGAGAAAATTCCTAGTACTGCTCTTTGGAATGTTGCTGGAGAATTGCATAATCCAAAAGGAAGTACTCGGTAAGCATAAGTCCCCCATGGACAAGTAAATGTGGTTTTTTCTTGATCTTCAGGTGCTACCTGAATCTGATTATACCCACTAAAACCATCCAAAAATAAGAGTTGTTTCTTCCCTGCTAATGTATCTAAAACTTGATCTATGAAAGGAAGTGGAACATGATCTTTCAAAGTGGCTTTATTCAATTCCCTATAATCAGTTCATACTCTCCATTTTCCATTATTCTTAGCAACGATTACTAGGGGTGAAACCCATTAACTATCTGATATTGGATAGATGAAATTTACATTTAATAGTTTCTTTAATTCTTCTTTAACAATTTATTTTAAATCTGGATTCATTTTTCTTTGTGATTGTCGAACTGGTCTAGAATTCTCTTCAATATAGATATGATGCATGCAGGTTTTAGGATCAATTCCTTTGATATCAGTATATTCCCATGCATATGCAGAGCAGTATTTTGTAATATTTCTACCAAATTCTTTTTCTATAATTCTTCCAAGTTTTAATTGATGTTCAAGGTTTCTCCTAGAAAAAATTCTATTAAAGAATTTCCAAACTTTTCCATAGAATTTAAAGATATTTGTCTAGATGATAAATATTCGATATTACATTGTTCTTGAAAAAATTGACTATCATCACAATATAAAGAGGGTTCATGATTTTCTATTGAATTTAAAATTTGATCCTACTCATCTATTTGTACAATAGTGAAAACTAGTTGTATATTGTTATCTTCATCCATCCATTCTTCATTTTCTACTTCTATTATTGTTTTTGTAGGTGGGTATAATGTAAATTTCTTTGTCGAGCTTCCATCTGAGATAAACATGTCTCTTGATTTACAACTGATAAAAGAATATGTTGTAGCTAACGATAGCCTTCCTAAAATTAATGGATGTCCTCCTAGATTATTCTTGGGGGTTAGAACCATGAAATCAACAAGATATTCCCAAGAATCTAAGGATACATATACATCTTCTAACACACCATCAGGTTTAATTACAGACCTGTCTGCTAATTGTAACAATGTTGGTGTGTATTGAAGATTAGGAAGCTTCAATTTATCCATAGTTTGTTTGCTAATTATGTTTATGGATGCTCCTAGATCAATCATAGTGTTTGGTATTTCAGTTCCATTGATGTGTATTTTTACGATGGAGCTTAATGGATCTAATATTTTTGAATTGTTGTCTTCCCCATCATAATATCTACAATTTTTCCGACTAATTGAATTATTTTTATTTCTTTTATTTTTCTTCCTGGTCCTTTAGTACTCAATTCCCTAATTGTTTTTGCAAAAATTGGTATTTCTTTTATTGATTGTAATAAAGGAATTTTTATACATATATTTTTCAATTCATCTAGAATTTCATAGTCAAGCAATATGATTTTCTTTTCTACTCCTTTATTGATTTTCAACCTTTCAAGAAAAGGTGGTCTTGAGATAGATACTCAAGGTTGTTCTATAATAGGAGTATTATAAAAATGTGTGGGATTCTTTTATGTTTCATTATTTTCTTTCTAAGGAAGGGAAACTTCTTCTTCAGAGCTATTATTATCTTTTTGAGAATTCTTTTCTGTTTCCTGAATAACAACAAATGGTTTCTTCCTTTCTAATACTCTACCAGACCTTAATTGAACATTATTCAAATCTAATGGAGTTATCATATAAGTCTGAGGTTATTGTCCTTCTAAGTTGTAAACAGGTAGTGAAGTTTTATTGTTTGGATTTGGAAGTAGTTGAAGGGGTAATTGATTTGATCTTGGTGTAAATGGAAAAGGAAGATGTGGATTTCCATTTTGAGCTTGAGCTTGAGGTAACTAGTTGGTTTGAGGGAAGTATTGTGGTGGAAAATTGGATAATGTGGTAGATATTGTTGATATTGAGAATATCTTCCATAAGTATTTTTCCATGATTCCAATATTGTTGTGGTTGAGCCCAAGGCTGCCATGGCATAGGTGGATTCCAAGTATTTTATGAAGATTGTGCAAATTGTTGAGGATTAAAAGCTTGAGTTTGATTTGTTTGACAATTTTTCCATGGTCTTTTGGCAATAAAGTAAAGGGGGTCTACCTGATTTGGCATTCCTTCTTCATTAAACATAGCCTTAATACCTGGTATAGAGGATCATTATTTTGTATCATGATTTTCTGCACATATAACACAGGTTTCTATGCTTTTAAATCTAAAGGACATTCTCTTAGAGCATGTTTCTTTCTACACCTAGGACAAAAGATGGATAATGCAGCATTTTTAGCGTTCTGCTTGTTTTGTATTTTAAGGGTGTCAATTTTCTCACTGAGGCTCCCTAAAATATTTGTTTTTAAGTTATCAAGAAAACTACCTAATTCTACCCTACTTATTGGCCTGACTACAGATTTATTTACTCTTGATAAAAGAGGATCCCTTGAACTTTTTCATGTTCTTGCTTTACCTCTTGAAATATGTACACATAGATCATAGATATCTGCAAAGGGTAACTGAGAAATATCTCCTTTTCCCATTAGATTGAGAAGATCTATCCACTCATATTTAATGGATTTGAGTAAGAGATCTTTCAAAGTTTCCTCATCCAGATTGTTCATTTTTTCCCTTTTGTTATTATAAACAAATCTCTTGACAAAGTCTTCAATATTCTCATATTCGTTTTCTACCATTTTGAAGACTACATCTTTGATGTTATGAGTCATACAATAATCCTTATATTTATCTAAGAATGCATCTTTCATTTGTGCCCATGTCCTTATAGAATTTGTTTCTAAACTCATAAACCATTTTAATGTTGCATCCTTTAAGGTAGCATGGAACAATTTTACTTTTTGAGCATCATGAAAATAGTCATATGATCTACATAATACCTCAAATTCAAAGAGAAATGTCTCTGAGTCTTCACTTCTTATTCCATGAAAATTGGGGAGAATCAAGGGTGAGATGTTCTTCATTTTTAATGTTGTACCCTCATCAAGGATAGGGAATCCAAAAGGTTCTGGATCTCCTCTGTTTCCTCTACCTCTACCACCCCCTCTTCCAACTCCTATGTTTCCTCCTCTTCCTCCTCCTCCAATCCTATGTTTTTCTCCATTGACATTGTGTACTTCTCCTTCTCCTTCAACCATGATGGATTCCTTAGAAGATATATCTAGTTCGTCAACAGGATTATCTAGTTTCTCTTCTAGTTCTTCTGGTTCCTCTATCAATGGTTTGAAGTAAATTTCTTCTTCTTCTTCTTCACAAGGAACTTCTAACTCTTGAGCTAGAAGTTGTTCTCCAGTTGAAGATATAAAATTTATTCCAGTTGTTGGAGATGTAGGATCTTCTTCTACCAGAACCTCTGTTGATGAATTTGGTGAACCTTTAGATTGGATTTTAGATTTTAAGATCTCAGGAAGTCTATATTGGCCTGCTATGGATGGAATTCAAGTTTGTGTGGGTGATGTGGCTCTACGAGGTCGTGGTGGAGTGAGTGATGATGTAGGAATTAAACTTCTTCCTCAGAAACCTACCTCTAGAGTCTCTTTCCCTATGCGTGTCATGTTTTTATTTGATTTTTTTTTAAGGCTTCTATTTACACTTCCTTGGAAATGGTGCCAACTTGTTTAGTAAATTTAATTTTCTTAAATTGCAAGCATAAATTATTGACTGGATTTGGTAAACTTATGAAGTGTAGGTGTACTATATATGCTAGAAGCCTATTATTTCATTTAGTAAGATGATGGTTATGTTTTCTTTGAGATTTTTGTTGTTTGTCTATATTTCCATTAGAGTTACATTTCTACAAATTAATACATGAAAGTTAAGCTACAGTTAGAATGAATGAGAGTTAAGATATTGTTATATGAATCTATCAAATTGTATCTAATTGATTATCATTATAAAATGTCTTATGTTATTCATCCTAAAATTATGAATCTATATAAACACTTTCCTGCTATGAAAACAAAGTATTGAAATTCAAAATCTTGTCTATAAAATATATTCAATTCTGAGTTTAAAGAGCATGAAGGAAATTTCTAATTACAAATTGTAGAGTGATATAAATTCTAACTCTAAAAAGCATGAAGAGATTGAATGTAATGAAGCGAAAAATAATTGAAGAACTAGACTATTTGAAAGACATTAAATATAAACGAAATGAGAAATAATAAATGAGATAAATGGGTTTATACGAAATAACGAAAATAATGAAGTAATTAAACTAGAATGCAATGATAGCATAAAGCATTTGAATGAAAGCAATTATAAAGCAACAAAATGAAAATAAACTAAAACCTTGACTGTCTACAGGGGCTCTCTACATCCAGTAGGTATGATTGACAATCACATACACATCGAATCAGCAAAGTAACTTCAAATTAATACAAAAGTGAAGGTTTGGTTCACAATTTCTTCAGCAATTAACTTAATACTTCCTCCCTGTTATCATTTACAGAGAATACATATTTCTATAAGACGTGTGCTCAATCTGTTGAGACTTCCATGCCTACAGATCTGATGTTTAATCCTAATTCAAATATGAAACTTAAACAGGAAAAATGTTATTCTTCGATTTGTTATTTGGAAAGAAAATCAAGAAAACGTGTTGTGCCTAGACTCTTTACTGCTACGTGTTGACCTGTATCTTCGACCATATTTTTGTGTGATCCCTTTGATGAACTGGCTCGAGCGAATAATAGGAGATCCATGAGGGGATCAATCCTCAACTACCCATATTCTTAGTTCTTTCATTATCGCACCAGAGCCCCACGAACCATGGAGTTAGCTACAAATTTACAAAATGGTTGCAGAATCATGTTAATTTTGTAGCTAATGCACTCTTTAATATAAAAATAAGGAAGATTAATGCATACAAGAAATAAGACATGTAAGAGTTGTTACCTTATCAAAATCTATGATTTACTGCCTTTATTGAGTTGATGGTGATGATGAAAAAGAGGAAAATGGTGGAAAAAGTGTGTCAAAACAAAACAGTTATGGAACTCTACATCCATATTACCAAATCCTTTCCATCAAACTTCCTCATATAGATCTTTGGAATATGGTTTCTCTTCAACCCAAATTTAGAATCTCTAAAATCATGAGTCACGCTTTTTTTTCTCTCATCATGAATCTCATGGACTACCTTGTCACCGCTAGGAGGCATTTCTTGTCGAAACTTTGTCAAACCTTACTTTAGAGCTTCCATTTTTGCTTCTAATACATTCTTCAAACCTTCCATGTCCCCTTTTATTTTTTCCTCTAAACCATCCATATTTTCATTCATCATCACTTCCAATTAATTTTTGGTTGCTTTTTGTGAGAGCGAAAATTGTTGCACTTCCTCCCTTAATTTTGATATATCATGTTGTATTTCTTCTTCTACATGCGTTATAGTAAAGCTTTCTTAGGGCTTAATAGGTGTAGAAATTTTTTGTTTGGGAGAAATTTTGGAACCAATTAATGATATGTGTTCTTCATTATGCCCTTTGAGTCACCTCAAACTAATTTTCACAAAATTTATACAAATTTAGAAATACATACCTTTTAAGAGCTTGATTTTGAGCTTGTTGATAAGGTTGTACTTGAAACTATTGTATCTTTGTGATTTCATCCTCCCAAGTTCTGAAACTATGTCTTGTTGTATCCCTCTATGTCTTCTTCCCAACCACACTAGTTGGACTGAGATTGGATTGTTCAATAAAGTTATGCCATATCTCCCATGATGAATTAATTATGGGTTGTTTCAATATAGTGAACTTGTATGGGATGTCATGTGTCACTATGTTAAGCTTTGGCCCTGAAAATCCTACCCAAAAAACTATAGTCCATGTGATTTCAATAACCTTTTATGAAATTAAAATCTAATGCTCAAAGAAAAGTTATGATGATTTTCTCGAGCATACCTGTTTGAGACTGAATTCCAGAGCATACAAAAACTATAACTTCCCTGGACCATATCTCTGAAAATATAACAAACCAAGGTCTAAAATTGCAACCAAATATTCATCAAGATTTCACCTCCATGTGGTAGAAATTTCACAGTTTGAAGCTTCACAGAAAATAATAATAATAATAAATATTAATAGCAAAAATTTGACAATGACTTGCTTACAAAAGAAAAACCCTAGAATAAAGAGCCTTGATACCAAATGTTATATATCCAAATCAAAAATAGCATAGAAACATAAGAAAATATAGATCAACAACTAGATAATAAGTCACTTTGAGGGGGAAACCTCCCTTTACATCACATAAATAATCAATTCTAGGTTCAAATGACAAGACCTCCTTGGTATGTATGGGATCCTAAAGGGTAAAAATATAATTAGAGCCTACATAACAATAATAATGTAAGGGCACAGCGATAAATATAGTGGGCTTCTATGAGTCACAATAATTACAATATAGGGGCTACACTAGTATTATAGATACCTAACATCAAGAACCATAGATGTACGGCCCTTGTCTTTGACTAGAGGGTTCCTCCTCTTACTCATGCCTACAGCCCTCAGCGTGTTACCATATTAATGAGATCTATCACCCAAAGGTGTACTCGCCACAAAATTGGTAATTTGTTGAACCTTCATTGGCATCCCAATCCATGCATTTTCAAAAAACACATTGGAAAGTGGTGCATTGCAAACTTGGGCTTCTGAATAAGAGAACCCCAAACCCCATATGGGGTTTGTGGACCCAGAAAGATAAGGGAGTGATGGAATGTCCCCTACATTGAGTATACCTAGATATTCTAATGATTTGGGGAGTATCCAATCCGTAGGGGATTCACCATAAGAAAAACCTTGACCTCCAATAAGCGGGGGTCTTGAAGATAGAAATTCATCTACTTAAACTCCTAGAAAATTCCCAAACAATAAGTTACCATCAAACACATCTGACAAAGGAGAGGGCAGATAAGATGTCAGAGTAGTGCCAAACTATAGTAGGTTCTCTAAACCAAGTGCGAGATCATCCCCCCCATTTCCTGACAGCCCCTTATAGCCCCTAATAGCAACCCTTCTGACAATGATGGGAGTGAATCCTATCGTCACGATGGATAGAAACACTTAGGAGACTGTCATACTCCTTCATGATCAGATGTGACTGGAGGAGAGCGAGAGGGGATGGATATTAGAGGGACCTTGTCTCTCCAAATAATAAGATTTTCGTATGGATATGGTGTGTAGTCTACCAAATTCATATTGAAACCATCCATTGTGTCCATCAATGGAAAACCTAAAGTAGAGATCCATTAAGAAATGTACCAGAAATGATGAGATATGAGTGAAAATGGAAAAACCAAATAGAAAAACCTAGCAGAGGGAGGGTTTCCATGAGGACTCCTAAAAAAACATAATTCGAGAAACTTCTTATAAAATAATAATAACATTTATTTTAATTAATAAATAAAGGTTAACCATACAATGTAACACTTGTTTTTAATATTTTTTAATTTTTTCATATTAAATATTTTTCATTTTTCATTTTTAAAATAAAGGAACACGACTTGTGTTCATTTATATTTATTTATTATTTGTTTGACTAATAAAAAACAAATAAATTCCCGGATGCGGGTGTTCGATCAGCGTAAGGGTACGAAGGTGGCGCTTCACATGGGCAGGTGTCAGCCCATGCGCGCCACGAGGAACCGTGCAGATCAAGTGAGCTGGTCTCACGCAGGGTTATTAATGTGGTTCGTTTATTCCTCCATCTACCTCCTGGTAAATTGTGCAATGGCGCTTCATAATGTCTGCGCTCCAGCGACCTCCTCGCATTCCTCTGCGGTTTCTTGGCATTCCTCAGCGGCCTCTTCGCATCCCTCTGCTGCCACTTCGCACTCCTCTGAGGCGCTGTTGGTAACTCAGGGGCATTCACACTCTGTGCCCAAGTCCGTCTCCGTCTCAAGCTCGAGAGTGTTTCAGAGGATTTTAGCTCCAGTTCAACGCGCTCACGTGCTGGTTAGTTGCTCCCCTCCATGCATTTGTGCGCTGGTTAATCCATTATATACTGCAATGCCGAGAGAGCATCCAAGAATGGGTAGCAGACGCGGAGGCTCCCGTGGGCGCGCCACCTCACAGAGGTCTGCCCCCATCTCTCCCTCCTCCTCGGTCGAGTTGGCACCTGAGCAAAATCGCCCTCAAGTTTCCCGAGCTGGAAGAGGCAGAGGTCATGGGCGTGGAAGGCTGGTTGACTGTGGGCATGCGGCGCATCCAACAGTCCGCTATCGAATCCCCTGCACTCTTGCCAATTCCACTTTCTTGGTCTCAGTCACTATAGAAAATTGTGCAAATCTCAGCGGCCAGGCAGCAGCTCATCAGGCAATTCCGCCAGAACCAGGGACAGCGCCTCCAATTGACACTCAACGCCCGGTCACGGGTAGTTCCTCCTTGGCGACTCAAGCCGCCCCTGATGGTCCAAGCGAGCCTGCTCCGGGCGTCCCAACCGGCTCGGTGGTCCTTCGCTCAGACTCGGACGACTCTTTGCAATTTGGGTGCAGGGTAGTGGAGGAACCCTACACTACGGATGACGATTGATCTTGGATGGCTCTCTGCTCTCGGCAGCCTAAGAAGTAGGCGCATTACTCTGTTTTTGGAACTTGCAATTCTGCCTGTGTCTGGTCATAGTATGTGTCTATATGTCTCTGTGTCGACGGTATGGATCTATGTCTATTTGTCCATGTTCAGCGCTGCCCAACAGTGCAATAGTTGTTTGTTTCAGCTTGTCTGTTTCGCAAGACTTAGAGTCTTAGGAGAAGATGTAACAGATGGAAGTCCACCATTTTTGGAAGGTGTTCAGCTGTGCTAATTGTCAATCTCATGGCAAGATTTTCAAGGCCATGGCCTTGCTGTAACATTTTGAATCTTTTTGTACAATAATAGAAGTAGACAGATTGAGAAAAAAAAAAAAAAAAACAAATAAATAATAAATAATAAATCAATTTTAATTTTCTCAAATTTTAATTAAATAAATTGTTTTTGAAATATTTATAGGTGGAGAGTCGATTCAAAATGTTGATTTTTCAATCAAGATACATTGTTTCTTTAGAAAAAGTAGACAAACACCACATTAAAATCATTTTTACACATTTATAATATGAACTTGAATTAACTTACAACTATAAAAAAAATAAATAATTTAAATGAAAAATGAAGAGAAATAACATCTCCTAAGTGTTTTCTTTAATAATGGGTATAGTAGACACCAATGTTGTAAGGTTTTCTTCAGAGTTGAAAAAGGTCCTACGACTAAGAAAGATACCAAGGATCGATTTTCGGGTGTTCATTTTAACTGACAAGATTACGAAGATCCTAAGGAAGCATAAGGTGGTTTCAACCTGTAGGCCGTTAAATCTATAAAAGACCCAATGGACCCTAATAATATGAAGGGTGTTTACGTTATCTCATGCTTTTGTGGGACTCCCTACATTGGTGAGACAGGTCGCTTGATTAATCAAAGGATTCGTGAGCATGCCGCTGACATCAAGCATGGAAAGACCCGCTCCTCTGCTTTGGCAGAACAAGTAGATAAACTTAAGCATCATATCTTCATTAAGGAGGCCCAAGTCGTTGCTAAGTTAGTCATTTCCATCATCGTAAATTGAGGGAGGCCTAGAAATCGAAAGAAGGCCTAATAATTGAAATAGAAATGATGATTGGATTATTAGTAGAAGTTGGGTCTCTGTCATGTGCTCCTAGCTTCTTACATTCCTTTTTGGGATTTATTTTGTTTATTTATCTGTGTAGGTATTGGTGTCATTTTTATAGTATTTGTTCTTGATTTATTCTTCATTAGAGTTTATATTCTTGATCCTTCGTGTTTTCTTAAACATTTTATCTTCCTATTCGTTCTTGTCTCCTTTTAGTATTTTGGTTTATTTTATTTCCATTAATTATTTATTAATGGCTCCTTTTAGTATTTTGGTTTATTTTATTTCCATTAATTATTTATTAATGGCTCCTTTTAGTATTTTGGTTTATTTTATTTCCATTAATTATTTATTAAATGATATTAGGGCCATGACTCTTTTTTCTACTTGCCCTCTTCTTTTGGAATTTGACTTTGAATTTTTTATTCTGGTTAGTTATATTTTTTATTATTTCAATAATATTTGATTTTAATAAATTAATTTAAATATTATTTTTCAAAAATAATTGTATTTTTGACTTGTGTATACTTAAATTGTTTTATTTATTTCCCATTAATTATATTTATTTTAGTTTATTTCATTTCCGTTAATTATTTATTAAATGATCTTATCTCCATTAGGGTCTTAACTCCTTTTTTGAGTTGCCCTCTTCCCCTCTTGTTTTGGAGATTGACTTTGATTTTTTATTATCATTAGTTATATTTTTTTATTATTTCAATAATATTTAATTCTAATAAATTAATTTAAATATTATTTTTCACCATTTAATATAGTCATTTTTAATAATATTTGTTTTAATAAATTAATATCGTAATTTAAAATTATTTTTAAAATATAATCGTTACTTGAAATTATGGTCTCTATATTGTTATCTATTTAAGCTTTTGTCCTGGTTTTTTTCTGCCTCTTGATTTGTCCTGTCAAAAATTCTCTTATGTGATTTGTACTGAAAGAATTTTCTTAATTTTAATTTTATTTTAATTTTTAAATAAATTATTTTGTTAATATTAAAAAAAATAAATTATTTTTGGAAATATTAAAAAAATAGTTTATTTCGTTATACATTAAAAAAATTTAATAGGAGATTGTGTGTTATTCTAACAATGTTCAAATTTTAAGTGAATACTTCACTCATATTTAGGGACATAAAGCTTAACTAATGAAATGTTTGTATATAAAAATATATTTAAAAACAAAAATAAATAAATTATTATGGTTAAAAAATAGTGATTGCTTGAAAATAAGCCCAGTTTAACTTGTAAACGAAATGGTGTTTTCCACAATTATTTTTCTTATTAATTTTAACCGAAATCCAATAAGATTTTAAAATTTTGAATTCAAGTCATTTAATCTGTAAAATTTAACTAGCTCATATATTTTTCAAATACTGAATCCATTTATAAATTCAAACTACCCTAAATTTATTGGAATTTTTATTTTATTTTGCCTGAATTATTCTACCCTGCATTATGTAGATTTTTTTAGAAATTTGAAATACTCAAATTCTAAAAACGACAAGATTGCCGGAGTTGTTTTTCTATGTAATAATGTAGAATGGATGGTTTTTGTCTGCAATGATTTAGAATCATAAAGCGATTTTTAAGGGCGAGCAACAGACAGCCCATGCGTATCATGCAGATTCGGTAAAGTCAAGAAGATGCTATTACGTGATTGCGATGTATGTAATATGTAACGGCGTGGGAAAAGACTTTTTGCCCATATGATTTGTTATTGTTAACAGTAGTTACGTGAGAGTACCAAGATTGTGAGTATTCAGGAAAATGACAATTGACAGGTTGGCAAGATTTGTCCTAATAAATAGATTTTTATTTTTTTTTATAATTTTGAAATAACAGCAGGCTGGATATAAAAACAGTGCAGATTAATTATTTTAATTTTGATATTTTTAGTTGAAAGTTGATGATACTTGGGGTTTTAATTTTTCAAAGTATTTAGAAAAAGTTTTTAATGCAAAATGGATTTAATTTTTGAAAAATTGAGATATTTAAATTGTGTATCTTAACTGATTCCAATATATCTATATTAGGTAAAATCGACCAATATATTTATACTAACTAAAGTACCAAAAAGAAACAAACGCTTAGAAAAGTGAGAGTAAGCATATAAAAACAACTTTACCTTTATTATAATAGTACACACAATTGTAAAGGAAAATGGTTATGCAAACTTAATTTTATAAGATGGAAAGTGAATGTATTTTTGTAACGTGATGGGAATGTTGCAAGATAATAATGATAATTAGTTGTAATAGAAATTTAATGATCATTAAAAAGAATGGTTAGAGATATGTACACAATTTTTTCAGACATTGCGTAAAAGGATGAAATGTACATATTCAAATTGTCTTTCTAAATATATAATTTTCAAATTTTTTTTATAGAAAATTGATATAACTTGAAATAAATAATGGTGTTTTGATAAGATTGTATGTTTTTTTTCCTAAAACATAATGCATGTTTTGGCATAGGCGCTGTAAATAATAGAATTTTTTGAAACAAATTTGTATGATTTTATAAGCAAATAAATTTTTTAAATCAAATTTCTGAATATATATATATATATATATATATATATATATATATATAATCTACACACAGAGTTTTATAAGTGTGTTCAGTTTTATTAGCAATCATCATAGATTAGTCTTAACTCCTAACACTAGATATGGATCAAATTTCTTAAGATGCAAACTTTTTTTTGAGTGCAATACTCTAGAAAGAATTTGCACCTCCAAAAATTTGATTAATCTCGGCCTTTCGTAAGTACCATGTTAAGAAGGAGATATACAAGTTCTTAATAATACCATTTATATTTATATAAATTCCACATCTATATATATATATATATATATATATATATATATATATATATATATTCTTATTTTCATTTGATTAAAACCTTAATATTCTTATTTCTTATTGCTTAAAAACAATAAGCAATAGATAAGTGCAACTCATTAGAATATATATAAATACAAATGATTGTGACTAATAAATAAATGAGAAGTTTCATATATTGTACAACATAATAAGAATGTTAAATTAAAAAATTATTCAATACTTTTATGATAGTTACATCTAAACTAACAACAACACTTAGAAACACTTTTTTAAATTCCTAAATGAATCCCAAATACATGAGGCATTTTCTATAACATGAAATATAGAGACAATTTGTAAAATTGCTATTTACGGCATTTGATCACAAATATGCATATTTTGCATTAGGCATTTTTTATAACATGAAATATAGAGACAATTTGTAGAATTGTACATAGGCATTTACAGCATTTGATCACAAATATGCATTAGCACATTAAGGTCTATAAACGAGATGCCTTGTAACATGTCTGTATATATGGGGGATATTTTTCACTATACTAATCGTGTGTTTTTTTAAAAAGTTACAATAATATAACAACGCGTACATATATATATAGTTTATAGTTTAACATCATCATTTGAAATATATAACAAATAAGAGTTATGTAGTAGCAATATCACTGTTCTTCTACAATGTCACCACATGGTTTTTTTTGCCAAAATTTATAAAATGTTATTTTCAATGTAAGGCTAAATTCAAAATATTCCTATTAAAATTAGATTATAAAATTTTGTGTTTAACGATTACAATTCCACCAATTCAACATAAATTTTATTAAATTTCAAATCAAAACATTAATTTTCCTCATTATTTTGAATCACAAAAAAAATCAATTTATTATATCTTTAATTTGCAAATTTCCATCGGGCTATAAAAAAAATTAAATATTACACAATAATATTAAACAAATACTAAAGTTTATCACACGATCCTGGAAAAACTTTCATAACAAAAGAAACATCCAACATGGTATATAAGGCATTTAAATACATGGAATCTCTACCTGTATGCCAGAAACAAATGAATCATTTGTGATAAACAAAATCTAAAAACCTGAAAGTTGAAACATGGAGAGCAGTTAAACTGGTTCGAAGAGTCTCAATCTGATAGCGACTGGAAAGTTTTATATTCTCACCGGTTGGAAACAAACGTTGCCAATAGTGCATAATCAAAAGGTTTTCTGAAATGTCAAATGTCAAAGAGGGTAAAGGGAAGTAGGTTGTTTTGGAGTCCCCAAGTCCCTGAAACACATGAAGAGAGGGAAGATTTAGAAACATAATTCCATCAAGGTTGAGGGATTAGTGATTTGAAGAACCCATTAATCTTTTGCATGGAAGTTCAGGAAGTTTTGCATTCAGACAGCTACTGGGCAATGATGCAAGAAACCATGAAGGCTTTTCAGAGCAAAATCTCTTGGCAAATTCACTTGGAGAGAGTTCAATATTTCCAAAGTGATTTTTTTTTTGGGTCAATTTAGCTCTTCCACAAAACAAAATATTATTACGAAACATTCTAAGAATTACTTGAGGCATTTTGGAACCTATGAGCATTAAAAAAAAAAAAATTGAAACTCTCTGAAACAATGGCATGGATCAACCAGTAGCCCCAAAAAATTTGAAACTCTCTGAACTTATTTGAGCTGCGAGGCATGTCTTAGAACAATCAATGAATTGTACGTAGAGGAAACTTTATCCCATGCCAGGATTTCAATACGACGTTCCTCTAAAGTATTGAGATTTCGCTTCAACTCCTCAAATGTTGTAATCTCCTTAACCTCCAGAGCTTCATGAAACATCGTAGTAACTGTCTTGTGAGGTGCCAAAACCAACTCCGCTAAGCAAGCTAGTATGCACTATGCACCTATGAAATTTTTCATTGACGAGTAATGATGTCAAGTTTATGATTTGTAATCTTTTTGACTCATTGGAAAACTCAATATCAAAATCAATGCGACATGGACTATCCTTTTTCAAGAAGGCTATAAAATTTAAGAAACAACAAACCATTTCTTGAAATATTGCGGTTGTTGTTATGAGTCAATTAAGGTCGATGCAATTACTTGCATGGGTTAGACCTCTATATCTCTTCAACGATTTATAGTATGCACATGGCTTTCAGTTTCTCTTTGCAGATGGCTATGTCATTAATAATTTAAATTAAATCAATCCTATCCGACTCTAGGTGAAGGATCCTTTCAAAACCATATGATTCATAGTGAAGGATCCTTTCAAAACAATATGATTCATAGACTATAGTATGTTTCCAAGCAGTGTGTGTCATTCATTAACCATCACAGCTAGTTTAGAATCTTTAGACTTTTATGGCAGATTTCAAGGAAGACAATTGTTTGATCATGACGACTTGAAATATTCAAATTGATGAGGATGTAAACCAAATCAAGATCTGTAGTTAGTCCTACTTTGTATTATCCTGGATGATCATTAATGAGACACTAATTTGTGTATTTACAATTATCCTTTTTTATATGAGAAATGACGCATCATGATTTTAGATTCATATTTATAAATTATGTAATGATTTTGGTTCTAATGTTCTGATCCATGACGGGTTTCGATTCTTAATTTTGAATATATTTTTAAAACCCTTTCAAAAATATGGCAGATCCTTATGCATTTGCGAGTAACTTAGCATAATAGATACTAGATCCTAAGCTTGAAGTTGTCAGCATGGTTGTTCTAGCTTCATAAAGGGTGAGAAGCACCAAGTGTGACAATGTTTCCCGGTGGTATCAGACCTTTCCTTTTCGAAAATATGGCAGATGCTTATGCATTTGATGGTAACTTATCATAATAGATACTAGATCCTAAGCTTGAAGTTGTCAGCATGGTCGTTTGACCTTCATAAAGGTTGAAAAGCACGTGTAACAAAGAAGACATTTTCTGTATGTTCATTAATGGACAAAGGGATAGAAATAAGCCCTCAATTTACTGAGGTGGGAATAACGAGTATATGACACTTGATTGCTCTGAAGTAAGGGCACTTTGGACTCATATTATTAAGTTATATATACACATGTAACATTCTTATGGTTGGAAATATCAAGAAAACTTTGCTCAATGCAAATATAGAAATTTCAGCTCAACCTTGAGGTTCTCTAGATCTATTTCCTATGAACTTTTAGCCTCACAGATGAAACTGTAATATATTTTACAACAACATAAATTTTACTTCTCTCCAATTAAATAGACAATGAAACCCAAGAAAATAAACACCAAATCATTGTAATTCAAGGGACCTATATTTCTATCCATTAGGCACAATTCATGGATAGGGATATGCCAAAATTTTCAAAATACATGATTAGAGATATGCTAAAAATTCACCCTTGTTTGTTCCAAAATCCTAAACCCAACTAAATAAAGCTCAAATTTCTTTAAATACATAAGCCATGTGAATCGATATCTTAGCATTTAAAATCTAGGGAGCTATATTTCTATCCATTAGGCACAATTCATGGATAGGGATATGCCAAAATTTTCAAAATACATGATTAGAGATATGCTAAAAATTCACACTTGTTTGTTCCAAAATCCTAAAACCCAACTAAATCAAGTTCAATTTTCTTTAAATAAAAATACATAAGCCATGTGAATTGATATCTTAGCATTTAAAATATTTTTGTAACTTCTCTTATGATGCAGGAGCATCCAACTAAGGGTAGCATGACCGGGTGTTTGGTCTCAGCTAAGGAGGATAGGTTCATTGTCATTTAGTTTCATTTACATTTGTTGAACAAAACAATGTCTAGGAACTAGTTTTTTTTTTTATTTCACTATTAGTTAAGGGATATTAGGAACAGTACAGTTAGGTTAGGGTCACTACCGTCACATTGTTCTGTCTTTTAATTAATCTGCCTTACAGCTGTCTTTTCATTTAAAAAATAAATAAATATTGTAAATCCTACAACACAAGAAAACCTGAAATAGTTATCAATTATGTAACCATAAAAGAAATTGAAGGATAACTGTGAACAGTTCGAGTAATTGTCTGAATACAATACAAAAACCAATGTAATACATTTTGAAGGGGTTCAATGCATGAGAACAAAAAATACAAAGAGGAGAAAATAATTTTCAAACACCTGAGTATCTGAATCCATCTGCAAACAAACTGTCTATGTTATTTATTTCTTCCCTCTAATTACTGTGTGTGTGAATTAAATAGCACTACGTGTTTCCATCTATTTCTTCTAGTAAACAGATACATAGTTCCTGAATTCAACAAAGAAGCCATAACGAGTGTTCCCAGCACGAAGTTCTGGTAACAACAACAATAGTTCCCAAGTATATGAAAGCAGACAACAATTACGAGCCAGTTCTCAACAGAACGAGAATACAACTGCTGAAGAATGAAATCCAAAATAGAGGTAACCCATTTACACAGAATTTCTTGTTAATTCCTCCTTTATAACTATAATACTGGCATACATCAAGAACAGTTTAGAGTGCTCGATTAAAACAGAGTAAGATAATATGAAACAGCCAAACCCCGAAAGCCAGGGTTGGACCCTAGTCAGTCACAATAGAAAAGGCGAATAAATTACAAGTGTCCAGAGCACGAACAACAGTCGAAGATTACATACAAAGAGAGCCAAGGTCACTCGATAACAAAGACAACTAAACAAAGGAGTACTAGGACTTTTCTAGTGTCTAGACAGAGGAATAATACTACAAATTAAGTAACAGCAACAGAGAACGACCCTACCAGAGCCATTGTTTGTAATCGTTTCGAAGACCAAGTCTGGAGCAAACCCCAACCTGCCACAGAGAACCAACAGAGCATGTCAGTTAACTGTATGCCGAGAACAACCTAGAAGTAAAAAAAATTGACAAGCACAACCAGAAGAGTCGCTTACCTGAAGAGTATTTGCATTGGAGGAACGAAACCCCAACTGAGTCACAGTCAACAGTGAAAACCCTGCAGACAAAGGGGCGACTGCCGTTAGTGTTGAAGAAAAATGAAGAAGACAAGCTATAGCATGGAGGGGTGAACTTACCTTGCCAGGACCGAGCGAAGCCGAGGAAGCCCACTATGACTGCGACCTGCCAGAGCATTAAAATAGTCATACATCAACCAGAGAATCAAAACAAGAAGCTTAACCAGAAAATTTGTAGTAGAGCAAGATAAGAGAATAGAGGAAAGCATAATAACCATGCAGAAGGTTAAAGAGCCAACAGAGGAGCAACATAAACCCTCTAACGAGGTCGACGAAGCCTTCAGTATAGTGCCCAGGCAACTAGGCGACAAAACTACAAGTGTGGGCTGTGATACCTTGCCACCAGGTGGAGGAACCCATAGTTGGGCGCATACAGAGCATATTGCCAAGTTTTACACAGTCGCAAGCACGCCGAGCACACAAACCCTCATAGCAGCAGAGAGAAAACTAGAAAATGACCAAATGAAATGAAACGAGGGTTTTGGTAACACCAAAGAGCGGGAAGGCGAAAATCGAGGCGAGTACAGCCAGCGTACCAACAATAACTCCGAAATCAATGCGACAAACAAATATCCTGGTTAATCCAATTGCTTAACACTAATCATATGTGTTGACCCAGATCACAAATTAATCATTGGTTAATTAACGTTAATCCATAGTTACGGGCCGGTCCCATCATCTTAGTTTATAGGCAGAGAATATTCATATGAATGGAATCATAGCAAAGAATGTAAAACCCAACTCAAAGAAAACTCATAAATAATGAAAATAATATTGAGCATAAATGTTTGTGTATTTTATTTACAACATTTTGATAGTTTTTTAAAATCATCAAGGGGCGTGTTCATAGACCTCGAACTAGAACGTGATGCACTTCCAAGGGTCAATTAGCTATCAAGGCCAACCACAGTAAGTAGTCATAAATAAATATTAGCAAGGAAAGAACCCCAACATGAATTGTGCATCAAGTATCAACCATCAAACAACTAATTACGAAAACAAACAGTATATTCAAATGCTTTGTAAAGTTCAGATGGTGGAGAATGAACATTGGGAAGCCAAAATGATGACACGAAAATGAGGAAATGACTGCATGCATATGTATGGAAGTTGAGAGGGACTGGTAACAAACGTCTATTACTAAATTTTGACAAGGACTTTCCCAATCAATCTCAGTGATAAGAGGCATTATCAACTCTTGGCTTAAATTATAGTAATGTCTCTCTCTAAAATCAATGCCATTTTCTAAACCTAAGGATCATGATGCTTACATGATGGTCATAATAATAATGCAATGTGTATGTGTTGAAGCTAAAATATGATAACTTTCAACCTAAAATTAAGTTTCCAGAGTAAGAAACAATAAAGTTTTATGACAATTAACTATAATGTTTTCATAGGAGACATGTTACTTTTTAAAAGTAGATTTGTTTAGTAAACAGTAGCAAGTAGCCTAGTGAATGAAATTATCAATTCATTGACTAAGTAGTGGCGACTGGAAAGATCCAATGCACCAAAGTTTTCAAATGACATGCATCTGGAATAAACCACAAGTAGTCTACTTAGGAAAGTATTAGTGCATGAGGGGTGAGCATGTTGATGGGGGATTTGAACATATCCAAGTATGTTTGAACTAATAACACAAGTCTAAGTGTTGGAATGAGCGTGGGAATGAAATAAAGCGTACAAATCGAAATATTAGTATCAATGGACACTAAGAAAAAAAAGACATGGCCCTAATAGAGGAGGACAAAGAACATGACTGAACAATTGTTGATTGTAGAAGATCAGAAAGTCAAAGACAATGTTTTAGAGACATAGAATAGACCGATCAGGTGGTTATGATAACATGGGGATGTGAATTATTATGGTTGCACACATCTATATGTAGAATAGGGTTTGATATCACCATGAAGATTTCAAAACATCAAGAGATAAAAATTGAATATGTTGCTACAGTGTAATTGATTTTGTGAGATACTTGATGTCTCACTAGCATCAGGAAAACCAATATGAAGAATAAAAGTTGAAAATGAGGAAAAAGCATATATATATTGTATTGCATGTTTATTGTCCACAATACTAGAATGCATAAAATAAAATATCATATGTCATACATTATGAGGCATATTTTCTCAAACACAAGATTAATAGCTACATGGTATATTTTTTTTTATAATGTAAGAAGTTGTGATCAATATTTAGATGTAGTGACAGACCCAATTTTCCAATATATGAGTATTCCAATTATCTTATTGTCATAAGCCAATGTTTCCATGGGAAAATTTCTAGCCATACATTTGTTTATAAGAAAAAAAGAGAGTAACAGTGAAGTATACCATTGTGTTCCTTAGTACATAGAAAAGAAAGTGCTTCTTCTCACTATTGGAAATATTTTTTTTCAAGTCTTTTTGTAAGCGAAAAAAATATCTGGGACAAAATTGTAAAAGAACAACATTCTCAACTAAATATATTTGTCATGTGTACTAGTACTAGTAGAGTTATTCTCCAATTGACAGATTTTTTCCAAGAGGCACTAAAACAAAATCTATGACAATGAGTAACAGGGAAATATTAGTGCAACAAAAAAATGCTAATACAAGATTTATGTTGTTCAAAGTTTTCAATAAGCAAATGAACTTGCCATTGGTGTTGTTGGACACCTAATCCTTTAAGGGTTATGGTGTGGAAGATAAATAGTCAAAGGATTCCAAGAGACATTGGAAGATGAATCCAACAATCACAAGAATGTATTATAAATGTACATCTATGTTAATAGTAAATGCAATTCATGATTTACCTTTCATATATTATTTTTATTTGACATGGTATCAGATCCATTTGTTTTGTGGTCATTTCAGTCATGCCCTTCTAGCCATAATTCTCTCCACATTTGACTTTGTTGAGTAGGTTAGACTTGTGTTCCTCATACTTTGACATTTCTGCCCTATTATAAGGAAACTTTTAGGGGCTAATATTCGCAGGTGCACTAATTTTCCATGTTTTTTCCAAAATAAAGATTCACCAGTTTTCATTTTTTCTAAAAATGATTTGCCAACATTTTACAGTATAAAATTATTTTACCTAAAAAATTGCCAAAATTTTATATAGACTAATATAAAATCATTAGAAATATAAATATTTTTACAAAATTATTGCTAAAAAAAATTCTATTTGCATATTAAGGACGAGTAAGATTCACCAAAGTTTCTAAACTTTAAGATAAACCTCCATCCTTAAAATTTTCCTTTCCTATTATCTGTCATTTTTCTTTGTGGCGTGTGCTTCTTTGCTCATATCTTCTTTTAGGAATCCTCTACATGCATAAATGTTCCTTCCTACTTAAACCTCCCAATTCTCTGCTTATCTCTCTACGCCTTGCTTCCTGCATGCAACAATAAATGTCATTACTCTCTGCTCTCTGAAATAGTTATTGTCAGTTCTGAACATCTTGAGTCATCGAGCATATTGAGTCACTGTTTTCCCTATCATTTTTTTTCGGTTCATCTCAGTATATGGAAGTTGTCTACTCATGCAACCTGCAAATTAAGTCAATCTTACTTTGACATTAGAAAAAAGGTCTTTTCTTGAGTGCCCATCTACCAGCCTCCTACTATATGCCTCGCCCTTCGGGTCTTCTCCGTCCATAGAAAAATCCTTCGAATTTTGAGGAATGGGAGCCGGGATTTGATATTTAATTGTCTCATAACAAGAAACATAAGATTTTTTTATTTCCCTATTCGGGTTCTTAATTTTTTAATTGGGGAAAGCGTAAGAATTCATTTTCACTAATGCATTTGAAGATTTTTCTGAGAATTTATACCCTTTGAATGGAATCTTTGCATCCTATAGGATTTCAAAACTAGGGAACTTACAATTTGGTAGTTTTGGATTTTTGGAACTTGGAACAACACGACTGGCGCGAAATTGATAGATGTCCATAACACTTGATTTTTAGCAGTGGATTTAAGTTGAAACAATTTGTTTTCCCATTGGAAGTTTGAATTGCGAACTTGAGTTCATTCTAAAGGCAATGTAATATGGAAAGCTTGGTATAGAAAATTTAGTATATGTAATAAGATTTCTTCACCTCTACATTGTGTTCTATATTCTTTAGAAATAGTAACATAAATTGAATAGACTTCACAAGCATGTCAAGAATTTTCTTGAGCGATCCATCTTACCATGTCACAAAAGTGATGAAAAGGTGTTAGTTACGCGAATTGGGTTGAACCAATGCATCTTGCAGGCCAAATTTTGAACAAGAAGAGATCCAAACACGCTCCCAAGGTAGAAGAGTAGACAAATATGTTTGATGATATTTAAAATAAAGACACCTTCATCACTATTCTGCTCGACACAAAGTAATATCAAGACAGGTGTCCATTTTGGATTCCATCTCCAATTATTTAGGTACAACCTTATTCAGAGTTTGTCGTGTGTCATCAACCATGGGGAGTGTTTGAGTTGAATAATTTTTGCTTTAGCATATTCAAAGTGATGATTCGGAGCAACAATGAAGTTATAAATGTGTTGGGGCTAAACTCCTGGAGGTGCACTAAAAATTTGTTGACTGTAGTGCTTGGTTCATCTCCTTCTTTGTGCATTGATTAAAACCTCATCATATCTGTGATGGTCCATTTTTATGCCTCTATCGTTGGTTAATATTTGAGTATATACGTTATCTTCATTATTTCTCTTTGCATTGAATTTTGTGCCTAATTCCAACATCGAATATGTTGGGCCTTGAAATTGTCATTCACTTCCATTACATTTTCACTTATATTTCCATATTGTCACCTTCACTCCACCTCTATTTCATTACATTTACCTCCATTTCATTACATTTACCTTACCATTATCATTATTGGGTCACATTTATGTTTTTCCAAACTTTATTAATTCTTAGCATTTTTAAATGAATTTATGGTTAAAAATTAGAAAATAATGTGCATATGCTTATACCTAACAAGTGGGATGAGATTGTTGACATGTGTAGGTCAAAAGGAAGCTTTTAAAAGACCTTTATGTGGCCTCCCAAAACCAAATTCAAATTTGAGTGGAGAAGATCATGGAATCATAAGGATATGTGTCTCATTTCCTATTTGTATTGAAACTCTAAGAAGACATGTGCCTTATCATTTCCTATTTTGATTGTAACTCTAGAGATATATGGAGAGATTCATGGACTCTCATTAATGAGATATCTTCTCATCGTTTTGTATAAATAGGGGAAGTTTTCTCCTATCATAGGTGGTGAAAAGGGGGGAAAGAGGAAAAGAAGAGAAAGAATTATAGAATGTTTTGTAACAAGGCTTGAGATGGAATGAGATGTAAAGTGAAGAGCTATTGATGTAATGAGATTAGGAGTGTAGATTTCCATTGTGTAAAGTTGTGAGTTTATCAATAAAGAAGGTTCTTTTCTATTATTGAATTTTAGAATGTGAGTTTTGCGAGTTGGAATGCTATTGGACAATGGAAGGGCCCCCATAAACCATGTGCATCCCTTTGTAAATTTGTAAGATTAATTAGTTTTTTTTACTTTGATTCATGCAAATAGTTTAGCTTTCCATTGCAAATGTTATTTTATTTTTCAAATGTAGATTTACCTCACTGTGTAATTTTATGTTTCCTAAGAGCATCTCAAGAAAGTAGTGTTTTATCTATTTTCTAAAATTGGATTGCTTAAAGCATTAGAGCATATAGTGACTTAGTTTTCTTTCACATGTCTTTACAGTGCTTTCTTAGATTCAACTTTAAATTCACTGTTCAACCCTATGTTTTCCAAAGAGCTTCTCAAGAAGGTAGCACTAAGCTATTTTCAAATTTTGGTTGTTTGAGGCATTAAGAATAAATAGTGATTTATTTTCTTTCCTTGTGATTTTGTTATTATTTTTAGATTAAGCTTTCATCTATTGTGTAATCTCATGATCAGCAAGTCCAAGAAGGTAGTTCTTCCAATTTGGGTTTCCTAAAAGGCATAGATCACAGTAGCATGCTTTTATTATGCTTTCTTATATCACATCTAATGTATACTCAATTTCTTAAGTCATTTCAAGAAGATGATTTCGACATCTTCCTATATTGAATGTTCACAATAGCATTTGAGCATGTAGTAGATCATAGTTGTTTTTATATTGCTTGCTTTCATTTCATAGAATGGGATTAGTTTTATTTTTTATCAATAGTTTTCAAGGATAGTATAGGAATTGATTTCATTTTCATGTTATCAATGAATACAATTGTATCTAGAATAATGCTATACTTTTCATAGACATAGTGTCGGCCTAGATTAGACTAACCATTCAAGATTTTGATTTGATTTTATGCAAAATAAGTTAGTTGAAGTACATTTCCTTTCTTCCTTCTTAGAAATTAGTTTTTGTATTAAACAGCCATTATACTTAGTTGATCATTGACACTTAACATCCATTAAAATCATTAGGCATAAAAGACAAAACCCTCAAAGCAATACAAAAACATACTCAACGAAGTAAGAAACAAGGTTAACTAAGCACATATTGTGCACCACACTTCATCAGTTTGCTAACCCTGGTCAATAATTTATGTTAGCAATTTAAGACATTAAATTGATTGAACATAATATATTGTATGTTGATTGAGCTCTCCATATGTCTTGATCTATATTTGTGCATTGAAGATGAGCTTAATTATATGGGTTTATTGTTGTGATCAGTTTTAAGTGTAATTTTGACAATGGATAAAATAGCCAGAATTGGTGAAGTATTAGAGTTCTTAAAAACTTCGATACATTCATCTAATCACAATATAGTAAGAATCAGCAAAGCTTCTCTTGCTGATATTATAACCTGTTTTCAAAATGCACAAGAGAGGATAAAAGTTTTAGAGCTTGAATCTAAGCATCAATAAAAAGGAATTAAAATAGAGGAATCATCATTTTGAACCTATTTTTGTTTAGAACATTGAGACAAACTCCCATCATCACCAAGAATATAAAGTTGAGGTTGATTCACATTCAGTGCCTAGTGTAAGATAATATTCGCGTGCAGAAGCATAAATTCAGCGTGCACTTCGCAAGCAAATCATCATACCTTGGGAAGAGCTTGTCAATAACAAGAACATAATAGGTCTTGGATATGATAAGGAGGTGTCCTTTCATATTCTATACTATTCCAAGCCCATTCAATTTTAAAGTGTTGGGTTTCTTCATGGCGGTTCCTAGCCTTCACCTGTTCCAAATTCTGCTTCTCCACATTCGCAGCCAAACGTTGGTGAATTTCAACATTGTACCAAGTTGGGCATATGAAAGATCATTGTTTTGATCTTCATCCGTGCAAACATTGTGGTCAACGTACTCATTCTTCACACAAATGCTTCAAAAACAAGCCTCCTGCAAGAACAAAGATTCATCTTGGATGGATCACTTCTTGGAAATGGGCTTCAATAGCAATAAGATATTTCTCTCATACAACAAGATTTGTTCTCGAATATTGAAAAGTCTTGCAGTTGATATCTCTTCATCTTCTCACCTTGTCTATGACAAGGTGGGAATTGATGGTCATATACAAGCTTCAAAACCACATGAAGCAAGCATGAACCACAACCTACCATAATAGATTCAGAGTTGTAGCCAGTGACAAAGATGCCCCTGAGCATTCCATTGGTTGGTGGTCAACCTTAAACCATCTATGCGGGGTTGAGAATCACTATTTTACATATGTTCACCCAATGCAAATGATTAGGTTTCAACATTCCCACCCTTAATATGAAGGGATGTTGTTGAGTCCAAGCATCATTCTGAATCTTTCAAACTTTTATATTCCAAGCGCTTTGGTGAAGATGTTTGCAATCAACTCATTTGTGGAACAATGGTGTAGATGGATTGTTTGGCCTCAACATGATGTCGAATGATATGGTATTTTATATTTATTTCTCTCGTTCAATCATGGAACTTTGGGTTCTTGGCCAGCTTTATTGTAGAAGTGTTGTCAATCATGAGTGGAGTTGAATGTAGTTGTTTCACTTGAAAATATTCCAAAATTTTCCTGAGCCACAATTTCCTTTGTTTCTTTAGTTGTTGCCAAATATTCTGCCTCTCTTGTGGAATCTACCGGAACTGATTGTTTGCATGACCTCTAGGAGACAGCTCCTGATCCAAGACTCATAGAATAACCTGAAGTAGATATCCCAGATTCTTTATCTTCATCGAAGTCTGAATCAAAGTATTCAATCAAGCTGAATTCAACCGCATGTGTATGCTTGAGTCTAAAGTCTTGAGTTCCCTTCAAGTACTTTAGAACTATTTTTGCAGCATAACAATGTCCCTCACAAGGCTTTTGCGTAAACCTGGTGAGGATTCTAACATCAAATGATATGTCCAGTCCAGTAGTAGTCAGGGAGTTGATACTTCCTACAAGTTGTCTATACTTTGTTGCTTTCTAAAATTCTTTTCCGTCAATGGATGTGAGCTTCAAATTTTGTTCCATTGGAGTAGTCAAAGGATTGCACTCATCCATGCCAAACTTGTTCAACATATCTACAATCTACTTCTTCTAATGGAGGAATATAAACTTCAGATGTGGAGTTACTTCAATACCAAGATAGTAGTGAACATAGCCCAAGTCAGTCATTTCAAAACATTTCCTCATGGATGAAATGCAGCTCTCATTGTTCCCTGTCAGCAAAAGATCATCTACATACACCACATGATATACAATTATTTTTCTAACTTTCTTGAAAAACAAAGCTGCGTCATCCAGATCATAATGTTTGAAGTTGAGCTTCAGAAGATTCTTGGTTAACTTGTCATACCAGGCTCACTGTGATTGCTTGAGGCCATACAAGGATTTCACAAGCTTGCATACCTTGTGTTCTTGGCCCTTCACAACAAATACTTTTGGCTGGGACATAAAAACATTCTTTTTTCAGATCTCCATTCAAGAAAGAATTTTTTAAATCCATTTGATGGACTTTCCAACCATTTTGAGATTCCAAGGCAAAGAGTGTCTAAATGGTAGCCCATTTTCTTGTTGGGGAAAAAGTTTCATCATAATCAACCCCTTATTTCTTTGAAAAACCTTTTGCCTCAAGCCTGGCTTTGTGCTTGTCAAGTGAAGCATTAGCTTTATACTTGTTCTTGTAGATCCACTTGCAACCAATTTGTTTGGTTCCCAATGGAGTAACAACCATATTCCAAGTGTCATTCTTTATCAAGGCAGCATACTCCTTTTGCATCGCTTCTTTCAATTCATCATGAGAAGTTACTTCTTTGAAGGAATTTAGTTCAAAATATGTAGAAAAATTCAGTTTACGATCATAAGAAACATCCATATCAATAGGTGAATTAGAATCGTCTACATCACCTCCATTTTTCCTAGGTGTATTTCTTGTTCCTGTCTTTCCAACTTCATTAGGATGAACACTTTCAAGTGTCTTTGTCAACCATTTTGGAGAACCTTTTTGAGATGGCCCAGACTGCTCAATTGACTAAATTAGGAGTGTATTAAAATATGGGCTGGAGAGGTGGACTGTATTAATAGCCAATGTATGGAGGAGGGGTCGCATGATGGAGGGGCCGAGAGGCAGTGTGTTGTTGGAGTATTGCCAAATGCATACCAAAATCGCATCATAGTTAAAAAAAATCACATCAGGTTCACCAAATGCATACCATTCAAGCATTCAATAAAACTAACACAGAGGATAGAGAGCATGGCAGACTGCAAAAATGGGGAAGACTATATAAATAGCATAAGGGAGTTACAAGGGTAGGAAAGCTAAAAAATTGAGTTGGATTTGATACCATGTCAGGCCATGAGGTAACTCCACAATGCGAATTGTGATTTTGTATTAATATTTCTCATGGATATATACATGGAGGGAGAGACTCTTCGACTTCACCTCCTAGTGTCTCTTCATATTCCTATTCTCCTTATTTACTATGTACACTATTTTACATATATTCACCCAATTCAAATGATTAGTTGTCAACATGTGCATTGTTTTAGGAAGACACATACATTGAGAAAAATGAAGCTATAAGAATTGGTGTTTCAAGAAATATTTTTGAGAGTGGCTTGATGTTAGCAATTATGTTATGATTTTCAAAGTGAAGATGCCATGAATAGAAATCTTTCACAAATTGAACATTGTAGATGATATGTTTTCCATATTTTCTTAGAAACTTGTCTCAACAATTGTTGGGTAGAGTTGGAGTTGTGGAATTTGCAATCTATTTTGATGTCATGCGTCTCCATTGTGCATTTGACACCAGGACGATATGAAGTTGTTGTACTTTCTTCACACAATGTGAAATTTGGTGAATTTCGAAGCATGGGATCTAAACATTTAGCACAGATGTTCTCCTAGGGTGGTGAGAAAACCTTTTTGTGTTTGGGTGTTCCTTGTACATGTCTCAAAAGTGAGTGTAATTATTAACCTTTGATATGCTTTGATAGGAAACATATAAATATTTTTAATAGAATATTAGATGTCCATAGAATGGAAAGGGAAATGGAAGTAAATACATTTGTTGTTGTAATCGCCTCCTCCCACATTTACCTACTTTCACTGGCTTTCCCCTGGTGAACATGAGATGAGGGTCACTATGATAAGACTCAACCTCCTATATGACCTTAACAAAATGGAGTCGACAATTTAATATTATATTGACTTCCCTCAGGTTCTACAAGACCTCCAGGAGCTACCCAACCCCTCCAAGTGTTCAACCCCTTAGATAACTCTTTTTTTCACTCAAAGAGAGCCTCAATTGGTCCATTTCCAAGGCATGCAAGTGATTGTAATCCTCTAGTCACTACCATATGTTTGCTTCCTAGTGATTGTAGACTTTTTTGCTAAGTTTTATGTCATCCACCCTAAATTCTGAGCCACCTTTTCAGGGCTATGACTCATACCTCTGCCCAGAACTCAGTGAAACTTCTAGAAATGATGAATAACATAGAAACAAAGCTTCTAGAACAAAAATTGAACTAGGACTTAGCCTGACCCCTCCCAACCCAGACTAACATTCTGTAAAACACATGATAAACATGCAACCTACAAATCATGAATGCATATCTGAACATCAGGATATGAAACTTATCTAAGCTTGATAATAAATATCAATTCCATCTCAAAATATTTTTCATAACACCAATTAGGTAATTCATTCATTAACCATACATTCATTAATGAGAATGTGATAAGAGCCATACTTAGATCTGTCATATAACCATGCTTATAACTAGCATATAACCAGATAGATAATGATGATAGAAAAACCATTAAATCCACTTAATAACAAGTATAATTACTCATCAAAGACTAGAGAAACTTAGCTATTATTAACCATATGAAAAGGCCAACCAAGTCAGGGACTTTCGCGTACCACCCGACCATAGATTGGGCAAAACCAAATCATTCTTTCATGCAATCACCCACACGCCATATTCCAAACATGAATGTGGCATATCATGGGATAAAACAATCCATAAACAACCAAGGTAATCTAGAGGTTAAAACACCTCCACCCTCACCATACCATTATCTCACCTAAACTAGTTATAAGATCACAAAATCAAACCGAGCTTGGATGCCTCAGACTTCCTTCTCAGGCCCTTGAGGAATTTTCTGTCTCCATCCACCTGTTGAGGGCTTCCCAAAGAAAACCATTTCCACCCCCAACCCTTGGGATTTTCCTAAGACCACCTCACCCAAATACAAAACCTTTCGGGAAACCAAATCTCAACCAAGAATAAATCCCATCACACCATGGCTATCCAAAAATGGAAATGAAAGGCTAAAACCTCTGCCAAAACTTGGCAAAGTCCATGTCACCAACAACAAATAAACCAAACATATGCATGCATATACCATGCATGCCAAAACCAACTAGGAAATAATACATGCAACCTGTTACTTGCAAGTCTTTTCGATGAAGCTACTTGATCCAACCTTTCCTTGATTCGTCCTTGTTTTCCTTGTACTTCCTTTTCTTTCCATGTCCTTCCTTTGCTTGCTTGCTTTTTCCTTCTCCTTGTGGTGTTATTCTTCTCTTGTCTCTCTTCTCCTCTATAAGACTAATTCTAAAATAAAACTGACAAAAGCCTACCAATTGATGCTTTGATGTCCTTTTTTCATTTATCCTCTAATATCTTCATTTTTCCTCTATTTTCCTTCATTTCCTGCTCATATGCAACGGATGACCTTTCATCTCCATTTTCTCCTATTTTCCTTTATTTTCATAAATAAAATGCCAAAAATACCTTTTTTCCTTTTCAAATCCTTTGCCAATCTCCCTTTAGCCATAAACATAATAAGTGATTCCCATTATGATGTTTTTACCAACATTCAGCTTGGAATAAGTGTCCCATGACCTTGGTCTTATTTTTCCTTTATTAACTTTATTACATGAACTTTAACCCTGGGGTTGTTACAAAACCCTCCCGCTTAGGGGAACATCATCATTGGTGTTCAGTGACACCTACAACTTGTAAAACCACTAAAAAGAAAAAGATATTTCCCATGGCGCTTTATAACTTAGCTCATTGTAGTATTTACAATGATCAACGTGCTCAAAAGAAACACCATCATGACAAACATGACAACATGACAACTATATCGCTTACTGGAGCTTTATAACGCAACTCATTGTAGTATTTGCAATAGAGACAATACATAAATATGTACAAATATCAAAACTACTTTGCTTCAACTGGAAAACAATGAAGGATACTTAGCTTGCATCTGATCATCCATCTCCCATGTAGCTTCATCGGGCCCAAAGTTCTTCCAATGCACTTTAACTTACTCGATTGCTCAGTTTTGGAGCATGAGTTGTTTCCACTTTAATATGTACTGAGGTTCCAACTGGATTTCTCGTTCTGCTTCCACCTATAACACAAACAATTCAATAACATGATTAACATCCTTTACATATATTTTAAGAATTGAAACATGGAAAACATCATGGACTTTCACTATCAGAGGTAGTGCAAGTCTGTAGGCCACTGGTCCAATCCTCTCAAGGATCTTGAAATTCCCGCAATACCGTGGTGCCAACTTGGCACATGATGTAATCCTCGAGGATCTCTTCTTGGGCTTGATGCGCATATACACATTCTCCCCAACTTGAAACTCCTTAAATATCCTGTGTTGGGTTACATAATTCTTTTGTCTATCATGTGTTGCCTTTAGATTATTCTTTATAATCTGCATTTCTTGTTCCATTTGTGCCAACATATATAGCCCAATAAATACCTTGTGTTGAAAATAGCAACAAGAAATGTTAAAAATAGCATCTAGAAATTCCAATTTATTTTTCCTTGAATTAAATTATGAATTAAATCAAAAGTCTATTCTCATAGCAACTTGTAATAGTGAATTAAGTTAAATTGAACTAATTGGCTTAGGAAATTCGAGTTGGAAGTCTATCTAGTGTCATGTAGAGTGATCCCTAAATTTTAGGGGCCCAGGTTGAGTTCTTTGGAGTTGTAATTATATAACTCATTCTAACTGAGTTATAGTCAGTTAAACTAGTTATAACTGTTGGGGGAACTAGTAGTGGTCTAGTAGTGGGGTAATGCACCAGTGCATCACCGGTACCACACCAGTAAACTGAATATTCACTCATAAATAACTCATGCATGTCAATTCATAGGAAGACAAGTTGATATTAGAGTTCAAGGATAGTTACTATCAGTTGTATAGTTTTCTGAATGTTATAGATGGTGCATGCAATGGGTTGAAGACCTATGTTTGGATTGCACAGTTATGGAGAGGGAATTCCCATATTAAAGAGAGGTTAATTCCCTTAGGGATTGTGCAAAGAAGTAGGAGCTTGGAAGGCTAGTAAATTGGCTAAGTGTTGGCCAATGTTAACCTAGGAAGTAGAGAGATAGATTGTACTTTTGCAGAGATTGTTCAGGTTGAACAAACATTGTATTTTCTTCTCAGATCTTCTGGTTAATGAAATATAGATAGTAGGGGTTTTGATCAGTTTCTTTCCTCAGAGAAATATTGTGTTATGTGCGATTGATATTCTTCCTTTTCTACTTATTCTTTTCATCGATCAATTTTGGTTTATGCTGAAGAGTTGAGTAGATTCTTGTCTTGTGTTTTACCATATCACATAAGTTGGTGAATATATAGTAAAAATCTACATGGTATTAAATCTAAAAAAAATATAGAAGAGGATATTTCGAGTTTGTTGTGCAAGTGAAAATCGAATTTGCAAGTTCATAATTCAGAATCAGCATATGGATTTCTACGGTTTGAGACTTGAGTATGCCCTGGAGGGAAGCTAGAATTACATAGCTTGGAAGGACAGGATGGACGTAGTGTTGGAAGAAAACGGGCTGCAGGAATTCATATATCATGATTTAAATCCTAAGCCTCCATCATTTGGTGCTAAAGATCTAGCTGAATGGAGAAAGTGTGGGGAAAAAGCGAGAAGAATTATCCTGGAAGGAGTTCGAGACCACATTGTCTCGAGTCTCCATGGTAAGGAAACTCCATAATTAATGTGTAAGGCATTGATAGAACTGTTTCAGAATAGTAGTGACCATAGGAAGTTGGCACTAATGGAAAAACTCAAAGAGATCGAGATGGAGAAGGGTGAATCAATTTTGAATTACTTGACCAAGTTCACCCATTGTCGGGATGAGCTTGGAAGTATCATGATTAATGTTGATGAAGATGATATGGTGATCCTAGCTCTTCCAAGACTTCCCAAGATCTGGCATAGTTACCAGGACTTTGTTAATGGGAGGGAGAAGCTACCATATTGGGAGTAACTATGGCCGTATTTGGCACAGGAAGAGATTCAGCGAAACACCATAGATGGGACCTCTTCCAAAGAAGTGGAAGAGGACTTTTCATTAGTGATCAAAGAAAATAAATCCAAGGGAAATAAGTCCCAAGGTGAGGCATGTGGAAAGAAGAAGGAAAAGTCGAAAGTCAAGTGTTTTCACTGTCACGAGTACAGGCACTATGCCACGAATTTCCTATAAAAGAAAGCAAGTAAGAAAGAGCCAATAGTAGCAGCAACAGGGGAAGCTCTAGCTTCACAATTAAAACTTGATTTCACTCTCATTTCATGCATGGCCGACACTATAATGGGAAGCGTTTGGTATCTCGACAACGGTTCCTCATTCCATATGACGAGGAATAGAGATCTCTTCAATGGTTTTGAGGAGATATACCTCAAGCAGAACATAGATTTTGGAGATGACGGGAGGTATAGCACTATCGTGATCAGTGCAGTTATCTTTTAGAGGGAGTCTAACTCCCCTCTAAGAATCACAGATGTGATGTATGTTCCAGGACTAAAGAAGAATATTTTTTCCATCGTTGTATTAGAAGGTCATGGCTATCATGGTCGTATTTGGCACAGGAAGAGATTCAGCGAAACACCATAGATGGGACCTCTTCCAAAGAAGTGGAAGAGGACTTTGCATTAGTGATCAAAGAAAATAAATCCAAGGGAAATAAGTCCCAAGGTGAGGCATGTGGAAAGAAGAAGGACAAGTCGAAAGTCAAGTGTTTTCACTGTCACGAGTACGGGCACTATGCCACGAATTTCCCATAGAAGAAAGCAAGAAAGAAAGAGCCAACAGTAGCGACAACAGGGGAAGCTCTAGCTTCACAATTAAAACTTGATTTCACTTTCATTTCATGCATGGTCGACACTATAATGGGAAGCGTGTGGTATCTCGACAGCGGTTCCTCATTCCACATGACGAGGAATAGAGATCTCTTCAATGGTTTTGAGGAGATATACCTCAAGCAGAACATAGAGTTTGGAGATGACGAGAGGTATAGCACTATCGTGATTAGTACAGTTACCTTTTAGAGGGAGTCTGGCTCCCCTCTAAGAATCACAGATGTGATGTATGTTCTAGGACTAAAGAAGAATATTTTTTCCAACGTGGTATTAGAAGGTTGTGGCTATGATGTGATTTTTAGTAAGGGAAAGGTTTTCCTTAGACACATTGCCACGGGACAGTTGAAACAGATCGGTGTGAAAGTCAATAACTTGTATTCTATCGAGGTCGAAGATGCATCCAAATCCTTGAGAAGAAAGGAAAATGTTAGAGACTTGGTGGTTGAGAGGGAGAATGAATTACCTCTCAACATGTTGCCCTAGATGAAGCCTCAGAAGCAGTCTCAGAAAGTTTTTCAGTAGCCACAATTGGATAAGAAAAGAGGAGACCAAGTGGAGGCATCCACTCAAGCAGAGACCTCTAGAAGGGGGAAATTTTGAGCCATGTGGATAGAGAGAGAACATGCAGCCATACCTCCAGGTGCGAGGTAGGGAAATGTGAAGTATTAGTCCCAAGAGTATAGAAATTTTGGCAAGGTTTATTGATAGGTTTTGTCTCATGGATCAATTGCCTTGCTACAGGAGCCCATAATACACAGTAGAAGGATGGATCAGTGGCAGTTAATTCAGTCAAATATTAGAGTGACAGAGGAAGAGGCTAGCAATAGTTAGACATTGGGAAACACAGAGCAGATTTGATAGTAATGAAGATGGCATAGAGGCAGAGTCAACATAATCACAGAGTTTTCAGTCGAAAGAGGCAGAGCTAGTAGCAATCAGCGACTTTGGTGATAGATGCATCATACTAATTCAGTTTGGATGTCTTTTCAGTTTCAGAAGTTACAGTAGAAACTATTAGAAAATTATATATTACAGAGCAATGGAACACATAAAATATTGCAGAAATATAAACACAGAAAACGCATAAAACAAGAGAGACATAGATATACGTGGTTCACCCAGTTTGGGTTACATCCACGAAGAAACAACCAGTCCTTCCTTTTATATTATCTAGCAAACTGAAGAGATACAATCTATAGCAGGTACACTGTAACACCCTCTTTTCTCTCAATCTCCTCTCTCTTCCCCACTCAGAATATAGATATACATAGACGCAATACAATTCCCTCATATATAGTGAGAGGTTGCCTTCTAGGGAAAAAAAACCCTAAATTAAACATAACTTCTACCGTCAGATCATCCGCCTAATGAACGGCCCAAATTGACTAGAAATTACTAGACTTTTACAAGGCAATTTTACATCTATTTTTAGCTTCGGGGGACCGCTGGCCCCCGTACCCCTGCGAGGGGCACAAGTCCCCCCCACAACCCCCTACGTGGAGGGGTGTACAGTCTTCCTGGGGTATACATCCGGCTGAAACCTTTGAATACAAAAGATAATCAAGCTCCACACCCAATAATCTCCCACTTGGAGACTAATTATAGCAACTCCACCACTACTTCATTTGCTAGACAATAACTCCACTTTGGACCTAGTTGTTTCTCATCTTCTTCATCATACTTGAAGACCAATTGAAACTGAGCAGATTCTCAGTTTCTCCTTGGTTACAACTTTTGTTAACATATCTGCAGGATTCTAGCTAGTGTGTATCTTTTCCAGCTTCAACTGTCCATCTTCAAATGATGATCGTATGAAATGGTACTTGAGCTGTATATGTTTAGTCTTGGAATGAAATGTAGAGTTCTTTTCAAGATGTATGGCACTCTGGCTGTCACTGTATAACCTGCCCAACTCCAGCTTCTTGCCCAATTCATCCAGAAACCTGTGTAACCAAATCATTTCTTTATTAGCCTCTGTAGAAGCAACATGCTCTACTTCTGTTGTTGAAAGTGCAACAACACTTTGGATTTTTGAAACCCAACTGATAGTTATTTCACCTATAGTAAACACATACCCTATTTGCTCCTCCTATTATCTCTATCACTTGCCATATCTGCATCAACATATCCCTATAGAGCAATGTTTGAACCACGAAAGCATAATTCTTGATTTGTGGTACCTCTCAAATACTTGAGAATCCACTTCACTGCCATCCAATTTTCTTTTCCTGGATTGTTCATGAACTTGCTTACAACTCCCATTGTATGTGCAATATTAGGCCTTGTGTAGACCATTGCATACATTAAGCTTCCAACTGCTGATGCATATGGAACTTTAGACATATGAGCCATTTCGTTCTAAGTCTTGGGACACACCTCCTTACTTAATTTGAAATGGCTAGCCAAAGGTATACTAACTGGTTTTGCATTCTGCATATTAAGTCTTTTCAACACCTTTTCTATGTACTCACTTTGAGACAATGTTAATTTGTGATTCTTCATGTCTCTAGTTATTCTCATACCAAGGATTTGTTTTGTAGCACCCAAATCCTTCATTGCAAATGAGTTTGCCAATTTCCTTTTGAGCACATTTATTTCCTACATGTTAGAACCTACAACAAGCATGTCATCTACATACAATAACAATATAATATAGCTGCCATCATTTTTCCTTTGAGATAAACACAACGATCAGAGTGACATCTAGTATAACCTTGTTCAAACATAAACCTATCAAATTTTAGATACCACTGCCTTGGAGCCTGTTTTAAGCCATACAAGCTCTTCTTCAACCTGCACACTAGTTTCTCCTTCCCTTTTACCTCATATCCTTGTGGTTGCTGCACATATATCTCTTCCTCCAAATCCCCATGGAGAAAGGTTGTCTTTACATCTAATTGCTCAAGATGCAAATCTTCAGTTGCTACTAGACTTAAATAGTCCTGATTGAAGTCATTTTAACAACAGGAGAAAATATTTCATCAAAATCAATACATTTCTTCTGTGCAAACCCCTTCACCACAAGTCTAGCTTTGTACCTCTGTTTTCCTCCATCTTCTTCCTTCAGCCTGTAAACCCATTTATTATGCAATGTTGTTTTACCTATAGGAAACCTAACTAAGTCCCAAGTCTGGTTATGTGCTAAGGATTCCATCTCTTCTTTCATGGATTGCTCCCACTTCTTCCTAGTTTCTACCTGCACTGCTTCTTCATAACATTCTGGTTCACTTAATTAGTCAACAATACATAATATAATGAAGGAGAGTATCGTTCAAGGGGTCTACTTATCCTGGTAGATCTTCTAACACCACTTTAAGGTGTTTGAAGTGATTGTTGTTGTTGTGGTTGTTGTTCCGGTTGTTGATCATTATGATTTTCAGGCACCATCAATTTTCCTGTGATATCGTCAAGCACTGTGTATTCATTGTTTTCTTTTTCTTATTTCTTTTCCTGTAACTGATTCTTATACAAGACCTTTTCATTGAATATTACATCTCTGCTCCTAATGATTTTTTGATTTTCATAATCATATAAGCAATAACCAAAATCATTAACACCATATCCAATAAAGATACATTTCTTTGATTTTGCCTCAAGCTTTGTTCTATTTTCTTTGTTAATGTGGACAAAAGCTTCACAACCAAAAGTCTTTAAAAATGAGTAGTTTACCTTTCTACCTATCCATGCCTCCCCTGAAATACCACCATCCAAGGAAATTGAAGGCCCTCTGTTTATTAGATAAACAACAGTATCTACAGCATCTGCCCAAAATTGTAAAGGCAATCCTGCATGCAATCTCATGCACCTTGCACGCTCCATGATTGTACCTATCAAACTCTTTGCTGCAATATTCACCTCCATTATCTTATCTAAGACACTTCAACCTCTTCCCTGTCTCATTTTCAACCAAAGCTTTCCATTTCTTGAAAGTATCAAATACATCAGATTTATTTTGAATACAATAATTCTAGGTTTTTCTGGTTGCATCATCAATAAAAGTAACATAATAATGAGAGCCACCAAGAGATGATACCTGAGCAGATCCCCATACATCTGTATGCACAAGATCTAATTTTTTGCTCTTCTTTTCTTTCCCAACTCTAAGGAATCTGACTCTCTTCTGTTTTTCATAAACACAATTCTCACAGAATTTTTAATCAACATGCTTCAAACCTCGTAACAAATTTCTTGAGTGAAGAATCTGCATCCCCTTCTCACTCATGTTCCTGAGCCTATGATGCCACAATGACATATCTTCTCCTGTAAAGGTTAAAGCATTAACAGAATTAGAAATATCATTGCATAAATACAATGTACCAACCTTTTCTCCTTTCGCTATTACCACAGATCCTTTAGTGACCTTCCAGGTTTTATATGTGAAAGTAGTTATGCAACCTTCACCTCCCAACTACCCTGTTGAAATCAGATTTTTCTTCAAATCTGGAACATTCCTTACCTTCTTCAATAGCCATTGATTTCCATTTTGCTGTTTTATGAAAACTATACCCATTCCAACAATTTTACAGGGTTTATCATCACTCAATCGAACTTGTCCAAAATCTCCTTGAACATAATCATGAAAATGTTTCTTATTAGGTGTGGCATGGAATGAGGCCCCTAAATCTATCACCCAGGCATCAATTATATTTTCTAATGAAAGAATCAAAGCATCTTGCAATGCATCACCTGTTACATTCACTTCATGATTAGTTTCTTGCTGCGCATCTCCTTCTTTTCCCTTCTGAGACTTGCAGTCTTTCTTCAGGTGTCTTTTCTTCCCACATTTCCAGCACACTATCCCTGATCTGGACTTGGATCTGCCTTTTCTTGACTTACTGTGATATCCTAGGCTCTTTCCTCTTTCCATTTTTCTTCCCCTAGTCTCTACAGTCAAAGTATTACCTGATGTCTCACCAAAGCTTTTCCGTCACATTTCCTCGCTAAGGATTGCACCAACAACATCATCAAACTTTAAAGTACTAGAACCAGAGACAGAGTTACTAATGGCCATAACTAAACCATTCCAACTTTCTGGCAATGAGCACAGAAATAACAAAGCCCTAACTTAATCATCAAAATTTACTCCTACAGAACTTAACTGACTTGTAATTGTATTAAAATCATTTAAATGATCTGCAACAGATCCACCTTCTGACATCTTCATATTAAATAAATGCTTCATAACAAATACCTTATTTGAGGCCAAGGGTTTTTCATACAATTTGGCCAATGCCGACATTAAACCATGTGTTGTTGTTTCCTTTGAAATATTAAACGCTACCGACGCCGCTAGGCACAACCGTATTGTTCCAAGTGCCTTTTTGTCTAGAATATCCCATTCTGTGTCTGTCATACTCGTTGGCTTCTTTGTCTTTCCGCTCAATGGTAGGTACAGATCTCTCTAATATAAATAATCTTCCATCTACATCTTCCACAGCTGGTAGTTTTGGCCGTTGAATTTTTCGACCCTAAACCTACCATCTTCTGCCATTGCTCCCACTCGAACCAGGAACCCTTCTCTCCTGCGAGTTTATTAGCCAAATAGACCTTCGGCTTTGATACCAGTTGTTAGAAAATTATATATTACGGAGCAATGGAACACATAAAATATTTTAGAAATATAAACACATAAAATGCATAAAACAAGAGAGACGCAGATATACGTGGTTCACCCAGTTTGGGCTACGTCCATAGAGAAACAACCAATCCTTCCTTTTATATTATCCAGCAAACTGAAGAGATACAACCTATAATAAATCCACTGTAACACACTCTTTTCTCTCAATCTCCTCTCTCTTCCTCACTCAGAATATAGATATACATAGATGCAATACAATTCCCTCATATATAGTGAGGGGTTGCCTTCTAGGGCAAAAAAACCTAAATTAAACATAACTTCTACCGTCAGATCACCCACCTAATGAACGGCCCAGATTAACTATAAATTACTAGACTTTTACAAGGCAATTTTACATCTATTTTTAGCTTCAAGGGCACTGCCCCCGAACCCCCAGCCGAGGGGGATTAGCCCCCCCAAACTCCCTTGTGTGGAGGGGTGTACAGTCTTCCTAGGGTATACATTGGCTGAAACCTTTGAATACAAAAGATAATCAAGCTCCACACCCAACAAAAACAACACTAGAGAGAAGTGTTGCATGCATAACATTCCAAATGTACCAGATCAGGATAGAGGTGAATTCCTTTCTTGTTGAGAGGGAGTATTGAAACTAGGAACAAGAAATGTTAAAAATAGCATCTAGAAATTCCAATTTAATTTTTCCTTGAATTAAATTATGAATGAAATCGAAATTCTACTCTCATAGCAACTTGTAATAGTTAATTAAGTTAAATTTACTTAATTGACTTAGTAAATTAAAGTTGGAAGTATATCTAGAGACATGTAGAGTGATCCTTAATTTTAGGGGCCCAGGTTGAGTTCTTTGGAGTTGTAATTAGATAACTTAGTCTAACTAAGTTATAGTCAGTTAAACTAGTTCTAACTGTTGGAGGAACTCGTAGAGGTATAGTCGTGGAGTAGTGTACCAAAGCATCACCAGTACCACACTAGTTAACTGCAGATTTACTCATAAATAACTCATGCATGTCAGTTCAGAAGAATACCTAGTTGACATTAAATTTCAGGGACAGTGTACTATCAGTTGTATAATTTTCCAAATTTTATAGATTTTGCATGCAATCAATTGAGGACCTATGTTTGGATTGTGCAGTTATGGAGAGGGATTTTCCACAATAAATAGAGGTTATTTCCCTTAGTGATTTAGCAAGGAATTAGGGGCTTGGAAGGCTATTAAATTGGCTAAGTGTTGGACAGAGTTAGCCTAGGAAAGAGAGAGATAGATTGTACTTGTGCAGATATTGTTCGGGTTGAACAAGCATTTTATTTTCTTCTGAGATCTTCTGGTTAATGCAATATAGATAGTTGGGATTTTGAGCAGTTTCTTTCCCTAGAGAAATGTTGTGTTATGTGCGATTGACATTCTTCATTTTCTACTTATTGTTTTCATCGATCAATTTTGGTTTCTACTGAAAAGTAGAGTAGATTATTGTCTTGTGTTTTAGCATATCACATAACTTGTTGAATCTATAGTAAAAATATACACCATGTTCATTGGATCACTCGAGACGATGGGAGTATTACAAATCTTCCCATACAATGCCTCATATGGATTCATCGTAGTGACTCCTAATAACCATTGTTGTAAGCAAACTCAACCAATGCAAGGTAATCCTCCCATTTGCTCTGTTGATGCATGAAATACATCCTCAACATATCTTCAATAATATTGTTGACCCTCTCTATCTTTCCATCTGTTTGTGGATGATAAGCTGTATTGAAGGCCAACTCTATCCCCAAACCTGCAAACAACTCCTTCCAAAACTTGGAAGTGAACTTAGCATCCCTGTATTACACAATCTTCCTTGGAACACCATGCAATCTCATGATCTCCCTGATGAAAACCCACCAGTAGAAAATGAGAAATTAGTGACTAGATGACTAAAAACGTTACTCACCACAAATTTTCCAAGTGAAATACTACCAAAAATGAGCAATCTTAAGTGACCCAACTAAAAACGACTAACATAAATCACTAATTTAGTCGCGGGTTGAAATATATGACTAGCTAATAACTAATACAACTAAAAATGACTAACATGAATGACTAATTTAGTCTAGGAATGAAAATATGACTACCTAACAAGTACTACAATAATATGAATCAATTGTTTATATTATTCATTTTAATTGTGTCAAGCAATATAAACTTACAAGTGATGGAGAATTGAAAGGTTGTTAAATATTGGCTAAAAGTTTATCATTGCTTAAACACTTCTTCATCCTCATGTGGTGTATAGCTGAACCAACTTTGCATTATTTATCTCTAATAATTGTAATTTTAAAACTATATTTTTAATAAAAAAGTAATGGTTTTATATATATTTTTAAAATCTATTCATTGAATCTAATTGGATCTACTTCCAAATTGAAATTAATTTGAAGAGAACTTTTTTTTAAGACTATAATATCAAATAAAAACTACTTTAATTTCATATTAACTAGCCTAGATCGATATTAACCCCGAATCTATCAAGTGCCAAGAGCAGTCCAATCTCTTGAGGTGAAAATTTCACAAACTTCTTTTTTTAATGCAAAACTTGAGGAAAGGTTTGCACCTCAAGAGATTGGATCCCTCTTGGTACTTGATAGATCTAGGGTTAAGATGGATCTAGTTTGGTTATATAATATTATATAATATCTATATTTTTGTTTGTCTCTTTGTTATTCCCTCTCTCTATATCACCCCCCAAACATACATACTCTCCCTCTGCCTCTCTTCCCCTTCTCTCTCTCTCTCTCTCTCTCTCTCTCTCTCTCTCTCTCTCTCATTATTTGCCTCTCTATCTCTCTCCTTCTCTCTATTGCCTCCCACTCTCCTCTCTCCCTCACTCTCTCTCCATGGCTCCCTTGTCACCCCCTCTCTCTCCACCTTTACCCCTTTATGTTTTTCTTGTTCCCTCCCTCTGTTGCCCCCTTCAATTCCATATCTCTCTCCTCATCTTTCTCTTCCTTCCTCTATTTCCCTTATCTCCCACCTCCCTCTATCTCACCCCCCCCCAATCACTCTCATGCTCTCTCCCTCTCTCTTCTCTCCCTCTCATTCTCTCTCTCCCTCCCCCTCTCCTTCTCTCTCTCCCCTCCATCTCTCTCCCTTCCCCTTCTCCCTATCTCTCTCCTCTCCTCTTCTCTCTCTTCCCTCCTCTCCTCTCTCCCTCACTATCTCTCCCTTCTCACTCCCTCTCTCTATATCCACCTCAATCTCTTTATGTCTTTGTTCTTTCCTCCCTCTCTCTCCCCCTCCAAATCCATCTCTCTCTCTGCGTCTCTCCCTCTATCCTTCTCTCTCTTCCTTCCTCGTGCTCCCTCTCTCCCACCTCACTCTCTCTCTCCAAATTTTTCACTATCTCCCTCCCTCTCTCCCCCTCCCACCTAATCCCCAACTCTCTCTTAAATTTAATCACATTGTATTGTGTTTAAGAAATGATCTAAATTAAAAAAAATTAACTAGTTGTAAACTAAACAGAGTCTTTCGGTAGAAATCACATTAGAGAATTTTTTTGGCTGACGCGTTTCGAACCAACAAGTGTGGTTCATCATCATGACAAGATGAAGAAGAAGACCATGGAAAAGGCTTAAATAGAGAGCAATGTGGAGACATAATTTCAAGTAACAGCTATATTTGAACAATAATGTTTAAATTATAATATTAATTTATTAATATATTAAAAACAAATATTATTAAGTAACGGTTATATTAAACGACTAGTTTTTGAAAAAAAATATTTAAATAATGATATTATTTCATTAAACTATTAAACATATATTTTGGATCAATCATGTCCAAAAAAATAAAATAATGAAACACTTAAAAAAATCATGCACTATATTTAATCTATTATTGCTAGTCACTTTTCTTTCTCTCATCATTTGGATCCTTAGCAAAGATGGATCTATATTGGTTCTCTATATATCTTTAGCTAAGATGGATCTATATGGTTCTTTAACTAGCATATACCAATCTTAGCTTAATTTTATTAAAACCTTAATTTAATTTCTATGGGAATATTTTTAGTAGTCGTGATGATAAAGGATTTAGATATATCTCAAATTGTAACATTTTCCCTTTTAGATTCAATTAAAACATGTTATAAAATTAAATTAAAATAAATTATTTTTACTATGAAATAAGTTATGGTTTTTTGGCATGTGTTATTGATAAGCCATGGTATTGGTCCATGGTATTGTAACAAAGCCTATTTAGAAGTTAATAAATATCCATGGTTAATAATCTTGTCATATTGTTACAAAATATTTTGATTGTAAAAAAATTTATGATTTTTGGACATGTGGCATTGATAATCTATGGCATTGTAACAAAGCCTATTCACAAGCTCATAATATCAATGGAAAAGTGGGGTTGAATATCCATGTTTAAGAATATTGTCATATTATTATAAAATATTTTGATTGTCAAATAATTTATGTGATTAAGAATCTTGTCATATTTTTATAAAATACTTTGGTTGTGAAATAAGTTATGGTTTTTAGGCTTGTGGTATTATAAGCTGTGGTATTGGCCCATGGTATTGTAACAAAGTCTATTCACAAGTTAAGAACAAAATCAAAATATAACAAATTGAATTTTATTATTTTTATTAATTTACCTTTCTACTATTAATTGAGCCAATATTTAAATGTTTACACTCATCCCCAATATCATGTTTAACTGCTTCTTCTTCTTCTTTTTAATTTATCCTCTAACACAAAAAATAAAATAAAATAAAATCTTATTAAAAATAAATCATTTAACCCAATTACAATTTATATCTTTTATTTTTCTTTTATAAATATTTATTTTTTATTTTTTCCATTACAAATATTTCTTTTCTTTTTCATTTCAAGTTTAGCCCTAGGTTTACATAAAATGTTCACAAGTCACACATCACATTTTAGCATTGCATTTTTCTCTGCGTTGTTGAATACTTCTTTTATTTTCCATTTCATGTTTAGCGTTAGGTTCAAATAAAATGTTCACAAGTTACGACTCTCTTGATCTGGTTAGGAATTACCTTGTTCACGAATTTTGGGAGCTACGAACAACTTTCTTATCACATTTTCATTAATTAATGTCTCATTAATGAATGCATGGACTAATTGGTGTTATTATAGCTATTGTGAGAAGGCAAAAATCATTTTTTCAGAACTCAAACAATTTTTAGATCTTTATGTTCAGATATGTATTCATAACCTGTAGGTTGCATGTTTATCATGTGTTTAACAGAATGTTGGTCCTGGTTGGGAGGGGTCAGGTCAAGTCTTGGTTCAAGTTTTGTTTTAGAATTTTTTTTTATGTTATTCATCATTTCTGGAAGTTTCACTGAGTTTTGGGCAGAGACCTGAGTCCTAGCCCTGAAAATGTGGCTCTAAATTCAAGGTCGTTGGCATAAAACTAAGCAGGAAATTCTATAATTGCTAGGAAGAAAGCCCATGGGAGTGTCTAGAGGCTTATAGTCACTTTCATGCCTTAGCAAGGGAGTGACTAAGGGTCTAGGTCAGTGAAAGATAGAGTTGTCTCATGGTTGGACACCTGGAGGTGTCGGGTAGCTCATGGAGGTTCTGTAGCACCTGAGGGAAGTCATTAAATTCTTAAGTTGTCGAATCCATTTCCTTAAGGTAATATAGGAGGTTGAGTCTTATCATAGTGACCCTTAGCTCATGTTTACCCTAGGAAAACCAATGAAAGTGGGTAGATATGGGAGGAGGTAGCTACAAGGTGGTATTCTAGCAGGTTTCGCTCTCTTTTGGTAATATTTGATACCACAAGGTGGTAACAAAGTGGGTTTCACTCTCTTTGGTTAAAGTATGATGTTTTCAAGCCTATGGATGTCATGCATGGGGCATGGTATATAGTTGGTATGGTCATGCATGTTTTAGTTATGTTTTTATGATTATGATTATATATGTATCATGTTCATGTGGATTGATCTTGTAGATGAGATAAGCCTCCCCTAAACATCAATGAGGCATTGATTTGATTTTGGTATATATTTGGTTTATCTAACATGGTGCACTTTATGAAAGAAGAGAATCAAAGATGACGAGCAAAATGGTAGATTACAGCTTCCGTTACTGTCCCTACAGAGCATATGGGAGGCAAGGAGGAGAGTATTCTCCTAGTATAGAAGATACATTGAAGATTTTGGGGGTAGAGATCAGAAGTTGCAAAGAATATAGTGATAGGTTGGTTGAGGCTCAAGAAAGACTTGCAAGGACTCAGTTTGAGATTCAATGCAGTGATTATTCATATCTTGTGAGAGTTGCAAAGACAGTGATAGTTGAGGATTGGCCAACAGCAGGAAGAGAAGACTAATGGAGCCTATGGTAGTAGATCTCAGTCCAGATACAGGTTAGATGGAGGCGATATAGTTAGAGGTGACAGATCATTCGATACACCTAATGAAAGGATTGGTATGTATGGGCATCATTCTAGTTCCTCATCGAGGAGACATTATTGTAGTCATCACCATCATCATCCTTATAGGAGGAGTGAGTACTTGCTTAAGGAGTTTAGAGGGATAGTATGGGGTACAGAGGGCGGTACCCAAGGGAATAATGTAATAATGGGATAGGTCATAGTAAAAAAAAAAAAGTGGTTAACCCGCATCATGTAAAGGGACCACAAGTAGTTAGCGATAATGTAATAAGCCCATTGTATTAGATATATGGTATTGAGAAAACCATGGTAATGACCCATGATATTGTATGTAGGAGACCTATATAGAGGCTAGAGTCCCCCCAGGAAAGAATGTAAAGGATTATTGTATTGGGTAAGCATATGGCTTGTGGAGTGTTCTCCTTCCTTAAGGATTGATTGTATGGTGTTACCCTACCTCAAGGGTTTGATATTAATAAAGATTTGAAGTTTATCTATTTTGTTCTGGTATTAGATATTGGGTTTAGTTTCAGTATTGGATATATTTTTCATTGTGATATATTTTCAGATCAAATCTATTACAAGTGGTACCAGAGCACTTTCTTGGGCAAGCATATATATATATATATATATATATATATATATATATATATATATATATATATATATGCAGGAATTTTTTGGGGTGGCAAGTTTGCATATCAGATCTGAAATTTTTGGTGCACAATTTGTAAAAAAAAAATTGCAGATTTGGATTCTTTGCAAAAATATACACAAATTCAAAAAAAAAATCGGCCGAATTGGAGTTCATATGAGGGAGATATCGCTGATTTAAAAATCAGCTGGGTTGCAGAAATTGTTTGACGAAAATTCATGGATGGTGGATCTCCAATTAATTTTTGTATTTTTTGTGTGGAATTTTGAGAAACTAATTGCATATATGATATCCTCTTGAAAAATTACCCAATTTCAAAAAACAAAATCGGTTGAATTGAAGTCTGGATGAGGTAGATATCGCTGATTTAAAATCAGCTCTCTTTCATAATTTTTTTGTGACGGCGGGAGAGTTGCAATGTGAATCTAAAATTCCAGAGTGCCTAGATCAATATTTCTATCACATGGGAAGATGCAGAGTGGTTGTTTAATTTCTGAAAGTAGGTCATAATAAGAATTTTGAGCAATATTGACCGAACTGTGACCATTTTAAATTTTCTCCAAGTAAGTGATTTTTTCAATACCCTCTTCATGGCTCCTAGCAAGGATTTTATTTTTATAGGAAAATATGATGGCCCCACTATTGAGGAATTCATAAGCAGTGAAAATTTCATATATGGGAAAAATTGGAAAGGTTTCGTATGACTTGGTTTGCAAGATGAGGTTGCCATATGGTGGAGATCACTTGACAACAAGAAGTTGTACAAACATTCAGATGAAGAATTTGAAAAATTCCTTTTAGACAAATAGTCTCATGTTGGAATACAAGATAATGAGAAAAATATGGTGTTATTTTCTATTGGTATCTCCTTATTACAGGTTCATGGATGTATTCAGAAGGAGAATATCATTGTGTCTATCAATCCTAGTTGCAAGTATAATTTTATTAATGTTCATTTGGCTAAAAGATTGCAAATCCCAACCAAACAAATGGAGCACACACTGGTTAATAATGAGTAAGTGCAAGTTTTAAAGATTTGAAGATCTCTATGGATAAGTATGTATTGAATTTTGATTTTTATACTTCAGATATGGATAACATGGATGTTGTTTTGGGATACCCTTGGATGAAATCTATTGGTACTACCAATATTAATGCGCAGAAGAAATTCTTGAAGCTCTGGTATAAAAAGAAGAAAATTACATTACAGTATATTTCCATCGATAAATAGGTAGAGTCCAAGGAGGCTGAAGCAAAAGATGTTGTAGGTATTTACATATTAGATGAGGAATCCATTTTTGAAGTAATACTGGAAGATAAGCAATAACCGCAGGCGCCACAACATGTACCAGATACCAATCAGGCTCCATTAGGTGGTGAATTAAAGAAAGATACATCATTGGTTAAAAATTTAGCATATCACCACCCACATCACCCAGCAAGAAAACAACCACCACGATGTCAACAAATTAGCCACAAGATCAACAAGCCCCACACGACAGATAGAGAGGTGCCAAGATCCAACTAGAGCACATCAACACAGAGGAACCGCCAGGTTCAATTTCCATCTCAAGCGAGCGAGGCACCAGCTAGATCGAGGGTTCACCTTTCTATTGGATGGCTAAATGCATGTGCATGGTACCAAAGGACTACTCTTTTGAGTAGATCTTATTATTTGTGTTCTTCTTGTGTTTCAGGGAAGAAACATGTTTAAGGGAGGTGGAATATAGTATACCTAGGGTGGATAGTATGGGGTATAGAGGGAGGTACCCAAGGGAATAATGTAATAATGGGATGATAATTAGTGTGATTTGGGAGGAGGATGAATATTCAAAACCCTATGCAGTCGGTGCCTGATGCAGGCTAGGGTTCCATCTGTAGTATAGTGCATATGACAGAGTTTTACAATCCTTCTCGATCTACCTTGTTGACCTCTGATGTCTTTTCTTCTGGAGCCCATTTTGTCTAACCCCATTCACCCTCCATTGATGCCTTCACACTTTCCCCCATGACTCCGTTGTGACTCTACCTGCTACCTTTTCCACAGATGGTTTGGCAGTGACAATGGTGGTTCTCAACTCCCAACTGGGACGTCGTTTTCAGAATCAGTTATGAATCTTGATTAGGTTGACTAATCAGACGACCCCTTCACTAATGTCTCCACTTGGACATTCCCCCTAATCTCGGAAGGGTTGTTCCCCCATAGTAGTGACCTGTTGGATGTCCTTGCACCTCTACCTTTGATTTTGGGTCCTTCCTGCCCGGTCGTTCCCTTACCTGAGGACCCCCCCACTTGGCCGGCTTTTGCTACTCCTCCCCCTTCACCAACATCCCTACAGTTCTTGGCAAGATGCATAGGTCCTGAACTTACCACTGGCTCCTCGGGTTATCCACCACACCCTCTATTCACCAGCTCTCATTTCCCTTCAACTGCCCCTCCAGGTGAACCCTCGGTACTTCCACAAGAAACCCCTTTCGCTTCAATTTCAACTACTCCTCTCTCTGGCTTCTTTGTAGGAAACCCTCTGGTTTTCGAAGAAAACCCTTCTGGGCCAGGATTGCATCCTCAGAACCCTCAATCGAGCAGCCCACAGGTGGAAATTGTTGACAAGGGCCATAGGCCGGGGAACAAGAAAAAGCATATAAAATCTAGGACCTAGGACATTGCACTTCAACTGGGGGAGGATATCTAGTGGGGTGAAACCATGGATACCATTGAACGAGTCTTGTTAGGTAGGGTTTGTGGGAGGACATACACCACGACAAGGCTTAAAAAATGGATAGCATAAATTTGGGGTCATCGTTTGGAAAAATTTCCCTTCATTCAAACCTTCATTCGGGGATGGTTTGCATTGCGCTTTACCAGAGTTGAACACACAAATTGGGCATTATCATCCTTCTGGTGCATCGAACAAGCCACTGTGCTCCTCAAACAATGGAACCCCCTTTTCGACCCCGAGAGAGAGCAATTGGGCACTGGACCTCTGTGTGTCAGATTACTAGGGTTGCCTCTCCACTTTTTGTCTGAGGACGTCTTTAGGCACATTGGAAACGCTTTGGGCACCTACTTGGAGCACGATAAATCATATATGACCATGAGCATTATGGCATATGAAAGGATATTGGTCCACCTTGATACCAGGGAGGGGCTACAGGAACAAATCACTCTGCACTAGAGACACTTCTCTAGGGTTCAAATCCTCGATTATGAGGTGGTTCCTTTTAGATGTAGGAGGTGCCATAAGGTGGGTCACCTTTTTAGGGATTATCCCCTAAATGGTAAAGAAAAGGCAGCAGACAAGGGAAAGACGATCCCTCCCAAGACTACCAAGGCTCTTGAGCACCACTCTAATACCAAAGATCTAGCGACAACGATAGTCAAGGAGACATCGAAGAAGCACGTAAAGGCACCCTATCGGCCACCCTATCCTCCTTTGACCAGGACTAGGGCAGTTGTGGTGACTGTGCTATCTTTAGGTATGCCTTCATCTAATTCTTGCTCATTAAATTTCTCTACTTCATATTGTATTCTTGTATCATCTTTGGTTGATCATCAGGGTATTGCATCTTCCACTCCTCTCCCTAAATCGTTGGCTTTCTCCCTGCAACCTTCCCCTCCCATCTACTCTAGCACCCCCCCCCCTCCTTCCCGGAGGCGAACCCTTCTGCCCGATCCTCGAACTCTAATCAAGGGTCTCTCTCTCACTCCTACCCGCTTCGATCACTATCTCGATCACAACCTCCCGATACTATTGGCATTGGTTTGGTATCCCCCCCCATCCCTCCAAAACCCCCTTGGGGTAGACCCTCCTCTCTATCCAAGGCCAAGAAACAGGCAGGGGAGGAGGTTGTCTCGGGACGACAACTTACTATTGACCAGGTACTTAGAGCATAGAACACATTGGAACCATCACCTCCATGAAGATGCTCTCCTATAACTATTGAGGGTTAGCTAGCCCTGAGAAAAAACTAGATTTCCAAAGGCTTTATGTACCAAGCTGATAGATGTCATATTCCTCCAAGAAACCTTGGGTCTAGCAGAGGTCATCACACACCTCCTAGAATCCATGCTACCTGGTTGCTCGTTTCAAGCCCTTGATGTAACGGGCGCTCAGGTGGAGTTGCATTAGGGTAAAATTCGAGGACTATTAAACTATGCAATATATGGGGAGGTATTGGTCATATTGGGTGTAGAAAATCTGTGATAGGTTAACCCAATAATGCAATATAAATCAAAGCAGAATACTATAACCTAATTTTACTATCAATTTGTGGAAGCTTAATTATCGAGCTAAACAATATAACTAGAAGAAGAAGAATCAATCGCACAATACACATGAAAATACTTTGGGGAAAGCCTCAGCTAAAAACCCCACACTATTGTATTATCATACATGATGGAAACACATAGGAATTATACAAAGCCTTAGCTCTCACAGCTAGCTAGCTCTCAGTACAATCCTCACAGATGATCACAGGCAATCTTGACTTCTCTCCAACCTTCCTCTCTACCCTCCAAGCTCCTATTTCCTTGTGTTGTTCCTTGTGGATCATCTACCTATTACCAAGTGGAAAACCAAGCCTTCGAAACTGCGCAATCCTCAAGGATGAATCCTTGACTGCATGCATGAGTTTTCTCCATGATGAAACACATGCAACTGATAGTACATTGTCCTTGAACATTAATCTCAACTGGATCTTTCTCAGAATAGACATGCATGAGTTTTTGATGAGGGAATCTTCAGTGAATTGGAGTAGCACTAGTTGAGTGCATTACTGCATCAACTGACTGTTAACTCACTATTAGTTCCTCAAATAGTTTGGAACTAATTTAACTGGACTTAACTCAGTAAACTGAGTTAACTAATTACAACTCAAATATAACTCAATCTTATCTCCTTAATTTAAGCGATAACTCTTACATGACTTCAAAAATACTTCTAACTTGAATTTCTCCAACTAATTAATTTAAAATAAATTAATTAATTAATTCCAAGTAGTCGTTAAGACTAAATTCAATTTTAATTCAAGGAAAAATTAAATTGGAATATTCTTGTTGCCATATTTCAACGCTCCCTCTCAACAAGAAAGGGATTATCTGCCACCCCAATCCTGTCTTTATGGAACTCGAATTTACACTTTGACAATGCCTTCGTCAAAATGTTAGCATCTTGCTCCTCTATCAAAATACACTGTAGCAACATGATCCTCCTCACTACACAGTCTATGAGATGATGATACTGGATGTCGATGTGCTTGGACCTATCATAAAATACTGGATTCTCAGAGAGTTTGATACAACTCAGATTATCACAATAGATCACAGTTGGATCCATCCTTTGATCAAACAAACTAACTAGGATTTTCCACATCCAGATGGCCTCACATGCTGCCTGACTTGCAGCCATGTATTCTACCTCTGCCGAGTTGAGTGAAACTGACCTCTGTTTCCTACTATACCAAGAAACTTCCATTGACCCAAGGTTGAAAATCCCTCCTGATGTGCTCTTCCGATCTGATGGACTCCCTGCCCAATCTGCATCAGTGAAGCCCTGTAGCTTCACTCCCTCTATCTGTATGTACCATAATCCATACTGAGATATGCATCTGAGGTATCTCAATACATGCTTTGGCGCCTTCCGAAACATCTTGGTAGGCTAAACCATAGCTTGACTCAACTGGTTCACTACATAGCAAAAATCTGGTCGTGTGTTCACTAAGTACATCAGTGAACCCACAAGCTGCCTGTACACAGTAGCCTCTACCACTTCTCTTGAAGTAGCAACCTCCTTCCTCTAGTTACCTGCTAGAGGAGTCTACATGGGTTTGGACTTCTCCATGTGTAATCAACTAAGTATCTCGTTGGCATACTTGCCATGAGACACAAACAACTCCCCATCCTTCTGCCACACTTCCATGCCAAGCAAGTAATGCATGAGACCCATGTCTTTCATCTCGAATTCTCTTACAAGGTCCTCCTTGCAAGACACGATCAACCGATCATCACCAGTCAATATGAGATCATCAACATAAAGTACGATGATCAACAGCTTACCTTTCACCACGATGTGGTACACGTTCACATCCATTTCACTCTTTGTGAAGCCCAACCTGGTGAAGTAGTTGTCTATCCTAGTGTACCAAGCACGAGGTGCTTGCTTCATCCCATACAACACTGTCTTGAGTCGGCATGCATGCGACTCATGATCAAAGGTCTCAAAGCCTTCTGGCTACTCTATGTACACCTCTTCCTCAATCTGGCCATTGAGGAATGCAGTCTTCACATCCATTTGATGGATCTTCCAACCCATTTGTGCTAATAGTTCCAACATAGATCTAATAGATGAGTAGCTTGTGACAAGAGAAAAAGTCTCATCATATTCAATAACCTCGACTTGTCAAAAGCCACGGGAAACAAATCTTGCCTTATGCTTCTCCACACTACCATTAGTAGCTTTCTTTACCTTATAAAGCCAACGAGAACTCACAAATGACTTGTTCTCCGATCTTGGAACCACGCCCCAAACACTGTTACGAACTATGGAGTCATACTCCTCCACCATAACATCAACCCAAATCAGCTATTGCACTGCTTCCTCAAAGGAAGATGGATTAGTCTCAACACATTCCCCAAAAAGGGCCATGTATCCAGTGTATCTCTAAGGTGACCTCCTATGTTTGTGCTAAGAAGATGGTTCTCCCACATTCTCTCTCACATCCTCCAACACTCTCTCAGCTTCTCTTGTGTGCTTCCGTCCATCTCTGGAAGACTCTGCTTAAGTGGATGTCTCCACTCCTAGAACCTCTGCATGTGGCTGCTCCACATCAATCTAAGGCTCGTCCTCGTTAGGAACCAACAGGTTTTCCACAGCCTATAGTTGGAGCTCCCTCTCAAGGGAAACTCACATGGCCTTATACTCATTAAACTTGAGATCTCTGTGAACCAGTGTCCTCTGACTGGTAGGCAATTACACCCAATAGTTGTGAGGTGTATCAGTGTACCCCACAAATATCCCCAAATCTATTGTTGGATCAAGCTTCTTCCGTGCATCCTTTGTCACATAGCAATATACCGATGAGCCAAAGATCTTGAAGTGACCCACATCTAGTCTCTTATAGGAGAAATCTTCCTTTGGTGTCTTCATCCCAAGTATGCGATGCAGGCTTCTATTCTGCAAATAGACCGTTGTGTTGCATGCCTCAGCCCACAAGTGAAATGGTAGGCCTTGGTCATGCATAATTGCCCGTGCTGCCCCTACAATAGTTCTGTTCTTCCTCTCGGCCACCCCATTCTGCTGTGGGTTATGAGGCGTCGTCAACTCTCATTTAATTCCTTCCACTCCACAGAAGTCCTTAAACTCTTGAGAGACATATTCTCCACCGTTGTCACTTCTGAAGGCCTTGATCTTCTTCCTTGACTCTTTCTCGACCAAATATTTGAACTCACAAAACTTTGTGAGAGTTTGGTCCTTCTTCTACATGAAATAAATCCAGCATTTACGAGAATAGTCATCAATGAAAATCACATAATATGTTTGCTTCGTTGTGGATGTCGTCAAGAATGGTCCACATAAATCAGTTTGAACTCGCTCTAAGATAGCCTTTGCTCGACTGTCTCGATCATGAAAGGAAGACTTGGTGTACTTTCCCAAGGTACAACCTTTTCATGTGTCAACTTGCTCAAGTTTACCTTTGGGAATTCTTGTAGATATCTGATGCATTATCTTCAAAGCCCCATGATGCAAATGGCCCAACCGCCTGTGCCGCAACTCACCAATGTCTTGGCTTTGCACCAATTATGCTTTCGTACTCAACGTTGCACAATAATCTACCTCTAGTTTATAGAGATTCTTCACTCGAATCCCTATCCTCTTGGTCTAACCCGTGTCTATGTTTCGTAGGAATGTATTTCCTTTACTGAAGACAACATCGTAGCCTTTGTCCTCCAACATCACGACCAATACCAAGTTCTTCTTCAGTCTAGGCACATACATCGCATCTGTCAAGGTGAGAGCAACTCCATGCTCCCTCTGAAAAGCAACTGTGCCCACTCCTGAAACACTATACCTTCCGTCATCACCCATCTCTATGCACATCTTGAGGTCTTTCTCCTCCAAGGCACTGAATAAATTTTTATCACGGTCATGTGGAGTTAGGCTCCACTGTCAAGATACCAGACACAACCCATCATCGATGACACCATGCATGCGATGAGGGTAAAGTCCATTTCGAATTGAGAGGCTAATGCCTCACCTTATGATCCTTCTGAGGATCCCTTCTTGGACTTCTTCAATGGGAAATTAGTCACATAATGTCCCATATTGTGACAGTTAAAGCATCTTACTTTAGACATGTCACCCTTCTTCCCTCCATGAGAAGAATTCGATTTGAAATGGGAAGCCTTCCCCTTCCCTTTCCTTGCCTTACTTGTTAAGGCCAGATTTTCTTCATCATCATTCTTGGATGAAGAACCATCTCATGTGCTCCTCCTGATCTCCTCCTGCATTAGATCCGACCACATTTGTTCCCAATCTGGTAGTTTCTCCCTTCCATTCACAGAGTCCTGATAGTTATTCCAACTCTTTGGAAGGCCAAGGAGAGTAAGGCTCACCATATCATCATCGGCAGTAGTCATTCCCACACTGCCAAGCTCATCTCTGCAGGTGGTGAGCTTGTTCACATATCTAGAAATAGTATCGCCCTTCTCCATCTTGATTCTTTGAAGCTTATCCTTGAGCGCCAATTTCCTCTAGTCGCTACTATTCTGGTAAAGGTCCTTCAATGTCTTCAACATTGAAAATGGAGTATCCTTCCCATGGAGACTCGAGACAATATGGTCTCGAACTCCCTCAAGGATGATCTATCTCGCCTTCACCACACACTTCTTCCACTCAGCCAACTCTTGTGCATTAGTTGAAGCTAGCTTTGGGATTTCTTGATCAATGAATTCCTTCAAGCCATTGTCTTCTAATTCAGCCTCCATTCTACCTTTCCATGCTATGTAATTCAAGCTACCTTCCAAGGCATAATCGAGTCTCAAGTCATAGAATGCCATTAGCCAACCTTGAAGTATGATATGCATTTGATTTGCACCTGCAACCCCAAACTTCAAACTTTGAATTCTCTTCTTAATATATTGTTCACAGCTCTGATACCATGTAGAAAATTTGTGATAGGTTAACCCGATAATGCAATATAAATCAAAGCAGAATACTATAACCTACTTCTACTATCAATTTTCAGAAGCTTAAAGATCAATATGAACAATATAACTAGAAGAAGAAGAATCAATCGCAAAATACACATGAAAATACTTTGGGGAAAGCCTCAGCTAAAAACCCCACACTATTGTATTATCATACATGGTGGAAATACATAGGAATTATATAAAGCCTTATGTCTCACACCTAGCCAGCTCTTAGTACAATCCTCACAGATGCTCACAGGAAATCTTAGGTTCTCTCCAGCCTTCCTCTCTGCCCTCTAAGCTCCTATTTCATTGCGATGTTCCTTGTGGATGATCTGCCTATTACCAAGTGGAAAACCAAGCCTTCAAAACTGTGCAATCCTCAAGGATGAATCCTTGACTGCATGCATGAGTTTTCTCCATGAGAAAACACATGCAACTGATAATACATTGTCCTTGAACATTAATTTCAAATAGGTCTTTCTCATAATAGACATGCATGAGTTTCTGATGAGGGAATCTTTTATTAACTGGAGTAGTACTAGTTGAGTGCATTAATGCATCAACTGACTGTTAACTCACTATTAGTTCCTCAAATAGTTTGGAACTAATTTCGCTGGACTTAACTCAGTAAACTGAGTTAACTAATTACAACTCAAATATAACTCAATCTTATCCCCTTAATTTAAGCGATAGCTCTTGCATGACTTCAGAAAGACTTCTAACTTGAATTTCTCCAACTAATTAATTTAAAATAAATTAATTAATTATTTCCAAGTAGTTGTTAAGACTAAATTCAATTTTAATTCACAATTTAATTCAAGGACAAATTAAATTGGAATATTCTTGTTGCCATATTTCAACATTGGTGTGGACATCTTCTCATCTGAACTTGGCACTGACATCAGACTCATCAATGTTTATGGGCCATGTCAAAATCGAGGGAAATTCTGCAAGCATTTGCTGAGCTCTTATCAAATGCAAGTGGTCAACCTAATTATTAGAGGATATTTTAATTTCTCAATTGGATATTCTGAATCTTGGGGTCGTAATGCCCAAATAGACCCTCTATCTGCTTTCTTCAAGAATATCTTGGAGGACCACAACCTCATCAATATACCATATGTGAAATTACAACCTACCTGGAGGAATAAAAGAGCAAGGGAGGATATGCTAGCTCGAAGATTAGATCACTTCCTTATCAAAGAACAACAGTTGAAGATGGGGTACAATAATGGGCAGTGGGTTGGATCCCAGGGATTATCAGACCACTCACCAATATACCTTGAAATCAGAGGAGGCTTGAACAAACCCAAAGCCCCATTCAAGTTCAACTCAACTTGGCTAAAAGATGCAACCTATATTAAAATGGTAACAGATTACTGGAAGTCCCACCCTCCTACAGTTGTTGGGAATATAGCAGAAGGATTCACCCATAATCTATCTGAGCTTAAGAAATTATCAAAAAGCTGGGCACACAGCAAGAGACTTTTGGATGAACAAACCCTAAGGGACACTGAAGCTGAGATAGCTGCTATGGAGGATGAGCAAGGACAGGGTTACACAAATCCTGAACAGAAGGAGAAGCTCATATCCTTAGTAGCTCAGAGAAGTAAAATTTTAAAGGATAGGGAAGAATCTTGGCGGCTAAGAAGCAGAGCCACCTGGCTGCTCGAGGACGACGATAACACAAAATTATTCCACAAGTTTGAAAATGGGCGAAAAGCCATTAACACCATTTGGCACCTGATAGATGAGCAAGGCATCAGAGTAAATTCTTATCAACAATTAGCCTCCCTGGGCACATCTCACTTCAAGCGGCTTTATAAAGCTCCCCCCAATGCAAGATTGGCCGAAATCGTCAGAGTGGCTAAATTATTTCTCAGGTTCGTGGATCAAGAGGATGCAATGGAACTTAACAAGGAGGTCACCATGGGTGATCTTGAGGCTACTTTGAAATGGTTCAAGCAATACAAGAGCCCAAGACCAGATGGCTAGTCAGTCAAGTTCTACACTACATTCTTTGAACTTATTGGAGGCGATATTCTTAAGGTCATTGAAGATTGTTGAATCATCGAGAGGATGTATGAGGCCTTCAACACTACATTCATTACAATCGTCCCTAAACCTAATAATCTTGACTTTTTTGATGACTTCTGCCCCATCTCTCTCTGCAACTTTATATATAAAATCTTTGCCAAGATAATAGCTAATCACCTTCGGCCCATATTATCCTCTCATATCTCCTTAGAACAATTTTCCTTCCTCCAGGATCAACAGATTCATGAAGTTGTAGGAACTAAACAATAAGTGATGCACTCTATATAGATGAAGAAATTGAAAGGTATGATCCTCAAAGTAGACTTCTCAAAATCTTTCGATCGTGCAAGTTGGTTATATATCAGAATGCTCTTAACACATCATGGTTTTCCCATAACATTTATACATTGGATCATGTGTTGCATAACAAACATAACTTTCAGTATTCTTATTAATGGATTGGCATCACCCTTCTTTCATTCAGAAAGGGGACTCAGGCAGGGATGCCCTCTGTCGTCCTTTTATTTTTACCCATTATGGAGGATCTCAATAGACTTATAATGGAAGAACACAGGATGGGAAGACTACAGGGAATCAGGATCATAGACAGATGCATTCTAACCCATCTACTCTTTGTAGATGATGTGTTGATCTTCCTCAACGGAGGCATTGGGGATCTGACCAACTTACAGAACACCATGGAAATATTTCGAACCACTACAAGTATGGAAATCAATAGTACAAAATCCACTCTAACAGCTTCAGGATGCACTCCTCATGAGATACAATTCACACTCCATAGATTCCCATTCACTCTTTTGCAGATGGAGGATGGTCTTAGATACTTGGGGTACATATTGAAACCACTTGGATATAAGATAGCAGACTGGACATGGTTAATCTCTAAGCTAGAGAGAAGGCTCAATATCTAGCACCACAAGTACCTCTCTAGAGCAAGTCAACTAGTCCTCATTAAAGCCATTCTTGAAGCTACCCCTGTATATTGGATGTCTCTGGCATGGATTACTTGAGGTATACTCACTAGAATACAAAACCTCTGTTGTAGATTCCTATGGAAGGAAAAACATTTTGGGAGAATTTGTACCTGGGCCAGGTGGGAGTCGCTTGCACTCCCAAATAAATGAGGAGGATGGGGAATTAAAAGGATAGACAATTTCTCAACTACACTAGCGGCCAAGCTAGGTAGGCAACTGATTACCACCAATAGCTTATGGATAAGAGTGGCTTATTCAAAATACATATCTCCTTTAAATCTGATGGACTGGATTCACCAACCAAGCTGGAACACATCTGGGATATCAATCATATGGAAATTTGTGATAAATTCCATGCCTAAATTCGAGATGGGATCACATGGAAAATACAATCAGGCACATCGGTTCACATTGAATTAGATCCCTGGATTGGTTGTGGCAACACCCACAGGCTCCCACTAGAGTTCATACTACACCTCAATAATTCAGGCATTATACACATGAGTCACATTGTGGACCCTGAACATATCACCATTTTTTAATAGGCATAGAAGACTACTTGGAGCTTACACATCCCTGAATTTTAGCATCAACAATGGGGAGAATACATAGCTTCCCTCATAGAATCACGCACTAGGATGGCTGAGGGGGAAGATGAGATCATATGGGCACATGCAAAAAATGGTTTATACTCCCCTAAGGAAGGATACCTCTGTATCGCTACTGACCAATGACCCCTATTGGTTGAACATTGGTGGAAACACCTGTGGAAATTAAAGGCACCTCCCAGAACAATATTATTCATGTGGACAGCACTGAAGAATAAGGAACCCATGGGAGACAATCTGAACAAGAGAGCCCATCATGGGCCATCCTGGTGTTGCATTTGTAAGAACAGTTCTGAAACTATTGATCATCTTTTCCTTACCTCTCTGATTATAGTGGACCTTTGGAACACCATCCTTATGGCCATCAATTCCCACTGTAAATGGCAAGGCATAATTGTTCTAGATACTTGGAAATCATGGTGGACTACAACGACCCCGACCAAAGCTAGGAACCTACCCCTTATAACTTGTTGGGCGATCGGGATCGCACATAACCATTACATATTCCATGACACCATCCTATTCTGGCCCTCCATCATTGCCCGCATTCTGGCTGATTACAACTCCATACCTGATGATGATGCTGCCCCACCCTCTAGGAACATTGTCCCTAAGGTCATCAACCGAGAATACCCTTGGGCATACTTTGATGGCTCTGCACAGGATGCAGGATGTGGGGGGGGAGCTATACTATACCTTACTGACTCCCATTACTATAAAATACAAATGGGTCTGGGACAGGGAACCAACAATTATGCAGAGCTGATCACACTAAAACACCTTCTACACTTTGCCTTGGAAAAACACTGCAGGAATATACAAATCTATGGGGACTCCAAAATTGTTTGCAACTGGATAAACAAATCAACAAATTGTTATGCATATTCACTGAGACCTATATTGGAAGAAGCTCATAGACTCATTGCACAATTTGACCTCTTTGTTTGTCGCCATATCTACAGGGAGCGCAATCAAATTGTCGACCAACTTTCCAAGGAAGCTGCAAACCGGCCTCATGGCACATGGTTGATCCTGGAGCAGAGGGATGGTGTTCATTATCAGTTCTAACACCATCCATACATAAATTATACAACATAACTGGCTCAGGAGGAGCCTGTTTTTTCTCATGTTTATAGTTTGTTTTAAATTATCAACATTATGTATATTTTACACTAGATGTATATACATGACAGCCATATGTACTCCCTGCGAGGAGTTTTTTTTAATCTTTTTTTCAACAGTTCATGACATATCCTCCTTGCCTGGAGAACATTGATCATATTTTGTGATACTCTCTTTATTCTGATAAGCAGCAGCCTCACATACAGCATATGCATACAACATCTACAATATGTAATGTTCTTATATTAATGAAAATTACTATTTTTTCTAAGGGGAAAGAAAATGTAATAATGGGATGGGCCATAGTTAAGAAATAAAGTGGTTAACCTACATCATGTAAGGGACCACAAGTAGTTAGCAATAATGTGATAAGCCCATGGTATTAGATGAATGGTATTGAGAGACCCATGGTATTGTATGTCTGAAACCTATATAGAGGCTAGAGACTCCCCATGGAGAGATGTAGAGGAATATTGTATGAACAAGCATATGGCTTGTGGAGTGTTCTCCTTCCTTAAGGAGTGATTATATGGTGTTACCCTACCTTAAGGGTTTTGATATTAATAAAGATCTGAAGTTTATCTATTTGTCTCCTGTTATTTCTGTGTTTATCTCTATTATCATATATTTGCAGGTTAGATATATTACAAGTTTAAGAAATTTAAGCCTCCTACATTCAATGGAGAGATGAAGAAGTTAGAATATGTAGATGAATGGTTGCTTGGAATGAAGAAATTCTTCATATTTCATATCTACTCAGAGAACATGAAATCCAAGATATCCACCTTCAGTCTTAAAGGGAAAGCAAATATTTGGTGAGATGATGTGAAGAATGTCAAGTGCATTCGGGAAGAAGAGATGATTTGGGATGAGTTCGAGAGACTCTTCAAGAAGAAGTACCTATCATAGAGGTACTATGATGATAGAGCTGAGGATTTTTATGAGTTTCATATGGGTTCTATCACAAATGATCAATATACTAGCAGGTTCTTGGAGTTATTGAGGTATGTGCCTTATCTCAAGGATGAGAAAGATAAGATTTAGTGGTTTATCAATGGGTTTCCAACAACATGTAGAGATCAGATTGAGCTTGATGAGCCTAGATCAATGGAGGAGGCCATCTAGAAGTTGAAGTATTGTAATGAGGAGTCAAAGCACAAAGTTGAGCCTAATCATGATTTGGAGGGGAATGAGAAATTTAAAGGGAAGTGGTCACTGAAGCGAGGAAGAATTCAAGATGCAGGAGAGAAAGAAAATTTTGCTCCTTACAAGAAGTTCAATTCACTTGACAAGGCACATGGGTCACAGCCTAGAGAGCAACAAAATAAAGGTGATGGTATGGTACCATTGTAGTGTTGGATATGTGGCAGAGACCATCACAAGAAGTATTTTTTGTTGTACTAAGGTGGTAGGCCTCATATCTATAGTTCTCAGGAGACACAAACAATTATGGATGTTGGTCATAACATTCCTCGAATCTATGCAGTTGTGGACAACAAGAAGGCAACTCACCAGGCATCCTTTATTGAGATTGAAGGTAAGCTTTGTGGTCGAGTTGTTTCTATTTTTATTGACATTGGATCTAATTATATTTATGTTAATCTTGACCTGATGGATAAGTTTGGCTTGAGAAAAGAAGTGCATGTAGAGTCTTTGTTGGTGCAATTGGCTACGAGTACTAAGAAGAGGGTTCATCACTGGCTAAGAGCTTGTGCATTTGAACTGAATGGTATGCCTACATCAACACATATAAATGTACTTCCATTGGGATCATATATTATGATTTTGGGTATGGATTGGTTGTATCTTCACAGGACCAAGGTAGATTTCTATGGCAAGGCTATTGAGTGCCTGGATGATAATGGGGAAAAGAAAATTTTGCAGGGAAAGAAGAAGCCTACAATAGTGAGGATGGCCACAACTATCCAGGATAAGTGCAGTTGCAAGAAAGGGTGTGTGATGTTTGCAATTCATATTTCCCGTGACAAGGGTAAGGATGTTGAGGATGCATAAATATTCAAGATGTAACCTATACTATAGTAGTTTTAGAATGTGTTCCCAACAGATATTCCAGAGTTTCCTCCTCACAGGGAAGTGGATTTTTCTATTGAGTTGGTGTCAGGAGTAGCACTAACATCAAAGGCACCTTACTGGATGAGTACACCAAAGTTAGTGGAATTGAAGTTATAACTGAAGAAAATGATTGATAAGGGATATATTATGCCAAGTGTATCACCTTGGGGTGCACTAGTATTGTTCATGAAGAAGAAGCATCGTACTCTCAGGTTGTGCATTGATTATAGATAGTTGAACAAGGTGATGATCAAGAATGGGTACACATTGCCGAGGATCGATGACTTGTTTGATCAATAGAAGGGAGAAACAATTTTCTCGAAGATTGATTTGAGATCAGGATATCATCAGGTACGCATCAAAGAAGAGGACATCTACAAGACTTCTTTTAGGACCAGATATGGGCATTATGAGTTTTTTGTATTTTTATTTGGTTTGACTAATGCCCCAACTACTTTTATGTGCTTGATGAATGGTGTGTTGCCTCCTTATCTCGACACGTTTTTTATTGTATTCATTGACGACATATTGATATATTTTGAGAATGAGGAAGGGCATTCTGAACACTTAACAGTGGTGTTGAGATTGTTAAGAGAGCAACAATTGTATTCCAAGCTTAGAAAATGAAGTTTCTTTCAGATAAAGGTACATTACTTGGGACATGTTGTTTCCAAGGAAGGTATAACAATGGATCCAGAAAAGGTAAGTGCTATCATGGAGTGAGCAGATCCTAGCAATGTGGATGAAGTCAGATCATTCATGGGGATAGCATGTGAGGTTCATCAAGAACTTCTCACACATTTCATATCCTATTACATCATTGCATAGGAAAGGTAAGAAATTCGAACGGGCATAGGAATGTGTAGCCAATTTTGAGCAGTTGAAGCAATTGTTGATGAATTCCCCAGTACTTAAGATTGAAGATTCAGATAAATAGTTTATAGTGTGTACAGATGCTTGCAAGGGAGGGATTGGTGGAATCCTTATGCAGGAGGGGAAGGTGGTCTGATATGAGTCCAAGAAATTGAATGAGCATGAGAATAATTATGTGATTCATGATCTTAAGGTGGAAACTATTATTCATGCCTTGAATATGTGGAGGAATTATCTTCTTGTCAAGCCGTTTTTATTGATGAGCTATCACTGTGGGTTGAGATATCTATTTGACCAACTGAATCTGGATGATAGACAAGCTAGATGGTTGGCCACAATTAGTGAGTTTGACTTTGAGATCAGATGCATTAAGGGTAAGGAAATTAGGGTTGTAGATGCTCTCAATAGGAGAGTGAAAATGAACCATGTTGCAGCAATGAGATCATATGGGACATATTTATATGATCAGATCTTACGGGAAGGATGAAGGGACGATAGGTACATGCAACTAAGGCATAGGTTACAACACAGTATAGTTGATCAGGATGTGTACTATCATCTCATGGCAGATGGCTTGGTGAGATTTAGGGATTGGATCTATGTGCCAGATGACATTGGGCTCAATAGGCTTATATTGAGGGAGTTTCATGTCAATACATATTCAAGTCACCTAGGATATCAGAAGACATTGAAAATAGTGAAGAAATTATAATATTGGCTGAGTCTGAAGAAGGAAGTGACATAGTTTGTGGCTAGATGGGGTAACTTTACTATCAAAAAGGAACCTTCCTCTTCTTCTCCATCTAGTTATAAAATAGATATTCTACTTAGAACTATGGAGAAAATGATGGATATAATAAGCATAACTAATAGGGCTCCTCCTAAATAAAACCAAATTGTTCCCTAGATAAGAAATCCAAATTTTAGAAGAAACCAACCCCAGATCAAACAAAGAGACCCAAAAGGTCCAGATCAATAGGTGAGACCTCATTTTCAAGAGAGCTATATAGATGAGGAGGGAGAAATAGTTGAAGACATGAATTATTCTCAAATAAATTTAATGGGAGTAAATGACAATGATTCTATATTTCTTACTCAAGTAGAACAAGACCTTTTTCTACTATCCCGGGATGAGATAGATCCTAAGGAATCAAAAGAATATCAGAAAGGTTTTGAAAATGTAATTATGGAATTCCATAAGCAATATAATCTAAGGAATAGGAAAACACTTGATACTTTAACTAAAAATCCAACTGATACACCTTCTAGGAAAAACATTTATATTCTTGCTAGAAAGAATATTGAGGTTCCAACCCAAAAAAAACCTGATATTGTAGTTAAACTAACTCAAACTAATGATCCCTCCACTAGCGTGCAAAGAGAAATCTCCCAAAAGGACTTGACTGAAAAACAAGAGGCCGTCAATTTGAAAAAAACTTGAACATCATTTAATATAGAACATGAATTGGAAAAGCTCAAAATATCCATTCCTTTAACAAAACTAATGAACAAAACTACATACAAATCACAAGTAATGAAAGCCTTAAGTATAGGACCAGATACAGATACAATCAATGTATCTAATGATCAACCAGAAATATTGTTTGGACCTGAAGTCGATGGTAAAATCGAAGATGGAGATGTACCTCCTTTTTACATTAGCTTGAACATTCATGATAAAATATTACATAATGAAATGCATGACGCAGGGCCTCTCAAAATCTCATGCCTAGGGTTATCATGGAAAAATTGGGACTAGATATCACTAGACGATATAAAGATTTGTATTCGTTTGATTTAAGTAAAGTAAAATGCCTTGGACTTATTAAGGATTTGTGTGTCAACTTAGTACAAATCTCAGCCAAGGCTGTGGTAATGGATATAGTTGTTGTTGACATACCCCCCTAAATATGGCATGCTACTCTTTCGTTCATGGGGAGATAAACTCCAAGGAACCCACCAAATGGATATGACCTACAATCCTAATGTTTGGTCAGAATAGGAGATTATGTAGGGAAAAACTCATGAAATTTATGGTTGCTACTCAGGATAAACCTCATAATTATCCATTATATTCAATCCATTCAGACCTTGATTCTTCTATTATGTATAATGATGGAAATATGCTGGAACAAGTTCCCAATAAAAACATTAAGTTATGTCAGACTGAGGAATGCCAAACAAATATTATAGAACATGATGAACTAGATGAACCTTTGTGGAATTTATGTTTTGGTGGATCTGTTAGTAAAGAAGGATCAAGGGTAGGCATATGGGTTTCAAATTCACAAACTAATCACTCAAAAGGCCGTTCATATAAATTGAATTTCCAATGTTCCAATAAAGTAGCCAAGTATGAAGCCTTAATTTTAGGATTACAACTTTTAAAGAATCTAGATGCTAAGAAAATTGAAATTCATGGAGATTTTGAATTGATAATAAAACAAATTAAAGGGGAATATTCTGCTAAACACCCAAGGATAAGGGTCTATAGGAGTGTTGTTTTAGATTTCTTAGAATCTTTCATTGAGTATAGACTGTCTGTGGTCCCTAGAGATAAAAACATCCTACTTGATGGTCTTGCTACTTTAGCTAGTACCTATAAATTTCCATTTCGTCCTAGTCGCCAATATACTATTGAAGTAAAAAGAAAACCAACCATACTAGACAATATCAGATACTAACAAATCAAAAATTTTAGAGTTGAAAGAAAATGTTTTTCCTAGAGGATTAGTCCACTTAGAAGATTTGTTTGACTTTAATGATGTAGCCAAAAAGCCTAAAATCGAACCTACTGGACCTAGAGTTCAATGATATAATATTGGAACTGAACAAGAACCTAAGATGATTAAATTGTCCAAATCTATACCCCCAACAGAAAAGCTAAAGTACATAGACTTGTTCAAATAATTCATAGATGTCTTTGCATGGAGTTATGAGGATTTGAAATCATATGGCACCAGCAATATACAACATAAGATTCCCTTAAAAAAAGAACACCCAATGCTTATGCCTCTAACTGAAAAAGAGGTCAAAAGAATGTATGATTCCAAGATCATAGTGCCATTAAGATATTCTAAATGGGCGTATAATTTAGTTCCAACTAGGAAAAAGATTGGAGAAATTAGACTTTGTATTGACTCCTGAAATCTTGATAAAGCTTTGAAAGACAATTACTCTTTGCCTAAGATGGACCACATTTTGCATAAGGTGGTTGGATCTAGTAGAATTTATCTTTTAGATGGCTTTTCTGGTTATAATCAAGTCCTACTACATCCTGAAGACCAAGAAAAGACAACACTTACAACAACCTAAGGAACTTTCATGTATGTGAAGATGCCTTTTGGTCTAATGAATGCTGGTGCCACTTTCCAAAGAGCCATGGACTTTACCTTTGCAGATGAAATGGGTCATTTTACAGTCATGTATCTTGATGACATCATTGTTTTTCCGAAAAAAAATGAGGAAAACTTACTTCACCTAAAGAGAGTCTCTGAAAAATGTAAGAGATTTGGTATTTCCCTCAACCCAAAGGAAAAATTATTTGGTTTACAAGAAGGAAAAATGATGGGACATATCATTTCAAAGGAAGGAATTAAAATAGATCCTAGCAAAATTGAAGCTATATTAAAAATAAGTCCCCCTAGAAATGTAAAGGAAGTACAATATTTCATTGGCCAGATCATTTCTCTAAGGAGATTCATTCTTAATCTAGCAGAGCTTTTAAATAATATAATAAACATGTTGAGAAAAGATATAGAGGTAAAGTGGAACATTGAGGCTAAACAATCATTTAATAAGGTAAAACAAGCTTTAACCCAGGCTCTTGTATTGATTAGCCCATATTTTACAAAAGATTTTCTCATTTTCTCATTTGCTTCTGAGCATACTATTGTTGCAGTTCTCTTACAGAAAAATAATGAAGGACATGAACAGCCTATGCCTTTCTTTATTAAAACCTTAAGAGATGTTGCATTAAAATGCGATATCATGGAAAAACAAGCTATTTCCCTCGTAAAAGCAATAAATTATTTTAGAGTTTATATCCTCCATTCACATATAATTTCCTTTGTTCCAAATGTAGTGGTAAAATACATACTAACTCAAAATGAGCCTGATGGGAAAAGGGGTAAATGAATTTCCATTATCTTAGAATAAGGCATTGAAATCAAACCTACCAAACTCATTAAAGGTCAGGGGTTAGCTAAATTAATGGTTGAATCTAATTTACATACTTTGTATATAAATTTTCTAGCTATACTCAACGAATTAGAAGAAGTGGAAACTCCACAAGTAGCAGATGATTTTTCTACCTCTCCCTGGCATGCAGACCTTATTTTTTTTCTACATCATTTACAATCTCCTCCTGGTTTGACCAAAACGAAAGCTAGATTTTTTAAACTCAAAGTTATGAAATTTTGTATTCTAGAAAATAATCTATATTGGAAAGATACTGGTGGAATTTTACTAAATTTCTTGTTGAAAGATGAAGCAGATAAAGTGATGTGGGAATTTCATGAAGGATACTATGGTGGACACCTATACTGGAAGAATACTGCTAACAAGATCCTAAGAGAAAGATTTTTTTGGCCAACCTTATTTTATGATGTCCAAAAGAAACTCGCCTCATGCCATAAATGTCAAGTATTTGAAGTAAAAAGAAAACTATTGCCTTTGCCCTTAAAGCCCATATCAGCTGAAACTCCTTTTCAGAAATGGGGTCTCGATTTTATAGGAGAAATTCACCCTTCTTCTTTTGCCCAATGAGGGGAAATTTTAAGGATGGAAATTTATCTTAAAGTTTACAAACCTTGGTGAATCCCACAAGTCCATAATATGAAATCTATAAAATATTTGGAGATATTTTTGTGAAAATATTCAAATTTACAATATTTTAATATAGCCTATATATAATTTTTTGGCGATTTTTAGGGTAAAATAATTTCATTCTATAAAATTTGGGCAAATCATTTTTACAAAAAAAATGGAAATTAGCGAATCTTTTTTTTGGAAAAAGTATAGAAAATTAGCCCATGGGCGAATATTAGCCCCTAAAATTTTCCCTATGCCCAACATAAGTGGATTCTTACAACCACTGATTATTTTACCAAATGGATAGAAGCCATACCTACTAGACAAGCCTCTGATGCAGTAATCATTAAATTCCTAGAGAATAATATTCTTTCAAGATTTAGATGCCCTAGGAAAATCATTACAGATAATGTTGCAACATTCAGGTCAAAGAGAATGGTGGAATTTTGCAAAAAATATCAAATAACGTTGGTACATTCTACAACCTATTATCCTCAAGGAAATGGACTAGCAGAATCTTCCAACAAAAGTCTGGTTAATATTATTAAAAAAATGTTGCAGGATAACAAGAAATCATGGCACGAGAAGTTGGTAAATGCATTATGGGAAGACAAACTTACAGCTAAAACTAAATGGCATGTCTCCATACCAATTATTTTATGGCATGGATGTGGTTTTTCCAACTTCATTAGGAATTTTTGTTTTGAAAATGCTGCAAGAATTGGAGGTTGAACCAAATGATCTAAAAAGAAGAATAAATCAAACAATTCACCTACAATAGTCAAGAGAGGAAGTTCACAACAAAAATCATTTGATCCAGGAAAGTATCAAGAAGATATATGACAAAAGAACCAAGGCGGATGATTTTCAGATAGGCAATCATGTTCTGAAATGGGACTCTAGAAGATAAGAGAAAGGAAAGCATGGTAAGTTTGATAATTTGTGGATGGGACCTTACATAAGTTGTGCTTACATGGGTAATAATGCATTTTTTTAAGGACATGGATGGAACAGAGCTACCTAGAGGACCTGTCAATGGAAGGATGTTGAAACATTATGATTTTCAAGAATAAAAGTAGTTTTCATCACACCCATTGCAGATACCATTTCCTTTGTACTGTTATGATTGAGTAGCTTATGTTTGAAAGTTGAAGCACATGGAGAAGGCCTTGATATTTTAGTCATTTTTCCACCACAACTACAACAACTACAAAAAACTTAGATGCATTAAAACACTAAAGACAAGGATTCAAGGCTACTATTCCACTATTCTTGACACCTCACAAGGAGAGTTTCATCCCCAGCTAGAGCCACTATTAGGGTCCTATAATTTATAGGATAAGCTGATGATTGGAGGTTTTCTTTCAGTATTTCAAATTGTAAATAATATTGCATATTGCAAATGATTTCCAAAAAAAAGATATATAAATGAAAATAAAAAATGAAAAGAGGGTATATATATTAAAAAATAGAAAAAGAAAAAATGATAAAAGAACCCCATAGAAAAGAAAAAATGTGAAAGTGATGCAAGTCGAAGTGCCACTAATAGTACAATAATATTTGGAGAAAAAAATTATAAAATTATGTATAGCTTGTTCAAAATGCCAAAATACTTCTTTTTGTTTGAAACATACTACTTAATCATGTTCAAGCAAATTTCAATTTATGTTAATTAGATTACAATGAATAACTTAGCCAAACAGTGTAATCTTGGCTAAGATTAGGTTAGGTATAATAGGTGAATAAATTGATCCAACAATATAATATGGATTGATGTGTTTGTTAGATTAGTTTAGATGTTTGGATAGATGTATTTAGTCCTTTAAAATGGAAAAATAATTGAGGGTTTGCACTTCTAAATGCAACCTAATTGGTTTAGTTAGATTAGTTTAGGGGAAAATGGAATTTATTTTAAGCAAGGCTATATTTAATAGTGTTATTTTGTCAAAGGTCGAACCTTATTGTATAAAAACGTGCACGTGATATGACATGTTATGCAATTGGCATTAAAAGGCACACATTTCCGACTCCCGATTGCAATCTATTCCCCACCGGACGACTCCAAGGCCCTTTTGTCACCCCACCATGTTTCTCTTTACTAGTGAGGGGGGAGGTCTAAAAAGCGGTTTCCTCCCGCCAATCCCACCCCTACGTGTCACCACCACGGCATTTCATACCCCCCCTCTCAATACCATATACCGCTCCTATCCCCCTCCGAAAGTGGGTTTTCACTGCTCCCGCCATAATCCACATTCCCGGTTACCTCACCTTCCACTTCTGCTCCACCTACACTTCCCTATCACCATGTATCTCCTTCCCGCCAAGGGTCCCGCTCGTCCATTCTCCTATCATTTTCCACCACGTCAACAACCATTACACCTTTCTGTTGTAGCTCCCTCCCATTTCCCCTGTCCCGTTGGTGAGTAAATGCTCTTGAATAGCCGTTTAGCCAATGATCCTGCTCCATTTGCAAATCCATAAAGCCTCGCTCCCTCCCACAATCACACTCTTTTCTCATTTTTATGCTTTCATACTGTTATCGATCCCTTCTTTCTAGTTTTCTTGTCAACTATTGATCACAAAGGAATTACATCTCAGCTCTCTTTCCGCCCAATTAGCAGTCGCCTTATGCAATTCTATTTTTCATCCTCCCCATTTCATCCTGTTACCACGATGATCCCCAAAACCAAGACTGGTGCCATTGTGGTTAATCTGATGCTCTCTCCCTCCGTGGATTTATACCACATCGCCCTAGCCGATAGAGACTGTAAAATCGCCGAAAAACAGTTTGAATTCGACCTCTTCGAATTACATTGTTGGTTTTGTGATACCTATCTAGACTAGTTTGATTAGATTGGCCTCTGGAAATATAGAATACCCTTGTTCAAATTTCCCCAATCCTACTATTTCCCTAAATTCTCCCTCAAGTGCCATGACCCTTATCTCTAAAGTAAGAGAGCTATCATCTCCCATAATGGTGAAATACTTTTCATGATTACCCCTGAAAATATTAACCAAATGTTGCAGGTCCCACACAATGAATCCTTGACTCCTCTTTCCATTGACACTCTTCAAGAAATTTAGCAAAAGCTCACTTTTCCCCAGAGAGCCAGGATTTTTGAATTTTTCCTGCCATAAGATTCTCAATTTCCCAAGAAAAACCCCCTTTATCCCTCTTCTATTTTCCCTCAAAGAACCAGATAGATCATTTATGTCTTGTCCTGCTTACTTGGATACTTTTCAAATGAATGGGTAGATGAGCCTATTTTAGGCTTTCTATCCTCCCTTTCCATAGAAGAAGGATTGTCAGTCATCTTTAACTATGGTCACTTTCTTGCAGATCTAATACATGAACAATTCCTTCAGTTTTTAACTAAAGGAATGTTCAGGTACTTGTCCATTCTTATGCACATGTTTATTTTATTCTATACAGGCAGGTTTCCATTTGCAGTCCAGAAACTCAATCAGCAAGGAGAGCCTCAATCTATAGGAGTACAGGTTCAGAGATTTTGTAGATTAGTTTGTATATCCAACAACTTGTTTGCTAAGTGGCTAGTAGATTCCCATGATCATTGAGGACATTCAAAAGGTGATGCATCTCAGCAAGTAGGTGAAGAAAAGAGATTGGTATTTATACCAGTCATTTATATAGATTAGGGTTTATGGCTCTAAGATACCACCCTATAAACTACCAAAGTACCTTCCAATGAGGATATTTGCCTTGGATTACATCAGGCAAATAATCCAATCAAACAACATTCACTTTGTGGCAGCTAAGAAGAAGTCCCAATTCATAATCAGAACATAGATAAGGCCATTCATATATAATAGCAAAGCAGAAAGAGAGCAAGAAGACCTCCTACTGAAACAAATGAATTTTATCCTTAGTTTCACATGGTCTTATGACCCCTTTGGGGTAATTTCTAAGCTGAGGGTGGAACAGAAGACAACCCCCTTTGTGCACACCCAGAGACCACATATCAAAAAATACATGAATCAACAAGATTGGGTAGAGAACACATTGCAGGAGGTTGAAGAACAGGTGCTATCCAGAACCGCCTTAGAGACTCCTACACCTAGAGAAAAGACTGAGAAAATACCAAGAGATGAGGACTCCCCTTCAGTCACAAAAGTCTCAGCCAAGGAATTCAAGATCCATTCAAATAATACAAAACCAAGTTGCAAGGTAGATTTCCCACCATTGGAGGAAGCACATGGTACTATTATACTCTTTGGCCTACATACTTTGAAGTTTGGCAGCACCAATGAGTCTCCATCATCCTCAACCACCAAAGAGAATCCAGCTACAACACCTCGTACACCAAAGTCATCTGCAGAATAGAGAGAGCTGGATATATTTCAAAGGTACAGAGAAATTAAACAGAGGAATGAAGCCCTAAATGATAATATTTATGCTCAATTTAGGAACCAGTCTTCCTCGATTCAACACAGGCTTATTTCAGCCTATAACACGGAGAAAGGGAGAATGCATATGGAATTCTTACAGTCACAGGTTCCTCAACCTAAATCAGCAGCTAATTTCAAGCAAACCACATTTGAGTTTGAGGCAGGGATGCCAATCCTTTGGATCAGATGGACAAGCATAGGAAAATAAGAGAAATGGTTTATTCAACCTTCACACAGACTGCCCTTACTACTTCTAAATTGTAGTTGTCATTGAACAATGTTCAATCACAGCTCAAACTCGAGAAAGTTTCCTCTCTAGCCAAAGACAACATAATTAAATATTTAGAGGAAATGGTGATCAAAGTAGGTTTTTATCCAGATAATTCAAAGGATATGGAGGAGATTATTAAGAAGAAGAATGTTGACATAGAATCCCTGAAGAAGCAATTGAAACTGCCTTCCACTGAAGATCCCCAGGAAAAAGAAATAGGAGAAACAAAAAATATAGAAAGAAGAAATGTTGAAGATCTTGGGGGAACAGAGTGCACAGATTAAGGAAATGGAGGCAGAGGTGGATAAGTTGATCAAAGAGAAATAACATAGTTCTCAACTTGCTACGGTTCCTCTTGATGAAGTGCCTATTGCATCACTACTTCAAACAGGTATTCCTATAGCAGCGATAACAACAAGAGCATCCTCTTCTACAAAATTTCCCACATCAATTGCAGATGATTCAATCAATGGAAAACATGGTGATATAGGGAGAAGAAACTTAAAATTTGAGAGAAGATGTAAAATTCCTACAGGAACAAAGCAATAGATATGAGAATTCTCTCATGATAGAGATGCAAAAATCTCGGACTCTTTCCGAGAGATTGCAACAAATGGAAAAGGAGACTGCCATGAGTAATACCCTAGCCCAGGTTAAGGAGAAAATTTGGAAGAGGATAAAGGAATCCATTATAGAAATATATACAAATTGTATTTGAGCAAAAGGAATTGATTGAGAGATCTAGTGAAGCTATTGACAGAATCAAAGTGTATTTGGGTGATAAACTCGGTGAAGCGACAGAGCTCATGAAGTTCCTGAATTCCAAAAACAAGAAGGAACTAGAAGAACTGGAGGTTGAGGACATACTAGAGGTAAAAAAGGTGCTAACCAAGAGAAATTTGATCAGACAACTAGAAGAAAAGAGTTAATTTCTAGACATTGGTGTACAAAGGTTCTTCAACAAGATGGAATCTCTCTACAAAAATCACTTCCCAATTTATTAGTAATAAATGACAAGCTCAACACAAGGTCATATTACAACCATAAGTTGCTAACCAAGGCTAAAGACGCTTCTAAATTTTTAGGAGGAAGGATCAACATGACTAAAAAAGCATTTTTAGAAGCATTAGCATATGATTTGGACATCCAGTATGAAATCAAGCATATCTTTATTTCCAAACCAACCTTTTCCAAATACACTAAAGTGGATGAGGTCTACAGGAAGTTACCCAAGACATCTATCCCCATTAAACAGTGTTGGGATAAATTATGTGAGTTACTGGAGTAAGCGTATGACTTGGTTATACAACTCAGCATCAACAACACAGTAGGATTCAAAGGGCCATATATTTAGCAATTCAACAAATCGAGTGCCAGCACTTCAGCAACTTCCAATTTTCCTAGATTTTTGTAACAGTTAGATAGATTCAGTTTAGGAATTCCTAAATACATCATAGTGAGTTTTGACGGGATATTTTTTAAATAACTTATAAATACTTCTCTTTTTGAAGTATCAAGGGTTGATTTTTGCATTCTAGAAAGCTATTGTATTATTTTCATCTGATGGGTTGATCAGTAATAAAAAGGATATTCTTCACAAGATTCATGTGTTGGACTATTTGGTGAAGTGATTCTCTCACTATCTATGTGTTTATTCCTTTGTTTCCATACTTACATTATCTTAAATCTGAATTATTTTACAGAAAGTTGATGAACAAAATTTTTTGAAAGATACACTCTGATTCTAGTTGTGAATAATTTAAATGTTTTCTTCTAATATCATGTTAAATAATTCTTAACTTCTCTTTAACCTCAATTGAATTTATATCTTTTCTTCTATTGCACTTCATTTAAACATAAAGGATTCAGTTAGTTCAACTACCTTGCCCTATGAAACTCCTTTGATACTATGAAATAGATCCATGTTAAGTTTTAGACTCCATAGCCCAATGGAAGTTTCAAGCATTTAATGAACCAAACCAATTTTAAAATCAAACTCCAAACTCTCATAACTAACCTAATATCTAAATACAACAAGGCTAAATCTGATAGAGAGATCCCTCTTTGAAGCTAGCAGGGCTAGCTCCCAGCTTCCAAAGTGGTGTTGTGGTTACCTCTGTGTTTCTCTTTTGCGACCTCGGAAAATTACAGAGTGCTAACATTCTGGTGACCATACTGGGGACGTTTAATCCTTCATTTCATTTTTACAAAATTAACTTCCCTAGTTCATAAAACTTTATTTCAGGAAGAATAGTGATTCAAATTTTAGAAATAAAGGATTAGAGGTTGTAAACTGTGTCTTTGACATTTAAGATCTGGGTCAGAAAATAATTTACACTAGATCTCATCCTAATCCAGATCCTCCCGAAATTTTAGATGATCCTAAAAAGTTAGTAACGAAAAGAAGTTTAGCTGAAATTCAAGGAAGTAATAGTTACCTTTCTAGGGAAAATTCTCTTCCAGAAAAGTTTGATACCATACAAGATATTCAGTTGGACTTACCATTCGAACATAGTCTTTTTAGGACCAAATCTGAAAGTTTTGTTGACCAAACAGTAATTGATAAATCTATTCTGGAGCCCTACAAATTTGTAGAACCACCTGTTGAGCCTAATTTTGATCAACAAGCCCTCCAGAACTTTGACAAATTACAGGATCTTGTATCAGCACTTGATCAAGCTATACATCAAGCATATATTCAGCAATATGTTGAACTTTCTTCCCTCACTATTGTAGAATCATCTCATTCTTCCCAATCAATTCATCCTACATCAATTAGCCCCACCCCTTCTATAATATCTACTATTGTTCCAATAGTATCACAAACAGTAACCTAACCTATCCCAATAAATCCTATTTTTGTACCTTCCATAAGACCACACATTCACCAACCCAACATGGATGCCCATTTTCTTCCCTGGTTTTACTTGGGCAAGTGAATCCTATGCCCCAAGATTATCAAACTAGAATTCCTCAATTTGATGCTAGTGGTGCTATCAATGCACAACAACATATAGATAAAATGAATGATTTCTTTGATCTTCAAGAAGTGGAATAAAGTGACATAAAGATGAGACTTTTTGCCCAAACTTTGGGTGGAGAGGTAAGAAAATGGTTTAAAACTTTAGTAGCAACTACCATAGCTGACCTTGCTGCCTTTCATCAGTCTTCCCTAAGTAGGTGGGAAACCAAAATGAATCCTGTTAGGATCCTGAATGAATATAAAAACCTAAAGATATGACCTAATGAGACTGTGGAAGAATATTGTGATAGGTTTAATAAAATTTATAATGCAATCCCATATGTTAATAAACCTCCCTTGGCTTTTCCCTTATACATTTCCATGAAGGATTTGATGTTGATATGGCATATCAGCTAAGAGAAAGAGACCCTACTACCTTAGAGAAAATGCAAGCTAATGCCCTTAAAGTTGAGGATAATTTGTTAGCCAAAAAAGAAAAATTAGAAACTAAAAGAAGGGTTACTATCAAAGAGGAACCTTCCTCTTCTTCTCCATCTGATTATAAAATAGATAGCCTGCTTAGAACTATGGAGAAAATGATGGATAGAATAAGAATAACTAAGAGGGCTCCTCCTAGAGAAAACCAAACTTCTCCCCAGATAAAAAATCCAAATTTTAGAAGAAGCCAACCCTAGATCAAACAAAGAGACCCAAAAGGCCCAGATCAACAGGTGAGACCTCCTTTTCAAGAGAACTCTACAGATGAGGAGGGAGAAATAGATGAAGACATGAATGGTTCTTAAATTAATTTAATGGGAGTAAATGACAATGATTCTATATTTCTTACTCAAGAAGAACAAGACCTTTTTCTACTATCCCAGGATGAGATACGTCCCAAGGAATCAGAAGAATATTAGAAAGGTTTTGAAAATGCAACTATGGAATTAATAAGCAATATAATATGAGGAGTAGGAAAACACCTGATACTCCGACTAAAAAGCCAGCTAATACACCTGCTAAGAAAAACATTAAGATTCTTGCTAGAAAGAATATTGAGGTTCCATCCTAAAAGAGACCTGATATTGTAGTCAAACCAACTCAAACTAATGATCCCTCCAGTAGCCAGCAAAGATACATCTCACGAAAGGACTTGATTGAAAAACAAGAGGCCATCCATTTGAACAAAACTCAAACATCATTCAATATAGAACATGAATTGGAAAAACTCAAAATATCCATTCCTTTAACAGAACTAATGAACAAAACTGCATAAAGATCACAAGTAATGAAAGCTTTAAGTATAGGAAAAGATACAGATACAGTCAATGTATCTAACGATCAACCAGATAAATTGTTTGGACCTGAAGTTGATGGTAAACTCCAAGATAGATATGTACCTCCTTTTTACATTAGCTTGAACATTCATGATAAAATATTACATAATCCAATGCATGATTCAGAGGCCTCTCTCAATCTCATGCCTAGGGTTATCATGGAAAAATTGGGACTAGATATCACTAGATGATATAAAGATTTGTATTCGTTTGATTCAAGTAAAATAAAATGCCTTGGACTTATTAAGAATTTGTGTGTTAGCTTAGTACAAATACCATCCAAGAGCATGGGAATGGATATAGTTTTTGTTGACATACCCCCTAAATATGGCATGCTACTTTCTCATTCATGGGGAGATAAACTCCAGGGAACCCTCCAAATGGATATGACATATGCTACAATCCCAGTGTTTGGTCAGAATAGGGGATTATATAGGGAAAAAATCATGAAATTTAAGGTTACTACTCAGGATAAACCTCATAATTATCCTTTATATTCAGTCCATTCAGACCTTCATTCTTTTATTTTGTATAACAATGGAAACATGCTGGAACAAGTTCCCAATAAAAACACTGAGTTATGTCAGACTGAGGAATGCCAAACAGATATTAGAGAACATGCTGAACCGGATGAATCTTTGTGGAATTTAAGTTTTGATGGAGTTGTTAGTAAAGAAGGATCAAGGGTAGGTGTATGGGTTTCAAATTCACAAACTAATCACTTAGAAGGCAATTCATATAAATTAAATTTCCAATGTTACGACAATGTATCCAAGTATGAAGCCTTAATTTTAGGGTTACATCTTTTAAAGAAGCTAGGTGCTAGGCGAATTGAAATTCATGGAGATTCTGAATTGATAATAAAACAAATTAAAGGGGATTATTCTGCTAAAGAACCAAGGATGAGGGCCTATAGGAATGTTGTTTTGGATTTCTTAGAATCATTCATTGAGTATAGCTTGTCTGTGGTCCCTAGAGATCAAAACATCCTACCTTATCGTCTTTCTACTTCAGCTAGTACCTGTAAATTTCCACTTCGTCCTAGTTGCCAATAAACTGTTGAAGTAAAAAGTAGACCTACCATACCAGCTCAGATACTGGCAAGTTTTTTGCAATGATGCCCAGATTAAAAGTTTTTTGCAGTTCGAATATGAGTTTGAATATGCTAATATAGACACAGAAGTTGACCTAGAAGGTAGTGTACATAACAGTGTGACTAAATTAGAATTGAAATAAATAGATCAAGAAAAAGAAGAATCAGAAATTTTACAGTTGAAAGACAATGTTTTTCCTAGAGGATTAGTCCCCTTTGAATATTTGTTTGACTTTAATGATGTAGCCAAAAAGCTTAAAATTGTACCTACTGGACTTGGAGTTGAAGAATATAATATTGGAACTGAACAAGAACCTAAGATGATTAAATTGTCCAAATCTATACCCCCAACAGAAAAGTTCAAAGAATTTATAGATGTCTTTGCATGGAGTTATGGGGATTTGAAATCCTATGACACTAGCATATTACAGCATAAGGTTCCCTTAAAAGAATATCACAAGCCTTTTAAGAAGAAATTAAGGAGAATCAACCCAATTCTTATGCCTTTAATTAGAAAAGAGGTCAAAAGAATGTGTGATTCCAAGATGATAGTGTCATTAAGATGTTCTATATGGGTGTCTAATTTAGTTCCAACTAGGAAAAAGACTCGAGAAATCAGATTTTGTATATATGAAATCTTAATAAAGCCTCTTTGAAAGAACATTACCCTTTCCCTAAGATGGACCACATGTGTTTGCAAAATGCAATTGAAATATTACTTCGCCTAACTTCGAAAAATAAAAATAAAAATAAAAATATTTTTGCATAAAAAATAAATTTTTAATATGAAAAACTTGGCTCTCTTCGTGTAGATCATATATATATTAAATTACACATTTTAGACTAAGTTATGCTACGTGAACACATGCGTACCTCTTAAGATGTGTGAAAATTTTCAAGGACAATAATTTCATTTAAGGGATTATTAACATATTATATGACACTAAATATTTTTGCAAAAATATCATTATGACAACAACATAATTCTCCACAATTTCTTTTTACTCCAAATCAAAATTCATAGTGCTTATATGAATTTTGATGGCTTCAATTCGATAAAAGAGGGAAAACTTGAAATTTTATTGCCACATTTAGCCCAAATGTGTAACCTGCCTTCATGCTTTCACCCAACTAATGGAATGCTTCAAAAAATTAAGAGGAAAACAATGAAAAGTAACATTGAAAACAATAGTTTATCACATATAGCTTGCTTAAGTTTAACTTAGTGCATTAAAAAAAGTGTTACTAATAGTATCACATTCGAATACAAATATATAATATGCCTATACACATGAGGTAAACTGTGATATCCCTCTACTATGTAGTGTTGTTTCCTTTTTCTTAAATATCTATATGTATAGGAATGGAAAAAAAGCCATGAAGGTACTTTGGAAAAAAAAAACTGTTGTAAAGAAGTATTTTCTTTATTAATAAAATGGATGAAACTTAGGCACTTGGAGGAGACACTCAAGAATGAGATTGGTTGCCAAAAAGAGGAAAGTCCTAAAGATCTCGTTGCTAATGAGATTGGATAAATCCTTCAAGATAATGATTCTAGAAAAAATCTAGATAAGACTAATGGATGGAAGAGAAAAATCCCTTAGAAGGATTTAGCTAAGGAAAGATGCTAAGTTGGTTGCACAGCACCACAGGAGAAAAGGGCAGGTTGTTAAGGACAAAACCTAGGAAAGTAGGTAATAAAGGCCACAAAAGTAGGACACTGCAAAAAGGAAACAGTTATCATGAAGGAAGGGTATAAAATACCCATGGAGGGGATCAATAAGGTTGTTGTTACCCTGGGAGGAATTCTCAGCTTGGGGGTAAAACTCAGTTATAGAGTTGGTGGTGAAGGTGTCTAACTCCCAGTTTTGTTTCTCCACAGCAACTCTAGTTAGACTGTTCATTGTCCGATTTATTTTTGTAGTACGTGAAGGTAGATGTAGATATTGTTTTTATCTGAAATGTTGTTGACATAAATTTAGTCCTCTGAAGTTGGTATTCTAGTTAGGATAAAGTTATATGGTGAAAATGAATGTTGGGAAGTTTAATTTGATGCTATGTTATGGTTGCAAATGGGAAATGGAATTCCAAGCATATTAACTTCTTAAAATATGAATTGATTTATAAATATTCGATACTTGTATTCAAAACTGTTAAAATTTGTCATTGATCTACTTAAGGTTACAAAATTATGTAAGGATAGATTTCATGATCATTGTTGTTGCATAGGAAAGTAGGACCATATTTTAATTAATATAAGAGGGACTCTATTGCAGCAAGTAAGAGTCTGGAATAAATAGGAATTTCCATGTGCTTGTACCCCCTGGGAAGATGTGGTGTATAAGTAATTGAAGTGTGAAGTTGTCCTGGAAAACTGAGAATGAAACTTGTTAAAGTGTGTGTACTTGAGTGAAAAGAACAAAAGGAAGTTGGAGCAAGGAAGCAAGATCATCATCAAGTGGATTAGCACTATAACAGGTAGGCCCTCTTGTTTGATTCCAATCTAAGGAAGTTTACATTATATTGTCTTGTTTGCAGCTAGACCCACTCTTGGGCTAGAGGGATCGTCTATGTCTACTGGGAGGATTTACATGCTCCACAAATTGGCGACTCTACTAGGGACCCATCCCTCTCTTTGGATCATTTTTCATTTCATGATTTGTGACAACTTTTCTTGTTTCACTCTTTCTTTTTGGTTTTATTGAATTTAGAGTGACAGTTCTGGTTTTTATTTTTGAAAATTTTTATTTTTTCCTTGAATCCCTCAATCAGCCCTATTTATTTTCTGACAGTTGCGTCGACTAGCACAATTTACCCTTGAATAGTCGCATCGTACCCCCTTGTGGCACTTGTTGTCAATTAGGCAGTCACACTGATTCCTGTAGGTTAAAATTAGGGTTTCTCCTGAATCATTGCCAGTGTTTCTTGTCCTCATAATTTTTGCTTCTTGGATTGTTTGCCTATATTCTCCCTAGCTAGAAAGCTTCATTAGTTTGATTTGTTTGCTTGATTGGTCTGAGTTTTCCTTAATTGATTTTTTGAGTTCGCCTTACTTGATTTATTGAGTTCTTGGATGGTTTGTGTCTCTAGGGCATCTAGGCCATCATCGATTTAGCTGTTTGTTTGCTCATCAAGTCAAGTTGTTGGTTAGCTTCCCCATGTGTTTCATGTTTTAGTCCTTGTATTGCTTTGTTTTCAATTGAAGAAGTAAAAGTTTCATTTTCTCTTCTCTTTATTGAACATATATTTTTGAGCATAGATTACATTTCTCATTTTGTTTCGATTGAGTATTTGCATGCTTGGTTTGAGATGAGTTCTTCTTATCTTTCTTGGTATATGATTGATGTTGGTTGTTTGAAAAATTTTCACTGAAATGTTTATGTGAAAGATTCATTTTAACATTCCATTGAAAAATACATCTAGTTTGTTAAATTGGTATGTTGCATTAAGTAGCATCATTGAAAGCTATAATTGCATCATCATGAGCATGTGAAACAAAATGAACCTCTTTTAATGTTGAAAGGACTAGTTGAAGTGCATTTGATAGGAAAGATAGGAAGTGGAAAGAATTTTCATTATTTTTTTTTGAAAAGCGAAGTAGTGAAGAGTCATCTTGCTTTCAGTTGCTTGTTTGTTGCATTGGTTGTTTTCTCTACCCTCAATTAGTGTAAACATTCATCGAATTGAAAGGGTTTTGTCTCATATAGCTACACATAGGAGTTTTTCAAGTGACATCGATAGGGCCTGAAAACTGAGACTTAATTTCAAGATAAACCTTTAAAACGTATTCAATTAACCTAAGGCACATTTGAAACTAAACGCTCACATTTAGAGGTCTACGCTAGAGATGTGTTTCAGCATCTTTAAACCTAACAACTATTGTTCACTTCAGCACTAGACAGAGCTGGTACGAACTTGTGCTCCCTGTATCGTCATGTATATAAAGGGAGACCCCACTAGGTTTGCAATCCTTTATCTGTAGGAAGCCAATTCTGCAACCTTGTAAACATGATACACTAAACACAGCATTCTGGGAGATTGTCTACCCGTACTTCTCAGTTTGTCGGGAGGTATTTTGAAGTTCACGATTACCTGGTAAACCTTTTGCCAAGATTATCCTGAGTAGTGATTTTGGTCTTTTTGACTCTTTAAATTTAAAAGATCATTGAGCACTTGTCCCTTCAAGCCCATTCAAACCGAAAGTGACTAGAGTCATCTTTTCCTTTTTCTTGACTCTTAAAACATGAAAAGGCATCAGTTTGTTTCAGCGTCTTAAAATATATTTTCCCACGATCACATCATATTCCTAATAGTCTTATTCTGGTCCACATCGTGAGTGTACATTTAATATAATTTAAAGAAGCCCTAAAATTAATCTCTATTCACTTGTTGTTTGAGACAAAGTCATCGTGGAAGAACCATTAGGTTTTCCTAGTTCCTCTTCCACTCCTCCATCTGAAAGATCTTTTGAGGAGCCTCTCCCTGAACTCTCGTAGCCATTCAAGGATCAAGGTGTTGAACTTGGAATTGTTCTAAGTATTCAACCTTTGTCATCTCATCCTCCTCCATTAGATACTGGGTCACCTTATGAATCTGGCCCAAAATGTCCAAATAATCCTATCCAGACTCCTGAGAGTCTATCGACTCTTGAAGGTTAGCAAGGACTGGTTGTTTACCCTTTGAATCCTTTGTTCGATCCTGTTGTGATATCACCGCAGCATCTGTACAGTCTGTAAGATCCACTTGGTATTTATTTGGAATTATATCCTCGAACATCTTCGGTTGTCCGTCATTGTTTGTTTCCACCCATGGAATTAGAAGGTGAGATCCCAGTCTCCTCTCCAAGTCACTCAGAGGTTTCTGCTACACACACTCCTCACGTAGTTGATGAGCAAGGATATTCATTCCCTCCAAAAGGTTTCCCTGACATGGGAAGCATTTCGACCAATGTTTACCTTGAGTATAGTGATCCTTTATTACCGCATGGTTATACCTCTCTATCTCAGTTGGTTTCGAGCACTCCCAATGACTCTTCATTATATCACAAACCTATTTGGTCTTTAGGTGCTATGCCTACCTCAGGTTTGTTCATTTAGAACTCAACCTCTCGACCGATTGTGCAAACTACAGTCACTTCAGTTCCGGTGCAACCCAACATTCTGACTCCACTTGTTTCATCGTTTCAACTGACTCTTCTAATTCAACTGATACTCTCAAGTCATGTCTTGGTAAATTCTTCTCCCCCTCCAGTAAGTGGACAGATGTACCACTGCCTGGGGGGCAAGATCCGAATATCTCCATGATGTCTGGTGCAACCAATATGAGCAGCTCACAAACCTCTTACGGTACTATTTCCAACCCTGCTGGTCCATCTGGGTCAAGTAATGTCCAATACCAGCAGTTGAACCCTGCTAGTCCATCTAGGTCAAGTAACATTCAGTACCAGCAGCCATATCTGGCTTAGGTTTCTTTCCAACCTCCTTATGTTCCATATGGTTCATAAGCGATGGTAAATCCGTATTACATCCCTCAAGCTGGAGCCTATGTTCAGTGGGTCCATCTGTTGTTCCTGGTGGATACGACCAGATCCAATTCGGGAAATTTCAAGGTGTCACCCTGGGAATTGTCCAGATACCCTTTCAGCAACAATGGAAACCCTTGCAGTAGAAGGGGAAACCTTTGTAGCAACAAGGGAAAAGTTCGTAGCAACAAGGGCAGGTAGTGCAGCAGTAAGGACAACTGCAACAACCGCAGGGACAACCCTTGCAACAGTTGCAGTAAACTTTGTAGCCGCAAACGCATTTTTTTCACCAGTCCTCCTAGCCTATGTCCTCGCAAGGTCAACCTCTGCAGCCATAGGGACAACCTTTACAACAACAAAGCCAGCCTTTGCAGCAACAAGGTCAACCTGGGCAGCAACAACCCCTGTATTCATATCAACAAGGTCAGCCTTAGCAAGGTCAAGGTCACGTCCTACAACAACAGGCTCAAAATCCTTATGTCTAAGGGTAGCAAGCTCAAAATCCTTATGTCTAAGGACAACAGGCTCAAAATCCTTGTTGGTACCATCCCATGACCTCCTTTTTCCTCCTAAAACATATCATTTGCCTACTTATTTCCATCATATATCTCTTATATCCCTTGAAAATTGATTAGTTAATAGTCCTATAGTTATTAAAATGCATTAAAATTGATTTAGGAGTTTTATGTTAAAGAATTAGGAATTTTTGGTAAAATGGCTACAGGAAGTTCCAACATCCTGTAATTGGTTCATTGTTTGACATGTGGCATGACAGCTAGGCTAGAGCGAAGGGTAGGGATGAAAAGTAGAATGTCCAAGCATGGACGAATACCTATCCTACAGCAGAATCGACCCTCCCACATGCGCGGTCAACGATGGTCAAAGTATAGCATGTTGGCGACAAACGCAGCAACAGCAAAGCATTCTAAATTGATTTAGTTTTGTTCCTTTTTGAAATCAGTTTAGGATAGAAACATTTTAAAAATCTCGACATGATAAAAGCGGCAACAACCATATCATGAATGTACATTCGTTTTCGAAATGTAAGGGTTGTAAAAACATATGTAAATACAGTTCTGTGTAGTAGTAGTTGGTTGGTTATCATTGTATCATTTGAAAACAGAGTTTGAACTTAATATCAAGAACACAGTTGCAGTCACGATCTTTGTCTTGTTGCGTTGATTTTATAGTCGGTTGATCACAGTCCAGTATACCTCTGGAACGCGGACGGGCCCTGCGTTAAATTGGTATACTGTAATTTCCTTTTTATTCACAACGTAGGGTATTGAATGATCTGCATAGTAATTAGAATTGGTTGTTGATTTCAATAGAATGAGTATGGTTTATGTGTATGATAGTGCTTGAACAAGTTCATCACTGAGATCGTGAATCGTATCCTGTAAGGGATTTGATCCTTTGTTGTCTTTTAAAGCAATGTCATGAACTCTGCTTTCATTTCAAAGTATGCTTATAATTTCTGTATGTCTTTATCTTGCATGAATATTAGTGAATGCTGAGTATTTGCTGAACAGGGGTTTTATGCATAGTGTCTCTGTAAGGAGATTGAAATCTTGGTTTGAAGTGATACACAATGTTTTAATTTGGTAAATGAATTGAGTGACAGTGTGGTAATTAGGTAGATTAACTGAGTGACCTAAGTTTTTGGGTGATAGGTAACATACCCCAATCTTCCGTAAAGAAGTCATGTGACCTACCATCATAACCACTTAGCTAATAATCCTTTACGTCTATATACTTTAGACGCATGCCTCTAAGTCTACGCATCCTGGTCGATAATAAATATAGCCTAGTCTAGCACCCTAGATAGGACACTAAATTTTGGCGCCGTTGCCGGGGAGGCATACTTAAAGGATTTAAAAAGAAAAAAAATCAATAAACAAAAATGAAAAAAACACAGTTAGAAATCATGTTCATTTATGCCTAGATTTAGGGACAATCAGGGTAGATTCATAAAAACCCCCCACCATCTAAAAACTAACCCATCATCATCAGGAACAGACTCTTTAGGGAATACAACACCAGCTGAGGAAGTCATCCACGCATTAGAAGAAAAACAAAAGTCAAGACAAAGACTTACTCTCATAGAAAGGCAAACTTTATTCACACATAAATCGCAGAAGAAGCACTTTCCTAGATCTTCCACACAAGGAGAAAGTAGCACAGTGACCGAACAATATTTCTTTAATCTCCTCTTTCAAACAAGTGACACTGACACAGAGAGACCTATTAGAATGGCTGAGGAAGGAGCTGGATCAGTACCAAATCACGGACAGAGAGATGAAGAAGAGTCAACTTTTAAGTTTCCTATACATGAACCACAAGAAGATGATGAGATCAAAATGAAAAACATACCTCCATCTGTGCTACCAAACTTCTATGGTATGGCTTCGGAAGATCCATACTCATTCTTGTTCGAGTTTGACATTGTATGTCGAACATATGGCTATACAGATGATGCCCATAGGCTTAGACTCTTCCCAGCGACAATAAAGGCATCAGCCTTAAGATGGTTCATGAGGCTTGGTGAGCATGCTATAGTTGATTGGGATGGCATGAGAAGAATATTTCTAAGGAAATATCAACCTTATTGTAGATCTAAAGATTCTAAAGATGATATCTTTAGAATGAGCCAGCAAGAGGATGAAACCTTAGAGGAATACTTAGAACGGTTTGTCTACAACTTACAAAAATCCAAACACCGAACTATGCCTCTTGATCTGATCCGCACAATATTCTTGAAAGGTATCTGAGAGGAATACATGGATGATCTTAACTTGATGGGCAAAGGTGACATTTCTGCCTTACCCTTTGAAGAAATCGTTGAGTTGTGCGAAAAGTATTCAAGGAGCAAAGTTAAAATGGGAAAAAGAACCCTGTCATCCAAAGTCACAAAATCTGCCTCCGCAAGTGTCACAAGGGCTGAAATAGGGAATCTGTTAGAAGAGTTTAAAACAGATCTATTAAGCACCCTAGGGAACCAAATTGACACTTTAAAAGCTAAGAAGAAACAAGAAGATGAAGATCAGATAATGGCTATCTTCTGCCCAAAATGCCGGAAGAAACATGCATTAAAAGACTGCCCACTAGAAAACATCCAAGTTTGTGCTTTCTGTACTGAACATCATGATATGTTTAATTGTCCTAAAGTTAAGGTTTTGCAGAATTGTAATATGGCAGCTAATGCAGAGATGGAAAACGTGTATTACATGGGCACAAAGAGACCATGGCAGCCAAGGCCAGCACCTCAAGGTATGTTTCCAAATCAAAATTTTCAATTTCCTGTAAATGATCAAATGTATGCACAGAATTCATGGAATGTACCCATGCCATGGCAGCACCAAAACCACCCACAGCAACAATGGAGACCATCTCAACAGTACTCTCAATCCTATCATACATATCCTCAATCATACCCACCATATTCACAACCATATCAACAATACCATCAACCGTATTCATCACATTCTCAACCATATCAGCAGTATCCTCAGCAAGTTGTTTATCAGCCTCAACCTACTCAACAAGCACTGCCTGCTCCTCCACCAATAAATCCACCACAACTGCAATTTCCAGCTAGCTCACAACCTCCCAGACCTACTCAAATTCCTGCTCAAACTGTCCCAAATCCAAATAATAGAGTAGAGAGGCCAGCCTACAATGTAGAAGAGGGAACCTCATATTCCACACTACCCTTGAAAAATATCAACTTGAGGTCTGGTAGGGTACTCCAAAAAGATTCTCCAATAATAGATAAGCAAGAAGAAAACACAGAAAATGAAAATGAAATGACAAATCAAATAAAACCAAACGATGATACCAAAGATAAGCAGATGCAACCACTGCATCCACCTTTTCCAGACCGATTGGTCCAAATAAAACCTCCACTGTCTATACCACAGTTTGATGTCTTAGATGAACTCAAGAATGTCTACATAAAAATTCCACTTCTGCAAGCTATAAAAGACATTCCCATATATACTAAAGCCATCAAAGACATATGCCTCAAGAAGTCTACTAGAAAAAGGATTGATCCTCAAACCATTCATGTTATAGGACATTTAGCAGGCCTTATGACCAATACCATCTCCATGGAAAAGTATGTTGATCCTGGCATTCCCAAAGTGACCACCATCATTAACAACATACAAATTCCAAACACTTTGATAGATCTTGGGGCGGCAATCAATGTCATGACTCTTGAAACCATGAGAACACTCCAGCTCATAAATTTGCAACATACAACGATTGTTCTAGAACTAGCTGATAGGTCTAAAGTGATTCCTGAAGGGATTTTGGAGGACATAATTGTCTCACTGGACTCTTGGGAGTATCCAGTGGATTTCTTAGTTCTTCAACCCAAATCCAATTTAGGAGGGCACCCTATCATCCTTGGTAGACCATGGTTAGCGACTGTTGATGCATTCATAGGATGTCGATCGGGCAACATGATCATTTCAAGAGGGACCGAAAGAAAACAACTCACTCTTTATCCATCGGCACAATCACCTGCAGTAACACACAATTTGTGGCTTGATGATAAATTCAATGATAAAGAAGAAGTACAATCTGTTTTTAGCATTGACCAAATCTATGATTTCCAAGAACAAAACAATAATGATTTGGTAGAATTATTCCTTTCTCAACCTGATATTTCCGAAAATTTGAGAAATGACCAATATCATGCTGCAGATGTACTTTTGGCCCAAAATTTTCAGGAAACATGCACCATTCAATCTTTGCAAACCACATTCCACGATATTTTTCCAGTTCAATACATCACCAACACACAGAGTCAGATCATAGAGATTAGTCCAGGGAAAACTCTGAACATAGGCAATCACCTAGACTCATCTCAGCAAGAGAAATTGATTCGACTATTGAGAAAATACCAGAAAGCCTTTGCTTGGGACTACACCGATATGCATGGGATTCACCCCGACACATGCACTCACCATATTTATACAGATAGTACCATCAAACCAGTGAGGCAACCACAGAGAAGAATGAACCCCATGCTCCAGGATATTGTCAGAGAAGAATTGCAAAAACTGTTGAGAGTTAATTTTATATATCCTATTTCTGACAGTCAGTGGGTATCCCCATTGGTTATAGTGCCCAAGAAAAATGGTAAGAGGCACATTTGTGTTGATTACAGACAGTTGAACAAAGCAACACTCAAAGATTATTTCCCACTACCATTTATTGACCAAGTGTTAGACACCCTAGCTGGGAAATCATCATTTTCTTTTCTTGATGGTTTCAGTGGCTACAACCAGATCAGGATAGCCTCAGAAGATCAGGACAAAACCACATTCACCTGTCCTTGGGGCACTTATGCTTACAATGTTTTGCCATTTGGACTTTGCAATGCTCTAGCTACATTTCAGAGAGCTGTGTTAGCTATTTTCGCTGATTTAATTCATGATTGTGTTGAAGTTTACATGGATGATTTTTCAGTGTACGACAATTCATTTGAACATGCATTAGAGAACCTTGAGAGAGTTTTGAAAAGATGTATTGAAGCTAATCTGTCCCTCAGCAATGAAAAGTGCTTTATGATGTTAAACGAAGGGATAGTGTTAGGCCACTATATTTCTTTTCAAGGCATCAAAGTTGACCCAGCAAAGATCCAGATCATTGTTGATTTGCCAATTCCACAGAATCAAAGAGAGGTAAGAAGTTTCCTTGGGTATGCAAGCTATTACAGAAGGTTTATTGAACATTTTAGTAAAATAGCTTTACCTTTGTTTAAACTTCTAACAAAATATGTACTTTTCAACTGGAATGAGAACTGCCAACAAGCATTCGAACTACTCAAAAAGAAGTTATCAACCGCACCAGTCTTGAGAGGGCCTAATTGGAGCCTACCATTTCATATCTTTACAGATGCATCTGACACTGCAGTGGGTGCCTCATTAGGCCAAAAAGAGGAATCTTGTAATTATTCCATTTATTTCATTAGCAAAAATCTAACACCTGCAGAGTTAAACTACACAATCACAGAAAAGGAAACACTTGCCATCATATATGCTGTGAATAAATTCCGACATTATATAACTGGTTATGAGGTCTTTGTACATCTGATCATTCTGCCATTAGACATTTAATGAATAAACCAATAACTAGTGGCAGAGTTACCAGATGGTTATTATTGTTACAGGAATTTAACATCACAGTGTTAGATAGACCAGGTAAAGAGAATCAGGTGGCAGATTTTCTTTCTAGACTGCAAAATCCAGGTGAGGTTGTTCCGATTGAAGATTCTTTTCCAGATGAAAATTTATTTGCAATTAATAAATCCTTGGTATGCTGATTTGGCCAATTATTTGTCTACAGGAAGGACACCTCCACACTTTACTGCAAAGGAAAAGAAGAGACTAGTCAAACAAAGTGCTAGATATTCATGGCTTAATGGCGATTTATTTTACACTGGTTATGATATGATCATTAGAAGATGTGTAATAAATGATGAGGTAATTGATATTTTAAAATCTTGCCATGATGAACCGTGTGGTGGGCATTTTGCAGCTAAGCAGAGAGCATTCAAAGTTCTTACTCTTGGATACTACTGGCCATCCATTTTCAAGGATGCCAAGAAGTATGTGAAGAGTTGTGACAGCTGCCAAAGAATGGGCAGGCCAACAGCTACAGACGAGATGCCCCTTCAGCCCCAAGTTCACCTAGAGCCATTTGACAAATGGGCTCTAGACTTTATAGGGCCCATTAACCCAACCTCCAATGGTAAGAAGTACATCTTAGTATGTACTGATTACGTCACAAAGTGGGCTGAAGCAAAAGCACTGGTTAGAGCCACCGAACACACAGTGGTAAATTTCCTTTTTGAAGAGATTTTTGTAAGGTATGGAGTACCAAGGGAGATAGTGATTGATCAAGGTACTCAATTCACCTCAAAGCTAGTGAAGGACATCACAGACAAATACCAAATCAAGCATAGGAAAAGTACCCCTTACCATCCACAGGCCAATGGGCAGGTGGAATCCACAAACAAAACTTTGGAAGGGATCATTACTAAAACTGTGGCAATGAACAGGAAAAATTGGGAAGAGAAGCTCAAAGATGCACTCTGGGCTTACAGAATTACGTGGAAGGATACTACAGGATTTACACCATATCAGTTGGTGTATGGCAAAGAGGTAATTCTTCCTATTGAGTTTCAAATACATACTTTTAAACTGGCTGCAGATTTGCAAATTGACTTGGACCAAGCACAACAAGAAAGAATTCAGCAGTTGAACCAGCTGGATGAAATGAGGCAGCAAGCAGAGGAAACCACAATCCTCATGCAAAAACAAAGGAAGCAGTGGCATGATGCACATATCAAGAAGAAGCAGTTCAAGGAAGGTGACTGGGCTTTAATTTTTGACTCTAAATTCAGAGATCATAAAGCCAAGTTTACCACCCATTGGATGGGCCCATACCAAATTATTCAGGCTTACGACAATGGTTCAGTCAAGCTCAAAACTATTGATGGAGAAGGTCATTCCTTTACTGTCAATGGTCATCGCCTGAAACTATACACTAAACCCATCAGCAAGCAAGATTTTCTCCAAACAATATCTCAACAAAGAGAGGTTGAGATACTGCAGCCCTCAGCTACAGTATCCCTGCCTTAGTTCATTTCCTTTCAATTTAGAAATTCAAAAACAAAATTAAAAAAAAACAAAACAAAACAAAAACTAAAAAAATATATATATAAATAAATAATATATATAATAACAATGGGTTAGATGTGAAAACCAGCCTCTGGCACACTCTAACCCCGAATTCTTACTTGAAAACCAATTCGTTGGCGGGTAAGAATTCTATTTCTTTTGTTCACTGTTTGATTTATCAACTGAATCATGACTTGAGGACAAGTCAAAACTTTAGTGGGGGAGAGAAGCATCAACATTTTGTTCTTTTATCTCTCCATTGTAAATTCTTAAAGATTTCTTATCTCATCTCCTCACTGTACATCTTCAAAGCAGTTTTCCAACATTCCATATTTCAATAAATAAGTTGTTTTGTCATTGTTTTATCTCAGAGGGACCTGGTTATAAACATTATGCAGGGGGGCCTGTTCTGTCCAGAAGACCATGCTACCAACACCAACAGTAATGGGACCTGTTTAAGACACATAGAAGGGACGTGTTAAGAGACTGTTACTTCAGGGTTACTTCAACAAAGTTTCATCAAGTTTCTACAAGGATTCACAGGTTGCTGGGCACCAAGACTCCATCAAATACCCAAGCTCAAGGAACCTGTATACATATAAGGAGCTGCATGAACATCTTCAAGATTTCAGAGGGACCTGTTGCATTCGAATCTATCTCAGGGGACCTGTGATGAACAACAAAGAATAGTCAAAAGAGACTAGTCTTACTCAGCATGCCAATGCAACAACAACCAACAAAAGTGTAATATGTTCCTTATTCTTAAACATTTAATTTCTTATATTAATTTTTAATGTTAATTTTAATGACTGTGATTGTTATGATCGATTTCAAGGGCACTACATTTTCCATCATCCCTTATTTCACTGTTAATTCTTATCATCTTTCATACCCCAACCTATTTCATACTTCTATCATCTTTCATACTTCAACCTATTTCATACCTCTAAATCCATTACCCCTTTTCATATCAACCTTGTTATGCCAATCGCATCCTACAGCCATACCAACATCTTCCATTTGGCTGAGTACCAATAGAAACAGGACACGTGGTGGATTGTGTTTTTTTTTTTTTTAAAGGGAAAGAAACAAATGTTAAAGCGGGCCTATTCATTGTATTCCACACGGCCAAATTATGATTCCACCACCCGACGTAGCCAAACGATTCAGAGGACTCCCTGAAATCATACCCCAGTATTGCATATACGCTTTTAGCGCTCCTATGATGGCATCTATACAAGCGGTACAGCCATTCCTCTGTTCCAAAAGATGAATACGCTATGAAGTAAGTGTAGTTGGTTATTTCACCATCATTCTCAGTTATTTCACGCTGGCATTTGACTCCCGTGACTTCCATAGTAAGGATTGAAAGCAGTGAGCGCCACAAGAGGGAAATATAACCATTCGGTTTCGACTCCCACCAAAGTCACAAGACAGTCGACCGAGAATCATACTGGATATTAAGGGAGCGACACCACCAGGTAACAAATTGAAATTTCTTTGTTGAAATTGCTAAGAGCACGACCCTCTGCCAAAATGACCAATAGGGTCGAGCCGAGCATGTTCGACAGTTCTCAATATCATGAAGATTTCATTTCAATTCTCAGAGAGATACAGTGGTTGCCCTTTTTAGAGAAATTCCATGGAAATAATGAAGAGGTTACCAAACAATTCGCTTTCACATTCAATGGAGAGAAAGCCCTTATAGGTAACTTCTCATTCAGGGTTTCGGAAGACACCATAGCCCAGTCAATAGGGATCAGCCCAGAAGGGGAGAAGTACTTTAAGACAACACAATTTAAAGAGAAGTCATGGACTCAATTTATGTCTAGATCCAGAGTCTCATCAGTTAACTGGAAGAAGGGCATCCCAAGGAGTTGGTTGATGCATCCCTGGGACGAGATGGTCTATATTCTCCAAAAATTCGTAACCTGCGAAGGCCGTTATAGTATTGTCTATCTATACCATATTAAATTACTGCTACACTTGAAAAGGCAGTGTGTTATTAGTCTACCATATTTTCTATTACAAAGCCTAACCAAGATGTCAAAGACCATCCAAAAGCAGAAGGGAAATGAAGACAAGAGCCTATATCACTTTGGCTTAATTAAAATTCTTATTGAGCATGAATTGCAGAGAAGAGGGAAACCGTGGAAGGAGTTCTTAGCTGCTAATCAAATTAAAGATGAGGAAGACAAAGAAGAACTGCAGGAGAACTCAGGTTTCATGAAGGATATCGATGAAGAGATCCCAATATCCAAAGCAAGCAAGGTAACTCCACCTGTGAGCAGCATAAGGACTAGGAAAATGAGAAAAGAAGATGCTCAGAAGGCAGAGCAAGATAAAATTTTCACCACTTATTCAAGAAGAACAAGGAGAGCACCAAAAGCCCAGTTACAAGAAGACCAGCTTGAATCCAATGCACCTATACCAATGGATATTGAGAGTAGTGACCACTCACCACCAGGACCAGGAACTGATATAGAGGTTGAAAGCCATAACAGGCAAGAAAAAGGTTCACCACCTCCCATTAAGAAACAGAAGAAACTGGAGAAACAAATTGAGAAATTAAAGGAAGAACTCATGGAGGCTAATATGCTAGAAAAAGTTATTAAGAAAGAAAATGAGATGCTCCGAGCGCAGAGTAAAGAGACTCAACAGAAGAATGAAAAGTTAAGGGAGCGAATCAGTGAACTTGAGGCTGAGCAAACGGATATTTGTAAATGGGCCACTAAGTGGTACAACCAGAAGAAGACCCTCAAAGAAAAATACAAAAGATTAAAGCAGGAGCTCCATGGTCAGAAAGATGCCCAGTTGAAAAAGAATGTGGATACATTGCTAAAGGCAGCAGAGGTCCAGGCAGGGACAGAGTTCAAGGGAAGCACTTCAGGGTTAGCATGAGGACATGCTAATTCATTAAGTCGGGGAGAGATGTTGGTACCATCCCATGACATACTTTTTCCTCCTAAAACATATCATTTTCCTACTTCTTTCCATCATATATCTCTTAGATCCCTTGAAAATTGATTAGTTAATAGTCCTATAGTTATTAAAATGCATTAAAATTGATTTAGGAGTTTTATGTTAAAGAATTAGGAATTTTTGGTAAAATGGCTACAGGAAGTTCCAACATCCTGTAATTGGTTCATTGTTTGACATGTGGCATGACAGCTAGGCTAGAGCGAAGGGTAGGGATGAAAAGTAGAATGTCCAAGCATGGACGAATACCTATCCTACAGCAGAATCGACCCTCCCACATGCACGGTCAACGATGGTCAAAGTATAGCATGTTGGCGACAAAGGCAGCAACAGCAAAGCATTCTAAATTGATTTAGTTTTGTTCCTTTTTGAAATCAGTTTAGGATAGAAACATTTTAAAAATCTCGACATGATAAAAGCGGAAACAGCCATATCATGAATGTACATTCGTTTTCGAAATGTAAGGGTTGTAAAAAAATATGTAAATACAGTTCTGTGTAGTAGTAGTTGGTTGGTTATCATTGTATCGTTTGAAAACAGAGTTTGAACTTAATATCAAGAACACAGTTGCAGTCACGATCTTTGTCTTGTTGCATTGATTTTATAGTCGGTTGATCACAGTCCAGTATACCTCTGGAACGCAGACGGGCCCTGCGTTAAACTGGTATACTGTAATTTCCTTTTTATTCGCAACTTAGGGTATTGAATGATCCGCACAGTAATTAGAATTGGTTGTTGATTTCAATAGAATGTGTATGGTTTATGTGTATGATAGTGCTTGAACAAGTTCATCACTGATATCGTGAATCGTATCATGTAAGGGATTCGATCCTTTGTTGTCTTTTAAAGCAATGTCATGAACTCTGCTTTCATTTCAAAGTATGCTTATAATTTCCATATGTCTTTATCTTGCATGAATATTAGTGAATGCTGAGTATTTGTTGAACAGGGGTTTTATGCATAGTGTCTCTGTAAGGAGATTGAAATCTTGGTTTGAAGTGATACACAGTGTTTTAATTTGGTAAATGAATTGAGTGACAGTGTGGTAATTAGGTAGATTAACTGAGTGACCTAAGTGTTTGGGTGATAGGTAACATACCCCAATCTTCCGTAAAGAAGTCCTGTGACCTACCATCATAACCACTTAGCTAATAATCCTTTATGTCTATATACTTTAGACGCGTGCCTCTAAGTCTACGCATCCTGGTCAATAATAAATATAGCCTAGTCTAGCACCCTAGATAGGACACTACAATCCTTATGTCCAGGGGTAGCAGGTTCAAAATCCTTATGTCCAGGGGCAGGAGGTGCAAAATTCGTATGTCTAGGGTCAACAGTTTCAAAATCCTTATGTCAAAGGTCAACAAGCTCAACAACCTCTTAACCCATATGTTTCTCATGAGCAGCCTATGGCAGGACAGTATCAAACCTACCCTAGACCAAATCCTCCTTATGGGCAAGGTAACCTCTAATGGGGGCAAAATCAAATTCCATATGGACAAAATCCACCACCATGGGGGAAAAATCCTTACCAACAAGGATGGACTCTGTAATATGGGTCTCCTTAAAAACCCTACATGCCTTTTAATACGCAATTGCCATTCTTAGCCACATTGGAGCTGCCAGATGTTTCTAGACTTACCTCCAATTCCATCCACGATTCCGAGCGATTGTTTGAAGTTTGATGGAAAAGCGAAGGAGGATCCAAAAACCCACGTGATGACATATCACCTCTGGTGCTCCTCCAATTTGTACGTTGATGATTCCATTCGTCTCAAACTTTTTCAGCAAACTCTCACAAGTGCTACAGCAAAGTGGTACATCAAATTTCCTCGAAGTACCTACAATGACTTCAACACTCTCGCTATGGATTTCCTCACTCATTTCCAGTTATTGGTTCACTATGAAACTAGCACCCATCTGCTTATGTCACTTAATCAAGACACTGCAACCAATATCTCCGGTCACATCCATGAATGGAGGCGTCGGTGTCACCTAATCAAGTTTGAAATTGTTAATCAGTTGTTGACAGAATAGTTCACCAAATCATTCGTCAGAAAAATTGTTGAGGACATAGCTATGGGTGGGTGTGTTACTGAGGAGCATTCCATCGCTCTTGCCCAGTATTTAGACCTCATCTACTCACAATCTAGCACATTATATGATGTGTTACCTAATGCTCTAAGACCAACATCAGATCTAATAGCATCGAAGTCTCTGGCTACCCCACCTGTTTATGGAGTGATCGGTTTTGTGTCTCAGAACCCTGCGAAATCTTCTTCCAAGTAGAAATCAGTCTTGAACACTGGTTCCAATGATCCCTCTCGAAATCCACCTGGTCCTGTTAAAACCTTTGAGGTTCACGTTGTCTAGTTTACCACAGTGGACAAATCCTCTAAGGGTAAAAATAATGGCAAAGGAAAGGCCAAATCCGATGCCCCAAAATAGGGCCCTCCTGAGTCGTCTGCTGGTGATGCTTCTCAAAGAAATCCCAAGTATCCATTGCACATCTATGAGGAGGTTCACTACACTAAATATTTTCCCCGACGATCTGAAGTTAGTCGCTTGCTCAAAGGGGCCTCGGCTATCTTACAAGAGCCCTTTCCGTCCCACCAAACCCAAATGGTAGACCAACCTCATTCTTCCACTTCCATAGGTTCCCAAGTGTTCATTATGAATACACCTATAAATGTGGCTGCCATATCAAAAGATTATCAAACTCCTACTTCGACGGCAGGGAAAGAGAAATAAAGTACCCCTTCCTCCTCTATCCCATCTACCTCCGTTCCTCTCCATATAGAGTGACCTAATCATGAATTTGCTATTCGACCACCCTCTCAAGGTGTGCTTCGAAAGTCCTCTTATAATCCAAATGCTTGACCCGCTTAGCATTATAACATTGTTGAGGATTTGGCTCAAGCTCCATCAGTTATGTCTACTCTCGAGTTCCTTCAAAGTTTTCCTTCTTAGTGGAAAGCGTTGTTGTCGACTATTGGAGGTATTGATCCATCTCATTCCAATCTCATTTGTTTTGATCTAGAAAACCATGTTCCGCACTTACCTCATCAGATTGCCTTTCTCATTCAAGTGATCATTAATGAGAAGACCATTCACAGGATTGTCATTGATGAAGGCGCTTCCACTTGCATCATGTATGTGTCATGTTGGAAGGAAATTTCTTTTCCTACCCTTAACCAATCACCTAACATGCTAGAAGCCTTTGATGGACATGATTCTTGACCATTCAGTGTCCTCCTAATCTTGTCATTACCTTGGGAGGCAAGACAGTCAATGTCGAGGTAGAAATTGTTGATGAAAACCTTAACTATAATCTTCTAATCGGGCGGAGTTGGACCCATGATATGCATGATGTAGCCTCCTCTTTGTTCCATGTGCTCTAATTTCCTCATCAAGGAAAGATCAACATGGTTGACCAATTGTCTTTCTTTGCCCCTTCTTCCTCGGATGGCAATGTTCCTTACTTGAAGCATTCCGGGGCTCCATATGAGAGTGTGGGGGCTGGACTTTTCAAAGATCTTGCCTTAATGGGTATTTTTCCTCTCCCACCTCCGGATGTTTCCTCAGTCAACATGATCTCGATTAAGTCTAATCCTTGGGTCATTCCCTCTCTGGATCTTGTTGATACATGGGATGATGTTATGTCGTTAAGCCCTACTGAGATCAATTATGTGGAGATTGTTTCAACTTCAGCTTCGGTACCTACCGATCATACCGCTTCGAGTACGTCTCTTGACACGTATTCTCAATCCCCATGGCTTGGTTCTTTAGATTCTCCCGATCCCTTAACTGAGACTTTTCCTTCTGACGAAACTATCATAGAAATTATGTCTCTGGAGGAAGCACTGTGGAATGATACCCATCATCGTTCCTTGTTCTTACCTGGCTCGAAGATCATGTCTAGTTGTCTTGATAAGTTCTCTTCTTGTTTCCCGACCCAACCACTTCAAATGCCTATTATGACCCATGAAGTTTGGTCAAAAGGTAACATGGGTAATATTACCCAAATGATGCCTATTGACATTTCTGTTAAACTTGGTATCATTGAAAACGTTCATATTGGGGTGACTTGTTCTCCTGATGAGATCAAGCTCTATACTCATCTTTTTCAAAATTTTCCTCTATCTAGTTGTAGCTTCTAACACTATTGCTATGGTGCAGGTGCAAGATGATGACGAAGGTCATGAACATGTCATTTATTACCTTAGCTGCAATCTCCTCGATACTGAGACTCGTTATGCTCATGTCAAGAAGTTGCCTTTGGTTGCTGTTCAGGATGTTCAGCGCTTTCGACATTATACTATCCTTCACACTACAACTATGATTTCCAAGTGTAACCCCATGACTTACATTCTGACTCGTCAGTTACTTGGGGGAAAGTATTCTAAGTGGATATTCATCCTCTATGAATTTGATTTGGTGTTCACTACTACTAAATCCAATAAATCACTTGTATTTGTTGAGTTGATTTGATCTCTTCCCTCTGCTTCTCTTCCTACTGGTGCTGATGAGTAGCTCCCCAATGAGACTCTCTTTCTAATTAGCACTCTTGATCCTTGATAGGGTGGACCTACTGAGCCTCGACTAAAAACGCAACTAGATTCACCCCTTTCTAGCTAATCTATGGTTTGGAATCTACCTTACTGATTGAATGTGAAATTCCCTCACTCAAGTTGGCTATCAAATTACTACCCAAAACATTTCCTCAAGAAGAGCATCTCTTATATTTGGAATGACTGGATGAAACTCACCATCTCGCTTCTTTAGTCATTGAGGCATAGAAAAAGCGAGTTAAGTCCCATTTTGATCAGTCAGTCTCTCCTCATGCTTTTTCTAAGGGAGGTCTTGCTATATGACCAAGCTAATGATAATATGGGGGCAGGAAAATTCAAACCCATGTGGCATGGGCCCTATATTGTCAAGCGTGTGTTACAAAATGGGTCCTATGAGCTGATTGATTATGAGGGAAACCCCTTGGACAAGCCCCACAATAGGTTGTACCTCAAAAAGTACTGTGTCTGAGTCATCTCGTGTGGTTACTTTTGTACATAAGTGTGTTATTCATTTTTGTGTGGTTTGGTTTGGTGTGTTTTTCAAGCAGCCTTCCTACTTATTATGTCTTCACCTGCTTTGCAGATGTTTGTGACTCCTTACGTCAATTTTGCTGATGGTGCTTGTCATAATACCCGGAATCTATCATCCGCGACATGGGCTATTTATGACCCTCATGGTGAATTGATTGATGTTCAAGGTATTTTTTTAGGTCAAACAACTAATAACATTGTTGAATATAGCACAGTTATTGAACTCTTGTCAGAAGCCATTTATCTTGACATTCGAGAAATGGTTGTTAACCTTTATTCACAACTTGTTGTTCTTCAGCTCAATGGGCAATATTCTGTCAGAAACACTCAGATATTGAGAACATATTTGTGTATTCATCTATTGGAAAGAAATTTTGATTATATCACATATCATCACATTCCTAGGCATATGAATACATTAACAGATGCATTGGCTAATTATGTGTTAGACAAACATTTACGCAATATGTGAAAAACAAAACATTGTATCATAGTAAACAAGAAATGTAGCAGATATATATATATATATATATATATATATATATATATATATATATATATATATATATATATATATATATATATAGGTCGATAATGTTTGAGTGTCATACATCAAAATCCAAAAATAATATATGTGTTCCGAGTACATCCGTGGCTTGCAAGCCTTAAAATTGTAAATGCTAAAACTATGGACTACTCAACGTTGTGCTCATGATAGCATGTCACTTCTCATACTACTGAGTCAGTAATCGGTGGATCTGATCTAACACTCCCACTGTGTGCTGTTAATAACGACGTGGAATGTCCTCCATTCGGGCATACTCTGGGATGCTTCTTGTGAGGTTATTAAGATTATGCGCAATCTCTTCCTCGTTATTGACTCCTTCTTGATTAGGGGCGATCTCAAATTGTCGAGAAACGCATCTAGCGATCGAGGACATTCCGGCTGGTCACTCTGGTCCCACATCTGCAATTACAAAATCAAAATGTCATGAATGCATATATTTCAAAAAAAAATTAAAAAAAATAAAAATTGCTCACCTCCATCATCAAAATCCTCCCCTTTTGGGAGCAGCATGTCAAGATCGCCACGAAAGTCATTCCCACTATATGGAAAATCCTCTACCACAATCAGATGATGCCTCAACCATGCAAAGAAAGCAGCCTTGTATGACATATGCTAGCCCCCTCCAATCCTGGGCATCAGTTCACTCCATCGGACCATCTATGGATCTCGTGGTATTGGGGGATTTACCTCTACCAGCTAATAGTGGAACAATGGGATATGCTCCAAGAAGAAAGTCACCAGAATAAAACCATATCCAAATTGCCTCAGGTTGCCTGCCTTACATTTGGATAATTGGTGTTTCATGTTCACCTTCATGGCTTCCACCCATTTGAAGATAGTGAGCGTTGTGCAGCCTATGGCATAATGGAACTTATATTTGTTGGACTTGTGTAATGCTTGAGCCCCAACAACTCTGTTAATGGTCAAGAGAAGAGCCTTCAGTACAAGTTCACCTATGTTCATGATATCAACCTTGCCTCTTTTAGATTTCAGAGCTTCCGAACAATGTTCTGCAAGGAGAGTGTTCACACTCACCCCAATGGGCCTACCTCCATATAATTGGACCGATTCCCCTCTACGGGACAATCCGGTAATGAAGTAAATTTCTGAAGTCTCTAGCTCCAACTCTTGATCACAGATCACAAATACTTCCCATCCAACGTCCCATAGACTAATCAAGTATTGTAGTAGCTCAGGTTGAGCTCGAAGGCCCAGTGTGAGAAATAATTTGAGGAGCCCACAATTCCTCAGTGCATCCAGACAATTTGGATCGTCCAATGCCAATGAATCAATTCCTTCATGCTCGCATTCTTTCCATTCGATCACCATCTTTCCTGCTGTGATTTTCCTACAAATAACATGCATTTACCTAAACATCAATTTTTGCAAGAGGAATTTCGGATTAAAAGCAGTTAAATCGGGAAAAAATGAAAAAAAATCTATTTGTTGCGCTGGTGCAACTTTTTGAAAAACCACAGTGCCAACGGCGCAATTGCCCGAGTTGTAAACCCTCGATCGGCACAATCCCATGCCTGGATCTTGCACTGATTGATGGCAAAAATATTTTGCAAAAAACCCCTCAAAAAACTTGAAAAAACCATTAAATGCATAAAAAACAAGTATGAGAACAAAGCTTAGGGCCTGAGCTCTTACCCGCAACAAACGGTTCGTCGATCGAACCCCTAGATCTGCTGCAATCCACTCCTGAAGATTTAGGGCACAAATGGGTAAAAATTGCTCCAAAAGAGGTAAAAGAGGTAAATGGTAAAAAATGTTTTACTTTTTCCCTTTTTATAAACTTTTCATCATGTTTTAGGGTTTTAAAAGCATTTTTTTCGCCATTTTTACCTTGAAAACAAATAATACGTTTGCTTCTTGTGCAACAAGAGGTGATGGATTGACGGTGATGATGCAAAACTAGAGTCGTGTTTAAGCTCTTTTATCGACTCGTAAAAACACAAATGAAAATATCGATGAGTATTTTTCCCTTTCTGACTCATTAAAGAAAATAAAACGGGGGGTCTACTTTAAGCTCTTTTTTGACTCTTGAAACACGAAAATATTTTCGAGCTCTTGTCATTTTTACCTCGTAAAATGGTTTCGAAACATCGTTTACCCATTATATGTTTACCCCTTTTTCGAGCTGGGATAAACTATTTACGAAAATGGTACTCCTTGATTGACATGGTCAAGAGGTTCTTTCGAGTATTGTTTTCTACCTTTTTGGGCTCGAGAGACAACTTTACAAAATGGGACCTTTTGGAGTTTTATTTTCTGTGTATTTTTCAAACTCTCTAAACATGAAAAAGATATCGATTTTTCCCTTTGTCGAACTTGTTAAACTTTAGATGACATCGGATTCGTCACTGTGACAAACATGAGCTTCTCCTTCCTAGGGCTTATTAATCTTACTAGGTCAGATTCATCTGAAGGATGGACTTACACTACAAGCATATGCTATTCCCTTCAAGCTTGCGATAAAAAATAATTAGGGTACCTACCAGAAATAGTGGGGGAAAATGGGAAATTTTTACCAGTTTTGTCAGCAACTTTTCACTCTTGAACATGACACTCTTCTACTTCGTGTCAGGTTGTGGTATCCCCACTTCATCATTGACCTTCCTAGGTTTGGGCCAACATTTTTTTCCTTTCCATTTGATCTATGTCATGTCATCTTGACCTCCGATCGTGTGGATCCAAAATCTGCCAAAACTTCGGATTCGTGTCGCCGATATGTTCAAGAGTTAATCCTTCTGTAATTTACACTCATTCCTGATTCTCTGTATCATTCATAATCATTGCATCCCTCGTCTCGTGTCAATGATGTGGGATACATCATGGCCCTCCTTCGACGAGGTCACTTTCAGTTGACTTCAGCTCATTATCTGGGATGTTGGACAAGAAACTCCCTTCCAGTACCTTAGAGCTTGCAGGCCCTAATGGCAAGTTCTTCACACTCAACAATAAGTGGTCATTATTGGCTTTTGATCGAGTTACTTCACGAGTGTTTGACTTCAGTTCCTTATTCACACTCCATGAATTTTGCTACTGATACCTTGAGTGTCGTCATCATTATTGGTGGTTTCTCTCGTGCTTGTTAATAGTTCACATCATTGACTGGTAATCAAGCAATTTTCTAGCATGTTCGACATCAACACATCTATTCACATGTTATAATTTGTACTTTGATCGTGTCGTGTTTGAGCGCAAGACCCTAGGCTTAGATTACACAGGTCCTGGTTGTAGAACAATGTGACATAATCATGCTTACATACATGTCTCCTTTAGATGGATGGTTGTGACCATACCATGAGTCTGTTATGTGTGATCCTTCTCATTATTGGATGGTTTCGACCATAACTTGGGTTTGATATGATCCTTCTTACTGGATGGTTGCGCCCATACCTTGGATCCATTTACATGATCTTCTCTGGATGGCTGCATCGATACCATGATTCATGTATAAGAGATTTCAGTGATGTATGTGTATCTATGCTTGCTTGGAGGTTTTTCGGCGGCGATCTTTGGTTCTATGCATCTACTTTTAAATCATTTCACCTCTCACTCTTATTCGACCTTCATGATTTAGGGGCCATCTGTTATATAGCATTTTGTCATTATCCCTGTACTCCCCGTTCCTCGATCCTAGAGGACCTCAACAATGACCCTCATATGTTTCCCTACCATGAAGAACATGTCCCTACATCCCTCTTCATCTGCAGAACATTTCCCTCTTACATCATTTCCTAAGAATCTTCCTTCAAACTCAGTTTTCAAGATCGGTGTTAATGCTTAGTTCCTTCCCTGTGCCGATTTTCAAAGTTTAAAACTAGGACTAGCACCAAACAATGCAAGTGAGCCATTCATCCCCCCACGCCGATCCTCTTTCGGCAAGTTTTTAAAAATGGAGTTGAAGCTTCCAAGTCTAGAATCTTCGTGAACGGAAGTCTGGTAAATGGTTAGGCAGGATAGAGCTGAGAGAGTCTGTTTGGGCTCCTTTCCTCTATTGAAATGGAACAAACCAATGAGATAAGGCCTCTCCCATCATAAGAGGATCCATTTCCCCTCTATCAAAGCTATATAAACTCCTCATTTCACAACCTCAGCTAGCTAATGAAAGGGCTGGAATTATCTACAAATATTGACAGCCATCTTGAGAACCTTAGCCTTCTAGTTTGTGTGTGAAGGGAGAATTAGCTTATAGTGTTTGGTTTGAAGTAAAAGGAAAGAGGCCTTGAACTTCCATTCTTTTGAGGTTGAATCGTGAGATGCTTATGGTGGTGTTGGAACCCAAACATGCCAAAGGGAACCTGCAATGTCAAGGTTCTGGTTGTATTTCTCTTTGAAGTTAATATTAATATAACTAATGGTTTATTTCCTATAGCGTGTGTTATATTTCATTTGATAGCTTAAAACTCCTTGACATTTTAAGTAGATTGAATTTGATTTTATACTATCACGTTTGTTGTTGTCTCTTGCATGTTTGTTTCATGTACTTGAGCGAAAAGAACAAAAGGAAGATGGAGCAAGGAAGCAAGATCATCATCAAGTGGATTAGTGTTATAAGAGGTAGGCCCTCTTATTCGATTCTAATCTAAGGAAGTTTACATTAGATTGTCTTGTTTGCGGCTAGACCCACTCTTGGGCTAGAGGGATCGTCTCTGTCTGCAGAGAGGATTTACCTACTCCACAGAAGTTGTAGATCTATTTATGTAATTTATAAATAGTAATTGGGGTTGTTATAATCGGGGGAAAGATCTAGTGCAAAGCTCGCATGTTGAGTGCAATACTCAGCCATGCACAGTTTTTTAATTAAACTGAGTTAAGGGAAAAATAATGTCGAATGGACATTCCAGAGAAACATGGAAACAATTGGATGTTGGAGATAAAAGTTACAGCATTAGTTATCAAATAATTAAAGGATTTTAAGACGCCTAATCTTTCTCACATAGTATATCCATTTATCGCTATAATAGCACCAATGTTAAGAAGGTATTGTATGTATCGAAGTTGAGTGCAGAAAGGAAACATATAATAAAAGGAATTTTATGAACACGCCCAGTCGTGATCCATAAAAATTCAACTAGTGGTAATTGCTAAGAAAGAACATCCAAAGACAGACTTGAAACTGTAGCAAATCAAAAACTTGATTTTCCATAGGCAGTGACCAAAATAAGTTATTAAAATGAACTACCATGGAATTATATACTTGACCCAAAATATCAAATTACATTGGCAAACGACAAAGAACCAGAACCAAAGCTAATATTGAGTACAACAGTTGATATAAACACAATATGCATATGTATTATTCCACGGAATCGCATAAAATATGTAAACCAAATGCATACCCAAAAATCATAAGGATGCTAACAGTAATATTAAGTGTATATACAATTCTATATAAAGATGTTTAACAAGAGTACACAAAGAAGTAAACAACAATGCATATTCAATTTGTCATTTAACATACATTCCTAACATATTAATAAATTGGAATGCCTGGAGCAGAAAAACGTAATAGTTAATTTGAATACTGGAACCCCCTTGCCAAACATTCCAAGACCCATAAGTCTTACACGATATATATATATATATATATATATATATATATATATATATAGAGAGAGAGAGAGAGAGAGAGAGAGAGATAGATATATATATATAATGAAATTGAATTTCATTACAAAGTGAGGCCAACTTAGCATCTCATCAAAAGGGATTGCAAATAAGACTCATTGGAACCAGACCCAAAACAAAATACAACAGCCGTGACACCAAAAATCGCCAGAGATATCTAGGCGTAGCAGTTCGTTATAGGCAGTTTTACCAACCTGAAACCAAAATCGTGGACATGGATATTAGAGAACGAGAAGTTTTCGGTGTTCTAAAGGCTGATGTATAGCTCAGGAGATTAGGAACTACCTCCAAAATGAAGGTAAGAAACACATGCACATTAGGCATTAGACAAGTAGACCTTCTTGGCCCCAATTGGGTTTTCACGGGTAGTATAAATTCAAGCAAAACAAGGTGCCATAATTAATTTAAGTTGTATCTGTGTAGACCCTAATGGAATAAACCAAGTTTATACGACCTGGAACTCTCTCACAAACCTGCTATAAAGAAAAAGGGGCATTGCAAAGGTGTAGTTAAACTTCGGAACAAGGGAAATGACCCAATCTAAAAAGGGTAAGCAGAGTAGATGGAAGTATCACACCTTTATGCTGAGGCTAAGTATAAATGCATAGAAAATTTCAAATCAACCCATAAAGGAGACTAATCCCTTGTTCTTCCTTCGAAAACCCTGTAAATCGGGAGAGAGCAATTACTGGCAGAATATACCATACTCTTGTCAGATAATGAATTGAGAACTCAGAATAGGTGACAATAATAAATAAAATGAAAACCCTTTACCTAAAGCGAGCACCTCATGGAATGATATCAAGCTTATGAAGACTCTGTCATAGAATATAAGCTTGTCCTTGCGGAAAAAACCATGATTTGGTCTTGAGAAATAAGAAAAACTTAGTTAAAATGTATAAAACCTTCAGTGGAATCTACTAAATGCATAGAAGGTAGCCACAACATCACAGTATAATACCTGGACGTAAAGGTAAAATCTAGATGGGTTGAATCCAAATTTATTTTCTCTCATGAATCCCTTGCAAGCCACGAAAAATCTGACCTCTACTAAAACCAGATGCCACAACACCGATAGGCCATCTGGCACATAGAACAACAATAGGTTAGGGTTGGGGTAGGGTGATCCCTGCCATTAATCGACGCCCAAATTATCTCCACCATCAAACATAACCCAAGAACCACCTACGCCTATGTGAATAGGATTGTCATGGCAAGAGAGCATTGGCTTACTCTTTTCCCAAGACGAAATTGCCCAAGGAGCATTAAAACAAAAACAAAATAAATAGGGAATTAGTATGGATACATAAATGCAAGGATGCACCATGTGAGACTTCTTGCAAGGCGAAGTTTATAAGGATGAAACTTTATTATATCTTAGGGTGGGTATAAATGTATCATATAGTTAGGTAATTATAAGAGTATAACCCCAAAACAAACAACCATAATCTAAACTCAAGATGCGCTAGGAAGTAGAAAGTTATGTAAGGTGTGGTACCACATGTATAGAGATGACCATCGTAATATATATATATATATATATATATATATATATATATATATATATATATATATATATATATATATAGATATATATATATCATGGGACACATAGGCATTAGCATTCAACGCCACTAATGTAAATAAGAGTTTAGCAAGGGGTTCCAAAGGTGAAAAAATGTATGTTGATCAATGAATGTGTACATGTACGAGTGGGTGAGAATAGGTGGATATGCACATAGGAAAAAGAAAAAAATAAAAAAATTGCAATGTAGTGTGACATAAACCAAGATGGCATATCACTCCAACTAGTATGCAAGAGATGTGCCATTTTTAAATATTTTAGATTTAAAAATATTGCACACTCTAGCTAGTATGGAAGAGATGTCGCAAGGTTATGTGATGTTATGTTATGTTATGTTATGTTTTGTTATGTTATGTTATGTTATGTTTTGTTATGTTATGTTACGTTATGTTATATAAACATATGGAAGAGATGTTGTAAGGTTATGTTTTGTTATGTGATGTTATGTTATATAAACATTTTGACTTCGTCAAATTACATAACAATAAAAAACAAAATAAAATACCATTAAAGTAATACATAAAATATAAAAATAAAATTAATAATTATAATTATGTCACTCTCGAGTCCAATATTTATATAAAAATGAAATGAAATGAAAAGATTAATGTAATGTAATGTAAACATTTTGATTCCGCCAAAAGAAAATGAAAATAAAATAAAAAAATAAAAATAATAGTAAAAAATAACAATAATAAAAATAAACATTGCTCATGGTATTAAGAACCCATGGTATTACTGTGGCATACAGGTTATTTAACGGGGGAGATTAAACTAAACTGGTTCAATCTTAACTCCGAATCTACCAAGCGCCAAAATACAAAATCCCTTGATATACAAAATCCTTTTAGAGCCAGAAGAGATTGGATCCCTCTTGGTTCTTGGTAGATCCAAAGTTAAGGTGGATCTAGGTTGGTTTATGAATAAATTTTCATCAATATTTTTAAGTTTATTTCTATCTAAAAATATGCAATAATTTATACAATAATATGAACAATATGAAAAATGGTTTTTCAATTGGGGTTACTTTGGGTGATTGTTGGAAAGAATGAAATCTCTCACTCGGTTCAATTCCCGTAAGTGACATGATGGGCATTGACAGTTAACCTTATTAATAGTTTATGAGTATTTCTCAGACGAGATATATAGCATGTTACATCTCTTATATATATATATATATATATATATATATATATATATATATATATATATATAGATAGAGAGAGAGAGAGAGAATCTAAATAATGTATATATTATAATATTTTATTAATTTGTATAAATCCAAATAACATACGTTTTCATGATATTTTATCATCCTAAATTATATTTATTTTTATTTAAAAATTATTCAACATTAAAAATAATTTATTTTTTAATATGCATTAATTATTTATGTATTAGTAATTAGAAAAAAAAGTAAAGAAAAATGTATCTAAATAATGTAGATTTTATTAATATATATAAATTTAAATGGCATGTATATTAATAATATTTTACTATTTTGGTTCACATGGGGTAGCTCAAGTCGCAATGGCCATGGAAATGAAGTCTCACCGAACCGGAAGTCTTGGGTTCAAATCTTGGGCTACCCTTCCCCCTGTAGCGGGGTGTATAATGGACATGAAAATCAGAGTCCTGCCAAGCTTACAAAATATATATATATATATATATATATTACCATTTTGAATTATATTTATATATGTTTAAAAAAAGTATTTATAATAATTTAAAAATTAACAAATTAATTAATTTTATTTGGAATAATATTTTAAAAAATATTTAAATTTAATTAAATTTAAGAAAGTCAATTGGGGTTATTCTTGGTGGTTGGGAGAAAGTAATGGAATACTCCCCAACTAAAATCAATTCCTAGAAATAACATGGTGGATATTGACAACGTTGATAGTATAGATATATTTCTCATATAAAATATACAACTTTGTACTTATAAAAAAATAATTAAATAGTGTCATAAAAAATTGAGTGCAAAGATCTAATAGTGTGATCTTTCATCCATTGTTACATCAACAATTGAGTTCCATAAATGGTCTGTTCATAAAATACACTCTCCATTGTTATTTTTCATAAAATATTGCCAATTTAAAATCACAAACAAGGATATAGCCATCATTATCTATAATTTCTTCAAGAAAAATAAACAAAAACAAAGTGCATTGTATCTGTTTAAATCTTGTATCCTGGTTCTTCAATACAATTCTCAACTCACGATTTCACCAAATCTAGTAGTCCATCATATTTTATAACTAAACGACTAAAGCCCATATTCTGGTCCTTTAAAGACAATTCCCAAACTCATGTTTTCATAAAATGTAGTTGTTGGTTCACTAAATAAGGTAGATGCTGACTTATCAAACAATAACCAAACAAAACAAGCAAAAAAGGTGGATGCTGACTTATCAAACAATAACCAAACAAAACAAGCTAAAAGTCCATACGCCTTCATTGAATTCCTGATGTCCCTTTTTCTCCTCAAACGAAACAAATAATTCATCATAAAATATGCATATATGTAATGAGTCTATGTCTATTTTGCATTTACATGGATGCTTTATTGGGCTCTTAGATCAAAGTCACCATATTCATGCTCGAGTTCTCGTTTCCCTTTTTTTCCTTTGAAGGGATGTTTATGTCTTACGTGTATTTTTTAATCCTTTTACGCAATACTATTTCCTTCCTTTGAATAAAAATGGACAAATACTTTCCACATAAAACTCATTTTAGTCATGGAAGTACTATCCATATGGTTTTGTTTGACCAAAATGCTATGAATTAATGACTTTATATCGTCTTTCAAAGGTGAAAATTCTATGAAATCATATAGTATTAACACATTTATATATTATCAAAAGCATATGCATGACGTGAAGAGTTTAATGTATTACAATTCCATGAAATGAACAATGCTCACCTGACTTGCTCCACCAGCTCAGAAATAAACATTATTCAATGCATGTATCTCAAGTTTTCACTCATTTTCTATGGATGTGGAAGGCACTATAAAATAATATATATCAAAATTTTCATAAATATAATAACGAAAGTTTTTTCAACCGTGCTGTAGTTTCACATGGATTGAACAACACAGGCATAATAGAAGGTAATTATCAATAATCTCGGTTACGGTGGTCCCTAGAAATGACATTGCACACCTTGTCAACATGCAAAGAAAATTGATAGATTGATACTATGTTAGGGCCCTATACTCTTAGTGTAACCCCTTATTGTTATTAGTACAACCCCCTTATTATATTGTTCTATACATGTAGTCCCCATATTGTTATTATTGTGCCCCATAAAAACCCACTATTGTTATTATTGTGCCCTTACATTATTATTGTTATGTCGGCTTTGATTATATTATGACCCCTTAGACTCCTATATATAGAAAGGAAGTCTTGTCATTTGTATCATCTAAAAATTGTTCATTTGCGTAAAGTAAAAGAGGTTGCCCCCTCGAAGAGGCTTATTTCTAAAGCGTTGATATATCTTTCCTATCTTTCTGTGAGCTGGTTTCATAACATTTGGTATCAAAGCTTTGGATTCTAGGGTTTCGCTGCTCCAAACAGGTCATCGTGGCATTTGCGCTATCACTTTTTTCCAGTGATGTTTCAGAAGCTACAAAAAAACCCCATCTAAAACGAAATTGTTATGAACTTTGGGTTCGAATTTCAGATCTTGTCTCGTTATATTTTCGAATATATGATCTAAGGAAATTAAGGTTTTTGCAAGCTCCAGAATTTCATCTAAAATAGGTCATCGTGGACTTTTCTCTATAACTTTTTCGCTACGAAGTTTCAGAAGCTAAAAAGAAACCCATTTGATAAGAATTCAGTCTGAACCTCGGCTCTGAATTTCAGATCCTGTCTCGCTATATTTTCAGAGATATAGTCTGAGGAAGTTAGGGTTTTTGCAGACCCCCAATTACATTCCAAACAGGTCACGTTGGGAAAATAGTCATAATTGTCTCTTTGAGCATTAGATTGAAATTTCGTAAGAAATTACAGAAAGAGGACGGACTGTAATTTCTTGTGTATATTTTTCAGATCCAAAGGTTAAAACAGTGACACATGGCACTTCATACAAGTTCACTTTTCGGAAAAAGTATATAATTAAGTCATCTTGAGAAATTGCGCATAACTCTTTCGTGGAGAATCCAATTTTGATCAAACTAGTGGCATTGGAAAGAGGACACGAAGGGCTACTGCAGGTCACAATTTCAGAACTTAAAGATCCGAAAGTACAGAGTTACAATCGTTTCAAGATCAAGCTCCTAAAATCAAGAAAAATCAATATGAGGAAGTTTCATGGCAAGGATCTCGTAAATTGAATACTACAGATGGAGAAATATTTTGATCTACATGGTGTACCACTGTTACAAAAGGTATGTATTTCATCTTCATATTTAGAACAAGATCAATTTTTATGGTATAAAGGGCTTTGTTCTCGTAAACCACTTGTTACGTGGTCAATTTTCACGGAGGAATTTATAGCACATTATGAGAATACAAAGAGCAACACTTTCTTTAGAGCAACAGCACAACAATTGGAAGAAAAAATAGAAAAAGGACTTTGTTACAAAGTGGAAAGAAAAATTATGGCAACAAGGAAGTCTACCCCTCACAACTATAAAGATGGAAGTGTTGTTTCTCTTAGCCTTCACAACCTACAAGGGTTACACCACAACAATTGGAAGAAAAAAGAGAAAAAGGGCTTTGTTACATTTGCGATAAAAAATACATTAAAAGTCATAAGTGTGCTGAGAAGAAATTGTTTTACATTTATTGTGGAGAGGAGGAAGAAAAGGATCAAGAAATGTCAAAAGAAGAGTATATACACCAGGAACCAATCCCGGAGAAAGAAGAAATGAATCCGACCACATCTTGTAAAGCATTGGAAATAATTACTACTCCTCAAACTCTTAAGATAGAATGACATATCAAGAACAAAAAGATTCAAGAAGTAAAAGACCACATCAAGAAAGAATAAATGAATCTGACCATATCTTTTAATGCAATGGATGAAATTACCAGTCTTCAAACTATCAAAATAGAAGGACATATCAAGAAGAAAAATGTTTAGGAAGTGAAAGATCACATAGAGTATCAAGAAATGAATCCGACCATATCTGGTAATGCACTGGAAGAAATTACCACTCCTCAAACTCTAAATATAGAAGTACATGTCAAGAAGAAAAAGATTCAAGCAATGAAAGATCACATTGAGCATCAACAACAAGTTCTCCAACTTTTAAAGGATAACGCCACTTTGGTGTAGAATCGAATGAAACAACATGCAGATGAACATTGCAATGAAAGAAGTTTTGATGTAGGCAATTGGGTATTTTTATGGTTACATACATACAAACAAATGTCCCTCAAGAAAGCTATTTATGAAAAGGAAATGTTGGCAATACTACACGCACTTAAGAAACTGCGACCTTACCTAATGAGAAGACACTTCAAGGTAGAAATGGATCATGATAATCTTAAATGCTTTTTAGAACAAAGATTACCTTTAGAAGAACAAAAAAAATGGGTCACAAATATGTTGGGTTATGACTTTGAAATCATCTACAAAAAAGGGAAACAAAATGTTGTTGCAGATGCACTCTTAAGAAAGGATGAGGATGTGGAAGCATTGTTTTGTGCTATTTCTATTATCCAACCAGATTAGATAAACAAAGTAAGGATGAATGGAAGAAGGATGAAGAAGTGTGGCCACTCATTCAAAAGTTGCAGAAGATCCAAATTCAAACAGTATCGCTAGAACTTGCAGAGGAAGGAAAAATCATATTGGAACCTTGGAGCAGTCACAAAAACAAGAATCTGATAGTTACGAAATCAATCAATTTCAGAGTATCTCATCAAGTGGAAAAACTTACCCACTGAAAATTCCACATGAGAGGACAAGAATTTTATACAAAAATATCAAGAACTACTCAAGCATTGAGGACAACACTTTTTGAAGGAGAGGGGCATGTTAAGCCCCTATACTACTAGTGTAACCCCTTATTTTTATTAGTACAACCCCCTTATTATATTGTTCTATCCATGTAGTCCCCATATTGTTACTATTGTGCCCCATAGAAGCCAACTATTGTTATTATTGTGCCATTATATTATTATTGTTATGTCAGCTCTGATTATATTATGACCCCCTAGACTCCTATATATAGAAAGGAGGTCTTGTCATTTGTATCATCCAAGAATTGTTCATTTGTGTAATGTAAAGGAGGTTGACCCCTCGAAGAGGCTTATTTCTAAGACATTGATCTATCTTTTCTATCTTTCTGTACACTGGTTTCATAACTTGCTAACACATGTTCCAAGTTATTTATATGCAAGGTAATTCCAACCTACTACCATTGTTCCTTGGTATATGTTGTCAAGTGCAATTCAGATAAGGATTGAAATCAAAATTGTGCACTTCATATGACAAACACTGAGACTCATGGCAACTGACCTTGCCAGGAGTGTGAACACCAAACAAATATTTATGTTTCTGTAACACTTTCCCTAAACTAAACTACCAAGATTCATGACAACTGGTCAAAAGTTCAGGGTTAAGGCTACTTACACATTCTGGGATCTAACTTTCAGTATTTCCAGATATTGTTTGTGTTTTTTTTGTGACTCTCTATTTATAAAAACTGTAAATCAATTCAAAAATTATAATATTTTTAGAATTGATTTACAGTTTTTATGCACAAAGCCAACCTCAAGTCACTTCCATGCAAAACGTAAAACCCAAGGCGTTGAACTGCACGAACAAAACTGAAAGAATGACCTAGACTCCATATACACGATGAAGGAACAGTGCAGCGAAAGGATGAGCACTTAATTCCATATACAAGATGCATTAGCAGCGTCATGAAAACTCTGAATTCAACATAGTTTTAAATACCGTCTCCACTATTACCCTAAATTCCCAACTAATGAACACAAAGGAAATTGAATGCGAAAGTCTGGAAAACACAAAGGAAATTGAACGCAGAAGTATGGTGATCTGATAGCGATCGAAAGGCTATAAACGACACATTTCCAATAGTGCAAAATGAAACGATTTACTATCCTAATCTTTTTAATTGAATTGTTCATTTTCTAAAGTATTTGTAATCTAGCCACCATTCTCTACGCACACGTTTCTCTACTCCCTATACTTTGTCCTCCCCTCGTTGTCCTTTATGTTCTTGATATATTTTATCTGCAAAAATGCTAGCAATCCAGATTCACCCAAAATAAACTATCGTGTTCCACCAAATTGACACGGTATGAGATTGATAAATAAAGTACAGACTTTGATTACAACCATGTTTTAACCCCATTTCGATGATGTATTCCTTGGCGTTTGTAACCCTGGTGATACAGGGGAGAAATAAGTCAGCCATATATACAAGTACGATGCATTTGAAACTCAGGTTTGACATTTGAAAACCATAAAAGATTTTTAAAAATATTACAGTACAGTGAAACTAATGCTCTGACATCGTCGCTATATATCATTGCCTAGTGACAATGACATAATAATTTACTTATTTCTATGTTTTCCCCCCAAAACATTCATAGGTAATATCAGTTGATTCATGTGATTAAGAAAAGCATATCACAAATAATTTACTCTTTTGCATGTCATCATTTCTATACCAAATTTTTTACTGAACAAAATTGAAGATATTCATTTCTTATAAATCAAGAATTGTAGTGTAATTAAAGAAATCTTGAACACATAGTGTATGTATTCTTTTTTAATTCTACGAGCCATAACTTGTAAGTATTTCTAAGCCTGCATTTTTCATAGGACATATAATTTGATTCACTTGTTATATGACATTTTTTAAATCACACATTATGTTTCATGACATAATTGTAAGAGATTTTTGTTTTGTGACTATGTATGTAATTCTATCAACATTCTCAATGTCAAAATATATATTTAGCTCATATTTGAAGATGGAAAATCACTGTAAATGATATGATGGTAGAAATGTTCAAAATTTTATAGCATAGGTAAGGGATTAGAAAGAAATTAGGAGCATTGAACTAATTTAGTTCTACAATTTTACTAGCTAAATAATAAATATTAATATAGTTAATAATAAGAAAATAGAACACACATATAAACGTATTTCTAACATAAACTATTATCAAAAATTATGTTTAATGTCATATTAGCTTCATCTTCAGTTATTATTCAACAAAATCATTTATCATAAAATCATAGTATTCAAACTTATAAATGTATCTAGTTAACCTTGAAAAATAAAATTATCAGTAAAGCACCAAAACGAAAAGACATGGCCATTTCCTTAGATGAATGAACATAATTTCAAGGAAATCATTTTTCAATCCCCAACTAGAACTTGAAGCTCTAGAAAAATAATATCAAATCATAGCAAAGTCTCCACCCATCAATCAACCTAGAAGTACATACCCACTTAGTAAATTTTAATGGAATTCCAAGGAAAATTTGTAAAGAAGCAATGACACACACTAAGAGGATTCTTCCAATAGATATTTTGTTCTTAAGTAAAGATACTACACACTACATCTCTAACCATGTTGTAGCAAAAATATGTAGTTTCTAGAAAAATGAAAATGGAAATTATTTGATTGCCATTTTTTTTTTCAGTCTACCAACTTTTCTCCCAACTATTTTCAACTTTCAAACATCAAATTTCCAAACATCCCTAATCAACAAATTTCACAAAATCGAGAGCAAAAAATAATAGGAGATGTATCGATAATTTATCAAGAATTTTGAATTCTATCAATGTATTTCACTTGCTGACATTTCAACTTTCAAACATCAAAATTCCAAACATCCCTAATCAACAAATTTCACAAAATCGAGAGCAAAAAATAAAAAGAGATGACTTTCAAACATCAAAATTCCAAACATCCCTAATCAACAAATTTCACAAAATCGAGAGCAAAAAATAAAAAGAGATGTATCAATAATTTATCAAGAATTTTGAATTCTATCAATGTATTTCACTGACTGACATTTGAAGTATATGTTACAGAATGGTAAACTATAAACAATTAAAATAGAAAAGAAGTTATTATCATATTTAAGAAAAACCTACAAATTGCATAGATAATGAAGTGTCCCCACACAACGATTGGAAAGCGTAAATGGAGCATCCCTACACCTATTCATGAAAAGGTTTCAAGCCATTTTTTTTAATTTCTTAGTGAAAAAGGTACAAGATTAGGGTTTCAGGTTAATTTGAACATTTTGTTTAGATACGCTAAACAATATTTAGTGGAGGTCAAATCACAGTAGTACACCTCATTTAGAAAAGAAGAAAAATGATATTGCGGAAACCGAATTCTGATATAGGTACACCTATCAACGAAATGTCTAATGATAACATTGTCATTTTCCATGTTGTTATGTCACTATGTGACATATAGTGATGGGTTGTTTGCATTATTTTGTTTGTACGTCAAAAATTTTGTGGTTTTACAATGTTAAGATTGGGGTTTTTAGCATAAATTTTTTTGTGACGTCCTCACACCGCCGCATGCCCAACTACATCCCCGAGGGCTGTCATCACCTATGGTATGTAATTATGATGTACTAGAGTGAGATTTATATGAGAGATCCATGATATAATGCTCAATTTGGTACTGGACTTTACGGTACATTCAATCTCTAAATTTATGCAGCGTTTGCGTTGAATGTTGAGCCAACATCACTAGTATTTCTAGACCCTCTGATTCAATGCAATGGATATTTGTTTTAGGTCTGTAATTGTTCTTTTGTTTTCTCCTGAGGTTTCACATGAGCGGTTTGATGCTGCCATACCTAAAGCAAAGAATGGAAGGGTATACAAACTATTTTGTCTGGCAATATAAGTGTTTCCATCCAAGCATGTTATTTTCCGTGCAAGTTAATATGAAGCGTGGGCATATACTTAATGTTAAGTATGTTTTGAAATGTGAAAGGAAAATTCCCCTTTCCGCATTTTTTCCATTTTCAATGTAATTTCTTAGCTCTTTGTGAGTCTTTATACCAATGATCATTGATTCCTAATTTTCAAAAACTTACATGAGCCTGCAAGATCGCGTGTGACAATGATGGCTTGTGTTGAAAAAATATCATTGTCCTCCTCATATGCTCAATGAAAGCCCCAAGAAGCGCCGCAAGTTAAAGTCATCATGGGATTTCCTTCTGTCACAACTTCACGTTAGTTTTCTATTTTTAAATATTTTGTTATGTGATGAGATATTAATCCCACTATTAGTTATCTATTGGTTAGGTGTCATCTTAATTGATTTCTTATCTACTAGGTGTCATAATTAGTTTAGTCTTACTTGAGTTCTACTCCATAGGTGTCGAGTTTTACTTCAGTTATTTATTATTGATGTTTACAAAGTAACCTATTTTGTCATTTAGAATATTGAGAAGAGCAATCTCTGGTCCATTTTCCAGTTTCATTCCTTGTCATGGTATTGGAGCTCAGCCTGTGTAAGACTCCTTGAGAGCAACAAAGAGAGAGAGACAAGTTTTCATAAGACTCCGTGAGAGAGTAGCAACGAGAGTGAAGAAAAAGTGTAAGCCTCTTTGAGAACAGCATTTCATACGTGTGTGTATTCACAAAAAAAAAGGCAGCGGAGATTCGCTACAGAGATCGTAGCAAATTGAAGCAACTATGAGACAAAGGTTGTTGCAAAGTTGCGTTGAAGAAAAACCTGATTTTTTTTTGCACAATATTCAGAAACATGTTAGTAACACCACTAACACATCTCTGAACACCATGCACAAAAAAATCAGGTTTTTCTTCAATGCAACTTCGCAGCAACCTTCATCTCATAGTTACTTCACTTTGCTACGTAGCGAATCTCTGCTACCTTTTTTTGTGAATACACACACGTATGAATGTTGCTCTCAAAGAGACTTACGCTTTTTCTTCACTCATGTTGCTACTCTCTCATGTAGTCTTATGCAAACTCATCTCTCTCTCTTTGTTTCTCTCAAGGAGTCTTACACAGGCTAAGCTCTGATCTCCAACAACCACTCTCCAAGATACAGTACCTCAAGAAGCATGGGATGGTAGAAAGGAAAATGTATCTCACTTTAGAATTTTTGGATGAGTAGCTTTTTCACATGTTTCTGAGAAGCTAAGAAAGAAGCTTGATGATAGGAGTGAAAGATGTATTTTCATAGGCTATAGTGAGTAGTCAAAGGCCTACAGACTTTATAATCCAGTTACAAAGAAGTTTGTTTTAAGCAGAGATGTAAAAAATTTTGAAAATAAATATTGGTCTGATGAAGTTGATGAAGCTTCAAATCAGTATTTTTATCCACCACAGCCACCAAGATTGCAGGTTGAAGAAGAGCCATACCACTCTAAAAATGGTACATCTTCAAGTAGTGAATCCACCAGTGATTCAACATCTTCATAAGACAATCAGAAAACAAGAAGCATCAGAGAAATATATGAGCAGGAGCATGAATTTGACCAGCATAATATGTTTGCATTTCTTTCATCTCAACCAACTCATTTTGAAGAAGCAGTTAAAGAAAAACATTGGGTAGATGTAATGAACCAAGAAATTGGTGTCATAGAGAAGAATCAGACTGGGGAATTAGTTGATCATTCAAGAGACAAAAATAGAATTGGTGTAAAATGGGTATATAAGACCAAGCTAAATGAAAAAGGAGAAATTGAGAAACATAAGGCAAGGCTAGTTGCCAAAGGATTCTCACAACAGTTTAGTGTGGACTATGGTGAAACCTTTGCTCGAGTAGCAAGGTTAGACATTGGCATAACCATTTTGTCCACAACAACTTAGAACAAATGGAAAGTCTATCACCTTGATGTAAAATCTGCTTTCCTAAATGGTATATTGCAGGAAGAAATTTATGTAGAGAAGCCTCCTGGTTTTGAAGTTCCAAGACAAGAACATAAGGTATATAGATTGAAGAAAGCCTTGTATGGTTTGAAACAAGCTCCAAGAGCTTGGTACAGTCACATTGACACATATCTCATCAAAAACGGTTTTTTCAGAAGAAATCATGAGCCAACTTTGTATACAAAATGCATGAAGGTAAAATTCTGATTTTATGCTTTTATGTAGATAATCCTATTTATACAGGAAATATGATGTTAGAAGATTTCAAAACAGCAATGCAAAAAGAGTTTGATATGACAAATCTAGGAGTCATGAAATACTTCTTAGGCATTGAAATTCACCAATCTGCTAATGGAATTTTTGTCGATCAGCAAAAAATATGCCAGTGATATCATCAAAAAGTTCAGAATGACCAATTGAAAACCTGCAGATACACCAATTTCTCAAGGCACAAAACTGAGCAAAGAAGATGTGGCACCACCAGTTGATTCCACACTGTATAAAAGTCTAGTTGGTAGCTTGTTATATCTCACTTAAACTAGACCTGGTATTATGTTTGTAGCAAGTTTTGCCTCCAGGCTTATGCAGTCACCTAAGATTTCTCATTGGAAGGTTGCAAAAAGAATCTTAAGGTATATTTTCATGACAATAGATTATGGTTTGTTTTATACACATTCTGAAAATTGTTCACTTTCAGGGTATATAGATAGTGATTATGCAGGGAGTTTAGATGATCGCAAAAGCACCTCAAGGTATGATTTTCATCTTGGAACCAATCTGATTTCATGGGAATCGAAGAAAAGTCAATCGTTTCAATATCTTTTGCAGAGGTAGGATACGTAGCAGCAAATTCAATAGCTTGTCAAGCTGTGTGGTTGAGAATATTATTGAAATATATTTCAAATATTTAGAAGGAGACAACTCCAATATACTGTGATAACAGTTCAGCCATTTCCTTATCAAAAAATCACGTTTTCCACAAAAATAGCAAGCACATTGACACTCGTTTTCATTTCATCCGTGAGCTTGTCAATGATGGGGACATAGTACTTTCTTTCTGTGGTTCCAAAGATCAACTAGCAGACATTTTCACAAATCCATTGGGCAAGAATGTATTTGAATTTCAAAGAGAACAACTAGGCATTATAAGTGTCACTACATGTAACATTTGAGATTAGGAGGGGATGTGGATATATTAATCTCACTGTTAGTTAGTTGTTGGTTAGGTGTCAGCTTAATTGATTTCTTGTTTGCTAGGTGTCATAAGCAATTTAGTCTTACTTGAGTTATACTCCATAGGTGTCAAGTTTTACTTCAATTATTTATTATTGATGTTTACAATGTAACCTATTTAGTCATTCAGAATATTAAGAGAATCTCTGCTCCATTTTTTAGTTTCATTCTTTGTCATTGTGTAACCGGTTCTTTTCTAGATCCACTTGTTAGCATTTAGAGCACGAGATTTCCACTACCCCAGCATTCAAGGTTTCATGAAATATGTTTAAAAGGTTTTTCATCCTTCAGGGAAATGAGCAAACGAGTTTGCGGGAAATGAAGAAACGAGTTTGCATGTAGGTCCAGCTAACACTAGTATTTACTGGGAAAGATTTTGGTATCGGAAGTAGAGATGAAGAGGACAACACCCCTTTGATAGGAGGGGCAGAGCCCTCCACCTTCAGTTCAGACAATAGTCGGTCTACATCTTCCAATGTAAATCCCAAGGAAGAGGGTTCCCGCACTGGCTCACCATCATGGCACAGTGATGACAAGGATGGCCACTACATGTTTGAACTTGGAGAGAATTTGATGTCTCGAAGTAGGAACATGTATTTCATCACGATATTGCTTGTTTTTTTATGGTGGGTTTTTCATTTGGATTATTAGATCTAAAGGAGGTTTCTGCTCTTGATATTAAAACATGGTTTATAAATAGCCTTTTTACCTGATCTACTCTCCTAATCTCGCCAAAATATATTGCTCTTTTGCTAAAAAAATAAAAAATAAAAAATATATATATGTATATGTATATGTATTTGTATATTGTATATATATATAATATATATATATATATATAGATATATATATATATATATATATATATATATATATATATATATATGTATGTATGTATGTATGTATGTATGTATGTATGTATGTATACTCAGTAAAATGGGTGAAGGTAAGCATTTAGGAATCCAGATTTCTTGTTTTTTTTGTTATTATTCAACATGTCACATGGGTTTCCTAGGTGAGTGAAAAGCGGGGCATTAGTTATTGTCCATCTAGGAGTTCAAGTCTCCAAAGATGTGACTTGTTCTCACATCATGTGTCATGCCTGTAAAGTTGGGCTAGGTTGGGCTCGGTTTGGCATGCTTGTAAAGTCGGATTGAAGTCTCCAAATATGTGACTTGTTCTCACCTCATGGATCATGTATGTTAAGTTGGGATGGATTTTTCATGCCTATTATGTTTGTTTGGGGTTGTCATGCCCATAAAGTGTGACATCAAATCCCATCTCTTGATAGGTGCCAAATGACTGGGACATTAAGAGTTACAAGGGTCAACATGTAGATGCATTTTTTGTTAGATGGATGGGATATCAAGAGTCTCAAGCGGCAATTATTTTATTTTATTTAAATTCTCCAACATGTATATATTTTTTTGGATTCTTGAACATGAGATGGATGATTTTATCGTGATGGAAGCTTTATCAATGTTTATAGGAACATTTGGTCAAGCAGTTGGGATCGAAAACAAAAGGATCTTTTGGCCATAAAAATTGTTCATGGATTATAGAAATACCAAGAGAAAACAATGATATAAGTCAAGGTTCTTTGTAAAGTTGACAAATATGGCAGAAAAGGCACACTGTAGTACAGTAGATTCTTTTTCTTAATGCTTTCTTTCGTTGTCTTATCTATACCTGCATAATTTCATAGATGGGAATGTTGGGTAACATGCAAGGATGATTCCTTGATTTAGACATTTTTAGAACTTGGAAATGGTTGCCTGAGATGTATGCCCTTTCCCAATACAGTTGTGTGCAGATGCGCGAATGGTTTGACTACCGGAATCACACTTGCATAGTCAGTATTCTGTAGTAGTTTATATCTCCATTTATTTTTTTCCTTAGCACCTAAGACTATTCTCTGTTATGTATATGGTTGTTAGTGTGTTTAAGATTGTTGATGGATGCAAAAACAGGTCTTTGAGAAGCTTGGCCCAAGCTTATATGATTTCCTACGCAAAAACAGTTACAGCCCATTTCCCATTGATCTTGTACGGGAGGTTGGAAGGCAACTGTTGGAATCTGTAGCATGTGTGTAGACGATACTCGCACTTATATCTTTGCATTTGCAGTGCGAGGGCTTAAACATATAGTTTAATGTTATAGTGAATGACTGTCTGCTGCCATTAACTAGATTGCTTAGTTGGTCATGTTATATCACAATTTATAACAGTGGACTGAGCCTTTACAAGGGCACTAATAACATTATCCAGGATTTTCTTCTCCTAATATTACCAATGATCTGTGGCAGATATGCATGAGTTGAAACTCATTCACACGGATTTAAAGCCTGAAAATATACTTTTTGTTTCTTCAGATTCTGTGAAGGTTCCAGATTGCAAGGTTAGATTGCTGGTGTGTTGTTTGTGATTGAGATTGCAATAGTTGGCATAATAATATCATTTGATAATACTGCTTTGTATTACCATAAATATTGTCTCCAGCAAAAATCTAGAATCAAATAACATAATCTTTGTTAATATTTTATGCCCTCTAGTGTTCACAATCATCGAGATTAACATTTCAACATGTATTTATGTCAAGGAATCAACTTTGTTAACATGATTGTTTTTCAAAAGGGTGCTAAAGGGTATCCAAATAACTTTAAAAGTTTACCAAAGTCGATTGCAATAAAGTTAATTGATTTTGGAAGCACCACATTTGAAGATCAAGATCACACCTCAGTGGTCTCTACAAGGCATTATCGAGCTCCTGAAGTTATTTTGGGTGACCTTTGAAGGATTTTTATGTGGTTTCACCATCATATTGAAAGGATCAATGTCAGTTCCATCATGTTGAATACATGTTCATTTCCATTTTATTTATAATTAATGTTTCTCAGTAGGTCTTGGATGGAACTACCCTGGTGATATTTGGAGTATATTTTGGTAAATGTTATTTATTTATAAAAACTATGGTTGGCATACAAAAGGGTTGCATTAAAGAGGCCTATAAATCTAAATAAGTAACTATATTTGCTAGTTGATACATTGAGACATGAAGACTTAGAGAGAATGATTTATCAACTTTGAAAGATACCAAATTACTAAAAACAAGCTGAGATACAGTTGTAGAGACTTGACATACATGATGATCATAATTTATCCCTACTTCCATTTTTTATCTAAAAGATCAAGGAGGTTTTTGGGGTGACAAATGTTTTTAAACTTACATTTAATGTGAGTACAAGCTCGAGAATTTAAGGAAACATGTTTTCCATTTTAAACCCTCCTATTATCACAAAAGTGGGATATTCTTTCAATTCATGGTGTTTTGAGAATTGACCAATGCCTAATTTCAATATAAAACTCATGAGAATTTTTCAAAATTATGTCATAAGGAGTTCCCCTTTGAGAACAACTCCCCTAACTACCACTGTGTATTGATATACACCATCTAATGGAATGTTAGACTATTGAATATTTTGAGACCATCATATTAAAATAAAACTAATAGTTGCTAATTTTGACAAGACGAGGTTAATTTGGTTGGCCATCAAGTTTTGTTTTCCAAGATTGTATAAAACTAATAATTGTTAATTTTGACAAGACAAGGCTAATTTTGTTGGCTATCGGGTTTTTTTTCAATAGTGTATATATATTTTTTCTTTTAGTGCAACTTATTTGAAATATTACCTTGACAAGCAGCCACAATGTGGTTGGGTTTGTGCCTGCAACCCCCTAAGATTGCCTCCATGAGCAGCCACGATGTGGTTGGATTTGTTTCTGCAACTAACATCGTGAGCCTACATCTACTCTAGAATTCAATGTTGCTGTTGATGTGTTCAAATCACGAGAAGAAACCCTAGAATCATTCCATTTCCACGTTGAAGTGTTAAAGCTACCATGTATGTTTTTGTTGTTCAAAATCAAAAATATTGGAACTAATTACTTTCAATTCCAAAATGCAGAATGTTGTTTGAGATTTTATCTCTTTTTGGTTCACAGGTGGGAATGAATTGGCTCACAATATTGAGCAAGCGTGAAGCCTTTAGGTATTATTGTCTTCTCACCCCTATTTTTTCCTAAAGAACCCTTGATTTGGGTTTTTTCTTCTTGATTTCATTTTGTTACTTAAATAGACTTTCCTGAGGTTCAACTTTCTCTTAGGTTTGTAGTTTGATTTAGGAGGCAAGGAACGACTAAGAAATATTGATTTTCCTTGGAAATTTTGACAATTGCAAGACTTTATACTATGTTGTGGGGCAAGGAAAAAGATGAGAAGTTGGAAAAAGATGGATCTGGCAACAAACACTGCAACATTCACATGAGGCAACCCTTATTAGAAGACAACCACATTGGAGAACACCTTTTTGACTCCAACATAAAGGTTTGATATTAACAACACATTTGGAGATCACCCATTTGACTCCAACATAGAATTTGATATTAACAACGCCGCTAGAGTACACACATTTGACTACAACACAAAAGTTGAGATTAAGTGAAATCCAACAAATCTTCTTTTACAGGGCTGAAATGGTGAACCGTCATCTTCATGTACAATTTTTCTATGTAATGGAAATTTATGTCAAAATTATTGGGTATCGAATCAGTTGAGGGAAATTGTATTTGCGTTTGAAATTGTTTATGGGGTTTTAGGTTTAGAACATGTGACTTTTACATCATAGAGGAGATTTTGTTACCAATAGTTCCTTTTTTTTCAGAAAAGAAAAAATCGAAAAAGAAAAACATATAGGAAATGGCCATATATTCCCCTATCAATACCAATAATCATGACCACAAAATAGATTTTTCACCTCATATGCATGTGTGAAGAATTGAACCAAATAATAGTCTTTTGTCATGTTCAGAAAATAGAAAAAATTCCCCAACCAAATAATGATCCATCCCAATTATACTATGCTATATGATATTATCATTTATGTTCCCCATATCAAAAAACCCTTACAAAGTAAAGACAGTAAGAAAGTAACCAAGAGAAACATATTTAGGAGGCAAGGAATGACTGAGAAATGTTGATTTTCCCTGACTCTTGGAAAATTTCATTGCAGTAAGCTCAATGGAAAGAATTCATCTCAGTTGGTTAATTATTTCTGTCAGGATGGCTTACATTTAAGGTATTTACACCCTTCTCCACCATTGAACATGTGAAGAAGCAGATAGAAGAACGACAATTTGAATTCATGGTAGACTAAAAGTATGACAAATCATGTGCATATTTGATATTTTTTTTATTACAGGCTCCAGTGGTGAGGAATATCCATCTCAATTGTCATTAAAAACAATCATGCTATTTCAAGGAAAAATGTTAGCCATTTTAGTGGCTTTACTCATTGAGAGAAATGCCTCTCCTTGGAGGATAAAGTGGGGCATTGAGCTTCTCAGCATTATCTACTCTATGAGAGTGTAACCATTGTTTTTCTTGAACATAATTTCCATCTTCTAGAAACTAATTAATATTCAAGGTTGTAAATTAATGTGTTGGCATGGTCACAAGGCATATTATTCTCCATCTTTTCACTATTTCTTCCAATGTATTGTATTAGTGTAAGGGGACCAATGTTTGTTGCAATGTTTGGTCCATCATTAACAATATTGGTTGCAATATTGGAAAATTTCATCCTTCACATGAAGTTTCACCTAGAAAATGGCCAAACACTCCCCTATCAATACCAGCAATCATGACCACAAAATATATTTTTCACCTCTTGTGCATGTGTGCAACATTATACCAAATAACATTCATTTTTCATGTTCACAAAATAGAAAAAATTCCCCAACCAAATAATTATTTGTCCTAATTATACCCCTATCCAATATTACCATTTATGTTCCTAATATCACAAAACCTTTACAAAGTAAAGACAGTAAGAGAGTAATGAAGAGAAACATATTTAGGAGACAAGGAATGACTGAGCAATGTCGATTTTCCCTGACTCTTGGAAAATGTCATTACAATAAGCTCATTTGACAAAATTCTACTCATTTGGTTGTTTATTTTGGTCTGGATGGCATACATTTTAGGTATTTACAACCCTCCACCATTGAACATGTGTGAAGAAGTGGATAGAAGAACTACCATTTGAGTCGAGGGTATACTAAAAGTATGACAAATCATGTGCAGATTTGATATTGATTTGATTACAAGCTCCATTGGTGAGGAAATATCCAGCTCAAATATGATTAACAGCAATCATGTTATTCCAAGGAACAATGTTGTCCATTTTGGCGGCTTTATACATTGAGAGAAACACCTCTGCTTGGAGGATAAAGTGGGGCATTGAGCTTCTCAGCATTATCTACTGTGTGAGAGTGTAACCATTGTCTTTCTTAAACATAATTTTCGTCTTCTTGAACCTAATTAATATTAAAGGTTGTAAAGTGATGTGTTGGCATTTTTTCAGGGCATATTATGTTGCATCTTTACACTATTTCTTCAAGTGTATTGTATCAGCGTAAGGGGACCAATGTTTGTTGTAATGTTTGATCCATCATCAACAATATTTGTTGCAAGCTTGGAACATTTAATCCTTCACATGAAGTTTCACCTGGGAAGGTAAATGTAATGCACATATTTATAGATTTTTGAATTTTTGTATGGTTTTTTGGGCTTTTTTTTACAACTTTATTTCTTCTGCAATTTGTTGGAAACAATTTTGATAATTGCAAGACTTTATATTGTATTGTGGGGCAAGTCAAAAGGTGAGAAGTTGGATAAATATGGATCTAACAACTCAAACTGCAACATTCACATGAGGCAACCCTTATTATAAGACAACCTCGCTGGAGAACACCAATTTGACTCCAATGCAAAGGTATGAGATTAACAATAGCTCTGGAGATCACCCATTTGACTCCAACATAGAAGTTGAGATTAACAATGCTGCTAGAGTACAAACATTTGATATAACACAAAAGTTAAGATTAAGTGAAATCCAACAAATCTTATTTTACAAGGCTCAAATTGTGAACTGTCATCTTCATGTATAATTTTTCTCTATAATGACAGGTTAAGTCAAAATTATTGGGTATCGCATTAGTTGAGGACAATTGTATTTTCATCTGTAATTGTGTTGAGATATTTTATGGTGTATTAGGTTTCGAACGTGTGAATTTTGCACCATAAAGAATCTTATGTTACCAATTGTTCCTTTCCTTTTGGAAAAGAAAACAAAACCCTTACAAAGTAAAGAGAGTAAGAAAGTAACCAAGAGAAACATATTCAGTAGGCAAGGAACGACTACACAATATTGATTTTCCCTGACTCTTGTAAAATGGCATTGCAATAAGCCCATTTGGCAGAATTCAACTCATTTGGCTATTTATTTTGGTCTATATGGCTTAAATTTCAGATATTTATACCCTCCTCTACCATTTAACATGTGTGAAGAATCATATAGAAGAACCACCATTTGAATACAGGGTAGACTGAAAGTATGAAAAATCATGTGCATTTTTTATATTGTTTTGATTACAGGCTCTAGTGGTGAGGAAATATCCAACTCAACTATCATTAACAACAATCATGTTATTCCAAGGAACAGTGTTGTCCATTTTGGTGGCTTTAGTCATTGAGATAAAGGCCATTGCTTGGAGGATAAAGTGGGGAAATGAGCTTCTCATCATTATCTACTCTGTGAGAGTGTAACCATTGTATTTATTAAACATAATTTCCATCTTATGGAACCTAGTTAATATTCAAGGTTGTAAAGTGATGTGTTGGCATGGTTGTAGGGCATATTAGGCTCCATCTTTGAATTGTTTCTTCAAGAATATTGTATCAGTGTAAGCGGACCAATATTTCTGCAATATTTGGTTTATCATCAACAACATTGGTTGCAATCTTGGAACATTTCATCCTTCACATGAATTTTCACCTCGGAAGGTCAATATAACACACATCTTTGTCAATTTTTGAAGTTTGGTATGGTTTCTTTGGCTTTTGTTAACGCCTTTGAAAAATTGCAGTTTTTTGGGAACAATTTTGATAGTTGTAGGAATTTATACTGTATTGATACGATTTTTCTCTGTAATAGCAAGTTATGTAAAAATTATTGGGTATCGCCTCAGTTGAGGACAATTATATTTGTGTCTGAAAATGTGCTGAGATATTTATGGGGTTTTAGGTTTATTAGAACAAGTGAATTTTCCATCACAGAGGAGCTTGTGTTACCAATTGTTCCTTTATTTTCAGAAATGAAAAAATTGGCAGCAAATAAATGTTACATATAGAAAATGACCAAATATTACCTTATCAATACCAACAATCATGACCACGAAATAGATTTTGGCCATATATTCCCTTATCAATACTAGCAATCATGACCACAAAATAGATTTTTCACCTCCTGTGCATGTGTGCAACGTTGGACCAAATAACCATCTTTCGTCATGTTTACAAAATAGAAAAAATTCCCCAAAAAAATAATTATCCTTCCCAATTATGATACCTTATTCGATATTACCATTTATGCTCCTAATAACACAAACTCTTACAAAGTAAAGATAGTAAGCAAGTAACCAAGAGAAACATATTTAGGAGGCAAGGAACGACTAAGAAATATTGATTTTCATTTACTCTTGGAAATGTCATTGTTGTAAGCTTGGTAACAAATCTCCCCTTACTGATAGGAGTGCCCCTTTTTTTTGTAAGTGCATTAGCCATGCTATTTATGCTCTATATATATATATATGAGAAAAAGTTAGTCCAGGAAAATAACCCACCAACAGCTTAATCATTTTTAACCAATTTATGAGCAATGGGGTAAAATCCAATCTATGACCACTCTCATAGCACAAAATAGTACCCCCAAAGGGAAATAAGCTCCCTAAAGGGAAATAGTTCCTTGTTGGTCTAAAATAACATCCATAACTTTGTTCCATGTTCACCTCTTCATAAAGGCTCTCATATTATACCTCATTTTTCTTAACATTTTATGCATGTGCACCTTGACTATGGATTTTAAGGGCTTCGACTGCTACAAAGATTTAGACACTTTGATGACCAGTTATATACCAATTTGTTTCCATCCAACCTGAAAGAATTGAACTTGTTACTGAAATGGTAAATTTTGAAGTTAATTGTGACAATGTGAAGTATTTAGGTAAGCAATAACCATTTATGCTCCATACAACAAGCACAGTAGTGGTTGTTGTTAACACCTCAACGGTCATTTCATCTGCATGTGCAACTGAAGCTGGCAGTCGGGATTTTGATAGATGCTTCACAAATTCAAGGCTGTTGAGGTCTCAATAGATAACACCACAATCTTCTGATACACTACCAGTCAAACTGTAAAGTTGGAAACAATTATGCATGTTACTTTCCTAGTGTTTGTACATAAAACCTTTGCATATGTAAACAACACTGACCATGAACACCATCCTTCATAAAATCAACAACCTAAGCTACAAATCATGTGTTCAATTTACTAATGTGTTGATAATCTCTAAAAGGAAAATTATTTAGCATCATTTTTAATAGATGATTCAAATGTCAACATATTTGACCACTACTTTACCGATTTTTTGTAGGAAGCAAAAACCATTTCCATAACATTCTTTTTAGAAGAATGCATTGACAACAATGCTCTCTCCATAACAATGTAAATCCACAGCTTTATCTTCTAGCAATGAAGACGTGAACTAAGGTTAAAGTCAATCAGGACCAACTATTTGGACTCCCAATGAATTATTACCTCTGATGTTGTCATATCATCATGCAACCAAATCTCCATCGTGAAAATAATACAACTCTACCTATCTTCCATATATTCAATTGTAAGGGTGTGCAATACCAAGTTGAAATATTGGGAATTTTATCTCCAAGCCTTCTTTCCTTAGTCATTGAAATGTTCTTTCCCATAAAGATGCTTTGAGATCAAATCCAATATGGGATCCCTGTACTCCTTGGATAAATGTTGCTTAATAGTGTTCTTTTTTCTAAATAGTCATTATCAAATAAAAACTATATTTCCTATCATCCTCTGTGTTCCATACCTTTTCCAAAATTGTTTGATTAGGTTAAAACCTTCAAATATAAGAACAGAAAACAATGGGATGGATGGGAACTACAACGGACAATAAGCCAATAATTGATTCACATCCTATTGAGTTTTATGATATATACTGCATGCACAGATTTAAGTGGTAACATAGGCTCCTATATGGGGATGTGGGCTTCTCTGAGGAGCACATGAGAATCTCAGAATCTCGTTCCATACATATGAACATAAAACCAAACACAAATTCTCTATACTTCATAAATGAAATACCTTCTTCCCCGGTGCTTCAGGATCATGCAAAACATGGATATATTGATGTTGGGGTACTCATAGGCCGACACCTTTGTAATTTCTAGTCTAAAAAAGAGTTTGGTTGCCCTCTCTTCCTTAAATTATTTTGAACATGTTCTTGTATTTCTATGTAAGTGTGTCCAATTCCATTTCCATCCCTATTGTTGAAGATCTGATGTAGGTATGGGGGGGTGTGTATTATCATTGCAAACACAATACCCTTCAAGTTTGGTACAATGATGTAAAGAATTTAGAGCCATAAGTCCTTTTCCTTTATGGGATCATAGCATTCATCAAGATAGTTGACCAAACACTAAATGTAAAAAATTTGATTCAAATCAAACTAGTTGATCAGGATGTGCATCTGGTTCAAATTGAGACTTTCATTTAACTCAAACTAGTTGATCTGGATGTCCATCTGGTTCAAATTGAGACTTTGATTCAACTCAAATTGGTTTATCTAGATGTCCATCTGATTCAAATGTTGAAACAAACTTTTGAATAAGCTTAGCTAGCATAATTTTGAAATCAATCGAGTTTGTGTTCTTAGTATTAGCTCTACCATGCATTTTGATCATTGCTTATTGGAACTTCATCTTGTTTGAAAGGACCTGGACCATCATCATCCTTTTTACATATTCATTTAAAGTTTTGTGAGTATCTTCATCAATCTGTAAACTCCCCCCACAATTCTTCTATTTAAAATCAAAGTAGGTCTAATTTTTTTAGCCAAATTCTCATTGGGTTGATCTATCAAACTAGGATTGTAGTTATTATCACACGTATGTTCCCCATTCTAGCCACTGAATACATCAACCATGAAATTTCGATTGTACTCTTGTTCTTGAGCGGAACATGTCTATTTCGTATAGCTAGGTTGTTCAATGAATTGTCCAAATTCTTGTACACTAATGATCTTGCTTTTTCTGTCATTTTCAATCAAAAAACTCGTATTGTCATACAATGAGTTTTGTAGGGAGTTGTAATATACCTAGGGGGGATAGTATGGGGTACAGAGGGAGGTATTCAAGGGAATAATGTAATAATGGGATGGGCCATAGTTAATAAATAAAATGGTTAACCCGCATCATGTAAGGGATCACAAGTAGTTAGCAATAATGTGATAAGCCCATGTTATTAGATATATGGTATTGAGAGAACCATGGTAATGACCCATGGTATTGTATGAATGAATCATATATAAAGGCTAGAGACACCCCATTGGGAGATGTGAAGAAATATTGTATTGGCAAGCATATGGCTTGTGGAGTGTTCTCTTTCCTTAAGGAGTGATTGTATGGTGTTGCCCTACCTTAATCAATAAAGAGAAGTTTATCTTAAGTTTATCTATTTTGATATTTTTATTTATGGGTATATTTGTATTCTCATATATTTGAAGGTCAGATCTATTACAAGTGGTATCTGAGCACTTTCTTGGGCAAAGCAGATTTTTTTTTTTTGCAGGAATTTTTTGAGGTGGTGAGTTTGCAAATTAGATATAAAACTTTTGGTGAAAAACTTGTAGAAAAAAATTGCATATCTGGATTCTTTGTGAAAAAATACCCAATTTTGAAAAACAAATCGGTCGTATCAGAGTCCGGATGAGGGAAATATCATTGATTTAAAAATCAGCTGTGTTGCAGAAATTTTGTGACGAAAATTGGTGGACGTCGGATCTCTAGTTTTTTTTTGTTGTTGTTTTTTGTGGAATATTGATACAATAATTACATATCTAAGATCCTATTGAAAAATTACCCAATTTCAAAAAACAATCGGTCGAATCGGGGTCCGTATGAGGGAGATATCATTGATTTAAAATCAACTCTTTTTTCAGAAATTTTTGTGACGGCGGGGCAGTTGCAGTGCAAATCGGAAATTCTAGTTCCTAGATTGGGATTTCTATTACACTAGAAGATGCAGAATGGTTATTCCACTTCCAAAAATAGGTTATAATAAGGATTCTGAGCAATATTGACCGAAATGTGGCCATTTTAAATTTTCTCCAAGTAAGTGAATTTTTTTCAAAACCCTCTTCATGGCTTCTAGCAAGGATCATATTTTTACAGGAAAAGATGATGGCCCCACTATTGAAGCATTCATAAGCAAGGAAAAGTTCCTATATGGGAAAGATTGGAAAGATTTCGTATGGCTTGGTTTGCACGATGAGGCTGCCAGATGGTTTAGATCACTTGACAGCAAGAAGTTGTACAAACTTTCAGATGAAGAATTTGAAAAATTCCTTTTGAACAAATGGTCTCATACTGGAAAGAAGGAAACCAATAAACCTAAAGGGTTATTTTCTATTGGTATCTCCTTATTACAGGTTCATGGATGTATTCAGAAGGAGAAGATCATTGTGTCTCTTAATCCTAGTTGCAAGTATAATTTTATTAATGTTCATTTGGCTAAAAGATTGCAAGTACCAACCAAACAAATGGATCACACACAGGTTAATAATGACGAGGTGCAAGTTTATAAAGATTTGAAGATTTCTATGGACAAGTATGTATTGCATTCTGATTTTTATGCTTCAAATATGGCTAATGTGGATGTTGTTTTGGGATACCCTTGGATGGAATCTGTTGGTACTATCAATATTAATGTATAGAAGAAATTCCTGAAGCTCTGGTATAAAAAGAAGAAAATTACATTACAGGATATTTCCATCAATAAACAGGTAGAGTCCAAGGAGGCTGAAGCAGAAGATGTTCCAAGGACTAACACATCAGATGATGAATCTGTGGTTGAAGTAATACTGGAAGATAAGAAACAACAACAGGCGCCACAACATGTACCAGATACCAATCAGGCTCAATTAGGTGGTGAATTAAAGCAAGATACACCATTGGTTAAAACTTCAGCATATCACCACCCACATCACCCAGCAAGAAAACAACCAACAAGATGGCAACGAATTAGCAACAAGAACAACAAACCCTACATGACAGATAAAGAAGTGCGACAATCCACCCACAACACATCAACACAGAGGAACCGCCAGGATCAACTCCCATCTCAAGCGAGTGAGGCACCAGCTAGATTGAGTAATCACATGTCTCTGGGATGGCTAGATGCATGTGCATGGTAGTAGTGGACTACTCTTTTGAGTAGATCTTATTATTTGTGTTCTTACTATGTTTCAGGGATGAAACATGTTTAAGGGGGTGGGAATTTAGTATACCTAGGGGGAATTTTGGGGTACAGAGGGAGGTACCCAAGGGAATAATGTAATAATGGGGTGGGCCATAGTTAATAAATAAAGTGGTTAATCTGCATTATGTAGGGGACCACAAGTAGTTAGCAATAATGTGATAAGCCCATGGTATTAGATATACGGTATTGAGAGAACCATGGTAATGACCCATGGTATTGTATGTATGAATCATATATAGAGGTTAGAAACTCCCCATTGAGAGATGTAAAGGAATATTGTATGGACAAGCATATGGCTTGTGGAGTGTGCTCCTTCCTTAAGGAGTGATTGTATGGTGTTACCTTACCTCAAAGGTTTGATATTAATAAAGATCTGAAGTTTATCTATTTATCTCTTGTTATTTCTGGGTATATTTGCTTTATCATATATTTTCATGTCAGATATATTACAAGTGGTATTAGAGCTTTGATACCACTTGTTATAGATCTGACCCAGAAATATATGAAATGATGTCAATATACCCAATAATTGTAAACAAACACAAAATATAGAAATGCTTCTTTATTGATCAAAACCCTTACGGTATGGCAACACCATACATTCACTCCTCAAGGAAGGAGAACACTCCACAAAACATATTCTTGCCAATACAATATTCCTTGACATCTCTCAATGGGGAGTCTCTAGCCTTTGTATAGGATTCATACATACAATACCATGGGCCATTACCATGATTCTCTCAATACCATATATCTAATACAATGGGCTTATTACATTATTGCTAACTACTTGTGGTCCCTTACATGATGCGGGTTAACCACTTTATTTACTAACTATGGCCCATCCCATTATTACAGTATTCCCTTGGGTACCTGTTAGGTCCCTATAATACTAGTGATTACCCCATTACTATTCTAGTTGTATCCCTTATTAATATTATTGTGCCCCTATTGTCCTCATATTGTTATTATTGTGCCCCATAGAATCCCTCTATTTTTATTTTTGTGCCTTTATATTATTATTGTTAAATCGGCTAGGTTATATTGTGACTCCTTAGACTCCTATATATAGAAAGGAGGTTTTTTCATTTGAATCATCCAAGAATTATTCATTTGTGTAATGTAAAGGAGGTTGCCCCCTCGAAGAGGCTTATTTCTAAGGCGTTGATCTATCTTTTCTATCTTTTTGTGAGCTGGTTTCATAACATTTGGTATCAGAGCTTTGGATTCTAGGGCTTCGCTGCTCCAAATAGGTCATCAGGGAATTTTCGGTATAACGTTTTTTCTGTGACCTTTCAGAGGCGAAAAAAAAAACCCATTTGAGAAGAAATCTCACTGAACATAGGATCCTAATTTCAAAGATTTTCGCGCTATATTTGCGGAGATATGATCTGAGGAATTTGGTCTTTTTGCAGACTCCTGAATTACATTCCAAACAAGTGACCTGGGGAAAATCATCATAACTTTCTCTATGAGCATCAGATTGAAATTTCATAAGAAACTATAGAAATAGGATGGACTGTAGTTTCTTATATATATTTTCAGAGCCAAAGGTCGAAACAGGGACACGTGGCATGTCTTACAAGTTCGCTCTACTGAACTAGCCTATAATCAGGTCACTGTGGGAGATTTGGCATAACTATTCCTTGGAGAATCCAATTTGGATAAGACTAGTGGCATTGGAAAGAGGACACAGAGGGCTACTGCAGGTCACAATTTCAGAACTGGATGATCCGAAATTATACAGATACATCAAAGGCAATATCAAGCTCCTACAAAGTGAAAAAAGGTGTGTAGATTTTTTTAAATTTTTGCTTAAGCTTGGTTTGAAAAATTATTTTGAAGGAATTCAAAGGGCATAGTAAAGCATTATTATCGATAACTGAAGCCCTAAGGAAAGAAAATGCAAACACCTAGTAAGCAACCTGAAAGCTCTAGCATAACTCATGAAGAAGAGGAAGAAATGCTACATGATATATCAAAATTACAAGACCAAGCACAACAAATGTCACTCTCACAAAAGCTAACAGAACCTAAGATAAATGGCTTGGAATCTAAGATAAAGGGCATAGAAGCTAAGATGGACAATTTGAAGATAGAATTAAAGACAGATTTGAAGACAGACATGGAAGATTTGAAGACAGATTTGACAAATTTTCTACAAGAAATACTTACTAATCGTGAAAGGGTAGTAAAGGAAACTCATGATGCGAACAAAGGAAATGTTAATCATGATTTCATAGACTCTAGTGTTAGATCGAAGATCCACCATATTCCAAAAATCGATATGAGTAATTTTGATGGCAAGGATCACGCAACATGGATATTATAGATGGAGCAATTTTTCAATCTCAATAATGTGCAAAACACACAAAAGGTACATATTGCAACTTTATATTTGGAACCAAATCAGTCTGTATGGTATCAATGGCTTTGCTCTCGTAAACAAATTATCACTTGGGCAATTTTTACAGAATAATTGACAGCACATTATGAATATACAAAAAGCAACACTTTTTTTAGCCAATTGATAAGTCTCAAACAAAAGGGTTCAATAATGGAGCACATTGAGGAGTTCCAAAAATTGAACATAAGGGAAAAAAATACTCCAAAGGAGCATAGGATTGATGTGTTCATAGGGAATTTAAAGTATAATATCCAACATGATGTTCGCCTTTGGGAACCTGATTCATTAGAGAAGGCATTCAGGTTAGCAAGAAAAATGGAAAGCAAAATTATGGCAACCAAGAAGCATACCAGTCACAAATATAAAGAATGAAGTGTTGTTGCCCCTAGTCTTCCACAACGTATAAGGTTGACACCACAACAATTGGAAGAAAAAATAGCAAAAGGGTTTTGTTACAGTTGTGATAGCAAATACACTAAAGGTCATAAGTGTGCTGAGAAGAAATTATTCTACATAGATTGTGAAGAGGAAGAAGAAAAGGAGCAAGAAAGGTCAAAAGAAGAGGATATACTCTAGGAACAAAGCCTAGATAAAGAAGAAATGAATCCGACCATATCTTGTAATGCATTGGCTGGAATTACCACTCCTCAAACCATCAAGATAGAAGGACAAATCAAGAAGAAAAAGGTAATAGTGTTGATTGATTCAGGAAGTACCCACAATTTTATTCATTGTAAGGTAGCAAAATAATTGAATTGCTTCCTATATCCAACACCAGAGTGTCAAGTGATGGTTGCAAATGGAGGAACAATAAATTGCTCTAGAAAGTGCCATAATATCAAGCTATCCATGGGAGAATATGTATTGACTAGCCCAATGCTTTCCATTCCAATGGGAGGTGTTGATGTTGTACTAGGAGTCCAATGGTTACAATCCTTGGGTACAATAGCTTTTAATTTTCAAGAAATTTTCATGAAATTTTCTGTGGACGGAAAAGAAGTTGAATTAAGTGGTATTGCAGGGAAACTGGGAAAGATAATCAGCTCTAACGGTATGACAAAGCTTCTAAAAAAGGAACAAAGAGGTGTAATTGCACTATTATGTTCACTAGATGTTTCCACATCGAAATCATCTATTTCTTCAGATCTCCAAAAAGTCTTGGAAAATCATTCCAAGGTATTTGAGACTCCCAAATGTCTCCCACCTATTCGTGATCATGATCATGCTATTCATCTGATTCCAGGAAGTGTTCCTCCAAACATCAGGCCGTACAGATATCCCTATGCCCAAAAGAGTGAAAATGAACGTATGGTTGCAGAAATGCAAGAAGATGATATAATTCAACCTAGTCAAAGTTCTTTCTCTGCTCCAGTAGTATTGGTGCACAAGAAGGATGGATCATGGTGCATGTGTGCGGATTATAGGGAGCTCAGCAAGCTCACTATTAAAGATAAGTTTCCCATTCCTATCATTGATGAATTACTGGATGAATTGCATGGATCAATTTACTTCACCAAGTTGGATCTTCGTTCAGGATATCATCAAATCAAAATGAAGACTGAAGACATTCCGAAAACAACATTTAGAACTCATGAGGGTCATTATGAATTTTTGGTCGTGCCTTTTGGCCTTACCAATGCACCTTCTACATTTCAAGGTTTGATGAATTCCATTTTCAAACCCTTCCTTAGAAAATTTGTGTTAGTATTTTTTGATGATATACTAATCTACAACAAGTCTTGCAAGGATCATGTTGAACATGTTGATAGGGTGCTACAACTATTGGAGGAGAAACAATTATATGCAAAAAGATCCAAATGTTTCTTTGGAGTACAAGAGGTGGAATATCTGGGTCATATTGTATCTCATGAAGGAGTTAAGGTAGACCCTAGCAAAATTAAAGCCATTAAGGAATGGAAAATCCCCACATCCTTAAAGTATCTGCGAGGATTTCTCAGGTTGACAGGGTATTATCACAAGTTTGTTAAGAATTATGGGAGAATAGCAGCACCTCTAACAACATTATTGAAGAAAGATGCATTTTCATGGACTCCATAAGCAACAAAGGCCTTCGAACATCTTAAAGAGGCAATGTGCCAAGCACCGATCTTAGCTACACCGAACTTCACAAAAACCTTTTATTGTGGAATGTGATGCTTCAGGAAATGGAATTGGTGCTATTTTAATGCAAGATGAAAGACCCATTGCTTTTGAAAGTTGTCCAATCAAGGGAAAGTTTTTACACAAAGCTATTTATGAGAAGGAAATGTTGGCAATATTACATGCACTTAAGAAATGGCGACCCTACCTAATGGGAAGACACTTCAAGGCAAAAACGGATCATGATAGCCTTAAATACATTTTAGAACAAAGATTATCCTCTGAAGAAAAAAAGTGGGTCACAAAGATGTTGGGTTATGACTTTGAAATCATCTACAAAAAAGGGAAGCAAAATGTGGTGGTAGATGCACTCTCAAGAAAGGATGAGGATGTGGAAGCATTGTTGTGCACCATTTTTATTATCCAACTAGATTGGATAAATGATGCAAGGGAGGAATGGAAGAATGATAAAGAAGTGTGGGCACTTATTCGAAAGTTACAACAAGATTCCAGTACATCTGATACATTTAGCTGGCAAAATGATTCGGTATGGTACAAAATCGCTTATACCTCTGTAAGAACTCCCAACTCAAACAAAAGTTTCTTATGGAATTGCACACTTCTCCCTTAGGAGGGCACTCAAGATTTTTAAAAACTTACCACAGGGTTAAGAAGGAATTTTTTCGGGATGGCCTTAAATAAGATTTTCAAAAGTTTGTGGCGGAATGTTTGGTTTACCAACAAAATAAAGTTGAAACAATTAAGACCCTGGGTCTATTACAACCTTTATCCATTCCAAGCCAAAGTTGGGAGGAGGTTTCAATGGATTTTATCATAGGTTTACCCAAGTCTGAGGGAAAGAGTGTCATCATGGTGGTAGTTGACAGACTTACCAAGTATGCACACTTGTGTGCATTATCACATCCATTTAAAGCCAATATAGTTTCTACTACATTTATGGAAACAATTTAAAAGCTACATGGAAACCCAAAGATTATTTTAAGTGACAGAGATCCCATTTTCACTGGACATTTTTGGACAGAATTATTTTCTTGTCTCGGTACTCATTTAGCTCATAGCTCATCTTATCATCCTCAATCTGATGGTAAAACTGAGATAGTAAACAAATGTTTGGAAGGATATCTTTGTTGCTTTGTATCTGATAAACAGACACAATGGGTCAAATGGTTGCCTCTGGCTGAATGGTGTTATAACACTTCCTTCCATACAGCAACAAAAATTACCCCATTTATGGCACTTTATGGATATCAGCCACCATCCATCACATCATATTTAAGAGAAAATTCTAAGGTTCAAGCAGTGGAACATCACATCGAGCATCAACAACAAGTCCTCCAACTCTTAAAGGATAACCTCGTGTTGGCGGAAATAGAATGAAACAACAGGTAGATCAACATTGCAGCAAAAGAAGTTTTGACGTAGGTGATTGGGTATTCCTATGGCTACAACCATATAAACAAATGTCCCTCAAGCAAGCTAAGAGTGCACCCAGTTTTCCATGTTTCATGTTTAAAGAATGTTATAAGTGACAAGCTCCCAGTTCAAACAATATTGCCAGAACTTGACGAGGAAGGAAAAATTATATTGGAACCGGAAGCAGTCACAGAAACAAGAACTCCACAGTTACGAAATCGATCAATTTCAGAGTATCTCATCAAGTGGAAGAACTTATCCGCTAAAGATTCCACATGGGAGGATGAGAATTTTATATAGAAGCATCTAGAACTACTCAAGCGTTGAGGACAACACTTTTTTGAAGGAGAGGGGCATGTTAGGTCCCTATAATACTAGTGATTACCCCATTACTATTGTAGTTGTATCCCTTATTAATATTGTTGTGCCCCTATTGTCCCCATATTATTATTACTATGCCACATAGAATCCCTCTATTGTTATTTTTGTGCCTTTATATTATTATTTTTAAGTCGGCTGGGTTATATTGTGACTCCTTAGACTCCTATATATAGAAAGGAAGTTTTGTCATTTGAATCATCCAAGAATTATTCATTTGTGTAAGGTAAAGGAGGTTTCCCCCTCGAAGAGGCTTATTTCGAAGGCGTTGATCTATCTTTTCTATATTTTTGTGAGCTGGTTTCATAATAGTACCTCCCTTTGTACCCCATAATATCCCCCCCTAGGTATACTACAGGAGTCTTCATTGTTGGATCACATTTCCTTATCATCATAATCATAATTTTCATACATTGGATAACCCTACACCATATATGACTTGAAATTGTTGTTTTCCAACTTCCATTTAATGGTTTCAACACCTTCATCATCAGGGGCATGAGAGAGTGATACTTGAAACTTATTACATTGCTACCATTCCACCTTTTCATATTTATCATAAACTGAGCAGTCATTAACATGGAAAATATGGGACCTGTACAATGAGTTTTGCAAGGAATCTTCATTACTTGTTACTTTACTTAGGTAGGTAGGGTGTCCTTATCTCCCATCTCCCTATAAAGTAATTTGGTCACATCTTCTTTCTTGTGTGCTATTAGTTCCTATGCTAGTGCCTTATGGTGTTTCCTTTGCAACATCTGGTGCAATTGCTAATTTTTCCAATACTAATTTTATCAAATTCTAATCCTTTATTATAGTGGACACTTCACCATCTTTATTGATAAATCCATGGAGACTATCAATATTAGTTCTCCTTTCACTCTATGCCATCTTTAGTATATTCACAACATAATATATTATTTATTTAATAGCTCCATAAATATCAATTAATAAATTCTCTTTTGAGTATGTTTGCGCCGAGAGGTGCATTCTACAGCCCAGTATGGGGTTGATGTGTAAGTTTGTCTGTCTAGTTGAAATTTCACTAATGTCGGCCAAAAAAAAAAGAAAAACTAAAAGAAATGTAAAAGATAAAATCTAAATAATGTCGGCTTAAACCATAACTTACATAACCACATAAATAAACAGTTAAAAATTCATTAACAGAAGGAAATTCATTCTATATTCATGGCACATGTTGGATTGGTGTTCATTCTCAACCATTAACACAACAAAATATGTCGGATATTAACATGGAAAATAAGCTATGATAGAATGGTTGTGCAAACGGAAGTAATGGGTTAGCTATAAGTAATATATCTTAGAGGACAAATTCCCATTTGCATAAGGAAAAAAAATATTCACACCACATGGGTTAGCCAGAAGTAATATATATTAACGGACAAATTCTTATTTGCATAAGGAAAACAACTATTCACACCACATTGTTTACTTGTTGGGACTGATCTGGGGTAGATCTCACGTAAACATGTAAATGTAAACTTAAATTTAACATGTAATGTTTAACATTTAACATTTTTAATCTTGTGTCGATCCTATTTAAAAATCAATCTAATTATTATTATGTGTAAACACGATATACATAAATAGAGATATGGTAAATAAATAAAAATATAATTAAGCCAGAGATATGGTAAATAAATAAAAACATGTTTTTATACTTACTCCAGAGGTATGGAAAATAAATAAAACATCTTTTTATATTTACTCCATAAATCTCTTTATATTTACAAAAACTCAAAAAATAGTTTTTATTTAGGTGAAGCCTATGGACCAAATACCATGGAACAAATTATTATTAATACCATGGGCTAAATATCATATTTATAAAATAGGTAAAATAAATAAATATAAAAGAGATATAAAGAGGTATGGTAAATAAATAAAAATATATCAAATAGGATTAGAAATCAACCTCTAATTATATACGAGGCCTATGGACCAAATTCGATGGACCAAATCATTATTAATACCATGCAAAAAAAAGCATTATTAACCCTCATATTAATATTAAAAGATTATTATTATTATTATTATTATTATTATTAAATCTAATATTCATGTTAATATATTATAATATTAATATTATTAAATCTAATAACTTTGGATTAATACAATATTAAATTTGTTATATTATAATATATATTAATATATCATGATATATATATTAACTCTTGATATATATGGGAGGGAAGAACAAAGACATAGAGTGATAGAGGTGGAGAAATAGGGGGAGTGACAAGGGAGAGATGGAAATAAACTGAAGGAGAGGGGAGAGGAGGAACGAAGAGAGAGAGGGGGGGGGTGAGAAGGAGTGAGAGTGGTAGAGAAGAGTAAGAGAGGGAGAGGAAGATGTAAAGATGGAGGTGGGAGAGACAGAAGGAGAGAGGGAAGGACATAGTGAGAGGATTGGAGGGCAGAGAGAGAGAGAGAGAGAGAGAGATGGGCGAATATAGAGGGAGGTAGGAGAGAAATGGAGAAAGGGGAAGGATGAGAAAGAGGAGAAGAGAGGGAGGGAGATAATGAGAGGATTGGAGGGCGAAGAGAGAGAGATGGGGGAAGAGAAAGGTGGGTAGGAAATAAAGGGGGAGAGAGGAAGGATAAGAGAGAGGAGTAGAGAGAGAGGGATAGAGAAATTGAATTGGAGGGGGAGAGAGGGACGGAAGAAGAAATACATAAAGAGTGAGAAGTGGAGAGAGAGGGAGTGACAAGGGAGAAATGGAGAGAGAGTGTGTATGTTTAGGGGTGAGATAAAGAGACATAGAAGGAGATATGGAGGTGAGGGGGGAGAGAAGGACAAATGAGGAGAAAGGGAGGGATATAGTAACATGGAGAGAGAGAGAGAGAGAGAGAGAGATTGATGGGGGAGAGAGAGGATTGGAGGGCAAATAGATAGAGGAAAAGAGAGAAAGCATTGGATGGAAAAGAGAGAGATAGAGAGAGTAGGAGGGGGGGAAGATAGAGGGAGGCAGGAGAGAAAGTGAGAGAGGACTTGAGAGAGGGGAAGAGATAGATTTGTAGGAGAGAGAGAGGAAGAGAGTGATGGGTGAAGAGATGGGATTGTAGAAGAGAGAGAGAGAGAGATATATGGTGGAAGAAAGAGGAAGGTATGAGAGAAAGGGGGGGGAGAGGAAGGAGGAGAGAGATGAGGAGAAATATGAGGAGAGAGGGAGGGAGATGGAGGAGAGGGAGGGATAAAGAGATGTAGTTGGAGGGGGAGAGAGGGAGGGAAGAATAAAGACATAGAGTGTGAGAAATGGAGAGAGAGAGAGGGGGGAGTGAAAAGGGAGAGATGGAGAAAGAGTGTGTATGCTTGGGGGTGAGATAAAGAGACAAAGAAGGAGAGATGGAGAGGGGAGAGAGAGACGCATATAGGAACAGAGTTGGAAGGTGAAGAGACAGAGAGAGAGAGGTGGGAGAGATAGGAAGAGAGAGAGGATGTGAGAGAGTGGGGAGAGGTAGGGAAAGAGAGATGGAGAGGGAGAAAGAGGGAGGTAAGAAGAAAGACATAGACAGAGAAATGTAGAGAGAGAGAGAGAGGGAGTCATATGGAAGATGGAGAGAGAGGGAGAGAGGACAACAGGATGGAAGGAAGATAGAAGTGGGAGAGAGAGAGAGAGAGAGAGAGAGGGAGAGGGAGGGAGAGGAGGAGGGAGTGATAGATAGATATATTAGAGAAACAGAGTGTATGTTTTGATGGTGATATAGAGAGACCGGAGGAGATAGAGATATAGATGGAAGTTGAAGAGAAAGATGGAGACAGGGAGGGAGGGACAAAGAGATCGATAGATATGGAGTGAGAGAGCGTGTGTGTCTTGGGGGGTGATATAAAGAGACAAATAAGGAGAGATGGAGGGAGATAAAGATATAGATCGAGGGGGGAAGAGGGAAGAATATTTATTGCACTAGATGCATTAATTTTAGTGTAGATGGTAATTTCTAATGGTATTTGATTACTTGCACTAGATGCATTGATTTTAATGTAGATTATTTCTAATCATATTTGATTACTTGCACTAAATGCATTGATTTAAATGTAGATGGTGATTTCTAATCCTATTTGATTGCTTGCACTAAATGCATTGATTTCAATGTAGATGGTGATTTCTAATCCTATTTGATTTCTTGCACTAGATGGATTCATTTCAATGTAGATGTTTATTTTTAATTATATTTGATTGCTTGCACTGGACGCATTGATTTCAATGTAGATGATTTCTAATCCTATTTGATTGCTTTCACTAAGTGCATTGATTTTAGTGTATATTGTGGTTTCTAATCATATTTGGTTCCTTGCACTAGATGCATTGATTTCAGTGTAGATGTTGGTTTCTAATCTTCTTTGCTTACTTGCACTATATGCATTGATTTCAGTGTAGATGTTGATTTTTAATCCTATTTGATTTCTTGCATTAGATGCATTGATTTCAGTGTAGATGTTTTTGTCTAATCCTATTTGATTTCTTGCATTAGATGCATTGATTTCAGTGTACATGTTGATTTCTAATTTGATGTAATTAGATGTATGATTGTACATTAATTTCAAAGTGATTGGATTAATAGTGTGCATTGATTTCAGTATAAGCACAAAAAATTGTTGACAATGTACATTGATTTTTGTGTTATAGTAAGTCAACTTATTAATATTAGAGAACAAGAGAGACAAGGTATGATGTTTACTACAGCAGCTCGAGCCAAATATTTAAATGGTTTGTGATTTCAATTATCTTTTTCATATAATCCATATGAAAATATGACAAAACTAACAAGGGTGACAATAAGAATAGTAGAAAAAAATAGTTTGAGATTGATCACAATGAAAACTATTTGTAATTGACTACATTTTTATTATTCATATTTTCTATCATTCAACACTATTACATTGTCACTTTGCATTCAAAATTTTTATTTCATCATTTTTCATCATTAAATTTATTGACAATATTTGTATCTCAACAAACTCAAGTAACTAAGAAAATTTAAAATTAAAATGACGAGATAAATCTTAGACATATTTAGCATATTTAAAATGGTTATATTAATATTAGATTTATTTACATATTATTGATAAAATTAATCATATGTTCGATAGATTTTCCTTGGGCGCACACGATTGAAACCAACCTAGATCCATCTTAACTTTGGATCTATCAAGCCCCGAGAAGGATCAAATCTCTTGAGGTGCAAACCTCTTTTTTAAGTACAAAACTTGAAAAAAAGTTTGCACCTCGAGACATTTGATCCCTCTTGATAAATCCAGAGTTAGGACAGATCTAGATTGCTCTATTAATAATACCAATAAAAACATATATACTCTTTTTTTTATATAATAAAATAAAAATAATGATCATCACACATATAAAAAGATTTGAATTATTTTTTGAATCAATCATTAACTTACAAAGCTGCATTTCTGACAGGATCAGTGACAAAAAAGAATATATTTATATGGTATGGTGTTCAGCGTCTATTTTTTTTATGAAATTCAATACTTTATAAATTTTTGATTTTAAAATTTAAGATTAGTTTAATTGGTTGAATTTTTGTTTTTAAAAGCACTTCGGAAGTTATATGGTCAATTGTCTTGTAAGCTTTAGAAATTAAGCCTTGCTAATAATCCTTAATCCTTTTAAATAGATCTACCCGAATATTTTTTAAGATAACAATAAAAAAAAAAACTAAAATATATATTATTAACCATATAAATATAACAACGATGATATTGTATATTTTTTCCTTATACTGGTTCATCAATTTTAGCCCCTCAATTTGTAAAACAATGATATTCTATATCTGTTTCTTATAGACGGGTTCATCAATTTTAGCCCCTCAATTTGTAAAACGATTATATTCTATATCTTTTTCTTATAGACTAGTTCATCAATTTTAGCCACTCCATTTGTTTCAAAGGATTGCATCTCATTGTTTCACTGGTGGCAAGGGGACATCATCAAGGTCTTTGTCCATGTGTCCATTCGACATTGTGTGATGCAGGAGCATCTGAGTGAAGAGGAGACAGCTGGGAGATGATTTCTTTTCATTTATCTTGAAAAATAGGGAGGAAAACACTTCAAGTTTTTGTTTCATTTAGTTTCATTTTGTGTCATTTTTAATTAAGGCTGAATCAACCATTGTTAGTTTTTTAAATTAGACAAAATAGGATTAGTTAGGAACTTGTTTGAAGAAACTGTTTAGTAACTGAAAAATAACTGAGGAACAGTTCCTCAAACTGTAAAGGAACTGCTGACAATGTATTGAAAAGGAAAAATCAAAGATGATGGAAGGGCTGCCATCTAGAGAGGGGAGAGAGCCAAGAAGTTGTAACCCAGAATTATTTGAACTTCTATGATAGCTAACAATTCAAAATCTATCATGTAATACAGTAGATTAAATTTCACTATGTTCTCTGTGCATAGATTTCTCAGGCATCAAAATGAAAGCAAAACAGTGAAACTATTTTTCTTTTCAAAGATTAAAACAAACATCAACAAGCATTTAGTGACAAGAAGCATTTTCAAGACCAAGAACCGAACATAGGTGCACCAACACTTAGATTTCATTTCTCAACAAAACAAACCCCAAGTAATAATTACATTCTGCATTTAAACAAAAAATACATTTCCTGTACATGGCATTTTCATTTTTCGTTCAATAAAAATTCACTGTACAAAAATCTATAGTCTGGAAATCATGAAGGGTTCCAAATCCATGAAACCAAAATACATTACAGCCCACGGGTTATGCTTAAAACTTCTAGCGAGGGCATGAACACCTCGAATATCACATATAGATACGAAGAACCCAAAACACAAATGGTATAGCCAAGTCACAAACAAGAGCAAGCGACATAACAACTGCTCAAAAAACTAGACACACAGCAAAGCAAGTAAGAAAACCACTATAGCTACAGAAAGACCCTACCCGGGCTTCCCTAAGCCCACGAAATAGTCCCCAGGGCGAAGCTATGGAGCAACGCTTCCCTGGAAGGGCCTGCACACCACCATAGAGCAGGGCCGCTGTCAGTATTGAGCCACGAAAATAAAAAAGATAACAGTGAATAGCTAACTGGAAGGAAAACGAGGACCTTACCTGGAGAAGAACCTCTTTCGAGACGAAGGACAAGAGTCAAGCCCCACGACAAAGGGTTTCCACCAGTGAATGAGCCATGAACACGCTCTGCCTTCTTACCAAGGAGCCAGAGCATTAGGGCCTTTAAAAACAGAGATTGAAATTGAAACTGGAAGGAGGAGCTTACCTGAAATTGAGGGCGCCAAGTTGTCCTGTGTAGCAGCCAAGCAATGACCTGAGATTTGCAGAGCCGAAGCATAACCAAACCCCACATCAACAAACAAATCACCACAAAACAAACAAAAACGAGCTCGAAGCAAATAACGAAGACAAATAGACTTGCGAGAGGGAGAGGACCTGAAACCCTCCAAACACCAGAGCAATGAGTCGCCACAAAGAACGAACAAAGACATAGCAAGGACAGACCACATAGAACAAGTAGAGACATAGCACCAATAAACCACAAAGGACTAGCAAATCACATTAAACCATCATACAGAGAAAACGGGGCACCATACTTACCATCCATCATGAATACTAGGTGAGAACACAGAGAAACCTCAGAGCAAAACCATCGCACAAGAGAAATGACCTCCAAAACCCCTCGGTGAAAGTGAAAACCCTCATTCACAAGCCCGAGGTCAGTACAGAGGGCGGCAGCAAAACATTAAACCACAATTAAGACACACACCAGAAACCCTGCCACCAAACTCAACTTGGAACAGAAGAATTAAACAGTCAATAGCCATGCGTCCCTCCTTGGGATTACCACCAATTTTTGGTATCAGAGTAGGTTGTCCTTTTCTCTCAGTAAAAAAAAATGGAGGTAGGAATAAGGGGTCGAGTAAGGGGCATCAAAAGAGTAGTAGATGAAGGGCTACGAGAAGAAATTAGGAATTTAACTGCACATTTGGCAGTAGTGGAAGCAGGAAGGCGTAGAGATCCGAAAGGTGGGGATGACAGTGAGGAGGAAAACATAGCCACGACAGATGGGTTAGATGACGAAGGACCGAAAATTAAACTATTGAGGTCAATTTTGTTGGCTAACAGCAAGCCAAGATTGGAGCTCTCTAATTATGATGGCAATTTGTCCATAGAGGCGTTGTTAGATTGGATAAGTGAGCTAGATAAATATTTTGAGTATGAAGAAATTAGCAAAGACAAGAGGATCAGGTTTGCTGTCACCAAATTGAAGGGACATGCAGCTCTATGGTGGGACAGTGTACAGGCAGAAAGGAGGAGATTAAACAAACCATTGATTAAAAAATGGGACAGGATGGTTGCTAGGATGAAGAGAAAGTTTCTACCTAAAGATTATCAAATTTCCCTTTATAGACAAGTACAGAACCTGAAGCAGAGAATGATGACTGTGAAGGAATATACTGAAGAATTTTATAAAGTTAACCTGAGAGTTGGTTATGTTGAAGATACCCCTGAGAAAACAACAAGGTTTGTGAATGGTCTACGGATGGAGATCCTAGACGAAATTAGTATTCTTTCCCCTAAGACCATAGAGGAAGCTTATCAGAGTGCTTTGAAGGTGGAGGAAAATATTACTAGGAAACAAAATGCCAGAAGAGGACATGGTTCTGGTAGAGGTCGGGGACAGACCTTTGGCAGAGGTAGGACTACGAACAGTAATGAAGAGAGATGTAGTTTGAAGACTTCGGGACAGAGTGAAAGGGAAGGTAACACCAGAGGAGGAAGGTCATACCAGCGAGGAAGAGGTAATGGCAGAGGCAAAGGAAATGCCTATCAGTGTTACAAGTGTCACAAGTGGGGACACAGGTCCTTTGAATGTCTTGAAAATGAACAAACTGGGTAGAGGGGAGCATATGTCGCTCAGCCCGATGAAGCGGAGGCACTGCCACAGGAGGTGGAAAATATGCCAAAGACTGGGGAAGCCTTGGTGCTGAACAAGGTATTATTAAAACCAACTAAAGAAGTAGTTGATCAAACACAGAGGAAAGCATTGTTTCGGACTGTATGCAAGTCACATGGGAAATGTTGCAAATTAATTATAGACAGTGGAAGTACTGATAATCTGGTAGCTACTAAAATGGTGGGAAAATTGGGTTTGAAGAAGTTGAAGCACCCAACCCCATACAGGGTGTCATGGTTGCAGAAAGGCCACCAACTGCTAGTCGATGAGCAGTGTGAAGTAGAGTTTCATATTGGCAAGTACAAGGACAAGGTGACTTGCGATATCATGCCTATGGACGTGTGCCATATTCTGTTGGGCAAACCATGGCAGTATGATAGGAAGGTCGTCCATGACGGGGCAACAAATTGTTACAAGTTTGTTAAAGATGGGATAAAGCATACCCTAGTGCCCATGAAGGAAGAGGAAGCTGCAGAAACCAGTGGGACAAAAGCACTACTGTTAGGCAGAAAAGAGTTCTTGCGATAGATGGAGGATGATGAGGTGAAGTATGTAGTTGTGCGAAGGCCAAAACCAGTATTGATCCATACTGAAGTCACCAACTTACCTAAAGAAATACAGGACATGCTACAAGAGTTTAGTGATATTGTGGTAGATGATCTACCGAATAAATTACCACCGAAGCGGAGCATTAGTCACCATATTGATTTTATTCTAGGAGCCATTTTTCCAAACAAGGCTGCCTACCAGATGATTCCAAAGGATAATGAAGAAATTCGGAAGTAGGTGCAGGAGTTGTTGGATAAAGGACTGATTCGGGAGAGTTTAAGCCCTTTTGCAGTTCTGACTATTTTAGCTCCCAAGAAAGGAGGTGAGTGGCGAATGTGCACAGATTCTTGGGCCATTAACAAGATTACCATTAGGTACAGGTTCCCTTTACCTCAGATGGATGATATGATGGATTTTTTGAGTGGAGCAGCATACTTTTCAAAGATAGACCTGAAAAGCGGCTACCACCAAATCAGAATTCAAGAAGGTGACGAGTGGAAGACAACTTTCAAGACTAATGAAGGCTTGTACGAATGGTTGGTTATGCCATTTGGATTGAGCAACGCCCCTAGCACATTCATGCAGTTGATGAATGAGATGCTAAAAGAATTCATTGGAAAATTTGTGATTGTATATCTGGATGATATACTTATATTCAACAACACGAAGGAGAAATATTTTTGACATGTGAGGTATGTATTGTAAAAATTACAACAGAATAAATTACTGATAAATTTGAACAAATGTTCTTTTTTCAAGAAAGAATTAATTTATTTGGGTTTGTGATTTCCGAGAATGAACTAAAAATGGATCCGGAAAAGGTTGTAGCCATAGTTAGCTGGCCATCCCCCAAAAGTTTGTTTGAGGTACGTAGTTTCCATGGATTGGCAAGTTTTTATTGGAAATTTATTAAAAATTTCAATGGGATTTGTGCACCCAATGTTGGACACCATTAAGAAGACAAATCAGCCTTTCCATTGGACAAAAATGGCAGAGAAGAGTTTTCAGCTGCTCAAAAGGAAAATTACTGAAAAACTGATTTTGAGGTTACCAGACTTTAACAAACTTTTTCAAGTTCGTTGTGATGCCAGTGGGACAGCCATTGGTGCAATACTCAGTCAAGAGGACAAGCTAGTATCCTATTTCAGTGAGAAACTAAATGAAAGTAGGCATAAGTACACGTCTTATGACAAGGAATTTTACGCAGTGGTTCAAGCACTGAAGCATTGGAGACATTACCTATTGGCCAACAAATTTGTCTTGTTTTCAGACACTTCTGCATTGCAGTATATTATGTAGTAGCATAAGGTGAACCATAAACATGCGAAGTGGGTGGAGTACTTGCAGAGTTTTACGTTTGTGTTGAAACACATCAGCAGTCAAGCTAACAAAGTGGCAGATGCGTTAAGTAGGAGGAATTTGATCCTACAGGAAAGTACGATACAAGTATTAGGATTTGAACATCTTAAGGACACGTATGAGGCCGATGCAGATTTTAAGGAAGCTTATGAAGCTTGCCAAAATCTGTTTTTGAGAGATAACAATTCATGGCTGGACTATAATATGCAGGAAGGGTTGGTGTTCAAAAGAGGGCAATTATGTATTCCGAAATGTTCTATGAGAGAGAACTTAATCCAGGAAAAGCATAATGGAGGTTTGGCCAGACATTTTGGCATAGACAAGACCTTGGATCAGTTGAGTCATTTTTACTATTGGTCGAAGATGCGCAGAGATGTACAGAGGTTTGTGACTAGATGCAAAGTGTGTCAGCTTGCAAAGGGACACAGCTAGAACACGGGGTTGTATACACCCTTACCTATTCCGAACAGACCATGGGACTCTGTCAGTTTAGACTTTGTCTTAGGTCTGCCGAAGACACAATGGGGATTCGATTCCATCATGGTGGTGGTGGATTGTTTCACCAAAATGGCACATTTCATTCTGTGCAGGAAAACCAGTGACGCCACACATGTAGCACATTTGTTCTTTACCGAGATAATCAGATTACATGGCTTGCCGAAGTCTATTGTTTCGGATCGAGACGTTAAGTTTACAAGAAATTTTTGGCAAACCCTATGGAAAAAATTAGGCACCAAACTAAAATTCAGCGTAGCTTATCACTCACAGACCGATGGTCAAACTGAAGTGGTGAACCGAAGTCTGGGAAACATATTGAAGAGTTTGGTTGGAGAAAATTCTCGACAATGGGATCGTTTGCTTACACAAGTGGAATTTGCTTATAACGATTCACCCAATCGAAGCATGGGAAGTAGTCCTTTCCAAATCCTATACGGAATGCACCCACATGGACTACATGAGTTATGGGATTTGGGACAGTTGGAGTGCAGGAGTGTTGATGGGGAAGATTTCTCAAAGGCAATCAGCGTTCTTCATGAATAGGGGAAATTAAAATTACAAGACAGCAGTCAAAGATACAAGCAAAAGGTAGATTTGAAAAGACGGAAGGTACAATTCAACGTAGGAGACCTGGTATTAGCACACCTATGCAAGGAAAAGTTTCCTAAAGGCGAATACAACAAGTTGAAATGGAAGAAAATCGGGCCTTGTAATATTCTTCGGAAGTTTTCTGCGAATGCTTACAAATTGCCGTTACCCCCAGGTATTGGAATTTCACCCATTTTCAATGTGGCAGATCTGTACCCCTACACTGCGGTAGATGAAGAAGACAGTTCGGAAAGACAAACACAGGACACCCAGAAAGAGAATGATTCGTGGATTAAGCAAATGCCCCCAGCAAAGCCTCTAGAGATCGAACAGATCCTAGATACTCAAGTGGCCAGATGGACTCGAAGGAAGGAATATTTGTAGTACCTAGTCAAGTGGAAGGGTCATCCTATTGAAGATAGTTCTTGGTTAGATGCTGGCCAGATTCAAAGCACTGGGTACTCTATTGAAGAGCTCATGGACAAGAGCCATGAGTTTAATTTACCCTGGGAGCCTGATGCAGGAGCATCCGAGTGAAGAGGTGACAGCTGGGAGATGTTTTTTTTTTTTTTTTTTTTCATTTTATCTTGACAGATAGGGAGGAAAACACTTCAAGTTTTTGTTTCATTTAGTTTCATTTTGTGTCATTTTTAATTAAGGTTGAATCAGCCATTGTTAGTTTTTTAAATTAGACAAAATAGGATTAGTTAGGAACTTGTTTGAAGAAATTGTTTAGTAATTGAAAATAACTGAGGAACAGTTCCTCAAACTGTAAAGGAACTGCTGACAATGTATTGAAAAGGAAAAATCAAAGATGATGGAAGGGCTGCCATCCAGAGAGGAGAGAGAGCCCAGAAGCTGTAACCTAGAATTATTTGAACTTCTATGATAGCTAACAATTCAAAATCTATCATTTAATACAGTAGATTAAATTTCATTACGTTCTCTGTGCATAGATGTCTCAAACATCAAAATGAAAGCAAGACAGTGAAACCATTTTTCTTTTCAAAGATTTGAACAAACATCGACAAGCATTCAGTGACAAGAAGCATTTTCAAGACCGAGAACCGAACAGAGGTGCACCAACACTTAGATTTCATTTCTCAACAAAACAAACCCCAGGTACTAATTACATTCTACATTTAAACAAAAAATACATTTCTTGTACATGGCATTTTCATTTTTCATTCAATAAAAATTCACTGTACAAAAATCTATAGTCTGGAAATTGTGAAGGGTTCCAAACCCATGAAGCCAAAATACATTACAGCCCACAGGTTATGCTTGAAACTTCTAGAGAGGGCATGAACACCTCGAAGATCACATACAGATACGAAGAACCCAAAACGCCAAGGTTATAGCCTAGTCACAAACAAGAGCAAGCGATAGAACAACTGCTAAAAAAACTAGACACACAGCAAAGCAAGCAAGGAAACCACTATAGCTACAAAAATACCCTACACGGGTTTCCCTAAGCCCGCAAAACAGTGCCCAGGGTGAAGCTGTGGAGCAGCGCTTCCCTGGAAGGGCCTTCACACCACCACAGAGCAGGGCAGTTGTCAGTATTGAGCCACGAAAATCAAATAGATAACAGTGAATAGCTAATTGGAAGTAAAACGAGGACCTTACCTGGAGAAGAACTGCTTTCGAGACGAAGGATGAGAGTTGAGACCCATGACAGAGGGTTTCCACCAGTGAATGAGCCATGAACACACTTTGCCTGCTCACCAAGGAGCCAGAGCGTTAGGGCCTTTAAAAATAGAGAGTGAAATTGAAACCAGCAGGAGGAGGTTACTTGAAATTGAGGGCGCCAAGTCATCCTGTGCAGCAGCCAAGCAGTGACCTAAGATTTGCAGAGCCAAAGCATAACTAGACCCCACATCAATGAACAAATCACCACAAAATGAACAGAAACAAGCTCAAAGCAAATAACGAAGACAAATAGACTTGCGAGAGGGAGAGGACCTGAAACCCTCCAAACACCAAAGCAATGAGTCGCCACAGAGAACGAGCAGAGACATAACAACGATAGACCACGGAGAACGAGCAGAGACATAACACCAATAAACCACAGAGGACCAGCAAAGCACATTAAACCGCTATACAAAGCAAATGGGGCACCATACTTACCATCCATCGCGAATACCTGGTGAGAACACAGAGCAACCGCAGAGCAAAACCATCGCACAAGAGAAATGACCTCCAAAACCCCTCGGTGAAAGTGAAAACCCTTAGTCGAAAGCCCGAGGTCAGTGCAGAGGGCGACAGCAAAACATTAAAGCACAATTAAGACACACACCAAAAACCCTACCACCAAACTCAACTTGGAACCGAAGAATTAAACAGTCAATAGCCACGTGTCCCTCCTTGGCATCAGCACCATTGTGTTAAAGACTGGCGTTGTCGATAAAAAGGAAATAACCATTAGGGACGAATTAAATTTGAAGACTTTGCTAATGGTCTATATCTCCTTCACTATCACTGGACTTTTCTACAATTTGTCACGAAGCTTCAATGTTACGATTAGGTTGGATATATTTATTTTTATAAATTCTTTAATTAATTTTAACCGTTGAATTTGTTTCATGGATTGCGTTGAATTTGTTTCATGGATTGCGTGTTATGATCAGACAAGTGATAAATGGGTCTTATCAAAGTTTTGGTTGGATATTTTTATTTTTATAAATTCTTTATTAATTTTAACCATTCAATTTGTTTAGGGATTGCGTGTTATGATCAAACAGTTGATAAAGGGTATTATCAAAAAATTTGTTGAGTAGAGTTTATTTTATGGCCAAGTATAAGGAGATGTGTAAATTTGTCTTTCTATCTATTAATCCAATTAATACTTGCTTTTTTTTACAGGTGAAAAAATTTAATCCCTTTTAACTCATATTAAATCTGTATTTAAAATAAATCGGTCTCTTTTTACACTAAAAAAAATTAATCTCTCAACTCATATTAAATTCATATTTAAAATAAATCTATCCCGAATAAAAAACCTAAAACTTCAATTTCCAGTTTATTTATAATAAATCTATCCTGAATAAATCTATGCTAAACGTCTTCTTCTCCAGTTTATTTCCCTGACAGAGACACGCTTTCCTTTGCTTTTTGGAATCTGGTTATAGACTTTGTCGCAAAGCTTCACGTGCCCTTGATTTTTATAGGTATTGGAATTTTCACCCGCCTTTGAATGGCCGTTACACCAAAAATAAAATTCTACTTGACTTGATGTTTATAGGTATTGGAATGTTCAACGGCCGTCGAATAGTGGTGAGACAAAAAAACAAAATTGTACATGACATGATGGTTATAGCTATTGGAATGTTCACCCGCCTTTGAATACTCCTCACACCAAAAACAAATTTCTATGTCACATTTTCCATTGCGTTTTAATATCTCTTACCCATATACGACGAATACTGAACATCTAAGGAAAAGCAGTAATAATGTAAATAACTGGAGATGTGTTATAAAAAAAATTATTATATTAATTTTTTATAAAGATTAATTTTCTTTTTATTTTAAAAGATTTGATGTTTGTATTTAAGAGATTTGATTTATTTGGATGTTCGGTAAATTTTGAGTTAAAGTGAGTCTAAACTAGTAATAATATAAGTCTAGATAGTAATGATGTGAATTATTAAATTTTTTAAGATTAAGATGGAAAATGTGTTATTTTAAAAACCAACTTAGATCTTTTAACTTTTGATCTATCCACCCTCTAGAGGGCTCAAATCTCTTTTCATTCTAAAAAAAATTTCACCTCCAAAAATTTGATACCTCAGGAGCTTAGTAGATGTTGAATTTAAATAAATCTAAGTTGCTTTATATATAGAGAGAGAATATAGATAAAAAAAAAAATATAAATATATAATTAAAAAGTTATTTTTCCCAATCAAATAGGGTATAAGTGGTTTAGGGATAGAGTGGAGATAAATAACACTAAAATCTCAGTCGAATTGGAAAAAATGATAATTGCTTACCATAGAGAAAAACAGCATGAAAACAACCATGGGTTAAAGAATACTGCCAGAAAAACCATGGGTTATCAAAACCCGAAATACAAAAATAGCTCATGTTTAGATGAGAATACAACATATTTTCTATAAAAAAGTATATCTTAATTACTAATTATTTTTATTATAACATCTCTTTCACAATTAAAGGGTTTCTCGGCACAATAATCCATAAATATTTAAAAGAAAAATAGATCTCCCCATTAAAAAGGTATTTAAATGAAAATTGATATATGTTGATATGGTATTTTTTCTTTTAATCCTAATTATTGCATAACATGGATTAGTAATGTAAATTGACAATATTAAGAATTAATTTTATTATCAATAATATTAATATAAATATAAGAACCATATTAATAATAATTAATATTATATTATTCCTATTGTATTAAATAATAGTAATAATAATAACAACAATTATATTAATAATCATTTAGTAAATAGTAATGAAGTAATTATGAAATAAACATTTAATAAAAATCAAACAAGAATTTAAATGTGGTTGATAGGAAATTTAACTTTAAACACTCCACGAGAAGTTATTAAACGGTAGTCTCTTCCAAAACACACCGAGACCAATGACAAAAGTTGCACCAATTCAAATCAACAAGATAATGATCACGACCATTCATGCTTTGCAACCAGTCCCTTCTTGCATTTTTGCATAACATTGAAAAGAAAAGGGCGGTGAAATCTGCAAAAAATCTATTGATTTCACTCTTGATATAGTTGTAAATGTCACACCCTACCTCTATCTATCTCCAATATCTATAGTGGCTCATTGCAAGAGAATAATATTAAACCTGATGGATAAATATTATAAACCCAAGGTATAAAACCCTAAAATAAACATGCTCGGCCATTATTTACCATCATTGGTTTTCATACTGAGACGGTGTTTGTCACAATATGAAGTTGGACCATGGTTGACCATGGTTGAGTTTCATATTGAGACAATATTTGGCACATTATGACATTGGACCATTGTTGACCATGGATGACCATGATTCGAAACCCAAGCGATTTATATTAAACTCTAGTATTAATATTATAAACCCTATGAATAATATTATACCCTAGGAATTGTAAAATTTCTCATTGTAGATCAACAAATTATGCAATATACTAAAGCAAAATACCAGATCTACTTCTACAACAAACTTGCGAAAGCTTAATTGAATATGAGCAAGATCAAATAGAACACATATAACTGAGAATGAGAAAGCAATTACACATGAACACAACAGAATACTCTGGGGGAAGCCTCAGCCTAAAACCCCGATCTTTGTAATATCATACAAGTGGAAATATGTTCAGATTACACAAAGCTTCAGCTCACAAGCCATCCAGCTCTCAACACAATCGAAAAATACAGCTCACAGACTGAATAGACACAACATATGTCTTCCTCCAGCCCTCCAAGCCCCCTATTTCCTTGCAGTTTCTCTTGGGGTCCAATGTTGCCACCTATGTGAATTGGCCCCATCACACAACCATCAACCTCAATAGTAACTACGCAATCTCCAAGGAATGAATTCCTTCTACATGCAAGAGATATCCTCCAAGGAATATTCCTACAACTAATAGTACACTGTCCCATCACCTGATCTCAACTGGGTCTCTGACTGAACTGACATGCATGAGTTATTTATGAGAGAATATTCAGTTATCTGAAGTGCAAAAATTACATGCATGCATGCATTAACTAACTGGACTCACGATTAGTTCAACAAACTATTTGAACTAATGTAACTGGACTTAACTCAGATAATTGAGCTAACTAATTACAACTCATCCTGATCTCCTTTAATCAAGGGATAACTCCCTCAATCAATGGAGAAATTGTTGCATGTCTTCACATAGACTTCATGTTTGATTTCCTACAACTAATTAACTCAATATGAATTAATTAATTATTTTACAAACAGCTGCTAAGATCAAATTCGAATTTTACTTCTCAATTTTAGTTCAGGGACTAACTAAAATTGGAAGGTATCCCAAAATGCTATTTATAGTAGTGCTATTTTTAGCATTTCTTGTTCCTACTTTCAACATTTTCTCTTAACAAGAAAGGGATTATCAATAACCCAATCCTGTCTCTATGGAACTCGAACTTGCATTTTGACAATGCCTTCATCAAAATATTTGCATCCTGTTCCTCAGTCAAAACATACAACAACAACATGATCCTCTTGACCACACAATCTTGAAGATGGTGATACTGGATATCAATGTGCTTGGACCTGTCATGAAAAACTGGATTCTCAGAGAGTTTGATACAACTCTGATTGTCACAGTAGATCACGGTTGGATCCATCCTCTAACCAAATAATCCCACTAGAATCTTCCACATCCAAATGGCCTCACATGCAGCCTGACTGACAGCCATGTATTCAACCTCTACTGAGCTAAGTGCAACTAATCTCTATTTCCTGGTGTACCAAGAAAATACAGTTGAACCAAGGTTGAAGATTCCTCCAGAAGTGCTCTTCCGGTCTGATGGACTCCCTGCCCAATCCGCATCTTTGAAGCCCTAGAGCTTCACTCCCTCTGTCTGTCTGTACCACAATCCAAACTGAGATGTGCCTCTGAGGTATCTCAATACATGCTTCACTGCCTTCCAAAACAGCTTGGTAGGCTAAACCATATCTTGACTCAGCTAGTTCACCGCAAAGCATAAGTCTAGTCATGTGTTCACCAGATACATCAATGAACCCACAAGCTACTCATAAACAGTAGCAGCTACTACCTCACCTGAAGTAGCATCCTCCTTCCTCCAATTCCCAGCTAGAGGAGTTTGCATGGGTTTCCACTTCTCCATATGGAACCGCCTGAGGATCTCATTGGCATACTTGCCTTGAGACACAAAAACTTCTCCATCTCTCTAGCACACTTCCATGCCTAGAAAGTAGTGCATAAGACCCATGTCTTTCATTTCAAACTCTCTTTCAAGGTCCTCCTTGCAAGACTGGATCAATTGATCATCACTTGTCAAAATCAGATCATCAACATAAAGAACAATGATCAATGGCTTACCTTCTACCATGATGTGGTAAAGGTTCGCATCTGCTTCACCCTTGGTGAAGCCCAACCCGACGAAATAGCTGTCGATCCTGGTGTACCAAGCACAAGGTGCTTGCTTCAGCCCATACAGAGCCCTCTTGAGTCGGCACACATGCGACTCACGATCGAAGGTCTCGAAACCTTCTAGTTGCTCAATGTACACCTCCTCCTCAATCTTCCCATGGAGGAATGTTGTCTTCACATCCATCTGATGGATCTTCCAACCCATCTGAGCTGATAGTGTCAACATTGATCCGATAGATGAGTACCTTGCTACAGGAGCAAAGGTCTTAACGTAGTTGATCCCTTCGACCTGTGAGAAACCACGGGCAACAAACCTTGCCTTATGTTTCTCAACACTGCCATCAGCTGCCCGCTTTACCTTGTAAAGCTATGTGGAACTCACCATTGACTCTTCGTGAGGTCTTGGGACAACATCCCAAACACAGTTCCACACGATGGAGTCATACTCCTCCACCATTGCATCAACCCAGACTGGTTGCTACACTGCCTCCTCAAATGAAGAAGGCTAGGACTCTACACACTCCCCAACCAGGGCCATGTGACCAGCGTACTGCTCGGGTGACCTCTTCTATCTGTGCTGAGAATATGATTGTCCCACATTCTCCCGCATATCCAGCATTAACCTGTCAGCTTCCCTTGAGCATTTCCGTCCATCTTTGGAAGACTCAGCATGAGTGGATGTCTCCACTCTCGGATCCTCTGCATGCGGCTACTCTGCAATAATATGAGGATCCTCCTCCTTAGGAATTGAAAGTTCCTCATCTGCATGCAACTTGAGCTCCCTCTCAAGTGATACTCACATGGATTTTTGCTTGTCTAAATTTAGATCCCTGCGTACCACAGTCCTCTGACTGGTAGGCAGGAACACCCGATAGTTGTGGGGTGTATCCATGTACCCCACAAGTATTCCCAATTCAGTTGTTGGATCTAGCTTCTTCTGAGCATCTTTGGTCACATAGCAATAAACCGATGATCCAAAGATTCAGAAGTGACTTACATCTGGTCACTTCCCGGAAAAGGACTCCATAGGTGTCTTCACTCCCAGTATACGTTGCGGGCTTCTATTCTGCAAGTATACTTTTGTATTATGTGCCTCAGCCCACAAATGCAGTGGTAGGCTTTGGTCATGCAACATTGCTCGAGCTGCTCCCATAATTGATCTGTTCTTCCTTTCGGCCACCCCATGTTGTTGTGGGTTATGGGGTGTCGTCAACTCCCGTTTAATTCCTTCTACAGCGCAAAAGTCCTTAAACTGCTGGGAGACATACTCTCCACCATTTTCGCTATGCAAGGCTTTTATTTTCTTTCCATATTCTTTCTCTGCCAAGGCTTTAAACTCACAAAACCTCAAGACAGTTTGATCCTTCTTTTGCATAAAGTAGATCCAACATCTACGAGAAAAATCATCAATAAAATTAACATAGTACCTTTGTTTAGCAGTGGAGGCTGTAGAGAATCGTCCACAAACATCTGAGTGAACTCGCTCCAGGATTGCTCCAGCTCTACTGTCTCGATATGGAAAATAAGATTTCACATACCTACCCAAGGTAAAACCTTTGCATTTATTCATTTGCTCCAGTTTTCCCTTGGGAAGTCCAATAGAAATATGCTGCATGATCTTGAGAGCTCCATGGTGCAAGTGGCCCAATCTTCTATGCCATAGCTTGCCAACATCTTGGCTCTGCACCATCTCAGCTTTGGAACTCAATGCAGCATAGTCGTCTACCTCCATCTTGTAGAGATTCTTTACTTGAATCCAATTCGCTTGGTCTGTCCAGTGCCGATATGCCTCAGAAATACTTTTCCTTTACTAAAGACTACATCATAGCCTTTATCTTCTAGCATAGAAACGGACACAAGATTCTTCTTTAAACCTGGTACATACTTTACATCAGTCAGGGTGAGAGGAGCTCCATGCTCCCTCTGAAACACAATCGTACCTTCACCTGAAACACGGTACTTTCCATCATCGCCCATCTCGATCCGCATTTGGAGATCCTTCTCCTCCAAGGTATTGAAAATATTCTTGTCACCTGACATGTGGAATGAAGCTCCACTGTCCAGTTACCACACACATCCCACCATGGATGAAACCATGCATGTGATAATAGAGAAATCCAACTCACACTATGAGGCCAGTGCTTCACCATCAGATCCCTTCGAGGATCCCTTCTTGGATTTCTTCTGTGGACAATTCGTAGCATAATGGTCCACTTCATGACAATGAAAGCATCGCACTTTCGATTTGTCAAACTTCTTCCTACCATGGGAAGAACTGGATTTGGAATGGGATGCCTTCCCTTTCCCCTTCCTCACCTTACTCACTAAGGCTATATTTTCCTCATCATCTTGCTTTGATGAGGATTCGTCTCTGGTGCTTCTTCTTATCTCCTCCTGCATCAGATCCAAACAAATTCGTTCCCAATCTGGCAGTTTTTCTCTTCCATTTATTGAGTCTTGGTAGCTATGCCAACTCTTAGGAAGACTGAGGATTGCAAGACTCACCATGTCATCATCCGCTGTTGCGAACCCTACACTTCCAAGCTCATCCCTGCAGGTGGTGAGCTTGTTCAGATATGTAAAGATCGTGTCAGCCTTTTCACACTTGATTTTCCAAAGCTTGTCTTTCAACGCCAACTTCCTCTGGTCGTTGTTGTTCTGATATAGATCTTTCAATGTTTTCCAAATCAAAAATGGTGTCTCCTTCCCATGGAGACTCGAGACTAGGTGGTCTCGAACTCCCTCCAGAAGGATTCCCCTTCCTCTAGCCACACATTTCTTCCATTCCGCCAATTCTGTAGCATTAGCCGTTGCAGGCATGGGGACTTCTTGATCAATGAAGTCCTTTAGATCGTTATCCTCTAATACTACTTCCATGTGATCCTTCCAGGTTATATAATTTGAGCTGCCATCAAGGGCATACTCAAGTCTTAAACCATTAAACGCCATTGGTGAAATTGAGATGTGATAAGAACTCGACTTCTATATTCAGGAACCTCAAACTTCAAACTTATCCCTTCTTTTATACTGTTATCTCCTTTGATCACCTTTGCTCTGATACCATGTAAAATTTGTCACTGTAGATCAACAAATTATGCAATATACTAAAGCAAAATATTGGATCTACTTCTACAACAAACTTGCAGAAGCTTAATAAAATATGAGCAAGATCAAATAGAACACATATAATTGAGAATGAGAAAGCAAACACACATGAACACAGAAGAATACTCTGGGAAAAGCCTCAGCCTAAAACCCTGATCTTTGTAATATCATACAAGTGGAAATATGTTTAGATTACACAAAGCTTCAGCTCACAAGCCATCCAGCTCTCAGCACAATCGAATAATACATCTCACAAGCTAAATAGACACAACATATGTCTTCCTCTAGCCCTCCAAGCCTCCTATTCCCTTGCACAGTTTCTCTTGGGGTCCAATGCTGCCACCTATGTGAATTTGCCTCATCACACAACCATCAACCTCAATAGTAATTGTTCAATCTCCAAGGAATGAATTCCTTCTACATGCAAGAGATATCCTCCAAGGAATATTCCTGCAACTGATAGTACATTGTCCCATCACCTGATCTCAGCTGGGTCTCTGACTAAACTGACATGCATGAGTTATTTATGAGATAATATTCAGTTATCTGAAGTGCAGCAATTACATGCATGCATGCATTAACTAATTGAACTCACAATTAGTTCAACAAACTATTTGAACTAATCTAGCTAGACTTAACTCAGATAACTGAGCTAACTAATTACAACTCAAAGTACAACTCATCTTGATCTCCTTTAATCAAGGGATAACTTCCTCAGTTAATGGGGAAACTATTGCATGTCTTCACATAGACTTCATGTTTGATTTCTTACAACTAATTAACTCAAGATGAATTAATTAATTATTTTACAAACAACTACTAAGATCAAATTCGAATTTTACTTCTCAATTTTAGTTTGTAGAAATTTCTGTTTTCCCACCCTGGTTTTCAGTTTCTCCTTATTTATCCCATGTAGTTAAATGCCCATTCCCATAACCATACATTTAACAGACTGAAAAAATAAATATTGCTGAAAACACAAATTCTGGAAATTTTTCAGAATGCTGGAAATTGCAGAATTAAAAATCAGCAATCAAAAACAACCATTAAAACACATTAAAACACTGATATTTTTGGTCAACTTGACCCTGGAAAAACCCCCTACAACTCTTGGGGAAAACCAGTTTGAGAGCTCTTCTTTATTTCTGAAAATTGCCTTTTTACAGTGAGAATTATTCAGCAAAAAATCAGCAAGCAAATTTACAACTTATCTCATTTCCCGTGCCTCACAGCAATCTGGAATTACAGCAAACAGGATAGCAATAAATGTTGTACGGCCTCCGTTTTGTGTGCAGAAAAATCAGCAAACTTCTCCTCGATTTTTGTGCAAAAATCTGCCTTTCACTATGTGCTGAATCAGCTGTACAAATCTGCTCAACTGTTGCCTTGGAATGTGTGCCAAGCTGCTGTCTCCTTCTCCTCCCTGTTCAGAAATCTCTCTTGCTCTCTTGCTCTCCTTCTCCCAATCTGCTCATGAAAGAATGAATGACCTTTTCCTCATTTTCCTCCTTTAATATAACTCCAAGTGACTTTTGGGTGATCTAAGTGACTTTTGGGTGATCTCTAAATCCAATGGCTGAAATAGATTTAGATCAATGGCTGAGATTAAATGCTCATTTAAATCTCACTTTCTATTTTTTAATTCACCCCACTTTAATAAAGACCCACTTAGTCATTTATTTCCAAAGTCATTTTTCCTTTCTAATTTTTCATTGACTTTATAAAAGTCACTTTAAAATTAGACTTAATAACTTTATCACTTAAAGTCACTTTTAATTTAGATTTAACTTTATAAAATTATAAAGTCACTTTAGGAGAAAAATTAAATTCTTTTGCACACTTTTCCCTAGGCCAAAGATCAAAGCCTAAGGGAACCACCTGTCCTCCGGTACCAAATTTCAACACTCCCTCTTACCGAGGAAGGTGTTCCTCACCACACCCATCTTGTCCCTGAAGTAGACATGCTTGCCCCGTGGTAAGGCTTTGGTAAGGATATCTGCAACCTGCTCATCAGTGGAAATATACTCAAGCTTCACAGCTCCCTTCTGAACATAGTCTCTGATGAAATGATATCTGATCCCGATATGCTTTGACCTGTCATGAAATACTGGATTCTCTGTGAGTTTAATGCAACTCTGATTATCACAGTAAATCACTGAAGGTCTCAACGGCTGACCAAATAAGCCAAACAACATCTTGCGAAGCCAGATGGCCTCACAACTAGCTAGACTGGCTGCCATATACTCTACTTCCGCTGAACTCAGTGCTATTGACTGCTGCTTCCGGCTGAACCATGACACTACTGCTGAACCCAACCCAAAACAGCACCCTGAAGTGCTCTTCCTATCAGAAGCACAACCTGCCCAATCAGAATCAGTGTATCCTGCCAATCTCACTCCATCTCCCTGCCTGTAGTCCAGACCATAATCCACTGTCCCCTGCAAGTACCGCAAAATGTGTTTTGTAGCCACCCAGTGAACCTTCCTAGGCTCACACATAAACTGACTCATCGTGTTGACTGCAAAACAGATATCTGGTCTAGTGTTGACCAAATACATCAAGGAACCAATCAGCTGCCTGTACAATGTGGGATCCACTAACTCGGAATCTGAAGCATGAAGCTTCTTCCAGTTGGCGATCATCGGTGTCGACATGGGTCTACAATCCTCCATGTGGAATCTGCTAAGGATGTCCACAATATACTTCCCCTGCCCCAGAAAGAAATGCCCCTCCTCCTACCACACCTCCAAACCCAAAAAGTAATGCATCAAGCCGATGTCCTTCATCTCAAACTCCGCCGCAAGATCTCTCTTGCAGTGCTCTATGAGTCTCTCTGCACCTGTAATGATCAAGTCATCCACATACAACACCAGAATGAGAGGCTCCTCACCAATCACAATAAAGTAAAGGTTCGGATCTGCCTCACTCTTTGTGAAACCCATCCCTTGCAAGTATGCATCTATCCTGGAGTACCAAGCTCTGGAAGCTTGCTTCAGGCCATAAAGGGCCTTCTTCAATCTGCACACATGGGACTCCTTCCCATGCACCTCAAAGCCCTGTGGCTGCTCAATGTACACCTCCTCCTGTATGAAGCCATTGAGAAATGCGGTCTTCACATCCATCTGGTGGATCTTCCAACCCATCTCTGCTGCTATCGATATAATGGAGCGGATCGAAGTATATCGAGCCACGGGAGCGAAGGTCTCCTCATAATCAACTCCCTCTACCTGGGAGAACCCTCTAGCCACAAACCTCGCTTTGAATTTCTCAATGCTGCCATCTGCAGCATGCTTTACCTTGTAAAGCCATCTGGAAGTAACCACAGATTTGCCCTCAGGCCTCAGCACCACCTCCCAAACATCATTCTTCATGATAGAAGAATACTCCTCCTGCATGGCCTCTCTCCAGACCTGCTGGCTAGCTGCCTCCTCATAGCTAGAAGGCTCAGAGTCAAGGATGCTGATAACCATCGCCATATAGCTACAAAACCTCTCAGGTGGTCTACTCTCTCTGACCGACCTCTTTGGCTCAGCAACAGATGTGGCATCTCTCAAGGTGTCCTGAAGCCACTTGGGCTTCCTCTTCCCTGAGCATGCTTCTCCCATAGGAGAATGAAACTCCTCCTCCTCATCACCATCAGTAGCCTGAACTCCTAACTGTCTGTCTGCTGTCCTCCTGCCTGCACCTGAACCTGTAGAAGCTGAGGTACCGTGTGAATTGTCCATCAGTGGACTCCCTAGTGAACTGCTCTGTGAACTGCTCTGCATGCTGCTCGGAGCACCACCCCTCTGGCTCGATGAGCCACTGCTCACTGACGGACCTGACATCCTCATAGATGTACCTCCTGATCCTCTTGATCCCTGCCCACTGGATCCCTGCGACTGACTCAACTGCTGCTGAGGGTCTGGCTGATCCAGATACTCTAACTCCTGTGACCTCCTAAAGACCCTGTCCTCCTCGAACTTCACATCCCTTCTGACAACAACTCTCCTTTGTGCAGGAATGTAAATCCGAAAGGCCTTTGAGGTCTCACTGTAGCCCACAAAGATACCCTTCTCTGCGGTGGGCTCTAGTTTGGTCCTCTTCTCCTTGGGTATATAGGAGTATGCAATGCATCCAAAGATACGAAGATGACCAAGATCAGGCTTCTTCCCAGAGAAAGCCTCCTCCGGAGTCATGTGCCCCAAGGCACGATGCGGACTCCTGTTCTGCAAGTAAACAGTTGTGTTGCAAGCCTCTGCCCACAAGAACAATGGCAACCCCTGATCATGTATCATGGCTTTGGCAGCCCCTATGATGGATCTGTTCTTCCTCTCCGCAACCCCGTTCTGCTGGGGGTTGTAAGGAACAGTGAACTCCCTCCTAATGCCTGCCTCCGCACAATAATCAACAAACTCTCCAAGGGTGTACTCTCCTCCATTGTCCGTCCTCAGGGACTTGATTTTTCGACCTGTCTGAGTCTCCACAAGAGCTCTGAACTCCTGAAACCGCTTGAAGACCTCACTCTTGGTCTTCAAAAAATAAATCCAGGTCCTCCTGGAGTGATCATCAATGAATAAAACATAGTACTCATATCCACTCAAGGAAACATGAGACATCCGACCGCTCACATCGGAATGAATCAAATCAAGTATCCTCGTCGCTCTGCTGTCACTGCTGGGAAAAGGGGATTTGGCAAACTTGCCCATCGCACAACCTCTGCAAGTATCAAAGTGGTCAGTACTGAAATCTGGCACACCTGTAGTGATCTCCCGCAATGTCCTCAAGGCTCCATGATACATATGTCCCATCCTGCGGTGCCAAATCTCACACAGCTCAGAACTGCTAGCTCTGCTGTCGGTACTACTGCACAATGCCAAAAGGGGTTGGAATGCAAACTTGTACACCTTTGCATGGCGTACACCTATCACTCTAGCTGAATCAGCTAGAGTGCCCCTGGGATACATCAACACGTGTCCTCCCCTGAACAGTACCTCATATCCTCTGTCCTCCAAAGTTGAGACGGATATGAGGTTCTTCCTCATCCCTGGCACATAAAGAACCTCTGACACCTTCAAGGGAGGTTTGGACTCCCTCTGAAATGTCACTGTCCCCACCCCGACTGCTCTAACAACTCTGTCATCACCGAGTACTACCTCAATATCAGTGCCACTCTCTGAAAGCTCTGAGAAGTACCCACGGACTCCTATCATATGACGTGAAGCCCCACTGTCCACATACCAGATACCTGAAGATGCTCCGCTAATCGAGGGAAAAGCATGCTCCCTCTGAACCTGTGTGGCAGGTGATCCTGCACTAGAGGAATCACACGTAGTGAACGCAAACCCTCGGTCAAAACGACCAGCAAAGTCCTCAATCTCTGCTGAAGCTGCCATGTCCTGGTTCTTCCCCTTCTTCTTCTTCTTCTCCGGACACACAACTGCATAGTGTCCCATCTTTTGACAATTCCAACACTTCACCTTGGAATAGTCCTTCTGTGTGTTCCCCTGTTTACCTTTGCCTTTGCCTTTGCCTCCACCACTGCTTGTGGAAGCCTGCTTCTTCCCTTTGCCTTTCTTGCCTCCTGCCACCAGTGCTACGTCCTCATCCTGCTCAACTGGCTTGGCTGCCCCAAGCTGTCCTTTCCTGATCTCTGTCTGAATACAATCATCCCAAAACCTCTCCCATGTGGGAAGGGTCTCACGTGCACAAACCCCATCAGCAAATTTCAACCATGAACGGGGGAGGCCATTCACTGCAATCCGTACCAACTCAATGGGTGGAATGGCCTCTCCAATCGCTTCCAACTCATCTCTCACATTGGTAATCTTTGTGAGATATCCAGCTGCACTATCATTCCCCATCTTAATGTTCTTCAGCTCCTCCTTCAGGACCATCTTCCGGTTCTCATTGGTACTCTGGTAGAGATTGGACAATGCTGTCCACATCTCATGGGCATTGCTCTTTCCTCTCACATGAGGAATGCAATGGTCTTTGATTCCGTCTAGAATCAGCCTCTTACCCTTATTGTTCTTCTTTTTATACTCAGCCAACTGAGTAACATCAGTGGGCACAACAACAGGGTTCTGTGCGGTATATACCATGATATCCCAGACTTCTGCCTCCTCAAAGATACTCTGCATTCTCTCCTTCCAAACGCTGTAATTTATATGCCCATCCAGCCTATCCTCCACCCTCAATCCCAATGACATCCTGCTGTCCTAAAACTGAAAAATAGCACTGCTGTAGTAAAGATAAAACTGTTGTTTATGAAAAAATCAGCTTGCTGGAATTTTCTGAGTGAAAAATCAGCAACTGTAATTTTTCCTTTTGTTGTCCCAAACCGCCCTTCAGCACTCAAGCTCCGATACCATGTAGAAATTTCTGTTTTCCCACCCCGGTTTTCAGTTTCTCCTTATTTCTCCCATGTAGTTAAATGCCCATTCCCATAACCATACATTTAACAGACTGAAAAAATCAATATTGCTGAAAACACAAATTCTGGAAATTTTTCAGAATGCTGGAAATTGCAGAATTAAAAATCAGCAATCAAAAACAGCCATTAAAACACTGATATTTTTGGTCAACTTGACCCTTGAAAAACCCCCTACAACTCTTGGGGAAAACCAGTTTGAGAGCTCTTCTTTATTTCTGAAAATTGCCTTTTTACAGTGAGAATTATTCAGCAAAAAATCAGCAAGCAAATTTACAACTTATCTCCTTTCCCGTGCCTCACAGCAATCTGGAAATTACAGCAAACAGGACAGCAATAAATGCTGTACGGCCTCCGTTTTGTGTGCAGAAAAATCAGCAAACTTCTCCTCGATTTTTGTGCAAAAATCTGCCTTTCACTATGTGCTGAATCAGCTGTACAAATCTGCTCAACTGCTGCCTTGGAATGTGTGCCAAGCTGATGTCTCCTTCTCCTCCCTGCTCAGAAATCTCTCTTTCTCTCTTGCTCTCCTTCTCCCAATCTGCTCATGAAAGAATGAATGACCTTTTCCTCATTTTCCTCCTTTAATATAACTCCAAGTGACTTTTGGGTGATCCAAGTGACTTTTGGGTAATCTCTAAATCCAATGGCTGAAATAGATTTAGATCAATCGCTGAGATTAAATGCTCATTTAAATCTCACTTTCTATTTTTTAATTCACCCCACTTTAATAAAGACCCACTTAGTCATTTATTTCCAAAGTCACTTTTCCTTTCTAATTTTTCATTGACTTTATAAAAGTCACTTTAAAATTAGACTTAATAACTTTATCACTTAAAGTCACTTTTAAATTAGATTTAACTTTATAAAATTATAAAGTCACTTTAGGAGAAAAATTAAATTCTTTTGGACACTTTTCCCTAGGCCAAAGATCAAAGCCTAAGGGAACCACCTGTCCTCTGGTACCAAATTTCAACATAATTTAGGGACTAACTAAAATTGGAAGGTATCCCAAAATGCTATTTATAATAGTGCTATTTTTAGCACTTCTATTTTTAGCATTTCTTGTTTCTATTTTCAATAGGAATATGAACCAAATAAACCCAAGGGATTGATATTATAAACTGAAGGGAATAATAAACCCAATGAACTAATTCTAAAACTCAAAGGTATTATAAACCTAAGGAGTTAATATTATAAATGCAACTTATATAAATCCTAAAAGACTGATATTATAAACCCAAGGGAATAATAAACCCAAGGGATTAAAAACTCAACAGATTGATAATATAAACCCAAGGGATTAATATTATAAATCCAAGGTATATAAACACTAAGATCAATATTATAAACCCAAGGGAATAACATTAAACCCAAGGGATAAATATTATAAACCCTAAGATAAATATTTATCACAATTGACATTGGAATATGGTTGACCATGATTGATTTTCATATTGAGACAATGTTTGTCACAATGAGATGTTGGACAATGATTGACCATCGTTGATCATGGTTGATCTCCATATTGAAACAATCTGTGTCACAATGTGATGTTGGGCCATGGTTAACCATGGTTGACAATGATTGAACCTAAAGGTATTATAAACCCAAGGGATTAATATTATAAATGCACAATATATTAACCCTAAATGGATTGATATTATAAACCGAAGGATTAATACTAAAATCCCAAGGGGCTAAAAAACCAACAAATTGATAATATAAACACAAGGGAATAATATTAAACTCAAGGGATTAATATTATAAACACAAGGTATATAAACCCTAAGATAAATATTATAAACCCAAGGGAATAATAAACCCAAGGGATATATATTATAAACCCAAGGAATATAAACCTTAACATAAATATTATAAACCCTAACATAAATATTTGTCACAACGCAACATTGAAATACAGTTGACCGTGATTGATTTTCATATTAAGACAAATAAGCCCTAAAATAAACATGGTTGACCATTATTTACCATCATTGATTTTCATGCTAAGACGATGTTTGTCACAATCTATCATTCGACCATGATTGACCATGGTTGATTTCAATATCAAAACAATCTTTTGCACATTGATACATTGGACTATCGTTGACCATGAATGACCATATATATACCCTATCGGTGAATAATATAAAATTTTATGATATAATATAAGTTATTATTCATAATATAATAAGACAAATTAAGTATTATATAATACAATTTATTATTGATAATATACATGATGTGATTTTTATAACCTAATATAGGTGTATTTCTTTACATAATTAATGTATGGTTGAAATATAATATAAAAAATAATATTAATAACTAAAAAAAAATTATATCAATTATAAATAAAATATTAAAATATTTTTGTAGCCACTTTAAATAAAATGAATTGTATATATATATATTAAAAGAAGGTAAAGGAAAATATTATGAAGACCAAAAAACAATGATTAAAAAAATTAATCTTAATTTATATATGGCAGCAGAGTAGAGACCCCATCTACTTTTCCTCCATACAGAGGAATTATCATTAGTGAAAATCAAAATGCAGCAAAGGCAATTCCTTTGGTTCAGAAAGATGACAATGCCTTGGGCATAGATGGGAGAATTCAGAAAGCAAGTGAACAAATAAACAGGACTAATACAACAATCAAGGGTTTGGAAATTAATACAACAAAAGCTACAGAAATAAAGGAACAGTTTGACACTGTCCAAGTCTCAATAAATGAGGTTAATAAAAACCTCAATGATCTGCAGTATACTTGATCTATTGTCTAATCTTACGCCAAAGAATCTTTAAGCAAAATAGAAGAAGTAGAGGATAAGTTAGTAGATCATCTTGATACTACTAAACATCTCATATCTGGTTTGACTGAGAAAGTTGAAAAGATCAGTCTGACAAAACCTAACAAACCAGTTCCTACTTCTTTTCTATACAAAAGAAATATAAAGATTCAGGATCCTGCTAAGCCAATAAACAGGTTCCCGACACTATTTCCCAAAGAGATAGCCACTTCTTCAGCAGAAAAACCAGAGGCTACAGAAAGAGTTACTATTGCTTCCTTATTCAAGGAAGAAGAAGACAAATAAGAAAAGAAGGAATCTAAGTCTCAGATCTTTCCTATATATGAACCTCTTGAAAGTAGGTTCACTAAATATCCTGCACCTGACCTTGAAGGTAAAGGCAAGCTTCCAGAAGCTCACACTTTCTTCCTTGAATCACATAGAGAGTGGAATATTGATAATATGAGCATTGGCCAAATTAGAAAATTAATTGATATGATGTTCACAGAATATAAGCTCATGTGCTTAAGAGGAAAAAGTGAAATTGAAGCCTGCAAAACTATTATACAGTGTTTCACAGGAACACTACTCAGGTGGTGGGAAATAGAATCATCTCCAAAATTGCTAGCAAAAATGGAAGTAGAAGTGCTTAAAGATGAAACTGGAGATGTGATCCATAATTCAGATGGTACAACTATAAGCAACATGATAGGTGCTTTGACATCCATGATCCTTGAACACTGGTGTGGTAGTGAAACTGAAATAGCAAATAAGAATGAAGTCATTCTTATGAATCTAAAGTGTCACAAGATGTCACAGTATGAAGATTTCCACAAAGACTGGATGCAGAGAATCTATGAGGTAAAAGATTCAAAAAATCTGTTATGGAAACAGGTTTATCTTGCTGCTCTTCCATCCAGGTTTTTTGATTACATCAGGTTGCAAGAAGTTTTCCAATTGCCATTTGAATCTTATACTTGGGGTGAGATTTATGCTCACATTACAAAAACTCTAGTAAGCCTATGTACAAGTTCCAAAGTTAACAGATCTTTGGAAAAACTCTCAAAGCTCCCAAATAAGAAGTCCATCTGCAGCAAATATGGACTTACAACTGATGACCGTTTGGTCAAAACGAGGAAAGCAAAGAAAAGGGCCAAAAAGGAATATATGCAAAAATTCAAAAGTTATAAAGACCGCAGAAAGCATCCCCATCAATCTAAAGGCCACTCCTCCAAAGTCAGAAAAGGCTATTACAAGTATGTCCCCAGGACACATTATTACAGACCCTCTGACATTCATCTGCATACATCCAAGCAGGAGATATGGAACAGTCTCACTTGTTGGTTGTGTGGTAAAACTGGGCACACATCCTCACGATGTCCAGAAGGAGAAGAATATAAGCAGAACAAAGGAAAGAAGTCTCAAGCTTCTGCCCAGAGAGGGAAAAATGTCAAGAAAGAGGGACAGATAAGGTGTATGAAGTGTGGTTCCCATTCTCACACAACAGAACGTTGCCAAAATGTGGTCATTAGAGACCAAATCCAGCAACAACAACTTGAATAATCATCTTTTGATTCTTTTAGTTCCTCGTCCCAGGAAGAACTACAAGCACATATGCAAGAATATTCAGATTCAGAAGCTACATCTTGTTCTTGTCCAAAATTTGAAGAATGTGCTTGTCAGATGCATTATGATTCTGATTCAGAATCATACAGTGATCCTAGCTCTGAAGAAATCCTCTTCAGACCCGAGAAAGAAAAAATCTTAATGGCTGCCATAGAAGAGGATGAGATCAAGATTTTATCTCAGATCCGAGCAATGGAAGATGGAGAGATGAAGAATTGGCTAACAAAAGCCTCCATGGACCAGCTCAAGTCTAGATCTTCCAGAAATGCAGGTAAAAAGCCATAATTTGTTGATGCTTCTTTTGAAAGAAATACTATATCTTTTCAGAGACACCAAGAGAAGCCAGACAAGGTGCGTTCACTCACCTTGGGGGAAGTGAGTAGAGAGATTCACAATATTAAATCTGAAATCTCTACCTTGAAATCTCAAATTTCTGAATTCAAGAAAGGAAATCAGGTTGTAGAAGAAGAATATTCTCATGCATGGGATGCCACAGAATATGCTAGCAATCCAAATCTTGAAATTGTTGAAGGAAAGAAAGATCCTATTTATGGATTTCAAGGAATGAGAATTCTTGCCATCTCCTACCAGCAACATCATGTAAAAGTGAACATCTGCATAAAAGGACAAATGTTTGAACTCACAACACTCCTTAACTCAGGAGCCGATGTGAATATTCTCAATAAAAACGTCATACCAACAAAATATTGGGTTTCTGCAAAAAGGAATGTTGTAGGATTGGGCAATAAAACGCTTAATTATGAAGTTCCTAAGGCCTCCATCTGCTTTGAACATCACTGTATCAATCTGAAGTTTGCAGTGGCAGATATCCCAGTTGACTGCATTCTAGGAAACATTTTCCTAGTATCTGTTGAGCCACATGGGTCAACATGATTGAAAGGTAATAAAGTTGGTTATTTTATTTCTATTCCTACTTCTAAAGGAACAACAAAAAGGATTGAGTTTCCCTACATCTCAAATCCTAGAATCTCTACAATGGTCCAGACCATCCAGAGTCTAGACAAAGTCGAAGCCAAACTGACAGATCTAAAAGATCTGAAATCTATGCTCAGAGTCGAAGAACAACTGAAAGATCCTTTAGTTAAAAGGAAAATTCAAGAATTGAAAAAACAAATTGAAGATGAACGCTGCTCAGAAGAACCCAATGCATTCTGGCACAGAAAGCAGCATACAGTTGAGCTTCCATATAAAGAAAGGTATACAGGTAAACCCTGGAAAAGTAGAGTTATTCCTATGAACAAGGAATATAGAGATCTCTGTGAGAAAGAGATTAAACAACTCTTAGACAGAAAGCTCATCAAAGAATCTGATAGTCCCTGCAACTGTTATGGATTCTACATTAATAAAAGAGCAAAACAAATCCGAGGTATTCCAAGGCTGGTAATAAACTTCAAACCTCTGAATTCTGTTCTTGCTAATGATACATACCCCATTCCTCATAAAGGAGATTTGATAAGCAGAATAGTTGGAGCTAAAATATTTTCTAAGTTCGATTTGAAAGCAGGATTCTGGGAAGTTGCCATTTCAGAGAAAGACAAGTTCAAGACTGCTTTCAGCAATCCAGCCGGCCACTATGAGTGGAATGTCATGCCTTTTGGTTTGAGGAATGCTCCATCAAAATTCTAGAAGGTAATGGACAAAATCTTTAAGCCATATTTTGATTGGCTTATAGTCTACATAGATGATGTTCTAATTTTTTCCAAGAACATACAAGACCATTTTAAGCATGTTCATACATTTAAATAGCTAGTAAGGCATAATGGTCTAGTGTTGAGTAAAAAGAAGATAGAAGACTACTATCAAATTTCTTGGCCACACCATTTTCAACACCTAGATTTCTCTGCAGAAGCATGCACTAGAATTTGCTAACAAATTTCTAGATGTTATTACAGACAAGAATCAGCTTCAGAGATTCTTGGGATGTTTGAATTATGTCAGTAATTTCTATCAAGATTGTGGCACTGACAGAAGTGTGCTAAATAAGAGGCTTAAAAAAATCCACCAGAGTGGACAGAAGATCACACCAGGGCTATTCATAATATTAAAGCCAAGGTAAAGACTCTTCCCATACTGTATGTTTCAGATGATAATGCATTCAAGATTGTTAATACAAGTGCCAGTAACATAGGATGGGGAGGAATCCTAAAACAAAGAAATTGCGAAGTTGAACAAGTTGTCCACTATGCATATGGAACCTGGAATCCAGCTGAGCAGAATTACTCCACTATTGAGAAAGAAGTCAAAGTTGCATGGAACTGCAGCAGCAAATTTGATGTCTATCTGATAAACAGATAGTTTCTACTCAGAACTGATGCTTCAGCACTACAGAAGGTTTTAACTAAAGACATCAAGAAGCCAGGTGAGGCTAAATTTTCTAGGTGGCAAGCACTCTTTTCCAACTTCGACTTCCAAATTGAACACATAAAGGGCACTGACAAATGCCTCCCAGATTTTCTCAGTTGGGACTTTATCCAGACTCAAGATCACATCATGGTCATAGTCATAGAATGGGACCAGACCCAAAAGCAAGAAGTCTTGCACACCATACCAGACAACCAAGACTGGGAAGAATAGAAGAACAAGTGGAAGCCTACATGGCAGTTGAAGAATACAAAAGTACTAGATGCCAATCTGCAAGCACACACTGACATCCAGCATCTTGTACCAAAAAGAAGAGTGTATCCAAAAGGCAGTAAGTGGATCCATGATATGATTTATACAAAGGAAAAAAGAGATGACTTGTACACAGAAGATTCTCTGCAAAGAGACTTTCGTGACATTTCAGGAATATGGTGTCATGGAGGGGTCCGTAATGGAATTTATGAAAAATACTTTTGTATCCATCGAACCAGAAACTTGGCATGGCCAATGCCCACTTAGAATGTTGCCTTCTGGCTAATAGGAGACCCTAAACTTGTTTTCCTTGACACAGTTTATGATTTTGCAGGTTACAAACAGTTATGGTGGGACTTTCTAAATGTTGATGATAAAGAAGAAACCCATTATACTAAATTAAAATTTAGTACAACGGAAATATTTCAGAGAAATCAACAATGCGACTGGCTCCCGAAATAGTGGGCCGACTATGGCGTCAACAAAACAGCAATGGACCCAGTCTATCATGAATCATACTGCAGAGACCAATGTGAGATATGCTTTGAGCATTATATACGAGACTGTTTTCACACCATCTATAAAACAGTCAAAGAAATGACAGTCGAAGAATGGTCACCCTTCCATGATGACAATAAAACTTTGAGAGAATATATGTCTCGTCATTATGAATGGTTAGTTTTAACCAAAGTTAAGCATCAAACCATTTTGGGAAAACCAATGATCGTTTGGCAAATCTTTACAAAAGCATGGGATGAATTATTGTACAAAAAGTATAGATTCCTCGAGATCATTGTATTCAGACGGTTCTCATGGGCTTATCTAGTAAAAGCATCCATTATTGTAATAATGTTATCCAGTCACAAGGACTTAATTGTGGCCAGCTTTTCTCGTGGGCTTTGCTGTACAAAAGCATCCACTACGTAAACAGTATAGACAGCACATTTTCCCATAGGATTTACTTTTCCGGACTGGAATCTTTGTGCGGATGTCACCTCTGTGTTACTGTTGAAATTTGGTACCGGAGGACAGGTGGTTCCCTTAGGCTTTGATCTTTGGCCTAGGGAAAAGTGTCCAAAAGAATTTAATTTTTCTCCTAAAGTAACTTTATAATTTTTATAAAGTTAAATCTAATTTAAAAGTGACTTTAAGTGATAAAGTTACTAAGTCTAATTTTAAAGTGACTTTTATAAAGTCAATGAAAAATTAGAAAGGAAAAGTGACTTTGGAAATAAATGACTAAGTGGGTCTTTATTAAAGTGGGGTGAATTAAAAAATAGAAAGTGAAATTTAAATGAGCATTTAATCTCAGCCATTGATCTAAATCTATTTCAACCATTGGATTTGGGGATCACCTAAAAGTCACTTAGGGTTGGGTTAAGGGAGGAAAAGGAGGAAAAGATCATTCATTCTTTCATGAGCAGATTGGGAGAAGGAGAGCAAGAGAGCAAGGGAGATTTCTGGACAGGAAGGAGAAGGAGGCAGCAGCTTGGCACACATTCCAAGGCAGCACTTCAGCAAATCCGTACAGCTTAAAGAGCAAGCAGTAAAAGGCAGATTTTTGTGAGCAAACAGGGAAAAATTGATTTTCAGGCACGAATTTCGAGGAGGTGATTTTCTGCACGGAAACCGAGGTCTGTCCGTACAGTCCGTACGGTCGTCTGTAAGGTCCTTACGTTCCATACATCCGTACGTCCATACAATCCGTACATCCGTACGGTCCGTACAGTTCGTACAGCATTTTCCAGATTGTCTGTTAGGCTGAAAACAGATAAGTTTTGCTTGCTGGAAATTTCTGTTTTGCTGAAATTTATTTGCTGAAAATTTTCTCACTGTAAAAGGCATTTTCCAGAAATAAAGAAGAGCTCTCAAACTAGTTTTCCCCAAGAGTTGTAGGGGGTTTTTCCAGGGTCAAGTTGACCAAAAATCTTAGTGTTTAAATGTGTTTTAATGGCTGTTTATTACTACTGATTTTTATTTCTGCAATTTCCAGCATTCTGTAAAATTTCCAGAATTTGTGTTTTCAGCAATATTTATTTTTTCAGCTTGTTAAATGTATGGTTATGGGAAAGGTCATTTAACTACATGGGAGAAATAAGGTGAAACTGAAAATCAGGGTGGGAAAACAGAAATTTCTACACTTACCCGAAAGAAATGATTCCATCCAGTTGTCCGATGCTCTACAGGAATGTTTTTCCCCTCTCATTTGTTATAAATGGAGGGTAAGGCTCATTCATGAGGCATTTTCATTTGGAGAGTCTTAAAGTCTTAGAGAGTCTTAGAGATCTGAGAAGTCTGTGTATTAGTGTGCTCGACACTGGTAAGAACCTAAAGTGGCCAAATCTATTAGCAGTCAGTCAAGTCTGTATATGAGTCGAGTCTGTATATTTTGAGGCAGAGCCTATCTATTGCCAGGAAGCCTTCAGTAATGCTTATTCCTTAGTGAAAAGCAAAAGTCTGATAAATGCAACGATAATCCATCTCTGATAAAGAATACTCTCTGTAATTTGAAATCTGTAATCCATCTCTGGTTATGAGAAATAATATGAGTATACAATTCCGCATTTGAATACCTGTGCGCATTTTTATTGTCTGATGTGGTAGTAGTTGTCTCACCATCTTCATTCGAAGTTCACTGGAAGTTCATTAGGGATTCGCCAAAGGATCGGAGGGACGCCAGACCGTTGAAAGGCGAGGAAGCCGTGTGTTGAGGTCGCAGAGCGTGAAAGATATGAGTAGGTTCGCACTAAGTTCACCACAAGTTCACCAGGAGTTGATCAGTGAAGACAAACGAAGAGACACGGCAAGGCCAAGAGTCAAGAAAGCTTATGACAGAAGCCCCTGCTGCAAAATTGGTATCAGTGCCAGTAACGTCTAGTTCAAGAGGTTGGTATTCTAAATCATCACTCATATTAGATGGATTCATTCAAGAAGTCTATATCCTTCTGAGAATTAGAAAATAGAGAGTCATCAGCCACAGAGAATTCCCTTAGGGACATGTTTGCATCAAATTCTGGTCGAGTCTTAAACCAAGCAGAACTTGAATATGAAGAGCCACATCCCTCTGCCCGCTGGAAATTACCTAGTATCTCTGCTTCTAAAGTCTATGGCGATTTATCCATGTTTCACCTAAAAGCTGCTACTAGAATAAGTATTAAAGAATCTATTAGTGAGATTCAAGAGAACTCTGATAATATTCAGTCCATTCCCCTATTGGATCCAGAGACTTTATAGGCCGAGGCTAAAAGGCTAAAAACAAAATATATGCATTTGGGATGCATCAGAATCAGGATCAACCCTTTGACTCATTAAGGGTTAAATACTTTTATGTTAGCCACTGTCCATGATCTTACCCACAATAAGTATACCGATTCCTTGATAGGAGGTATTGTTGCCCCTCTATCACATGGCCCAGTTTACTTTGACTGTTACCCTAACTTTTCAATGTATGTCTTTGATGAGACCATCGACTAGATCTTGCAGTTGCAGATCCAAACCTCAGGGTTCGATATGCATCAAAAAAGACATAACATAGCCATACAATCTAGAGGATGTTTCCGGCACACCAATACCTTATGGCCAACCATACGCCATACACCCAGTCGTGACTCTAAAGCAAGTGTCGTTGTTCTCACAGATTCAAAGAATCAGAAAATAGAACATCAGACAATAAGATGGGAAGACCTTACATTCCCTGAACACTGGGTAGTATCTAATCCTAAGCCTCCTCCACCTAACCACAAGTTCACCAGGAGTTGATCAGTGAAGAAAATCGAAGAGACACAGCAAGGCCAAGAGTCGAGCAAGCTTGTGACAGAAGCCCCTGCTGCAAAATTGGTATCAGAGCCAGTAATTCCTGGTTCAAGAGGTTGGTATTCTAAATCATGACTCATATTAGATGGATTCATTCAGGAAGTCTATATCCTTCCGAGAATTAGAAGACAGAGAGTCATCAGCCACAGAGAATCCCCTTAGGGACATGTTTGCATCAAGTTCTATTCGAGTATTAAACCAAGCAGAACTTGAATATGAAGAGCCACAGCCCTCTGCCCGCTGGAAATTACCTAATATCTCTGCTTCTGAAGTCTATGGCGATTTGTCCATGTTTCACCTAAAAGCTACTACTAGAATAAGTATTAAAGAATCTATTAGTCAGATTCAAGAGAACTCTGATAATATTCAGTCCATTCCCCTATTGGATCCAAAGACTTTACAGGCCGAGGCTAAAAGGCTAAAAACAAAATATCTGCATTTGGGATGCATCAGAATCGGGATCAACCCTTTGACTCATCAAGGGTTAAATACTTTTGTGTTAGCCATTGTCCGTGATCTTACCCACAATAAGTATACCAATTCCTTGATAGGAGGTATTGTTGCCCCTCTGTCACATGGCCCAGTTTACTTTGACTGTTACCCTAATTTTTCAGTCTATTTCTTTGATGAGACCATCGACTAGATCTTGCAGTTGCAGATCCAAACCTCAAGGTTCGATATGCATTAAAAAAGACATAACATAGCCATACAATCTAGAGGATGTTTCCGACACACCAATACCTTATGGCCAGCCATACTCCATACACCCAGTCATGACTCTAAAGAAAGTGTCATTGTTCTCACAGATTCAAAGAATCAAAAAATAGAACATCAGACAATAAGATGGGAAGACCTTACATTCCCTGAATATCGGGTAGTATCTAATCCTAAGCCTCCTCCACCTAAAAGAATAACCTCTGCTGATATCAAAGAGAATCAATCTTCTGTAGTTTATTCTTTCCCCAGAAGATATACCAAAGATTACAGAGGTATTGAAAGAGCCTGCAAAAATTCAAAGTATTACAGAGATCCATCCACTATGGATACCGCCTGTTCTAGCTCCATTTCTTGTAAACATATTTCTTTATTTGAGTTTGCCCAAATAGTGAATTTCAGTTCTTTATAAGTTACATGTCTAGAGTGTAAAGTTGATGTAAATCTGTGTATGCTTGCCGAATCTGTCATTCATGAAAATCACCATCCTAGAACAAAAGAAGCTCCTCCTTCCACATCTATCAATCCATGCCCTAACCCAAAATGTTCAGACATTCCATTCCCACATGAGCCAGAGTCTAACCATGTTCTAATGATGCATGAGATAATCACTCTTGAAGGAGAAGACCTCAGACTAACAAAAATGTTCAGTCAAATGAGGCCAGCCAAACCCCAATATGGGCTGGGATATCTAGAGCAAGTAAAAGGCATGATTACTGCATGTAGATTTGGTCCTATTCTAGATGACTGTAAAAAGCTTGCAATCATGGAGATGCATAAATTCTTTACTCTAATGAGAGGCTATCTGAAATCAGAAATAAGTTCTAAATGGGTAGAATCCATGCTAAATTGGGACTTATTTACTAATCCAGAAGCTGAGCAGTTTGTCTTGAGTCATTCCATTGAGCAGAAGAAGAGATTGGCTGAAGATTGGAAACATTATATGGAAATTACAAATTCTTGGATTTCCTTTTATGAATGGAAGAAAAAAGTTTCCCCTGAAGTTGTATTAACTAGTTCATCTTCTTCATCATCTACCAAACATGCTTGGACTGCCTTGGATGGCAGCAGAGTAGAGACCCCATCTACTTTTCCTCCATACAGAGGAATTATTATTGGAGAAAATCAAAATGCAGCAAAGGCAATTCCTTTGGTGCAGAAGGATGACAATGCTTTAGGCATAGATGGGAGGATTCAAAAAGCCAATGAACAAATAAACTAGACCAACACAGCAATCAAGGGCCTAGAGATCAACACAGCAAAAGCTACAGAAATAAAGGAACAGTTTGACACTGTCCAAGTCTCAATAAATGAGGTTAATAAAAACCTCAATGATGTACAGTATACTTCATCTATTTTCCGATCTTACGCCAAAGAATCTTTAAGCAAAATAGAAGAAGTAGAGGATAAGTAAGTAGATCATATTGATACTACTAAACATCTCATATTTGGTTTGACTGAGAAAGTTGAAAATATCAGTTTGACAAAAACTGATAAACCAATTCCCACTTCTTTTCTGTACAAAATAAATATAAAGATTCAGGATCCTATTAAGCCAATCAACAGGTTCCCGGCACTATTTCCCAAAGAGGTAGCCACTTCTTCAACAGAAAAACCAGAGGCTACAGAAAGAGTTACTATTGCTTCCTTATTCAAGGAAGAAGAAGAAAAAGAAGAAAAGAAGGAATCTGAGTCTTAGATCTTTCCTATATATGAACCTCTTGAAATTAGGTTCACTAAATATCCTGCACCTAACCTTGAAGGTAAAGGAAAGCTTCCAGAAGCTCACACTTTCTTCCCTGAATCACATAGAGAGTGGAATATTGATAATCTGAGCGTTGGCCAGATTAGACAATTAATTGATATGATGTTCACAGAATATAAACTCATGTGCTTAAGAGGAAAAAGTGAAATTGAAGCCTGCAAAACTATTATACAGTGTTTCACAGGAACATTGCTCAGGTGGTGGGAAACAGAATCATCTCCAAAATTGCTAGCAAAAATGGAAGTAGAAGTGCTTAAAGATGAAACTGGAGATGTGATCCATAATTCAGATGGTACAACTATCAGTAACATGATTGGTGCCCTGACATCCATGATCCTTGAACACTAGTGTGGTAGTGAGACAAAAATTGCAGATAAAAATGAAGTTATTCTTATGAATCTGAAATGTCACAAGATGTCACAGTATGAAGATTTCCACAGAGACTGGATGCAGAGAATCTATGAAGTAAAAGATTCAAAGAATCTGCTATGGAAGCAAGTATACCTTGCTGATATTCCATCCAAGTTTGTTGATTACATCAGGTTGCAAGAAGTTTTCCAATTACCATTTGAATCTTATACTTGGGGTGAAATTTATGCTCACATTACAAAAACTCTGGTAAGCTTATGTACTAGTTCTAAAGTAAACAAATCTTTAGAAAAACTTTCAAAGCTTCGAGATAAGAAGTCCATCTGCATAAAATATGGACTTACAGTTGATGACCCTTTGGTCAAAAGGAGGAAAGCAAAGAAAAGGGCCAAAAAGGAGTACAAACAGAATTTCAAAAGCTTCAAAGATCGTAGGAAACATTCCCAATGATCTAAAGGTCACTCCTCCAAAGCCAGAAAAGGTTACTACAAGTATGTCCCTAGGACACATTACTACAGACCCTCTGACATTCATCTGCATACATCCAAACAAGAAAAATGGAACAATCTCACTTGTTGGTTGTGTGGAAAAAATGGACATACATCTTCAAGATGTACAGAAGGAGAAGAATCTAAGTAGAACAGAGGAAAGAAATCTCAAGTATTTGTTCAGCGAGGGAAAAACATCAAGCAAGAAGGACAGAGACACATACAATGCATGAAATGTGGTTCCCGTTCTCACAAAACCGAACGCTGCCAAAATGTGGTAATAAGAGACCAAATCCAGTAGCAACAGCTCGAAGAATCATCTTTTGACTCCTTTGATTCTTCATCTCAAGAATAACTTCAAGCACATATGCAAGAATGTTCAAATTTAGAAGCTACATCTTGTTCTTGCCCAGAATTTGAAGAATGTGCTTGTCAAATGCATTAAGATTCTGATTCTGAATCATACAGTAATTCCATCTCTGAAGAATTATCCTTCAGACCATAGAAAGAAAAAATCTTGATGGCCGCCACAGAAGAAGATGAGATAAAAATCTTATCTCAGATCCATGCAATGGAAGAAGGAGACATGAAGAATCGGCTGACCGAAGCATTTATGGATTAGCTCAAATCAAGTTCTTCCAAAAATACAAGTAAAAAGCCATTATTTGTTGATGCTTCTTTTGAAAGGAATAATAGATCTTTTCAGAGACACCAAGAGAAGCCAGACAAGGTGCGTTCACTCACCTTGGGGGAAGTGAGTAGAGAGATTCACAATATTAAATCTGAAATCTCTACCTTGAAATATCAAATTTCTAAATTCAAGAAAGGAAAGCAGGTTGTAGAAGAAGAAGATTCTCATGCATGGGATGCCACAGATAATGCCAGTAATCCAAATCTTGAAATTGTTGAAGGAAAGAAAGATCTTGTTTATGGATTTCAAGAAATGAGAATTCTTGCCATCTCCTACCAGCAACATCATGTAAAAGTGAACATCTGCATAAAAGGACAAATGTTTGAACTCACAGCACTCCTTGACTCAGGAGGCGATGTGAATATTCTCAATAAAAAGGTCATACCAGCAAAATATTGGGTTTCTGCAAAAAGGAATGTTGTAGGATTGGGCAATAAAACGCTCAATTATGAAGTTCCTAAGGCCTCCATCTATTTTGAACATCATTGTATCAATCTGAAGTTTGCAGTGGTAGATATCCCAATTGACTGCATTCTAGGAAACATTTTCCTAGCAGCTGTTGAGCCACATGGGTCAACACAATTGAAAGGTAATAAAGCTGGTTATTTTATTTCTATTCCTACTTCTAAAGGAACAACAAAAAGGATTGAGTTGCCCTACATCTCAAATCATAGAATCTCTACACTGGTCCAGGCCATCCAGAGTCTAGACAAAGAAGCCAAACTGACAGATCTAAAAGATCTGAAATCTACGCTCAGAGTTGAAGAACAACTGAAAGATCCTTTAGTTAAAAGGAAAATTCAAGAATTGAAAAAACAAATTGAAGATGAATGCTACTTAGAAGAACCCAATGCATTCTGGCACAGAAAGCAGCATACATTTGAGCTTCCATATAAAGAAGGGTATATAGGTAAACCCTATAAAAGTAGAGCTATTCCTATGAACAAGGAATATAGAGATCTTTGTGAGAAAGAGATTAAACAGCTCTTAGACAGAAAGCTCATCAGAGAATCTGACAGTCCCTGGAACTGTTATGGATTCTACGTCAATAAAAGAGCAGAACAAATATGAGGTATTCCAAGGCTGGTAATAAAATTCAAACCTCCGAATTCTGTTCTTGTTGATGATACATACCCCATTCCTCATAAAGGAGATTTGATAAGAAGAATAGTTGGAGCTAAAATATTTTCTAAGTTTGATTTGAAAGCAGGATTCTGGCAAGTTGCCATTTCAGAGAAAGACAAGAACCAGCTTCAGATATTTTTAGGTTGTTTGAATTATGTCAGTAACTTTTATCAAGATTGTGATATATATAGAAGTGTGCTAAATAAAAGACTCAGAAAACAACCACCTCCATGGACAAAAGAACATACTAAGGTTGTTAAAAACATCAAGGTTAAGGTGAAATCTCTTCCTATTCTGTATGTTTCTAATGATAATGCTTTCAAGATTGTTGAGACAGATGCCAGTAACATAAGATGGGGAGGAATCCTAAAACAAAGAAATGGTGATGCTGAACAAGTTGTCCAGTATGCATCTGGAACCTGGAATCCAACTGAGCAGAATTATTCCACTATTGAGAAAGAAGTCAAAGTTGCGTGGAACTGCATCAGCAAATTTGATGTCTATCTGATAAACAGACAGTTTTTACTCAGAACTGATGCTTCAGCTCTACAGAAGGTTTTAACTAAAGACATCAAGAAGCTAGGTGAGGCTAAATTTGCCAGGTTGCAAGCACTCTTTGCCAACTTCAACTTCCAAGCTGAACACATAAAGAGCACTGACAACCGCCTCCCAGATTTTCTCAGTCAGGAGTTTATCCAGACTCAAGATCACATCATGGTCATAGTCACAGAATGGGACTAGACCCAAAAGCAAGAAGTCTTGCACACCATACCATACAACCAAGACTGGGAAGAATACAAGAACAAATCGAAGCCTACATGGCAATTGAAGAATACAAAAGTACTAGATGCCAATCTGCAAGCACACTGACATCTAGCATCTTGTACCAGAAAGAAGAGTGTATCCAAAAGGCAGTAAGTAGATCCATGATATGATTTATACAAAGGAAAAAAGAGATGCCTTGTACGCAAAAGATGCTCTGCAAAGAGACTTTCATGACATTTTAGGAATATGGTGTCATGGAGGGGTCCGTGATGGAATTTATGAAAAATACTTCTGTATCCACCGAACCAGAAACTTGGCATGGCCAATGCCCACTCAGAATGCTACCTTATGGCAAAAAGGAGACCCTAAACTTGTTTTCCCTGACACAGTTTATGATTTTGCAGGTTACAAACAGTTATGGTGGGACTTTCTAAATGTTGATGATAAAGAAGAAACCCATTATACTAAATTAAAATTTAGTACAACGGGAATATTCCAAAGAAATCAACAATGCCACTGGCTCCAGAAATGGTGGGTCGACTACGGCGTCAACAGAACAACAATGGACCCAGTCTATCATGAATCATTTTGCAGAGACCAATGTGATATATGCTTTGAGCATAATATACAAGACTATTTTCACACCATCTATAAAACAGTCAAAGAAATGACAGTCAAAGAATGGTCACCCTTCCATGATGATAATAAAACTTTAAGAGAATATATGTCTCATCATTATGAATGGTTAATTTTAACCAAAGTTAAGCATCAGATCATTCTGGGAAAACTAGTGATCGTTCGGCGAATCTTTACAAAAGCATGGGATGAACTATTGTACAAAAAGTATAGATTCCCTGAGATCATTGTATTCTGACAGTTCTCATGGGCTTATCTGGTAAAAGTATCCATTATTGTAATAATGTTGTCCAGTCACAAGGACTTAATTGTGGCCAGATTTTCTCGTGGGCTTTGCTGTACAAAAGCATCCACTATGTAAACAGTATCGACAACATATTTTCCCGTAGGATTTACTTTTCCGAATTGGAATCTTTGTGCAGATGTCACCTCGGTGTTACCCGAAAGCAATGATTCCATCCAGTTGTCTGATGCTCTACAGAAATGTTTGTCCCCTCTCATTTGTTATAAATTGAGGGTAAGGCTCATTCATGAGGCATTCGCATTTAGAGAGTCTTAGAGTCTTAGAGAGTCTTAGAGATCTGAGAAGCCTGCATATTAGTGTGCTCGGCACTGGTAAGAACCTAAAGTGACCAGATCTATTAGCAGTCAAGTTTGTATATGAGTCAAGTCTGTATATGAGTCGAGTCTGTTTATTCTGAGGCAGAGCCTATCTATTGCCAGGAATCCTTCGGTAATGCTTATTCCTTAGTGAAAAGAAAAAGTCTGATAAATGCAACGATAGTCCATCTCTGATAAAGAACACTCTCTGTAATCTACAAACTGTAATCCATCTCTAGTTATGAGAAATAATATGAGTATACAATTCTGCATTTGAATACCTGTGCGCATTTTTATTGTCTGCTGTGGTAGTAGTTGTCTCACCATCTTCATTCAAAGTTCACTGGAAGTTCATTAGGGGTTCGCCAAAGGATTGAAGGGACACTAGACCATTGAAAGGTGAGGAAGCCATGTGTTGAGGTCGCAGAACGTGAAAGATCATATACCATTTCAAAAAACAATGATTAAAAAAATTGACTTTTACAAATAAATAAATATTTTAATATTCATTTTCATTCAACATATAATTTATATATAGAATATTAAATAATAATTGAATGTTGTATGTACTTTGGTGGGAATGATTGAAGCTGACGTCAACTAAAAAGTAATATTTGGTGAGGGTTTAGAAGAACACGACTAATTGTAGTTCTAAATAAGTATAGGGTATAGTAATAGTTCACAACCTTAGATAGGGGAACAATCAAATATGTGTTCATAGAAGGCTAGGGCCTTATATTATAGAGAAATAAATGTGGAGGGGTAAGAAAGGATGCCTTGTTGGAGGAGTATCTAAAAGACTATGAACTAGAGAATTAGCTAACAGATGGTAAGTTGAAGGATGGGTATCTTGCAAAGGCCATATACAACCTGATGTTTGAGATTAGATTATCAAATATAGGTAATATATCCAATAAATGAAACATCATTTCATAAATGTAAAATTAGTGGGTGTACCAGTCAAAGAAATCTTTAATAGAATGGATGAACATCCATTGTATAACATGTCTCTAAAATTCTCCCAAGTAACATTCAATATTAATCTAGTAACAATTTTTTTAGTTACATTGCCCTCCTTAATGGTATTTTGGCTATTTCATTATGAACACATTAAGGATCATTTTACTCCTTACATTATGAGGCAATGATTACTATTTTTGTTTTCAAAAGAACACTTTCTCTTAATATAGGTTATGCTTCTTGGATATTAATTCATATCCAAATGTTTTTCATATCACTTAAGACATTCTTTTCAACGGGGTGTGACCATGTAAATTTTTAACTTTTTTGAACAAAAAATTGGATAATTCCTTTATGTGCTTCATCGTTATACCTTATGATTTCTTTATGCATGTGTTGTTTTTTTTATTCCAAGGAACTCCCTCACAAACCCATGGTTTAATTATAGAGAGGGTCTAACTATGCTTCTTTTCACGTGTTGGAGGTTGGGTAGCTAGCCCATCCCCCAGTCATATGGAGTAGCACTATATATGGTGAAGCTCTATCTTAAACCATCGACGATGGAGATATTCCTTCTCATGGTTACCATAATGAACTGCCCCTCACTCTTCTACCTCCTTTGGCAATTTGATGTTTGGTTTTGAGAGAAAACCTCTCCTACTATGAAGGAAAATAAGGTTCTAAAGTTTTGTCCTCTGTTTGAGCTAGTTACCCTTGTGAGTCTTTGACCAGGTTAGAGGCTTTTTCATGGATCGTTAGACATATGGATGCCAATGACAACAATATTTCATGCTCAAGTTATTCTAATAACCCTGGTCTCTATCCAAGTTTTCTTTCTGCATACTTTCTCAAGTTGTATGCCTTCTATTTGTATGAATTAAATGTTGGCTATTTTTTTCTTTTCAATTATATCATTATTCTTGCAAGAAGGTTTGGGATTCCTCCCCACGATTTCAGTATATGGCTGCAAGGTTTTCATGGAATTTTCAATTTCACCCACTCGACTTTCTCGGGTGGAGTGAATGATTTTCTATCATTCTCTCTTTAAACATTTAGTCTTGTTGTTTCTTTTCATTATAGAGATATTTACTTATTTTTCAATATGGTTCCTAAGAATAAACCCTCATTGTTCTTTAATAGCAAAAAGAAATTTTTCCTACCCTTTTGAGGTAACTATCAATTTTCTTCCTCCTAAACTTTATTTTGTTATTTTTCTTCCTTCATGAGTTATGGTGTATAACTAAGGTAGCCTTGCAGGTTAGTAGTTTTTCTAGTCTTTGGAAACTCAAGGGGGAAAGAGTATTTCAAGGGTTTGCTTGATAATCTTCTAGATTCATTCATGTATTTATTCTCTAGCTCCATGCATTTTTCGAAGTTCTCATCTTGGAGTTTCTTTGACTCATTACACTAGTTCTCTTCCATGCTAATCCATAGTTAATTTCATTGAACCTTAAGAGAAATTTTTGAATATCCTAAGGGATACTACTCAATTATATGTATTTTCTTGAAATTTTTGTTTTAAAATAGGGACAAGGCTAGAATTTTATAACCAAGATAGTTGATGGAAATGCTAAATAAGGGTTTCTCCTTCTTATTGGAACATACAATGTTAATTTCTTTTTTCTACGATCGTAAGATGACTTGGCTCAAGATTTATGTATACTTAATAATTCTAAACTATTGAATGTTTATAATATAATTAGTTTTCTTTGGTATATGCAATCACAATGAAGGGTTTATCTTCTCATTATTAATACTTGTGAATTATATTATCTTTGGTTATATTCATATGCAATGTATTTCTTCTTAGTTTCTCTTTATAAGTATAAAAAAATTCTAATATTGCATTCTCAGTGTTATTTAATTTATACTCCATGACTATGATTTTTATACATATATAGATATTGTATGTTGAATTAATACTATAGGTAAGTCTAAAGGCTAAGGTAACCTTGTAGAATCTTGCAACTTGGTTTCTGTAGAACCACTATTAAAGATGAGAAAGGATAGTATGCACTCATGATTAATTCTTTTCTTGTCACTGACCTGTGTGCATACTAACCTTGTCTCAATCCCTGTTACTTACCACATCTACAACTTATTTCCTATAACATTTAGGAAGCATGGTATACACTCCTACTAATTCTAGTAGTAAGTGTCCTCCTATATGCAAATATATATATATATTGTTGGAATAGGGTCCCTAGGGTCAATTTTTGTTATTTTAATCACTTCTTAGTTAGAATTTTGTAAAGAATGTAAAGTCTCCTCAAATAAGAGTCAAAGGGGTATTAGCCCCTTGTATGGGTAGGTGATAGGATGGTTTTGAGACTCAGCCATGGGCTGCGGGCCATGGTATTGTATTGAAAAAGCTATATATATTCAAGTCATAGTGAGTCTAAGTATTTAATGGGTTTTTGAAGAACAAGTGTGAGGCAAGGTGCTAAGGTAGGAAAGCTTTGTTTCATGTACTTAGGCAAAAGAGGAAAGCTCCTGCAGCTAAGTGTGTGGAGACCTTGGCAAGTCCAGCACTGAGTGTGCGAGCTGCTGCAGCTGGGTACGCAGGGTGGAAGAGTCTATAAATTGAATGTTGAATATAATAAAGACGATTCTGGGTTGAATCAATTGCATTTGTGCCTTGTTCTTGGTATGCGATTGAGTTAATGTATCTTTCATCTGTAAGCTGATTCTTATGAATAAATGTATTTTCACTACGTGAGTCTATTGAATATTTAATATCTATGTATGAAATGAGTAATGGACCATGTTCACGAAGATAGTAACTAGATCTGTTATTATAACTGTTTGGAACGAATAGATCTGCACGAAGGAAGACCTAGGGTCATTATTTACTAAGCGAAAGTCATGAATCTATCTCTTTTATATCTGATAAGCACAATCATATACTTTCGCAAAGACCTGGAAGTCAACTGGATAGAGTTGCAGCAGTAGATAGTAGGAAGGTATAGATCTGCGCGAAGGCATATCTGAGCTATAAGTGCTCTAGAATACACATCACATGGTCTCTAGATGCATAAACCTAGTTCTAGCATCCCCCAATATTGCTTCGAGTAAGACCACAAGTTGTTGCCGAAAGGGCCAACCGTGTAGGTTTTGTTGGTTGGCGCGAATAACTTTGAACCTGGGTCAAGCCCGCTTAAGACAACAAATGGTTCCCTTCTCGGGATTGGGATTTATCTAAGAGATGTATGATGTTGAATAAGTGGTTTCCTACAAAGAAAGAGATGGAGAAGTAGATTGACCAAAAATTTCATACATTTGTGGCTCAACAGAACAAAATCCCTAAATTGTCCAAGGAGCAGTGGTTGCATAGATATTTGTACAAAAACGAGACCGAAGCATTCTTTTGTTTCTTCCCTGATGAACTACATGAATGGTTTTCTAGATTGGCAGATAGTCAAGGGACGTGGAGGCTCAACAGTCTTATAGTGTGGACTCCATAATTGGTAAAACGTCTGGAAGCATCAAAAAACAATATCACACAAGCCATGGCTCATTGGATTGATCACACAATTGGAATTTTTTTTTACTGAGTTCGTGGTTGATCGAAAAATCATCTATAGTGAGGAAGAACATAGGCTTTTCCAGGGACCGCGAGGTAAATATCTGAAATCATTAAAAACATGGATTAAAATGATGTTATGTGAAAAGAGGGTTATGAAATTACCTTGATGTTTGGAGCTACACAAAGTGGTAAATTATTCACAATAAATGAAGGAATGATCTCAGAGTACAGTCTGCTCATTGAATCTCCTTCAAGTGACAATGAAGGGACAGTTTTGACTACACCGCGAAGTCCAATACAGTTGATTGATCAGGGTATCCTGCGGATACCTCATCCATCCACTCCAACTCCACCTCATGCGCCTACACCTTCACCTCTGCCTCCACATCCACTTCCACCATTCAACATGGCGAATGTGAAGAAGATGTCGGTTTTAATTGGGTCAGGAGCGAAGACCCCGAACAGTTCTAGTTTATTGTAGATGATGTATGGACGGCGTAGTTGTTCACAACCTTACAAGATCGATCATTGATGTGGTACATCAAGTACTGCACTGATAACCCCAATGCGACGTTGGCAGAGACCCAGCAAGCTCTGAACAAGGAGTTTAGAATGCCTAAGTCAGAGGTGCAGTTAGTGACTGAGTTCAAATAAAATCGAAAAAATATAGATGAGTAACCCTGGGATTTTTATCAGAGACTGAAATGCCTTATCAGGCAAGCCAATATGGTAATATTAGATTCTCAGCATCGAGATTGGTATATCGTGTCGCTTTTAGCACATTTAAGATATTCGTTGTCACAGCAAAAGTGGTACAAATCACGATGAGGTTGGAAGCCTCGGTAATACAAGATATGAACATTGGAGTGCAGTATATTAACTTGTAGCTGGAAACCCTGCACTTGGAGTTGCAGAGTTTGAAAAAAGGCAAGGAAATCGAGCCGGAAGTGTGCGCAGAACTCTGGTGCTTAAAATTCAAGGGTCAGGGTCACAATAAGGACCATTGTCTGGTTTATCAAAATTATCTTATAGGGGGAGGGCATTTCCCCTTGAAGCTAGAGGCTACTTCTAGGTTGAGTGTAGGAGCTATGCCATGGTGTGTTATTTGTCAGCTTACTGGACAGCATGCGACAAATAATTTTCACTTAGTGCAAAAGTTTGTACAAACACCCCAACAGTTGTTTTGCAATTTCTGTAAGTTTGTAGGTCACGATGAACGCCATTGCTAAAGTTATGAGCTAATGATGGATAAAACCCCTACCTACTGAATGCAAGCAGAAAATCGGCCTCAGGATCAGGGTGCAGGAGTAACACGTGGAGGATTCCAAGGCCGAGGACAAGGAAGAGGGGGCAGAGCTGGCAGAGAATGTGGGCATATAATTTTCTATAACTGTGGCGAAGCAGGAAACTTCACGCGAGATTACCCAAACCCCACGCATCCTTCGTGTCAATATTGTAGACAATTCGGCCATGTGATAGAAGATTGTCTGATCCTTATAGAAAATATGCAAGAAAAGAATACACAACCCCAGAAACCTATGCAAAACTTACAAATCATGAGGGTGGAATCTCGTGGAGAGGATCATAGTGCAAATATAGTAACAAGAATTGGTATGGAAACAAGTGAAGATAAAGGAAAACAACCTGAGACTGAAGATTGGGTACGTCAAGCTGCTAAGAAAGAAATAGATTTTTACATCAGTAAAGCTAAATAAACATTAATGGAAGCCAAGAAGAGCTTCATTGAGGCCTCCAGCTCAAGAAACCAAGGGAAATTTCCAGAAACCAGTGCAACGCAAGAGGTAGATCCGTCGGTATTAGCTACTTTTCTAAAGACCTGTATGAAGTTGTTGCACAATAAGAAAGTAGTAAAAGGGCTACAAGAGCAAATCGAAAAGTGCATGAATAAAGAAAATAACCTTGTTGAATAGTGCAGCGTGAGAAAAATTGGTAAGCATAAGAAAAAAATGGGGCGCGAGATGAGGCTAACCACACAAATAAGAGAATATGAAATGGACCAGGTAATCTTAGATCTGGGATCTAATGTAAATGTCCTGCCTAAGAAGACATGGGAGAGAATGGGGAGGCATGCACTGCAATTGTCCCTTATCCAACTTCACATGGCTAATCAACAAAAGATTATTCTGATGGGGCGCTTATATGGTGTAATGGTAGACATTGAGGGCACAAGTGTGTTGTCTAACTTTGAGGTCATTGGAATAGTGGATGATAGTAACCCGTACCCCGTGCTACTGGGGATTGACTAGGCTTTTGACATGGATGTAGTAATCAACTTGAAGAAGTGGAAGATGACTTTTGAAAGGAAGGCGCTCCGGGTTGTAGTGCCACTAGACCCTACCGTGGAGCGCGTTATACTGAATCTGTTTGCGAATTTGTGGAGGATGATGATGATCTAGATCATATATACAAGATCACAACACAAGATGAAGATTGGATCAATCCTAGGGTCGATGGACAAATTGCGTGGGAAAGGGATAATTCATGCACCTCAAACTTGAATGAAGAACTTGAGCACTTCCAAAACCGATTGCACGAAGTATATACGCTACAGTGTAATATGATGACCAAATGACTGAGGTGTGTTTCAACTGAGGTAAGAAATATTCCACATTATGATGGTTTGACTGATGTGGATCTATTTTTAGATGAACTTGAAAGGGAAGTACCTAAAGAACATCGCTTCCAAGCACTAGAGTAGTGGCAAGATGGACTAAGGCATGGAGAATGGAGCCACAACCAGAATGGGTGCACATTTTTTGTCATACCTTAGATACAATCCCTATGAACTGGTATTTAGAAACAGAGCTTCACCATGGGACAACGTAGTGGGACATATTAAGAGAAAGTTTTCTATTGACTTTCAACTTTGAGGATGGGTTTGAATGCATTGACGAAGTGCTCCAGAAGATAAAAGTTGCTATATTCAAAACGCCTAAGGAACCGGTAGAATGGACTCAGCCAGATTGGAGTACACAACTGCGCCATGCACTGGAATGTTACAATGTGACTGCTGAGGAGGAAGAAGAAGATCCATGGAATATTAACATTCCAGAGATAGAAGGATAGCATGAAGTTGAAGGACTGAAAGCAGAAAACCCAGAGATATCAGAGCCTTTGAAAACTAGACAAGTAAATATTGGATCTGAAGTAGAGCCTAAGTTCGCAAAGATAGGAGACTATTGGGATGAAGATACAGTCGATAAGGTGGTCGTACTGTTGTGGAATACCAGGATCTATTTCCAACAAAGTTCTCAGATCTAAAGGGGATCATTGGAGATTTGGGCGTTATGAAGATCACGTTGAAACCTTATGTGAAACCCATTAAGTAGAGACCTTATCGTCTAAATCTGAAGTATAAAGAAAAGGTGTGCCAAGAGCTTGATAAGATGTTGGATGCTGGTATTATTGAACCAATAGAAGAATCTGATTGGGTGAGCCTAATGGTTGTCCAAAAAAATAATCAGAAAGGCAAAATCCATATATGCGTAGATCTAAGAAAACTAAATGATGCATGTGTGCATTGTTGGGTGTAGGAATTGTTGTCAAGCAGACTCCTTCAACACCTAATTGTAAACCTGGGGTTTTGTAAAATTAGAGGCGAAGCACAGGAAATACCAGAAATGATATGAACTTTTCTAAAATCTATTCCTACTTCCTTAATTGCAATCTTGCAGAATCAAAAAGAAAAGATCACCCGACAATTTACAACAAAGATATTCTAGTGCTGGAATATGAAAGAAAGTACTTTTTCAGGAAAACAAATAAAAGGAATTCTCAAAACCTCTTGCAACAATCTTTGAAAATGTAAATCTATGTTTATCTTCAGTTAAGATGTGTTCCAGATTAATAATTGGACACTTGAATATGTTTGGCTCCTTTTAGATCTTCCTCTCTATACTAATTTATTATTCTTGTACTTCTGCAATGTGCTTGCACTAGTACCAGAACAAAGTTTAAGTGCTAGGAGAATACTTTATGCATGTACTTAAGATTTATGTCTTTGTGCAGGAACTCTAAGCCTCAAGGCTAGAGTACTATGTTCCTATACCAGGAGAGAGGTTCCTACACCAAGCTTTCCATTCCTTCTTTCGAGAAAATAAAGAATTTGTTAACTAAGAAAAATAACTTGCAAAGGTGAACAAAACTTTTAAAATAAATTCCTCAAACCGAAAGATGCTTCAACTAATATTTTAATGTCTAAAACGAGAATTAATTCTAAATTCAAAGAAAACTTTTAATTAAGGAACTTCTGCATGTAATCTAAGAGATCATTGAAATATGACAACGGGCTTCAGTCCTGTAATATCTATCCACACTACTAATATGCATGCATAACCTTTTAAACCTTGAAGGATTTCCTTTAAGAACTATTATGCATGAATCAGATCTTTCCTAAATAGTATAAAGTGCAGGCACAAACCAGTGTGTGTGTCACAACAGCGTTTTGTTTTAGAAGTGTGTTTAATTCTAAATATCATAAGAACTTCATAATGGAAATCACATTTTCATAATCGCATTAAGACTTAATAGAAATCACACTCTTCAAGATCACATTAATACTTATCAAATAAAAACAAACGACCATTACTATAATGAACTGAAAGAATCAATATTTGAAACTACAAATGCACTAGTGTAGAAATGCGTGCCTGAACCATCCAAGCAAAAAACGAGATTAAGCTTCAAAGAAAGGAATCCTAAGATTAAACTTCAATCTAACTCGAACACCATGGATCCATCACACTGTAATGAAATCAGATTTAAACCTTGCAGAAAGATAAAAGAAACATATGCTTACTTCACACTTTGCATTAGAAATAATTAACACACCTTAATTGAAATTGAGAAGAATAAAAGGGAGAATGAGATGGGTTGGTTGGGCCCTAACCAACCAGCTTGTTTCCTTGTTTAGGAAATGTCTACTCAATTTAATGTCTTAAATTGCTCTACATAAATTATCAATCCGGGTATCGTAAACTGATGAAGTGTGGTGCACTATATGTGCTTAGTTAACCTTTCTCTTACTTCGTTGTTTTATAGTTTATGTTGTTTTTGGGGTTTTGTTCTTACATGCAATAATCAAATAATGAGAGAATGACTATGAGACCCAGTATCCTTGTTGCTGCAGCAAAAGGACAAGATGATTCTATCACGTCATTAGTTCATTAGAAGGCTATGTGCATCATTAATCTACAATCAACTTGAAGGCATGCAGTAATTCAAACTGTACATTAAACTTGCAAAGAAAGAGCTTGAAAGAAATAACTTGAAAATGAAACTGAAAGCAAAGCATAAAAACCACTTTCTAATGGCACTAGTCACTACTCATGCTGCTGCAAAAAAATAAGAAAAACTACTTTAAAGACCAGTTATAATGTTCAACTCTTCCTAACTCTCTGCTTCCAACATATGGGATTATGTGAAACACGATTAAGAAGTAGTTAGAAATAAGTCTAAAAAGTAATCAAAATAAGAAAAATCCACTTTAAAGACCAGTTATAATGTTCATCTCTTCCTAACTCTCTGCTTCCAACATATAGTACTATGTGAAACACGATTAAGAAGTAGTTAGAAATAAGTCTAAAAAGTAATCAAGCTCTAAGATGACAAATTATAACACCACTTTGCCTTTCTCCAACATTTTGCTTCCAACATACATTGTAATGTGTAACAAGTGAAGAAAGAGTTAGTGATATAAGTCAAAAACTACTCAAAGCAAGCTGTGATTTATTAGTATTCTGATCTCTTAAAGATGAACAACTTATGATAAGGAGACCATCAATATGTTAGCATACAACTTGAGAAACTAAAATTAGAAATCAAGCTAGAAAAACAAAATAAAGGCAGCAACTTATGAATATGACAACTGAAAATACCATTAGAGATAAAGCAAATACAACAAAGACACACAATCCCGGGAGAAAATAAAATGCAGTAATTCAAACTGTACAAGGCAGGGGCCCCCTACTACCTATGAAATCAAAGCAAAATTAAACACACTTGCATAAATTAAAATTGCATGAATGAAAATCTAATCTACCTTACATTCTACAAAGCAATATTTACAAAATGAAATCTAATCTACTTACATCCTAATATGCTCCATGACATCTACTTCACATCTCCTTCCATGTTGAGAACATCAAAGCTTTATTCAATTTCTTCAAAAGTGCAAAGTACAACAAAGCTCTCCAAAGCTTTCAAAAGCCATGGGACTAACAAACTAAAAGGACTAAGAAAAGACTAAAGGAAAAGACTAGCAAATGAAGGAGAGAGATCTCCTATTTATACAAAAAGATGAGAGCCATCTCATTAATGATAGTCCATGAATCTCTCCCTCTACCTCTAGAGTCCTAATCAAAATAGGAACTGATAAGACACATGTCTTTTTAGAGTTACAATACAATTAGGAGATGTGACACATAACCTCATGATCCCATGATTCTTTCCAACCAAATTCGAATTTGGCCTTAGAGTGCCACATAAGGGTCTTCTAGAAGCCTCCTTTCAACCTACACATGTCAACAATCTCAACCCATTTGTTAGGTATAAGCATATGCACATTATTTTCTAATGTTTAACCACAAATTCACTTAAAAGGCTTAGAAATAACAAATATTGGAAAAACATAAAGGTGGCCCAATGATAATGAAAGTGGGATGAATGTGGTGACATAGTAGTGAAATGGAGGTGAAATGGAGGTGATATAATGGACATAATAGTGAAAGTATAATGCAAATGAATGACATTTTCAAGACTCAACATACCCCCCAACTGAAGCTATTGCATGTCCTCATGCAATATATATTACATTAACTCTTTTGATCCTTGAGCTTTGGCTTAACTTTGCATGATATCATTTGATAACTTCATATTTATGCAAAGTGTTTCACTTGAATTGCAACATGGTTGGTTCTTGTGTTACAACCATTTTTTTTTTTTGTTGCCTTCTATTTTGATCTTTGAACTTTGCATAATGATATTTTGATTATTGTTGCAAAGTATATCTTTATTGGATTGCATGATGGTTGGTTCTTGTGTGACAACCATGATTTTGTTTGTATCCAATTTATCCTGTAAGCACTTTTTTCAAAAGCCATTGTATGCTCATAATAGCAATGTAATAATTAATATATGTTGGAAGTATGTGAGCTCCTGAATATGATATGGACATGGCAAGATATGAATATGAATGTATTTCCCCCCCAACTGATGGTATTGGCAATTTTATGAAATGCGGAAGAGAAATGTTTTTCCAACAATTATCATTCTAGCTTTTTTATGGAATTCTATGGTTAAAAGTTAGAAAATTCCGTACCTTCACTTACCCTTTGGAATGGATGAGTTGTATGTGTGGTGGCTGAAAACTTCTGATCATTTTCTTCTTCAAGTGGCTGATCAAGAGGAGTCATGGATAGAGAGATAAGATGACTTTTTATTGCTTCTACTAAAACTTGCTGAATCTGCTCCAAAAATGCTGAAAATAATAGTCTTCATGTCTTCAAAACTCATTGGCACAATTCCTACTATGTGAAAAGATGTTCTGATGTCGAACATAGTAGGAAATTGTTGGCTTAGTGGCCATTAATGGATGCCACTAGTCAACACGAGAACTCTCACCATTGATGACAATGAGAGTCAAGATGCCTAAACACATCTTGCTAGGTACGAATGAATTTGTTGATGTCGAGTCACCTAGAAGATCTAACGAACAAGGGACATTAATGTATTCCCATTGTTTGTCAGCATGAGGACTTGCCATTAAGGCATGCAAGCCTCAAGGTGTTTTTTACAAAGAACTTAGACTCAAAGGACTATGGACTCAATAATTTGCATTGAAGCAGGGCTTATTTGCAGAATGAAAATGACAAGGAATGGAAGGTGAAAATGGAAGATGGCAATGGAGAGTAAAAATGACAATGGGCAATAAGCATATGAATGAGCCTCTTGCTTTTATTTGTGGGTTATGAATGGACAAAAAGAGATGGAAAGTGTATGTGAATGTAAATGGAAAATATGGAGGAAAATGAGGTGAATGGTTTATTATGAAGTATGGATGTGATGGATGGATGTGATGGAGACAATAGTATCTGAAGGTTTTTCAAGTGTTTGGATCTGATTTTGCATCAGCATATTTCCTCTTTGTTGTTGATCATCCTCTTATGAAACAAATTGGTCTCTTAGAGAGACACCATTCTCTTGTAGCCATTTGTCCTTCCTCCTGGAACCTGCAAAAAAAACTAATACTTCTTCTGCAATGGAATGTAAGATTATCAAAAGAGAGAGGTGATCAATCTCTCTAGTTATGATATTTACACACAAAACTAAGAATTTGTATTAATAAAACAAGTTCTCAAAGGAAAAATCAAAAGAATTTATACCTGCTTTGGAATTAGTGCCTCAAGTTGATGTTGCTTCTTTTCAGCAATTTATTTCATTATTTGCCATTTCAAACTCTAATGATATATTTCTCATTGTATAGATCTTGTTGAGATCTTTCCAATGGTACTTAAATCATCAAAATCTGATTTTGTATGAGAAAGATAGGCTGATTTGAACAATGAGGTTTTTCTGGCTGCGGAATCAGAGAACAGCTGCGGAATTGGACTTTAGCTGCGGAATGTGCACAGTTCTGTAGCTAAAAATCTTAAATACAAAGTTAGCCATTCATTTTTCATTATCAGTCCAAAATTAATCAATACCTTCAGAAAAGTGAGAAAATAACTTGTTCATTTCATTGATTCAAAATTATTATTTTTTTCTTGACATGCAGCGACTCAGTGTGGCGACTCAATGTGGCGACTTTGTGATAACACACAATTTAACTTCCCTTTGACCGGGGTCTTTTTCATCAAATTTGATCGAATGAATAGGACACCATCCATGTACTGACACTTCCCTAGCTACCCATGTGACTTGTTTTGCCTGATGACACCTGCAACCTAGAGTTTAACAAAACAGCTGCGGAATCTAGGATTGGCTGCGGAAACGTTGTATTGGCTGCGGAAACACTGTATTGGCTGCGGAAAGTGGCTAAAACAGTTTATCATCAAAAAAAAAAAAAAAAAAATTCATTGTCTGCAAGTAGGAACTCTGCCAAAAGAAAGTTAAGGTGTAAACAAACTGATCTTCCATATAGCCTTTTCCATGGAAATAGCAAAGGAACCACCCTTTTTTTTTATTGCAGAAGTGGTGAACTTGAAAGATGTTGTGCTTGACTCAAAGTCCATACACGTGAAGATTGTAAAATGTAATGTTTCTTCTGCTTCAAAACTCATTGCAGTAAAAGCAAGAACACAACTGCAAATGGTGGGAATTTACACAATTATGTATTGCTGGAGACTACAGAACTAAAGATGGTATGCCCAAGTGATATTTATATGGAAAAACAAGATAATGGGAGAAGCCATGTCCTCCGATATCTGTTTTAGAAATACTACTTTCTTCAGTCATACAAACATGTTGCAATCATGTATTCCCTTCCGGTAAAATTCGGATACAAGGAAAACATCTTATTTTTATTCTCATTTAATCATCTGTAAGACTATAGACAACTGAAGTTCTGCAAGGTGCATACACAAGAAAGGAGTGGGGTCGGTCATCATACCATCCCTCAGTAGTGTGAAACCTTGCATTGTGATCTATTCTGGCAAAACCGCCAAATTTTCTTTCATCCGAATCCAGTACCACCTTGTACTTTCCAGGCTTCAGACAGCCAGCTCTGTAATGTGTAAAACTTTTATGCCAGTGGAAGTTGAAAACGAATAACAGGTTTGCCCTCTCAAACACAATTACCTTATCACTCTCATCTTTCCGTGAAAACAGAGGACAGAGTAGCCGTGATGCAATGAACTGTAAGGTGCAGAACTTGTGATCGGGGCTTTGAACGGAGAGGCGAGGAAAACAAAATAGAGTGGTGTATGGAAACGAGAATAAAAACAGTGGAGTGAGGAAGTAACGGCTTATGCGGTGGAGAAGAGCCGTAATGGAACTGGTCACTTGGTTCACGCCGGAGCGCCGTCTGGGATTGAAATTGCTGGCTTTAATGAATTGCAACGGGTGGCATATGGACAGAGGACGTGGTGGCAAAGAGTCCAGCGCATAATTGATTCCTAATTAGATTTCTCTTCTTCAGGCACACGGAATTAAATCAGCATTCAAACAACCAGTTAATTAACTCAATTTCTTCACGCGGCGGCAAAAAAAGAGGCTCCAAAGAACCGAAGATTTCTCCCAGACCGCCACGAATTTCTTCAAACGGTTTCTGGGTTATCTAATTAACCCACCTGGAAAAAGAACCCATGTTTTAGTTTTTTGAAATTCGTCTCCATTTGGGCAAATCGAACGTTTGAAGTTTGACGTTTTTTCTGTGTTTACGTTTTTCTGAGTTCCACTGTTCTCACTGTTCTGAATTTGCATTCGGCCTTAAGATAAATCTCAGAGGGGGAAAAATTGTTTTCAGATGCAACAAATGGATTAGCCACGGAAGGAGATGCTAAAAAAATTCTTTACTAGATTCATCGTCACTTCCAAAGAGAGCAGGACCACGTAAAGTGCTTCTTCTGCCATCCGTTTCAATCCAAATTCTGATGGATAAATTGCTACTGTCAAGATCTGACCACCTTTAGGAAAAAATCAATTCATACATATTAGCAAATCAACAGCCTTAATTTGGTTCCAGTCCATGTTGACAACTGCTAGTCTTTGAGTCTCATGATCCAGAGTTGGTACTTCTTCCTGCTTTGAAAATTCAAACTCTATCTGATCATCATAGTCATCATCATTATCAGATGATGAAGATGTTTCATCTTCTTCACTCTCACTCTTAGAGACATCAAAATAGTCATCTGAAAAAGACTCAGATTCACTTTTCTCTTGATCCTAAAATGGAATCCTGATTTGATTTCCATTTCTTTCGATCATCACTATCCTCCTTTCTTCGTGGTACCTCATTAACATTCTCTCCACAGTACTTGGGCTTGCTCCCTTCTCTCTTTTTCTTTGAAAGCCATATCAGCAAGAGTCCAACCAAATCCTAAAAACACAGAGTTTTTATTTTAACACAGCAGTCCATGCATTTTGACCTATATTTTTTTTTTTTTTTTTAAATGTTCTTCCAGGTTTGTTTCAGGCCAAAGCTTGAACAAGGAGGCAGATTTTTATTGAAGCCACAGTGAAAATTAGGAATAGCCATAGATTACTTTTCTCTTTTTTTTCTCTGAAATTGTAAAATTTTATAAAAAGGATTAATGATTTTCAATTTCAGGCAGCAAATACTTCAAGAAAAACATGCTAAAAACAAGACTTTGACTGAGGTCCTAGGCTGATTTTTCATCGATCTGAGATGGGTGACTAGGATAGGATCCATGTCAGGACAATTCTGGAGATGCCCATGTAGTCGGTTTTTTCATTAGATGTCTGTAACCTGCTAAACCTTGAAACAGCTGCGGAATTGTCAGCTAGCTGCGGAATCAGGCAGTTTCCGCAGCTAAGTTGCAAAACCTTATTAAAACAGGATACAGTGTTTTGAAGACCACTACAAAGCATAACCAGACAATTTTGGACAATTTGAACCTATCAAAGCACTTGAGTTTCATTTTTTCATCATCAATTTTTTTTTTTTTTTTATTGAATCAATTGAAATGTTAAAGTTTATTTTGTCTCCTATTTTTTTTTAACAATTCTTTTTCTGATCCTCCAGATCACACAGAGTGCAGGAGGAGAGCATACTCAAGAATTATTATTTTTCTTTTCTACTTAACAATCCTTTTTCTGATCCTCTAGATCACACAAAGTGCAGGAGGAGAGCATACTCAAGAATTGTTAATTTTTTTCAGATGTAAGAAATAAGGTCTCCTAATTACACTTCCCCGGCAACGGCGCCAAAATGTCTAGTCAATTTAATGTCTTAAATTGCTCTACATAAATTATCAATCCGGGTATCGTAAACTGATGAAGTGTGGTGCACTATATGTGCTTAGTTAACCTTTCTCTTACTTCGTTGTTTTATAGTTTATGTTGTTTTTGGGGTTTTGTTCTTACATGCAATAATCAAATAATGAGAGAATGACTATGAGACCCAGTATCCTTGTTGCTGCAGCAAAAGGACAAGATGATTCTATCACGTCATTAGTTCATTAGAAGGCTATGTGCATCATTAATCTACAATCAACTTGAAGGCATGCAGTAATTCAAACTGTACATTAAACTTGCAAAGAAAGAGCTTGAAAGAAATAACTTGAAAATGAAACTGAAAGCAAAGCATAAAAACCACTTTCTAATGGCACTAGTCACTACTCATGCTGCTGCAAAAAAATAAGAAAAACTACTTTAAAAACCAGTTATAATGTTCAACTCTTCCTAACTCTCTGCTTCCAACATATGGGATTATGTGAAACACGATTAAGAAGTAGTTAGAAATAAGTCTAAAAAGTAATCAAAATAAGAAAAATCCACTTTAAAGACCAGTTATAATGTTCATCTCTTCCTAACTCTCTGCTTCCAACATATAGTACTATGTGAAACACGATTAAGAAGTAGTTAGAAATAAGTCTAAAAAGTAATCAAGCTCTAAGATGACAAATTATAACACCACTTTGCCTTTCTCCAACATTCTGCTTCCAACATACATTGTAATGTGTAACAAGTGAAGAAAGAGTTAGTGATATAAGTCAAAAACTACTCAAAGCAAGCTGTGATTTATTAGTATTCTGATCTCTTAAAGATGAACAACTTATGATAAGGAGACCATCAATATGTTAGCATACAACTTGAGAAACTAAAATTAGAAATCAAGCTAGAAAAACAAAATAAAGGCAACAACTTATGAATATGACAACTGAAAATACCATTAGAGATAAAGCAAATACAACAAAGACACACAATCCCGGGAGAAAATAAAATGCAGTAATTCAAACTGTACAAGGCAGGGGCCCCCTACTACCTATGAAATCAAAGCAAAATTAAACACACTTGCATAAATTAAAATTGCATGAATGAAAATCTAATCTACCTTACATTCTACAAAGCAATATTTACAAAATGAAATCTAATCTACTTACATCCTAATATGCTCCATGACATCTACTTCACATCTCCTTCCATGTTGAGAACATCAAAGCTTTATTCAATTTCTTCAAAAGTGCAAAGTACAACAAAGCTCTCCAAAGCTTTCAAAAGCCATGGGACTAACAAACTAAAAGGACTAAGAAAAGACTAAAGGAAAAGACTAGCAAATGAAGGAGAGAGATCTCCTATTTATACAAAAAGATGAGAGCCATCTCATTAATGATAGTCCATGAATCTCTCCCTCTACCTCTAGAGTCCTAATCAAAATAGGAACTGATAAGACACATGTCTTTTTAGAGTTACAATACAATTAGGAGATGTGACACATATCCTCATGATCCCATGATTCTTTCCAACCAAATTCGAATTTGGCCTTAGAGTGCCACATAAGGGTCTTCTAGAAGCCTCCTTTCAACCTACACATGTCAACAATCTCAACCCATTTGTTAGGTATAAGCATATGCACATTATTTTCTAATGTTTAACCACAAATTCACTTAAAAGGCTTAGAAATAACAAATATTGGAAAAACATAAAGGTGGCCCAATGATAATGAAAGTGGGATGAATGTGGTGACATAGTAGTGAAATGGAGGTGAAATGGAGGTGATATAATGGACATAATAGTGAAAGTATAATGCAAATGAATGACATTTTCAAGACTCAACAGGAAACATAAAAACTCGGCACTTTAATCAACGCATCAACACAGAGTTATAGTGCAAGATTGAGAAAACATGGCGTAGTTTCTTTCTATTAATGATCAGCAAATATACATCATGAATCTGAATCTAGCCCAGAACGAGGGCAATATAAGAAAAATTACAAAAGGACAAAATCACAATATCTTTTATACATCTATCACTCTCTACCATTTTCTATCTAAGTCCTACATTTTATACTTTCATCCAGGCCTGCGGCTGTTACCAAATTACAACGAGTGTTCCAATCTGAGCCTTTTGGCTATAACAAAAATAATAAGAACAACTCGTGTTGAGCCTTTCGACTATAACAAAACAATATTCTAGGTGTTCGGACGGTGACCTAGTCTCCACCATATCCCTGATTTTCCTCCATGCTCTAAGCCCAACCTGAGTTAATCATTCCAGAACATGGCGTCCGCATGGAGTGGTGAGCTATCAAGGTAGTTGAAGATTCCCCGGCGGTGTAGGAATCCTATCTGCACTTGACCATGCTAACAAAATAATTAATTAATTGTCCATCAAATACTTTCTATAAAGAGAATTATTAGTTACAAAGGTTTAAAGGAATAAAATCTATGAAAATGATTAATTAAGCACATTCGTAACTCTTAAACATGAAACATAAAGCTACTGTAGGAACGGATACGATTCTTGGACTAGTGCAGGAATAATGGAGTTTGCAAGGTTAAAACAAAGATATAAGGTCATGGTTTTGAAGGGAAAAAGGGTTGAAAAATGGAACGATTTGTCCTACCAACATCTTTCCCTCCTTAAGTTGTTGTGGGTCCTCACACAACCCTTACCTGTTGCAAAAAATCTAAAAATAGAAGGGCCTCCCTTTAATTCTGAACTTGTATACTAATTCCTACCTTCATTATTTTTTCCTTCCTACTTCGAACCTTTTTGAGTTTCTTGGTCACCTTCTTAAGATGCTGATAACACTTTGAAGCCCGATACTTCCATATCTTAACTTGTCACTTCTGCTCCTTTACCTCCCCAGTCAATTCTACGTTTTCTCATTTCTACTCTATATGTTCTTCCCTCATGGCTCAATTTAACACCTCCAAAACATAAACATGTTTGAGTTCTTCTATACGACTATTTAAGCAGAGGGTGGAGTTCTCCTCAAGCACCGAATTTTCAGCAGTCGCCTCCAGACATGTGCCCTCATTATCAAGGTCGAAATTGTCTTGGCCACCTTTCAATTCCTGCATTGTAACATCATCAAGGGTTTCGACACTCGGAATATCAATATTACTAAGGGTCTTAATGCCCCGCATTTTTACCTTATCAAGGGTTTCAGTGCCCTGCTCCTCAGATTTATTAAGGGCTTTAGTACAGGAAGCAAAAACAGTCCTACAAGATACTCTGATGAATCTACGGAGGCACAAAAATTGGAAAGAAAGGTAGGGGAGTAGTAAGAAGCTCAAGAGGAGGACCCAGAGACAAAAGAACCCAACCCCCAACCTAACCTAGACTCCTATTACTGGTTTATTGAAGGAAGCAGGGTCATACCTCAAAAATTTTCCATCCCACTATTCTTCGAGCTTGAGAAGGAGAGGGCTAGAACTCACCAATGGATGCAAATTGCCAAATCAAAGGGGGTGGAAGACATTGGGCACATGGAGAAGAAACTCAAAGAAATGGGCAGAGAGTTAAGTGGCTTAAGGGACAAAGAATCCATAATGAGAAATCAACTAGAGACAAAAAATGCATGGCTGAGGGGACAGCTACAGGAAAGAGAGAACTAATTAGCATGTATGGCCAACCTCTTCTTGGAGGAAATCTAGTGTAGGATGCTAGCTAGATCCTATGCTCTCTACTTCAAAGAAAAATGGCTGCAGTTTCAAATTAAGACACTAGAACAAAGAGGAATTATGCCATTTCAGGACTACAGGCAGTTTATTGATCTTTGTGATCCAAGTACACTAGAAGATATGGCCAAAATGGGTGAGTTTTATTTGCACAACATGTCCCTCCCAGACATGAGTGTATGGGACCCTAATGCCAAGCTAGGAGATCTACAATTAATGGCTTTGGCATCATGGATGCACCATGAGGAGTCAAGGGCTGCAGAGATTAAAAGGATATTGGTAAGAGAGCAAACTGAACCTCTTTTGATCAGATCTGAACAATAAAATCCCATGGCCCTTATTAGTACCCATAATTTGATTGCAAATGATCCTCAGCTGGCAACTAGATACCTTGCTGCCCAAGAGCAAGAAATTTCACATTTTGAAGACATATTTAGGCTACTAGGAGATGATAGTATACATGTTTGCCTAAGAAGATGGAACACACCGCCATACAACTTAAAGATAAAATAATATCACTCCCCTCAAAGGTTAACAGAGGCACTCAACAAGACACCTATGTATAAGCAATCTATGCAAAGGTTGAAGGTCAATTGGATAGGGCTAAAACTCAGTCCACCACTACTCTTAGGGATGATAGAAGGGAGAAAAGAAGAAGAAGAAAAGAGGCAATGGGAAGAGGTAGAAAAAAAAGAAGGCTTCTATGAACAAGAAGAGGAGACCACAGTAGAGGCATGGGATGTTAGAGAGGCTATCATAGCCATGAAGGATATGGATATTGACTAAGTTGCTCAGAGGATGAGCAACACTTTCAGTAGGGGGTGATGATGAGCCTCATCATTGGGTAATTATATGGGCCTTAATTCACCTCATAGCTTATTCAAACCAACTATTCTCAGAACTTATTGCATACTTTTGATTATATTTTGTTTATGAGATGAGTTAGAGTTGGATATTTTGCTTTTTGGTCTAGTGTGCATTTAATGCAAGATTAAAGGAGAAAAGCAAGGAATTTTTGCAAAGGCCAAGGTCAAAACTCAAATGGGACAAGGGAGAGGGATTACAGGAGGTAAATCCTCCTAATTTACTACCCCTCCATTTGAATATTCCTCCATCAGCTCGGAGTGCAAATAGCCAAATCATGAGGACTAAAAGGAAACCGAGCAAGTGAAAGACAAAGCACCAGTTTATCTCAAGTTTGGGAGCTGAGCCTCCCTAATTTTAAGGAAGTCGTTGGAGACTTCAGATGTATAAGTAGAGAGGCCTAGGACCTCAGTAGGATTCATATTTTCATTGTAAAACTCTACTCTATTTTCGAGTTGCAAGACTTGTGATAGTTCTTTTGATGTAATCTATTGTTTTGGTAATAAGAATGAGTTTAGTTTTGAGACATAACTGAGTTAACTCAGCGGGCTGAAGCTCTTAGGTTAGGGCCCAACCCTAGCAGCCAAGGATCCTATTTATTGTAAATGTATGCTTAGTGTAGATTCATAGCTTAATTGTTAATTTGCTTAGTAGATGCATTTCCATTACAAGTAGTGTAGATTAGATTGGTTGTGTGATAGTTTGCTTCCATTTGTGCCTTCTTTCAAGTAGCAGGTTAGCAAGGAGAAAAAGGATCACCAAAAGGTTGTTAGTAGGTGTCTCGGCCTCACTTCCTCCCTCTGGGATCATGACTTGAGGAAGGGACCCTTCAGCAGCCCCAAAAACACAGATTTCTAGTTCTTTTATGAGCTTTGGAGTTTGTTGTCTTTAATTCAGTAGTTGGTTAATGTTGCAAGGCAGATTTCATTGTCATCTTTTTCCATCTCCATTTCTACAATAAGATCTTACTCATGCTTTCATTCCCTTCAGCAACTTTCTTCATGCATAATATAGGCAGTTGATTCATGCTTTTCTATTTTATGAAAATGTATCTTGTTGCATAGTTCTTTTTGGAAGACACACATGCTTTATGCAGAGCAGGTGCTTAAGGATGAGACCAAGACTTCATAACCGGTAGCCACCTTCCACTTCATCCACCGTAGCCAGCCCTTGTTTCACCATCACCCTCACTAGTTTTTCATCATTTTTCATTGAAATCCTCTTAGACACATTGAGCGAATCTAGCCATCTCTTATCTTGGATATTGACTCCCTAGTGCTCCTAGACCTTCTAACACTCCATTCCACCCATCACACACCTTTACTAAGCTTCCCAACACCTCACAATTAGCTCTTGGTTGTATCCTGTAGGTTTCTTATAATTCCTATAGGATCATCCTGTAGGTTTCTAGTACATCTTGTAGGTTTTCCTGAAACGGCCTGTTTTGAGGCCGAATTGATGGGAAACCTCTAGGAAGTCACAAAAAGCCTCCTAGGACCCCTCCACACCATCCAACCACTTCATAAACCTTCTAGCCATCCTCAAACACCTTCCATCCACCTGTCACATCCACAAGAACAATTAGTTTGCATACTTGATTTTGCCTAAAAAACCAAAAAAGTGAAAATAGATTTAGTTTAGTTTCTTTGCTTGCACATTACTTCTACAACTTAGATAGTAGAATTTGTTTATTGTTGATTTAGCAATTCTACTTAGCATAGCTTCTTAAATGGTTAATTATGGCATGGTGTGGTTTAGCATTACATATTGGCTTTTTCCATTACTACAGTAGAGTAACTCGCTTAGAGTATATTTTCCCTTCTTCCATCAAAGAATCAAACTTCTTTTGACTCTATAGAAGTCTGACTTGGAACCCCAGTGGTCTCTCACTAGTTGAATAGTGAAAACAGGAAGAACCATCACTTTTACTTGTGCATACAACATTGTCACCTCCAAGTTTGTACAAACCCCAGGTTGATAAGTAAAGTTGGTAGCCCAGGAGTTGCAGCATCCTTGCTGTAATACTGGCGCTCATCAATGGTGTTGCCCTACCTTAAGGGTTTTGATCAATAAAGAGATGTTTATCTAAAGTTTAACTAGTTAGATCTTGTTATTTTTGGGTATATTTGCATTCTCATATATTTGCAGGTCAGATCTATTACAAGTGGTATCAGAGCACTCTCTTGGGCAAAGCGGAATTTTTATTTTTATTTTTGCAAGAATTTTTTGGGGCGGCAAGTTTGCAGATTAGATTTGAAACTTCTAGTGAAAATTTTGAAGAAAACAACTGTCTATCTGGATTTTTTTGGAAAAAATACACAATTTAAAAAAAAAAATCGACCAAATCGAAGTCCGTATGAAGGAGATATCGCTAATTTAAAAATCAACTGTGCTGCAGAAACTTTGTGATGAAAATTCGTTGATGGTAGATCTCCAGTTAATTTTTTGTCTTTTTTGTGGGGAATCTTGAGAAACTAATTATAGATCTAAGATCCTCTTGAAAAATTACCCAATTTCAGAAAACAAATCGATCGTTCGGAGTCAGATGAGGGAGATAACATTGATTTAAAATCAGTGTTTTTTTAATAAATTTTTGTGACAGCGGAACAGTTGCAGCGCAAATTTGAAATTCCAGCACCTAGGTTGGGATTTCTATTACATGGCAAGATGCAGCATGGTTGTTCTACTTCTGAAAACATGTCATAATAAAGATTCTTAGCAATATTGACCAAATTGTGGCCATTTTAATTTTTTTCCAAGTAAGTGAATTTTTTTCAAAACCTTCTTCATGGCTTCTAGCAAGGATCATATTTTTACACAAAAAGAAGATGGCCCCACTATTGAAACATTCATAAGAACAGAAAATTTCCTATACGGGAAATATTGGAAAGATTTCGCATGGCTTGGTTTGCACAGATGGTCTCATACTGGAAAGAAGGAAACCAAGAAACCTAAAGGGTTATTTTCTACTGGTATCTCCTTATTACAGGTTCATGGATGTATTAAGAAAGAGAAGATCATTGTGTCTATTAATCCTAGTTGCAAGTATAATTTTATTAATGTTCATTTAGCTAAGAGATTGCAAGTACCAACCAAACAAATGGAGCACACACAGGTTAATAATGAGGAGGTGAAATTTTATAAAGATTTGAAGATTTCTATGGACAAGTATGTATTGCATTCTGATTTTTATGCTTCAGATATGGCTAATGTGGATGTTGTTTTAGGATACCCTAGGATGGAATCTGTTGGTACTGCCAATATTAATGTGCAGAATAAATTCCTCAATCTCTGGTATAAAAAAGAAGAAAATTACATTACAAGATATTTCCATCAATAAACAGGTTGAGTCCAAGGAGGCTGAAGCAGAAGATGTTCCAGGGATTGACACATCAGATGATGAATCCGTGGTTGAAGTAATATTGGAGGATAAGAAACAATAGCGGGTGCCACAACATGTATCAGATACCAATCAGGCTCAATTAGGTGATGAATTAAAGCAAGATACAGCATTGGTTAAAATTTCAACATATCACCACCCACATCACCCAGCAAGAAAACAACCAACAAGATGGCAACGAATCAGCAAAAAGAACAACAAACCCTGCATGACAGATAAAGAAGTGTGACAATCCACCCAAAACACATCAACATAGGGGAAATGTTGGGATCAACTCCCATCTCAAGAAAGCAAGGCACCAGCTAGATCGAGTAATCACATGTCTCTGGGATGGTTAAATGCCCGTGCATGGTACTAGAGAACTACTCTTTTGAGTAGATCTTATTATTTGTGTTCTTCTTATGCTTTGGGGATGAAAAATGTTTAAGGGGGATGGAATGTAGTATACCTAGGGGGAAATTATGAGGTACATAGGGAGGTACCCAAGGGAATAATGTAATAATGGGGTGGGCCATAGTTAATAAATAAAGTGGTTAATCTGCATCATGTAAGGCACCATAAGTAGTTAGAAATAATGTGATAAGCCCATGGTATTAGATATATGGTATTGAGAGAACCATGGTAATTACCCATGGTGTTGTATGTATGAATCATATATAGAGGCTAGAGACTCCCCATTGAGAGATGTCAAAAGAATATTGTATGGACAAGCATATGGCTTGTGGAGTGTGCTCCTCCCTTAAGGAGTGATTGTATGGTGTTACCCTACCTCAAGGGTTTGATATTAATAAAGATCTAAAGTTTATCTATTTATCTCTTATTATTTCTGGGTATATTTGCTTTATCATATATTTGTAGGTTAGATATATTACAAGTGGTATCAGAGATTTGATACCACTTGTTATAGATCTAACCCAGAAATATATGAAATGATGTCAATATAGCTAATAATTGTAAACAAACACAAAATATAGAAATGCTTCTTTATTGATCAAAACCCTTAAGGTAGGGCAACACCATACATTCACTCCTTAAAGAAGGAGAACACTCCACAAGCCATATGCTTGCCAATACAATATTGCTTGACGTCTCTCAATGGGAAGTCTCTAGCCTTTATATAAGATTCATACATACAATACCATGGGTCATTACCATGATTCTCTCAATACCATATATCTAATACAATGGGCCTATTACATTATTGCTAACTACTTGTGGTCCGTTACATGATGCGGGTTAAACACTTTATTTATTAACTATGGCCCATCCCATTATTACATTATTCCCTTGGGTACCTCCCTCTGTACCCCATTATATCCCCCCTAAGTATACTACAAGAGTCTTCATTGTTGGGTCACATTTTCTTATCATCATAATCAAAATTTTCATACATTGGACAACCCTACACCATATATGACTTGAAATTGTTGTTTTCTAACTTCCATTTAATGGTTTCAATACCTTCATCATCAAGGGCATGAGAGAGTGTTACTTGAAACTTATTACGTTGCTATCATTCCACCTTTTCATATTTATCATAAATTGAGCAGTGATTAACATGGAAAATATGGGACTTGCACAATGAGTTTTGCAAGGAATCTGCATTACTTGTTAATTTACGTAGGTAGGTAGGGTGCCCTTATCTCCCATCTCCCTATAAAGTACTTTGGTCACATCTTCTTTCTTGTATGCTTCTGGTTCCTATGCTAGCGCCATAGGTGTTTCCTTTGCAACATCTGGTGCAATTGCTGGTTTTACCATTACTAATTTTATCAAACTCTAATCATTTATTATAGTGGACATTTCACCATATTTATTGATAAATCCATGGATACGATCAATATTAGTTCTCATTTCACTCTATGCCATCTTTAGTATATTCACAACTTAATATATTATTTATATAATTACTCTATAAATATCAATTAATAAATTCTCTTTTGAGTATGTTTGCGCCGAGAGGCACATTCTATAGCCCAGTATGGGGTTGATGTGTAAGTGTGTCTGTCTAGTTGAAATTTCACTAATGTTGACCAAAATAAAAAACTAAAAGAAATGTAAAAAATAAAATCTAAATAATGTTGGCTTAAACAATAACTTACATAACCATATAAATAAACAGTAAAAAATTCATTAACAGAAGGAAATTCATTCTATATTCATGGCACCAGCTGGATTGGTGTTCGTTCTCAGTCATTAACACAACAAAATATGTCGGATATTAACATGGAAAATAAGCTATGATAGAATGGTTGTGCAACCGAAAGTAATGGTTAGCTATAAGTAATATATATTAGAGGACAAATTCCTATTTGCATAAGGAAAAAATGTTCACACCACATGGGTTAGCCGAAAGTAATATATATTAACGGATAAATTCTTATTTGCATAAGGAAAACAACTATTCACACCACATTGTTTATTTGTTTGGATTGATCTGGGGTAGATCTCACGTAAACATGTAAACGTAAACTTAAATTTAACATGTAATGTTTAACATTTAACATTTTTAATCCCATGTAGGTCCTATTTAAAAATCAATCTAATTATTATTATGTGTAAACACAATATACATAAAAAGAGATATGGTAAATAAATAAAAATATAATTAAACTAGAGATATGGTAAATACATAAAAACACATTTTTATACTTACTCCAAAGGTATGGAAAATAAATAAAACATCTTTTTTAATTTACTCCATAAACCTCTCTATATTTACAAAAACTCAAAAAATAGCTTTTATTTAGGTGAAGCCTATGGGCCAAATATGATATTTATAAAAGAGGTATAAAGAGGTATTGTAAATAAATAAAAATATATCAAATAGGATTAGAAATCAACATATAATTATATACCAGGCCTATGGGCCAAATTCCATGGACCAAATCATTATTACTAGCATTTGCATCTAATGTTGCAAAGGAAACGCCGTAAGGCATAGTGTGTGGAAGAATATTGAAATGTGAATGGGCTTTTTTGAAAGCAAGGGTCGATGATAATGAGTTTGAATTGAGGAAGCCATGCCGAAAACCCTATTCGGGGGTTAAAGTGGCTATGAAAGAGAATAAAAGTAGTCATAAATATCCATTGAACTTGTTTAGATACCTTAAAGATTGCCTAGTTGAAGGTGAAGTTAAACAAATGAATTCACGTGAACAACAACTAGGTATCCATATCGATATACAAGGCCACCAGACATGCTTTGAAACACAGGGATAAAGAATGGGACCAGGTAAAACTTTATATTTCCCTTTTCCTTTTAGTTTCATTGTTTAATATAGCCTCTCCTCTAGATATGTAGAGAAGTCTTATTCACTGAAATGCTATAAACCACCTTAACTCAGGGTTTCGGAATGCCAGACATGCTCTGAAACACGGGGATAAAGAATGGGACCAGGTAAAACTTTCTATTTCCCTTTTCCTTTTAGTTTCATTGTTTAATATAGCCTCTCCTCTGGATATGTAGAGAAGTCTTATTCACTGTAATGCTATAAACCACCTTAACTCAGGGTTTCGGAATGCCAGGGTCTTGGGCATTATGGGCTGCAACAGAGTTGTTTACAACGGTGGTCCCCTAATCCATAGTTTTTGTTGAATGTTGTTGAACAGATATACTTGGCAGATTATAATCATGACAAGGCAGAGCAATCTGTTCTGTGGACCTTAAGTGCAGATGTTGGAAATAGGTATCAATGTCTGAGCCCTGTGAACAACATTAATTTGAATATGGATGCGAAAGCTGCAGATAGCCATGTTGGAGGAATACGTGATGGAAATGAACTCATCCTCTTAGAGTGGAAGAAACAGAGCAACCAGAAATGGAAGCTCCAGCCCATCTATTGTAAGCAATCTAACAATAACAAGTTGTCTTTCAAGCTCTTTATTGAAAGTAGCATCATTTCTGTAAGTTTATCAATAGAAAGGACGGAGGGTTCATGCTACTTGAAAGTTTATCATTTCTGACATTTTCTGTAAGTTTTTCTGGCATCATTTTCCACATTCTTTTGTTTGCAGGTTTGGGTGTTCATCATAAGTTTGCTTGGCCTTGCACCTCTTGCTGAACGTATAGGCTTTGTCACCGAGTAAGTGAAAAATTGCATGGTATATGTACATAGGCTATGTGTAATCTATACCTTATACTGCAATTGTTTATACACTTGGAATGGTCACTGCAATGCAGTGACTTCATAAAATATTATGTTTGTTGGTTCTAAAATCTGATTTTTTGTTGTAAATTGTTGCAGACAAATTGCATTCTACACTGAACCAACAAGTGAGATTCTTATATGTATATGGACTATGTACTCATATTTGTGGATACAAGATATGAGCTAATTGATATATATGAGAAAGTGTTTGACATTTCAAAGTAACTGATGCAAATACATTGTTAATTAATTCTCCTATAGTTGGCGGGCTGCTCAACGCCACATGTGGAAATGCAACAGAGATGCTCATTACAGTGTTCGCACTTTACCATGGCAAGACCAATGTGGTCAAGTATTCTCTACTAGGCTCTGTGCTTTCCAACTTACTTTTTGTGCTTGGCACATCTCTCTTTTGTGGAGGAATTGCCAACATGAAAAAAGAACAACGGTTTGACAAGGCATGTGATATATTTTTAGTTTTTCTTTAACAACCTAGGCCACCAAAACAAGTCTGACCTGCTCATGATATTCATTCATTAGGGCCTAACCATGGGTGTTGTATTGCTATATGACGTAGGTTATTTCTGGAATCGACTCCAGTCTTCTCATGATGGCTTCACTGTGTCTCATGCACCCTTGGCCCTTCAACAATCTATGGAATATAGTGAAGCAGCTGTATCAACATTACAACTGTCTAGAGTCAGCAGCATCATCATGCTGATAGCTTATGCTGCATATTTGTTCTTCCAATTAAGGACACAGACAATTGTTTGAAGAAGGCTCAGAAACAAAGGAGCTTTTTCTCTGAATCCTCAGCAGCAAGAATTCTTTGTCTTGGGTGGTTCCACTCCATCCCCATCTCCATATACATCCATAATATTAACTCTATTGAGAGACAATTGAGACTTCTAGGAATCTGAATTCAGCATTTTCTTGCTCACATTAGTGTAAATCTCCTTGACCACAATTTGGAATGCAGGCAATACATTTGTATTATCCAGAGCCAATTCATAGTCAAATGAATCCATGCATGATTGACTACAAGCAATGGCTTAGCTAATCATGATTCAGTGTTTGAAGGCTGCCAATTTGACTCAGAGGAAGAGGTAAGTGACACTCCAATGGTAATTGGGGATCTCCTTCTAGATTTGCATGACACTGGCTTGGAGCTTGCAGCTCTGGATGAATCTATGTCAAATGGCAAAATTTTGTATCATCTTAGATCGAAACTAGAATGTGTCTTGAAAAGGAGAGGCAAAAATGGTGATTTTTGGCACTCTAAATTTCTCGATTTCTTAGTGGCATTGTCTGATAGACGGCGCGATCGTGTTGAAAAGTGGCTTCACTGCAACACTGCAGAATTTTCTGGGAATGCTGATGTACAAAAGTTGCAACTGGAGGCAATTTTATCACTTGCAGAACTGAAACAGGGACTCTCTGTATGTGTTTGTAAATGTTCTGTATGTTTTTGGTGGTGTGTTCTAGAGAAGGGCCATTCCCCTGATCACTCTTGTATGGGTAACCATTGTTGCGATGAAAAGTGCACATATTGCTCTCTTGAATCACACCAAGGAAATGAATTGGAGGAATGCCGAAACTTGGCAGGTCATGATGGGAGTCATGATTGCAAAAAGAAAAATCATACATGTATGAAGCTCTATTCTTTATTTGATAAATCATCTAATTGTAACAAATTTTGTTGCTTGAAGGTTGGCCATGAAGGTTACAAATTGCTACAAATTGGCAAATGCCTACAAATTGTTCATTCTAATAAAATGAAAAGTTATTTGCAGGTGGGATGTTGTCTTTTAACAAGTAGACTTCCAAGGATTGCCAAACTAAAGTCCCCATATGGATTATTAAGCAATGATGCATTTGAGATTAGGACAAATTCTATATCAGCATATTATTATACAACCTTAACTAATGCATTGACTAGCTTTTCCACTAGGCAATCAACTAGTGTAACGGATTTCACTTCGAGTGGATCTTTTCCAATATAATTGACTACAAGCAATGGCTTATCTAATCATTTGACTATGAATTCTCATGGTGAATCTAATACAAAAATTCCATCTATAAGGGACTTTTGTCTTCTCCAATGGTTGACTAAGACAATTGAAGTTGTCAATGTTAATGTAGGTACGATAAATGACTCAAGAAAGACTTGATAGAAATAGTGTGTTAGTGTTGCTTTCATGGCATGTATCCTAAAGGAATTGATCTCAATAGACATTCAGATGCACAAGTTTAATCTAAATGGGAGAATGATATGACTAAAGAGTGCAATTCCTTTGATGAAAAATAAAAGTTGACTTAGTTCCCCAGGCATAAAGAAAGAATGTGATGAAATGTCTAATGGTCTACAAGACTAAATTTACCATCTGCATAAAGAAAGAATGTGATGAAATGTCTAATGGTCTACAAGACTAAATTTACCATCTACAAGTGTTATTGAGAAACATAAATTTACTTGTGACAAAAATCTTCTCTCAACAAGATCATATTCATATTGACTACATTGAAATATTTGCACCTATTGCAAATATGAACTCTTATCTACTTATTCTTTCACACATTATTCATTCTGTATAAGAGTTATAACATACATCCTACTAAAGAAATCCTTTTACACTTTGAAGCAAGCCTCCATAGTGTGGTATAAGAAGATTGATTGATTATTAGTTTTGGTTTCAAGCATCATGAATTTGATTGTAGTGTTTATATTTTGCAAGTGATGATACTTACATGTTGGTGACTTAATCATAAATGTGCAAGCGATAATACTTACATGTTGGTGACTTAATCATAAATTGAAGTAGCGTCAACCTAATTTTGGGTTTGAAAAAACAATAAATAGAGATATTTAGAATTACAAACCTGAGTGTGTTGTATTTTTCCTTATGGAAGCCAAGTTTTGCAAATGGATAACAATATATTTATTTACCTAAATATAAATCGCCATTCATTATACATGTTTAGGATGGAACAATATAAACCATTTTTGGCACCATATCAATCAAGAGAGAAATTGAGTGAGTGTGCCTTTGAAAATTAATGGTACTCTCTACAAGAAGACTACTAGAGCCTCATTTACTTGATTCATAGCAGATTTGATATATTATTTGATGTTAGTGTGGTCTACAAATCCATGTAGGATATGAAAGAGAGCTGCTTAGAGGCCACAAAAAGGATTGTTTATGAAAGATACATATTAGCACAGTATGAAGTACTGCATTAAGAATATGAAACTAGTCAGTTACTTTGGTCTTGTAAGAAGCAGGCAGAACTATTGACCACTAAAATTGAATATAAGGGTGCATTTAATGTTGACAAAATCAATGTGAATCCACATAATGGATGAGGTTGGCTTCTTGTTTGAGCAATAGATTCCAATGTATTATGCAATACAAAATCTTCTTGTTCATAGTAAAATAGTGTATGTGGAGTCTTCATGCCCATTATTTGACAAAATAAAGATATTGTGAATCTTCTTGTTCATAGTAAAATAGTGTATGTGGAGGCTTCATGCCCATTATTTGACAAAATAAAGATATTGTGAATCTTATTTATTGCAAGATAAGTGATCACATCATTAATATTTTTGCAGAGTCATTAACAAAAGACAAGTTTACGAAAATTTGAACTATGTTTTGGATTTAAAAAATTGCAATCATGGTAGAGTGTACATAAGACAATTTCACCTCTAAAAAGTTTCAGATAGTTGTGTTGACAAATGAGCTTTGAAACATCAATTTCATCATACAATTTGACCTTTTATGGATATTGTTGATTCACAATGGAAGGTCAAATTACTAATTGGTTAGATTCGTCCAAGGTCCCCAAGTTATGCAAGTCGAAGTATCTAAGATAGGTCCCCAAGCTTTGCAAGTCAAAGTATCTAAGATAGGTCCCCAAGCTTTGCAAATCAAAGTATCTGAGATGAAGATCCAAATGCATTTAAGATGATTAACGTTGATTGTTTTTCCTATTTTAGATGAGTTACTTTTAATTTTAAGCCATATATAAATCATACCGATTGTCTTATCATTAAAATTATTTAGTTATCCATTTTATGTCAGGCAATGCTTACTTGTACTTCAACATTGTAAAGATATCTTTGAACACAACATTTTCTTGAAATTCATTATTCTTCGTTCCTGTAAGTCCACGGCTCTCTAACAACCATTACCATTGACTTGAGTACATTTAAAGAACATTGTGATATACTTAAAACCCTAGTTTTAAAAATAAGACATAAATTCCTTGAGAATTCACTTTCTAATAAGACATAAATTCCTTGAGAATTCACTTTCTTTAGATCCTTTGAAAGCTCATTTACCATAGGAGTTCACGATTTGTTGTTAACTATCCTCGGCTGCACTTGGAGATGATACAGCGCATAGCAACCTCCCGTGAAATAACAACAGAAATCTTATAAATCAGACAGAGCAAATCAACATTGCCACGAAATACCTGAAGTATCATCATCGCGGTTACTTCATAAAAAGTGCCAAACATAATACAAAGAAAAATAGCACAAACAAGCACCACACACATTTGTAATAAACTTTTATTATTATGGGCTGATAAAGAAACAGAGGATACATAGCTATACAGAGGCCAACCCCCAGTCAAGTCGATCACAAACAATGAACTATGATCATCCAGAGGCCAACTCCATTGAATTTGCTGTACAATTATTTACATATTTTACATCATCAATACAACGGTATAAGAAGTGCAAGTGATCAGAAGTGCCAGTGGATTCAAATGATTTAAGAAAGAAGGGGGAAGCACTGCATTAGCTGATCCAGCGAAAACATATCACTGACCAGGAATCTCTAAACAGAAAGGTGGGGTGCAGTTCCTATTCGATGAAGGAAAGCAAAAAATACCAGCAATTTCCCCAAATTGTCACCTTGTGCTGTACCAATCTCCTACCAAATCACACTCCTTTCAAATTCAGATGTTCAGCAAGAAGTCTAGAATCCAACACCTTCTCCATCAGTCTGCCCAATTCTTGCAGATAGACTTGGGATCGTGCCTTCTACTTTTCAAAGGAAACCTCCAGTGGCTAAAAGGAGTATTTTACTTCCTACAAGGCCAAGAAGTGCTAAGAATCTATGTCAAGCACTAGAATCTATGTTAACACTGTGATTCATCAATGGTCTTTACCTGTGAAGTTTGAAGAGTTGTCATTTTGTAGAACAAAGACTATCTATTAGCTTGTAATTTGTACAACTTGTATAAGCAATTCTAGATTAGGTGGATTTAGTTCCTTTCTCCTACCACCACTGTAATTAGTGCTGTCTTCTTTCAGATCTACCAATTTTGCACACTTCTCTATGATGAGGTCAATTTCGCAATTCCTGGGTCATCAAATGACAGGGCCATGTTCGGCCAGTGTGGTGAATAGTTCTCCATTGCTGGTCTTCTGTTCGATGATCAACAAATCATATTTGGCAAATCCCAGTGGTATTGTGCTTTCCAGATCCTGGCATTGCTGTACCCAATTTCTGTCTTTAGCAAGGTAATTGTCACAGTGGAAAACAGATGAACGACGATGGTTTTTAGAGAACCATCGTCCATACATACAACCTTCAAAGGCAATTACTTAATTCCATTGCAAGAGACCCAAAATACAACATCTAAGAATAGGATTTTATCAATCCAAGACTGTAGATAAAACGCTCTGACTTTGATTTGAAGAGATCACCAAGGGAGAATCGGATGGCAGGTTCCCTTGGAGGAGATTTTGTATGCATACAGCGGTCTTTTACTTGCAAGATTGTTAGTCCAATTTCTTGGCGAACAGCTTCTACTGTCTTGGCATCAACGGGGTTTCCAGCTATATCAGTCACATAGAACACATCAGCTACCTTATCACCCCGCGTTGACACCTCTGCTTTTGTAACTGACATCCCATTTTCTCTAAATATGCGAGTCACCTCCGACAGAAGCCCAACACGGTCGTTGGTGCAGAGTTCCAGTCACATACCCTGAATTCATAAAATATCATCAACAAAACTCACATTAAGCTGACTAAAATTTAAAAAGGATTAAATTTGAATGCACCGGGAATCCCAAGTCTTAGGGTTTTGAATAAATTTCCACCATGGATTCGATCCTTGGACTCATACCTCTGATGTTCTTCGTCTAATGGCAGCCTCCAAACACTGAATCACACACTGCTTCTCTGCTTCTGAATACACGAGGCAACCATCAGTATGCCTGATGTAGTACTCCTGTATCACAAAAGAGAAGAATGGAAATAAATACCCCAACTCTTCTTTAACCTAATTTAGATTCAATATTAATCCCATTAGGGATGTGATCTAAAACCACCTATACCTGGTTTAACAAAATCAAATTAGGAAATAAACATTTGAAAAAAAACAAAGATCCTATGAAAAATCAAGTCCCTTGTAGTTGTTGGAGCTATACCTGAAAAGTTTGTGGGCCTTGAGAGTCTATAGTGGCATGAAAGACAACATACTCCATATCTGTCAAGCTGCAAACAATATCAAAGAGAAGCTTAGGTCTGTCTTTACACTGAACAGTCACCACAGAATACCCCCTCTCCAAACAGTTGTCAACAGTCACAAGAGGCTTGGCGTTGTCATCGTCAAAGTATCTAAGATAGGTCCCCAAGCCTTGCAAGTCAAAGTATCTAAGATAGGTCCCCAAGCTTTGCAAATCAAAATATCTGAGATGAAGATCCAAATGCATTTAAGATGATTAACGTTGATTGTTTTCCTATTTTAGATGAGTTACTTTTAATTTTAAGCCATGTATAAATTATACCGATTATCTTGTCATTAAAATTATTTAGTTATCCATTTTATGTCAGGCAATGCTTACTTGTACTTCAACACTGTAAAGATATCTTTGAACACAACATTTTCTTGAAATTCATTATTCTTCGTTCCTGTAAGTCCACGGCTCTCTAACAACCATTACCATTGACTTGAGGACATTTAAAGGACATTGTGATATACTTAAAACCCTAGTTTTAAAAATAAGACATAAATTCCTTGAGAATTCACTTTCTTTAGATCCTTTGAAAGCTCATTTTCCATAGGAGTTCACGATTTGTTGTTAACTATCCTCGGCTGCACTTGGAGATGATACAGCGCATAACAACCTCCCATGAAATAACAACAGAAATCTTATAAATCAGACAGAGCAAATCAACATTGCCACGAAATACCTGAAGTATCATCATCGCAGTTACTTCATAAAAAGTGCCAAACATAATACAAAGAACAATAGCACAAACAAGCACCACACACATTTGTAATAAACTTTTATTATTATGGGCTGATAAAGAAACAGAGGATACAGAGCTATACAGAGGCCAACCCCCAGTCAAGTCGATCACAAACAATGAACTATGATCATCTAGAGGCCAACTCCATTGAATTTGCTATACAATTATTTACATATTTTACATCATCAATACAACGGTATAAGAAGTGAAAGTGATCAGAAGTGCCAGTGGATTCAAATGATTTAAGAAAGAAGGGGGAAGCACTGTATTAGCTGATCCAGCGAAAACATACCACTGACCAGGAATCTCTAAACAGAAAGGTGGGGTGCAGTTCCTATTCGATGAAGGAAAGCAAAAAATACCAGCAATTGCCCCAAATTGTCACCTCGTGCTGTACCAATCTCCTACCAAATCACACACCTTTCAAATTCAAATGTTTAGCAAGAAGTCCAAAATCCAACGCCTTCTCCTTCAGTCTGCCCAATTCTTGCAGATAGACTTGGGATCGTGACTTCTACTTTTCAAAGGAAACCTCCAGTGGCTAAAAGGAGTATTTTACTTCCTACAAGGCCAAGAAGTGCTAAGAATCTATGTCAAGCACTAGAATCTATGTTAACACTGTGATTCATCAATGGTCTTTACCTGTGTAGTTTGAAGAGTTGTCATTTTGTAGAACAAAGACTATTTATCAGCTTGTAATTTGTACAACTTGTATAAGCAATTCTAGATTAGGTGGATTTAGTTCCTTTCTCCTACCACCACTGTAATTAGTGTTGTCTTCTTTCAAATCTACCAATTTTGCACACTTCTCTATGATGAGGTCAATTTCGCAATTCCTGGGTCATCAAATGACAGGGCCATGTTCGACTAGTGTGGTGAATAGTTCTCCATTGCTGGTCGTCTGTTCGATGATCAACAAATCATATTTGGCAAATCCCAGTGGTATTGTGCTTTCTAGATCCTCGCATTGCTATACCCAATTTCTGTCTTTAGCAAGGTAATTTTCACAGTGTAAAACAGATGAATGAGGATGGTTTTTAGAGAACCATCATCCATACATACAACCTTCAAAGGCAATTACTTAATTCCATTGCAAGAGGCCCAAAATACAACATCTAAGAATAGGATTTTATCAACCCAAGACTGTATAGAAAACGCTTTGACTTTGATTTGAAGAGATCACTAAGGGAGAATCGGATGGCAGGTTCCCTCATTTAGCAAATAAAATACTTTCAGAAATATGTGGGTCCTCAACAACTAAAGCACAGGAAGGAAAGGTCTGACAAAAAAGTTAGGAGGAGGATTATGCATGAACTTTGCAGGTGGACATTTTGTTTACGCTAATGGGTAGTTTTTTATTTGGTTGAATTATTCTATTTTATTCAGAATGGAGTGGTGGTGGAAGAGAACTGCAGTCACAACATCCAAATGCAGGAGGGAGGGAACAGACATCAAGGGAGGAGGAAGAATGAAGGGAAGAAGGAGAAGCTGCATAGCCAGTGCAATGTCTGTTGGGTTGTTAGTAATGGTGGTGGTGGTACTGATGGCACTTTGGCTGGTTTTGTCAATGGATAACAACCCATTTCTATATCAACATGAAAAACAGGAGTACCCATCTCCAACAGATGGCAGTTCATCACCATTGCCCGCAGCCATTTCTGTTTTCAGCCAACAGGGCTATGTAACAGTAAATACAAATATCGATTATAAATTTACTAAACTATATATTGAATGGGGTATACGCCATACGGCACTGCATAATGAGATCTCCAAGAAAGGACTAAGGGGCCCCTCGGAGCTAAACTGCTTTTTATGGCTTCTGGAATGCTACAATCTCGCAAAACATCCTGCCATTTTGAAAGTAAGTAACGTTGTTTTCTTCTCCTCTCCTGTATTTTTAGTTTCTGAGATGATGGGTGGCTGAAGATGCTTTGGTTTTTGGGGAAATTTTCATCGCAGAGCCTGATACCAATCTTGGGACCAGATATTGTTCTGCATGGAATCAAGCTGTGGAAACCCACAAATGAGACTGCAAGGAGATTGCAATTGGACGGTCAGTCAGGACAATGTGATGAGGTTGCCAATGTGGTTTTAGGAAGCAATGCTAGGATTTTGAAGGGCTCACAGATGTATACGGGCAATTTGAGACAGAGACTTTTAAGTAAGATTGCTGCATTGGATACCTACCAAAATCATGCTCATGTAGAAGATGTAAGGTTCTCTTTGGCTCCAGTGTCTTTTAGTTTACAGTATTGCAGGACACACACATAAACTTATAGGGTTGACCTTTCAGGAGCAACCCTCGCTCATGTAAAATCAGGAACGAACCTTCTAACCAAGGTAAAGGACATTACCTGAGCACAACTTGTTTAGGTAAAATCAGGAACTAACAAAGGTAAATGACATTACCTGAGCACAACATGGTTAGGTAAGACCTTTACATAATTTTGCTAGAAGGATTTGGATAGTCCTGATGCAAGGTCACTGCCTTACCTAAATTACAGGGATTGATCCTTTCATGCGGGTGGTTGTATGTGAGTGTGTCTACCATTTTTAATTTGTTTAAGGTACAAGCTTGCTCAATATTGTATGTGAGTGTGTCTACCATTTTTAATTTGTTTATGATACAGGCTTGCTCAACATTCTTTCATTCTAATATTTGTTTCTTCCCTCTGGTCATAGTCCTAACTCTGCTCATTGTTTTCTTTCTGGCTTAATCAACATATGTTTTCTACTTATCTTGTTATACTACTTCGCTGGTTTTCTCATAGATACCGTGAATTTTTTTCCTCCATAAGACAGAATATCGGCCTAAAAATTTGTCAATCTGCAAGTGAGCTTGGCAAGCTCACTTGCAATGATACAGATATACTCATTTATTTTTCTTGCAGAGGAAATATCGGGGCAGATCTATCTGAAGAGATCGCATCTCGCTCTGAGTTTATAGCAAAGCCTAACCCGGAGGGCCTAACCCTGAGGAAAATTGACTCGTGACTTTCCATTAGAGAGATACTTTAGTTACAGGAACTCGACCAATTGAGCTAACCCTCTATACTAATATATTAATTTTTGATATTTATTTGCAATTCCTTATTTGTTTCGGCTAACAAGTTTATACCAGTCCTTTCTTTCTAATACCCTTGTTTTTCCTCTGTTCATAATCCTGTGTTATTATACTTATCTATACTTATCTACTTACATTTTCTACCAACTTGTATTGCTCATTTTATTCTTCTTTAGTTGTGTCGTAACCCTGTTTTTGCCTCATGAGGAACGATATGGATTTAAAGCTTTGCTAACCTGGCAGCAGGCTTTGGGTGAAATTCCCTAGGTTGATGTAGTGACATCTTTCTTCTCTTCGGTAGTAACAACACCTGATGGTTTTGCTTGTTAAGTGGATCAATTTGGTGTAGTGGTTAGTTTAATTGTATGATGGAGTGTTTGTGTAGCATCAAATCTCACTGTTGTGTGTCCCCTTGCAGAATGTAAGGTTACTAAATTCATGTCAATCCTTTTTTCTTGCAAATATGTATATTTTTCCCACTCCAAAATAAACTGTGTTTTTCCTTTACTTACTAACATATATTATGTATGTAAATCAAATTACCAACATGCTTGCTAACATACAATTTTTTTTAATAGATAATTGTTGGAACTGTAAGGAAGGGGATGCTTAGAAAGCTAGGCAAGCGCACGGAGGACTTTGTGTTCATCACCACAGAAGCAAGAACTGGCAATGCAATTATATTTCATGGAAAAACTTTATACAGAATGGAGACAACTGTTGGGGAAGTGTCGGTGGTTTTACAGGGAACCTGCCATCCGAAAGACAACATACTCCATATCTGTCAAGCTGCAAACAATATCAAAGAGAAGCTTAGGTCTGTCTTTACACTGAACAGTCACCACAGAATACCCCCTCTCCAAACAGTTGTCAACAGTCACAAGAGGCTTGGCGTTGTCGTTGTCGAAGTATCTAAGATAGGTCCCCAAGCTTTGCAAGTCAAAGTATCTAAGATAGGTCCCCAAGCTTTGCAAATCAAAGTATCTGAGATGAAGATCCAAATGCATTTAAGATGATTAACGTTGATTGTTTTCCTATTTTAGATGAGTTACTTTTAATTTTAAGCCATGTATAAATCATACCGATTGTCTTGTCATTAAAATTATTTAGTTATCCATTTTATGTCAGGCAATGCTTACTTGTACTTCAACACTGTAAAGATATCTTTGAACACAACATTTTCTTGAAATTCATTATTCTTCGTTCCTGTAAGTCCACGGCTCTCTAACAACCATTACCATTGACTTGAGGACATTTAAAGGACATTGTGATATACTTAAAACCCTAAAACCTCATGGGCAAAAGAAAAAAAACAACCATTCTTTTTCCATTTAAGAGGCATTTACTTTACCCAAAAAGAGACAAATAAGATAGTGATACACAGAGGATATAAGCTACAAATGAACCTAATCTCTGAGTAGGAAGGGCCGAAGAAAACCATGACCAATAGAGCAGAGCACTGGCATAGTTACAACCATAGCGTCAATTTCCAGGGATGGTAGAGGGAAAAATAGCAGCAGTAGGGCTCTCATCATCAACTCAAGCCGTCCCCTCCTCGCCCCTCCCATGATATTTGAACTTTATATTGGCAAAATTTGCAGCTAGTCCCAAACCATTACCGCCACTCTAGAACTAGTCCCAAATCATTACCACTGCAATCAATCCAGTGAGTACAGCCAAATATTTGTAAAATGGCTTGTCAAAGGGGATAACAGGGTTTTTAGGGTTGTGTATTAATCCTTTCTGAAGAAGATGGTTAATAGCAACATAAACAAAAACACCGCAGGCAAAACCCATGGAGATTGCATAAATCCAGTCCGCTACGTGGCCCTGTGTAGTGGCATCGATAAGTATCCCAATTGCAACTCCAATGGGGCTCGAAATGGCAAAGGCGAAGGCATACCCTACACAGGAGAGGAAGGGCCTGTTGGGAATTATGCGCAAGAGGGCTATGCCCATCGCAACCGCAGTGAATATCTTGTGTAAACACACCGTCCACAGAGCTCTCCACGCATCAGCCTCGGTCGCTGTATCAAAAAAATTTAGGTTCAATTGCCTTAGAGGTATTCATTAACCTTAATCTGAAAACAGGGCAAATTTGGCGCTGGAACCAGATGCCAGATGCGATGCGATGCGCGGCCAGATGCCAGATGCGATGCGCGGAGGGATAATGAATCGAACACTTCGAATCAAACGGTGAATATTAATTCCATCGTCTAACAACGAAATCAATGGCGCAGGAAGGTACAGAGTGGCACTGGAGGGGAGTTCTTCCCAGAGGAACGCCTTACGGCGTAAATACCATGCAACAAAAAAAAACATTATTAACCCTAATATTAATATTAAAAAATTAATATTATTATTATTATTAAATATAATATTCATGTTAATATATTATAATATTAATGTTATTAAATTTAATAAATTTGGATTAATACAATATTAAATTTGTTATATTATAATGTATATTAATATATCATGGTATATATATTAACTCTTGATATATATGGGAGGGAAGAACAAAGACATAGAGTGATAGAGGTGGAGAAATAGGGGAAGTGACAAGGGAGAGATAGAGATAAGCTGAAAGAGAGGGGAGAGGAGGAATGAAGAGAGAGAGGGGGGGAGAGGAGTGAGAGTGGTAGAGAAGAGTAAGAGAGGGAGAGGAAGATGTAAAGATGGAGGTGGGAGAAAGAGGAGAGAGGGAGGGACATGGTGAAAGGATTGGAGGGCAGAGAGAGAGAGAGAGAGAGAGAGAGAGAGATGGTGGAAGGGAGAGGGAGGTAGGAGAGAAAGGAAGACTTGAGAGAGAGAGGAGGAGAGAGAGAGGGAGATAGTGAGAGGATTGGAGGGCAGAGAGAAAGAGAAATGGGGGAAGAGAAAGGGGGTAGGAAAGAAAGGGGGAGAGAGGAGTAGAGAGAGAAGGATAAAGAAATTGAGTTGGACGGGGAGAGAGGGAGGGAAGAAGAAATACATAGAGAGTGAGAAGTGGAGAGAAAGGGAGTGACCAGGGAGAAATGGAGAGAGTGTGTGTATGTTTAGGGGTGAGATAAAGAGACATAGAAGGAGAGATGGAGGTGAGAGGGGAGAGAAGGAGAGATAAGGAGAAAGGGATGGATACAGTAACATGGAGAGATAGAGAGAGAGAGAGAGAGATTGATGGGGAGAGAGAGAGGATTGGAGGGAAAAGAGAGAGAGAAAGGATTGGATGGAAGAGAGAGAAAGAGAGAGAGAGAGAGAGAGAGGGCGGGAGGAAGATGGAAGGAGGCAGGAGAGAAAGTGAGAGAGGACTTGAGAGAGAGAGGGGGCGAGGGGAGATAGAGGGAGGCAGGAGAGAAAGTGAGAGAGGACTTGAGAGAGAGGAAGAGAGTGATGGGGGAAGAGATAGAATGGTAGGAGAGAGAGAGGAATAAAGTGATGGGGGAAAAGATAGGATTGTAGGGGAGAGGGAGAGAGAGAGAGAGAGAGAGAGAGATGGGGAAGAAAGAGGAAGGTAGGAGAGAAAGAGGGAGTGAGGAAGGAGGAGAGAGATGAGGAGAGAGGGAGGGAGATAAGAGAAGAGAGGGAGGGATAGAGAGATGTAGTTTGAGGGGGAGAGAGGGAGGGAAGAAAAAAGACATAGAGTGTGAGAAGTGGAGAGAGAGAGAGAGAGGGAGTGAAAAGGGAGAGATGGAGAGAGTGTGTGTATGTTTGGGGGTGAGATAAAGAGACAAAGAAGGAGAGATGGAGGGAGATAAAGATATAGATGGAGGGGGGAGGGAGGGAAGAAGATTTATTGCACTAGATGCATTGATTTTAGTGTAGATGGTGATTTCTAATGGTATTTGATTACTTGCACTAGATGCATTGATTTTAATGTAGATGATTTTTAATCATATTTAATTGCTTGCACTAAATGCATTGATTTAAATGTAGATGGTGATTTCTAATCATATTTGATTACTTGCATTAAATGCATTGATTTCAGTGTAGATAGTGATTTCTAATCCTATTTGATTTCTTGCACTAGATGGATTAAATTTCAATGTAAATGTTTATTTTTAATTATATTTGATTCTTTGCACTATATTCATTGATTTCAATGTAGATGATTTATAATCCTATTTGATTGCTTGCACTAAATGCATTGATTTTAGTGTAGATGGTGATTTCTAATCATATTTGATTCCTTGCACTAGATGCATTGATTTCAGTGTAGGTGTTGGTTGCTAATCTTCTTTGCTTACTTGCATTGGATGCATTGCTTTCAGTGTAGATGTTGATTTTAATCCTATTTGATTTCTTGCATTAGATGCATTGATTTTAGTGTAGATGTTTTTTAGTCGTATTTGATTTCTTGCATTAGATGCATTGATTTTAGTGTATATGTTAATTTCTAATTTGATGTAATTATATGTATGATGGTACATTAATTTCAAAGTGATTGGGTTAATAGTGTGCATTGATTTTAGTATAAGCACCAAAAATTGTTAACAATGTACATTGATTTTTGTGTTATAGTACTTCAACTTATTAATATTGGAGAACAAGAGAGACAATGTATGATGTTTACTACAACAGCTTGAGCCAAATATTTAAATGGTTTATGATTTCAATTCTCATTTTCATATAATCCATATGAAAATATGACAAAACTAACACGGGAGAAAATAAGAATAGTAGAAGAAAATAGTTTGATATTGATCACAATGAAGACTATTTGTAATTGACTACATTTTTATTCTTCACATTTTCTATCATTCAACACTATTACATTGTCATTTTGCATTCAAAAATGTTATTTCATCATTTTCATGATTAAAGTTATTGACAATATTTATATCTCAACAAACTCGGGTAACTAAGCAAATGTAAAATTAAAATGACGAGATAAATCTCAAACATATTTAGCATATTTAAAATGGTTATATTAATATTAGATTTATTTACATATTATTGATAAAATTAATCATATGTTCAATAGATTTTCCTTGGCCACACATGATTGAAACCAGCGTACATCCATCTTAACTCCAAATCTATCAAGTGCCGAGAAGGATCAAATTTCTCTAGATGCAAAACTCTTTTTTGAATGCAAAACTTGAAAAAAGGTTTACACCTCGAGAGATTTAATCTCTCTTAATAGATCCAGATCCATAATCAAAATTGATCTAAACTGCTCTATTAATAATACCAATAAAAATCCATGTTCGCTTTTCTTTTTTAATAAAATATAAAAAAAAATTATATATTCCAATTACAAAATCACAATCAATTTTACAAACTCTTCACTTCTTCACCTTTTTAACGTTCATTCAGACCCTAATCTTATGACGTCCATTCAGATCCTAACCTTATGCATTAAAGATACTAGATTATTGCAATTGCTTGAATAGCTTCAGTATTGCATAATATTGTTATATTATTGCAAATAACAGCCTTCTGATGATAAGGACCCCATTTAAATAATAAAAGGTATTCAAAGCCATTAATGTCCAAAAACTGGTCTCATTTTTAACCGTCCAACCAACATTCCCTCACATTTCCTCATCTCTTGTAATTAACCAGAAGCCGAAGCATCCTTCTTCTCGGCGTTACAGAGACCGGTAGTTACATAATGCGTGTATTGAGTGGAGGTGATCAAGGAAACGTCGATTGCATACGAAAAATCGTTATTTATATTTAATTTAATTCATATTATTGATATTATTTTTTATTTTTTAGTCGGTTTATTGGTTAAGATAATTTAATTTAATTTATATTATTGATATTATCTTTTAGTTTTAGTGGGTTTATTGGTTAAGATAATTTAAATTCATAAACTATATCTATTTAAATAAATTTTCATAACAAAATAAATTATATCATTTCTGTCTTCGAGCTTTTGTGATCCATAATGAATTAGGAAAAGTTTTTCCATAGAAATCATATAAGAGAATGTTTTGGCCAATGAACCAACAAGTGTGGTTCATCATCAGATCCTAATGATGAACCACACTTGTTGGTTTGAAACGACTTAGCCAAAAAAATTCTCTTATATGATTTCTATGTAAAGACTTTACTTAAATTATATCATGTTTAACTTAAAATAAATCAAGATTATTATTACAAAATATTTATTTAAATTGTTTTAGTTTTGTTTTTATAAAAAATAATTCAATATTCATTATTTTGATAATAAAATAAAATTAATAATCATCACACATATAAAAAGCTTTGAATTATTTTTTGAATGAAACATTAACTTACAAAGCTGCATTTCTAACCTGATAGTGACCAAAAAGAACATATTTGTATGGTATGGTGTTCAATATTTATCTTTTATGAAATTTGATACTTTTTAATACGGAGTATAAATTTTTAATTTTAATATCTAAGGTTAGTTCAATTGGTAGAGTTTTCGTTTTTAAAAGCACTTTAAAAATTATATGATCAATTATCCTCGAAGCTTCAGAAATTAAATCTTGCTAATAATCTTTTTAGATAAATCTGCCCAAATATTTCTTAACATTAAAAGAAAAAAAAACCTAAAATATATATTATTAACCATATAAATATAACAATGATGATATTGTATATTTTTTTCTTATACTAGTTCATCAATTTTAGCCCCTCAATTTGTACAACAATGATATTCTATATCTTTTTCTTATAGACTGGTTCATCAATTTTAGCCACTCCATTTGTTTCAAAGGATTGCGTCTCATTGTTTGACTCGTGATAAGGGGACATCATCAAGGTCTTTGTCCATGTGTCCATTCAACATTTTTTTTTTAGTATGAAAAAAGCCTGATATTTATATTATATTGGAAGTAACTATACATATATCATCTTTCCAGATGCTGGAATTTCCAGAAAAGATAACTAAGATCAGCTCAGAAAATATCAGATACTAATTGTGACTCAGGAGAAACCAAGAGCCAGAAACACATTAGCGCAGCATAATTTACATATAAGCATGATACTGTTCTAAATTGTTGTGACAGAGAGAAGCATATCCAGTGGCAGATACTGAAGGAATATACAACCGTCACCATTTGTTTCTGTATTGATGAAACAGCCAACATATAAACTAGTATTAGTCCCCTCCCTTGAGAAAGTCTATAGGCACTTGTATGACCTGTAGCATTGTTTGAGCTAGTACAGAGAAAAAGGTTCATATACAAAAAATACATTTGGTCCGCAAGGATATGAAGACTGATTTGACTTGTAATAACACCATCTAGCGAGGAGTTGTAAAGGAAGACCTCGTAGAGGACACTGATTTCGCCCAGTGGCCAAGCAATATATCTTCAAAAAACAAAAAAAACTTATGTTATCCAACAAAAACACTTTTAGACTTGCATTGAAAAGGTTAAGACAGGTTGGGGAAGCTCTCCATGTTGAATATGGCTTGCTCCCATATAATCTCTAATTTCCAATCATCATTGTTCATTTATAATCCTATTTTTGACAATTTGTCTGCATCTTTGTTGTAACCTCTTTCAATATGTTGTATTATGAGTCTATCCTGAGATTTCCATAATAATCAATTCTTTCCATCCATCCTTGTAGTCCGGGAATGTTGATTGTTTCTCTTCCCATGACTTGGTCGATCATGATTTTTGAGTCACCGTATATGTGTAGCTCGGGGTTTCCAAGGAAGTTGTTGAACCATAGGAGACCCCAAAGAGCTACTGCTTCAGCTTTTGTATTGGTACCATCCCTACATCTCCAATGCATCCTGTATATCAAGTCAGCATTTATTGCAATCCAAAATCCACATGCACATTTGTTTCCTTGTGCTGCCCCATCAAAAAAACCCATAGGGTAAGAGTAATGTAAGTCATTCTTCATTTTGGATTTCTCTTTAGAGCATAATGACTGTGCAGAATAAAAAGAAAGATTTGTTATTATTTTTTCAGTGATTATAAAGAAACCATCCCTATTGTTTTGAAATATGTCTATGTTCCTCCATTTCCAGACTTCCCAAAAAAGAAGAAGAGGTATAATACGCCATGCAGGTTTCTGGGAGCTCCACCATTCCAGGGACTCTCTAATGCAAGGATGTTGAATATAGGGGAAACCTATAAGAGAAGAGATTTTTTTCCAAACCCAAGTAGTGGGAAGGCAATGTAGGAAAATGTGATCATTTTCTTCTGAGTGGTTTCTACAAATGTGGCAAATGCCTGGCCCATGCTAATTTCTTTTTTGCAAGTTTTCCCAAATAAGATTCTTATTATGGTAGACAAGCCAACTAAAAATAATAACTTTGATTGGGGCTTTTGTTATCTAGAAGGCATAAAGGGCATGATTCTCCTCTCTCCTCACAATTTTTCTTGTTAAAGTTTGGTAGATGTCTTTCACCACTAAGTTGTCCGATCGCATTTTCCTCAACCAAATTATTTTGTCCTGGGCCCCAGAACTACAAATGCCCAGATGTTTCATATAAGTTGTGAGTTGCTTCCATTTTTCTTTCTAGCAATCGGTTAAACCCAGATCCTTTGCATTTTTCCAGCTAGGAAGGTTTCCTTGCCATTCTTTTATGGCTTGGCCCCAGAAAAATATGCCACGGGCATTTAGGAACTGTATGAAATAGGTTGATATGGATAGATTCGGGTCAGCACCCAAAATTGGGTCAAAACCAATCAGAATATTATTACCTAACTGAAATTTCCATGTCAATAGTTGGATGAAGCGTGATTCAATTTTCAGAAAGCTTAACCATATAGCAGAGCCTTGTTTTTTTCCAATAGTAACTAGATAGTACCAATTTATGAAACCTTTGTTTTTTTATATTTATGATGGATAACTTTACTCCAGTTGCTTGCTCCAAATAATCCCCTACAAAGCGATTTTATGAGTAAAGCCTCGCCAAAGCGACGAAGATCCAATATTCTCCATCCACCAATTTTCTTTGGGAGAGTTATATTTGACAGTTTTGTAAGATGGATTTTTTTCCTGTTATTTTCCCCCACCCAGATGAAGTTGGCCATTAGCCGGTTTATGTCATTTAGGATGGAGGATGGAAGGTGAAAAAGGTGTGCCCAATATACCCCTAGTTGGGCAAGGACAGTTTGTGTCAGGATAGCCCTTCCCCCCAAGGATAAACATCTGTATTCCCATCCAGCAATTCTTGTGTAGAATTTTTCAATGAGCCATTTCCAATCAGATGCTCTATAACAAAAAGGTTTAAGCCTATATCCTAGATATTTCAGACCATTTTTCATAGGATTAGTTGTTTTTCCAAATACATATGTTATATATGCTATAATTCTCATATCAGCTTGGTTATAGTAGAGAACAGATTTTTTTTATTCATGCACATACCCGACGCATTTGCAAATCTGCTAAAAATGTTATAAAGATAAAACCAAGATAAGTGGCATTACATACCCACTATGAGGATATCATCGACAAAGAAGTTGTGCATGATGTCTAGATTGTTGACCAACTTCAACGGTTTGAAATGCCCCTCTGTCACTGCTCTTCTGATATGCAGACTCAGCCAATCCATTACCAATATAAATAATAGTGGGGATAATGAACATCCTTAACGGAGACCCCTTTCTGACTGGAAGAATCGCGTTGGGATTCCATTGATGATGATTGCATAATTTACATTTTCCACACATGCCATGATCCAGTTTATCCCTTTAGACTGTATCCCAATCTTACTAAGAATTAGTCTGAGGAAGCCCCAATTCAAACAGTCATATGCTTTATAGAGGTCAACTTTCAGAATGGCCGCATCCATTTTCTTTGTGTGAATAGAATGCATACTTTCCTGAGTATTTTCCACCGCATCATGTATGTTTTGCCCTGAAAGGAAGCCATGCTGTTCAGGGGAAATGCACAGTGAAAAGGCGTTTCACAGTCTCCCCGCAATGGTCTTTGGTATAATTTTGTAGATCACATTGCACAATGAGATTGGTTTGAAGTCCGGGAAGTTTCCAACAATTTTTTTTTTTTGGGAATCAGAGCTATATATGTTGAGGATATTTTTTGGTGAATATGGCCTATTTTTCTTGATTCTTCAATCATACCCAGTAGATCCATCTTGATAATGTAAAAGAAGTGTGAGAAAAGTTTGATTGTCCATCCATCAGAACCAGGACTTTTATCACTCTTAAAGGATTTAAGGACTCTCAGCAATTCTTCTTTAGAAATTTCCTTTGCTAATTCATCATTTTTCTCCTGATCAAACATGTTAGAGTATGGATCTATACCCCAGATCATATTTTCAACAAAGACATCTTCATTCCTTCTATAAGCATTTTGGAAATGATTTACTGCGGCCTCACTTATTTCTTCTTGCGAATATATTGTTCTCCCTTCTGAATCAGTTATTTTCCATATGGAGTTTGCATTTCGGCCGAAATTTGTGTATCTGTGGAAAAATTTGGTGTTTTTGTCTCCTTCATTTAGCCAGAGAGCTCTACTCTTTAATCTCCATGTTGCTTCCTCTGTCATCAGAATTCCCTACTTTTTCTGTTCCAATTTTTGAATCCTTACTCGAATATGCTTTGGTAGGAAATGTGCCGACATGGATTTTCGAAGAAAATCCAGATGTCCTTGAATTTTAACTATTTCCTTCATGTTGTCTCTTATTATTCTTTTTTTCCATCTTTTCATTGTTTCCCGGAGGGAATTGAGTTTTTCCAGAATACAATTCATAGGGGAAGCATCCATGATGTTTAAATTCTCCCAAGTGGCTTTAACCATCTTATTAAAGTATGGATCTTGCAGTAAGGTTCTGTTGAATTTAAAAGGGAGACCCGAGCAGGGCGTTCTGTCTCTCCATTGTAGAGTGATGGGGCTATGATCAAATATGAAATTATTGATGGTCTCTACTCTGACATCTCCCAGACGGTCCATTAATTGCTCATGTACCAGGAACCAATGCAACCTTTTCGCCACATAAGTAGAGCTAGTTCTGCCATTGTCCCATGTCGGAGAGATTTTGAGGGGGAAAATATCAACAAAATTATTGAAGATGATGGTATTTTGTATTTTCCCTGCCAAGGGATCCGGTTTTCCATGACAACCCCAAATTTCATACAAACTTATTGTATAGTTTATATCCCCTGCGATGATGAGCGTGTGAAGATCCATTATGCCTGAAGATATGAATCTATCCCAGAATTCCCCTCTTTTTCTGTAGGGGGCATAGATATTTAAAATATGGATATGACCTGGCATACCACGAATATTTCCCTCCAGGAGAATACCCGCGAAACATTCAAAAGCTTTCATGATAATCCTTTTCGGATCCCATAAAGCCACCAGTCCTCCTGAGAGACCAATAGCAGCGGTTGCAGTCATATGCCATGTTGGAAACATTTTCCGGAAATAATCAACAGTATCAAGAACATTGTGTGTTGTCTCTTGTATAAGTACAATAAATGGGTGTAGAGATAGCAGAAGGTTTTTTAGGGCTAGATATTTTGGGGTAGTCCCCAGACCCTGAATATTGAGAGAGATGATGCACATCATCGTAAATCTTTCTCAGGCATCCGTGCTCTAAGGGCTCGTGAGGGAGAGATGTCAGCTATGGGAATGTCAACAAGAAACCTATCCATAGGAGATGAAAAAGGATTTTTATTGGGTCATCCTCGAAAGTGACGACTACCACGGTTTTGTTTCCTTCGGACCGTGATATTCCTCACCGAGTTTGGACTGATGTGGGGAGATGAGTTATCCACAAGCTTATGGATGGTGAGGGTACAGAGATCCAAAGTTTTTCTTTGAAGTAATAAATTGAGGTCACTCCCCACTGAATTTGTCGGCGAAGCCGTTGGAGAGTTTGGCGGGGTTACACAAAGGCATGGTCCTTTATCTTTTGTTTGTCATTTTGGTGAAGCTGGTGGGGAAATATAGGCCATGGGTGGGAGGCTATCAATGGAATAGGACTATCCTTGAAGATAATCGGTTCTGGAGGCAGGTGAGCCTTGAATGCTGGTGGGCTATCAGATGACGGAAAATCTGAATTTAATGGAGATGAGGGGATAGTGATAGGCAAGGAGACAATTGATCCAAAAGCATGCGGAAGGTGGGAATTTTGATGAGAGAGAGTCCCTGTTTGCTGTTGCGGACAATTTTGTGTCAAGATCTCTTTTCCTTTTTGGTTCAGTTTTCATTTTCAACCCATTTTCGAGAATGGTCCCGTGGAACCATTATAGCATTTCCTACCATGGAAACGACCACCCGGCCAAAAAGGGCACTGATGTCGCGTGTGGCATGTTCTGTGGCAGAATGTGCATCTGAACGGAACTCCCCAATAATCCAGTCTTTGGGGAAGGAAAATGTCACCCCAATGCAGCTCGATGTGATCGGGAAACTCGCCTCTATAATCCTTTTCAATAAGTATCGAGGCAACCCTTTTGTCCTGCGTACCCAGATAGCGTGGGTCAACATATACAAATTTTCCGATTACATTTCCAATGTCAATCAGAGTCTGTTTTGTCCATAATTCCAAGGGAAGACCTGGCAATTTTACCCATACCAACTTGTTGGAGGGAGTGTTTCGAAGAGGGTTGTACCCAATATTCCACTTATGAAGAGCGAGAAAACTTTTTCTTTGAATCCATGGAATTGCTAAGATTTTTTCCAAATCTTCCTGACTGAGGAAGTGGAAACTGTGCCATCCCTTTAGAAGCTTAACCACCGTAGGCATGTACCCTAATATTGATTTCCACTTCTTTTCTATCCATTTGCGTGTATCAGATTTCCATCTCAACAAAGTACCATCTTCCTACTAAGGCTCTTTTCTTAAGACTACTAATTCGTTCAACTAGAGAATTGTTGTCCAAAGCAAGAGAAGGAGGCGGAGGGGCAGTTTTAATGGAGCGGTGGTATTGTCGTACATGTCCATCAGCTAAAGGATCGAGAGGCCTTTCCTTGACATCTGGCATGAAACCTTCTGCTAAAATATAGCGCCATGCATCTAGGGATCAAGTGGGGAAATTTCAAGTCTTAGAAATATGTTAAGATGACGTGTATGAGTCAGGCTAAATTAATGTTGGTAGATGACCAATGAGGGTGAAATAAGAAAAGCCCCGTTACCGGAAAAAGATAGTCGACCAAAAAAAAATTTCGTCACCGGAAAAGCTAGACAGGGTGACCTGAGAGAGGGTGGCGGGCTATGGCTCGGCCGCTAATACACAACGAGGAGAATGCAAGAATGAACTCCTGACCAAATTTGTAACCTGCATTTGCGGACTGATTCTCAGTAGTTTCCCTGATCAAACTGGAAGTTACCAAAGAACCATGCATAGCACTGAATAGAGAGCCGCCGAATACGCCAGCTACACCCAACATGTGGAATGGATGCATAAGGATATTGTGCTCAGCCTGGAATACAATCATGAAATTGAAAGTACCAGAGATTCCTAGAGGCATACCGTTAGAGAAGCTTCCTTGACCAATAGGGTAGATCAAGAAAACGGCAGTAGCAGCTGCAACAGGAGCTGAGTATGCAACAGCAATCCAAGGACGCATACCTAGACGGAAGCTAAGCTCCCACTCACGACCCATATAGCAAGCTACACCAAGTAGGAAGTGTAGAACGATTAGCTCGTAAGGACCCCCGTTGTATAGCCATTCATCGACGGAAGCTGCTTCCCAGATGGGATAGAAGTGCAAACCGATAGCTGCAGAGGTAGGAGCGGTGGTATTGTCGTACATGTCCATCAGCTAAAGGATCGAGAGGCCTTTCCTTGACATCTGGCATGAAACCTTCTGCTAAAATATAGCGCCATGCATCTAGGGATCAAGTGGGGAAATTTCAAGTCTTAGAAATATGTTAAGATGACGCGTATGAGTCAGGCTAAATTAATGTTGGTAGATGACCAATGAGGGTGAAATAAGAAAAGCCCCGTTACCGGAAAAAGATAGTCGACCAGAAAAAAATTCCGTCACCGGAAAAGCTAGACAGGGTGACCTGAGAGAGGGTGGCGGGCTATGGCTCGGCCGCTAATACACAGCGAGGAGAATGCAAGAATGAACAAAGATCAAATGTGTCTCCAGATAAACAGAAACAGTTCATACCTTCTGAATAAGTCACAGATTGAGAGGGCCCATTCCAACATTAGACTTTGGATTTTTCACTCGAAACTCAGACAATGATAGTAGCATCCATTACAGACTAACCACATATCACAAATCGTAAAACAACACTGTTTGCAAGGTCTAGATATGATAATAAAGTTAGATAGATGCAGCCATGTCAGAAAATGCCAATTAGGATGATTACTGGAAAGGCTGAAAGGTAGTATTTTTGATAGACATTTTTTGAGATTTTGTGAATCCCACTGCATGTGGCAATGTCTGTGGGCAATTTAACTCTCAACAGTTTCAAATTTCCAAATAAACAGGATCTAATTTGGGATTTACACTTATGAAGGAGAGGAATTAGAAGCCCAAAAACAGTCACAGGCGGGATGAGACTGTATTGCCTATTGGAATGTTCAACGGCCGTCGAATAGTGGTGAGACAAAAAAAACAAAAATGTACATGACATGATGGTTATAGCTATTGGAATGTTCACCCGCCTTTGAATACTCCTCACACCAAAAACAAATTTCTATGTCACATTTTCCATGGCGTTTTAATATCTCTTACCTATATACGACGACTACTGAACATTTAAGGAAAAGTAGTAATAATGTAAATCACTGGAGATGTGTTACTAAAAAAATTATTATATTAATTTTTTATAAAGATTAATTTTCTTTTTATTTAAAAAAAAATCTGTATTTTAAAAGATGTGATGTTTGTACTTAAAGATTTGATTTATTTGGATGTTTTGTAAATCTTGAGTTAAAATGAGTCTAAACTAGTAATAATATAAGTCTAGATAGTAATAATGTAAATTATTAAATTTTTAAGATTAAGATGGAAAATGTGTTATTTTAAAAACCAACCTTAGATCTTTTTAACTTTTGATCTATCCACCCTCTAGAGAGCTCAAATCTCTTTTCACTCTATACCTCATGAGCTTAGTAGATGTTGAATTCAAATAAATCTAAGTCGCTTTATATATATATAGAATATAGATAAAAAAAATTATAAACAAATAATTAAAAAGTTATTTTTCCCAATCAAATAGGGTATAAATGGTTTAGGGATAGAGTGGAGATAAATAACACTAAAATCCCAATCGAAAACAGTGTTTTTTGGAAAAAATGATAATTGCTTACCTTAGAGAAAAACAACATGAAAACAACCATGGGTTAAGTTTTTTGGAAAAAATGATAATTGCTTGCATTATAGAAAAACAACATGAAAACAACCATGGGTTAAAGAACACTGAAAACCATGGGTTATCAAAACCCGAAATACAAAAATTGCTCATGTTTAGATGAGAAGACAACATGTTTTCTATAAAAAGGTATATCTTAATTATTAATTCTTTTTATTATTACATCTCTTTCACAACTAAAGGGTTTCTCGGCACAATAATCCATAAATATTTAAAAGAAAAATAGATCTCCCCATTAAAAAGGTATTGAAATGAAAATTGATATATGTCGAAATGAAAATTGATATATGTTGATATGGTATTTTTTTCTTTTAATCCTAATTATTGCATAACATGGATTAGTAATGTAAATTGACAATATTAAAAATTAATGTTATTAATGTTATTATCAATAATATTAATATAAATATAAGAAGCATATTAATAATAATTAATATTATATTATTATTATAGTATTAAATAATAATAATAATAACAACAATTATATTAATAATCATTTAATAAATAGTAATGAAGTAATTATGAAATAAACATTTAATAAAAATCAAACAAGAATTATAGATGATGAATGAATATACTTCTTAGGGCGCTGATCGGCCGTGCCTGAGAGCGATTCGAGCTGCCTCGGCCCTTGCAGGCCGTCCCCTGCGCGATCTGCTCCCCCAGCGGATTGAGCAGGCCGCTTTTCCGATTTTCGACCCCTTCTGCCGGTCAAAGCGACGCCTCTGCTATCCTGATATCTGATCCGGATTGCAGGTCCTGGAGTGCTCAATCCGTGAGCGCCCCCAGCCCTGAGGGCGGATCCGATTGAACTTGTGGGTGTTTATGGAGCTCTTGCCAGGATCTGACCTCAGCTAAACTTGAGATCATGGAGACTCTGGGCTCCCCCCAGGGTCCATCCGCTCCATCATCCCTCTCGCCTGCGGAGGCCTTCATGCAGATTCTGGCAGGGCTGCCTAAGAAGAAAGCCCCAGAACCTTCGAAATTTGTGAAAAGATTGGAGGATATCCCGGCGATTTCCCTTCCGCCTGAAACCCCGATTCAAGTCGCTCTGTCGCTGTCCGATCGAGCCCTCGTTGGTCAGTTTACGGGGCTCTGGCCGTCCCCTAAAACTACGGAGAGCTGGGTAACCAGAAACTGGGCGCCGTTGATCAGAGAAAGCGTCACCTCTTACTTCTTAGGGAGAGGATACTTCCTCTTCGAATTTACAGCAAAGGAGGACAAAGAACTGATCTTCCGAAACGGCCCCTATTTCATGGGTCCTCGGGGTCTGTATCTTAACAAATGGACCCCGGACTTCGATCCTGCAGTCGATGTCCCTAACGCAGTCCCTGTGTGGGTCAGACTCCCGCACCTCCCGGTCCATTGTTGGAATTGGGACTCTCTGCGGCATATTGGAAACGCTCTGGGGAAATTCATTGATCAAGCAAACAACAAGGATCAATACGATTGCGCCCGGATATGCGTAGAAGTAGACCTAGAGGTAGGGCTCCCTGAAGCCATCACGATAAAGGTTGGAAGCTGGACGCATCTGCAGAAGCTGGATTATGAGTAGTTACCCTTCAAATGCCGGAAATGCCACGAGTATGGACATTTCGCCAGAGGCTGCCCATCCAACGCCGAGGCCGCACAGGGAAAAGATGATGGATGGAACCAAATCAAGCGCCACAAACCCAGGAAGACGGGAGGACCTAGTAGCAAAGGACAGCCATCTGCTCAAAATACTGCACCTCCCTCAAGGAATCGATTTGATCCACTCATCTCTCAACAAGAGAAAACTCAGGATGCTGCGATCCAAAAGGAGAGCGAGCCTACAGAGGAGACTGGGAAACAAAACCCCGATTCTTCAAGCAAAGGTTCTCCTCCAGCCTCCAACAAAGACACAAATGAGGAAACCCCTAAAAGCAAGAAAGATGAAGACAATGAAGAAGAGCAGATCATAGATGACTCAGAAGAGGAAGGAGAAATAGGTGAGTCTCAAGCCTCGGTCAGAAGATCCACGAGAGGCCGGAAAACGGATAGAGAAAAAAGAGAGGAGGAAACGTATAAAGAAAAACTACAAGGCAGCCAGCCCACTCTGGAAAAATTGCTAGCCTCCAAACCCAGAATGCCGAAAAGCCAGCCCCATGGCTCCAAGGGAGCCCACCAAAAACACAAATAATGAAGATCATCTCATGGAACTGCAGAGGTATGGGGAGCAAGATCAAGGAAGAAGCCATGCGTAGTCTGATAAGAACAGAGACCCCAGACATACTTCTCATCCAGGAGACGAAGCTGGAAGACTCTGTCTTCCGGCAAACAAGCAAGAAAATATGGTTCAAAAGTGAAGCAAGAGCAGTCTCCGCAAGGGGAGCCTCGGGAGGCATTGGTACTCTTTGGATTGAAAACAAATATGCAGTCATCACTGAAGCCAGCAACACTCATTGGTTGCTGTTGAAAATCCAGGATCTGAACACTAAAGAAACTCACTGCATCTTCAATGTATACTCCCCAGTCAATGCTGGGGAAAAAAAAGCATGCTGGGATTCGATAAGACTTCAAGCAGACCTCATGAATCTGGAGAATATCATCATTGCCGGAGACCTCAATCTTACACTCAGTTCGTCTGAAAAAAGAGGTGGTAGCGCTGTTCGTGATCCGGCAAGAGAATGGGCGGAGGACCTCATGCAAGACTGGGACCTGATTGACATCAAACCCTCCTCCGGTAAGTACTCTTGGACCAACAAAAGAATAGGTCTGGGGCATATAGCAGCTAGATTAGACAGATTCTTCATGCAAAGCTCTTATTTATTGCTGGGAGTAGAACCAAGAATGTGCATTCTCCCCAACAGTATCTCCGATCATAAACCCATAAAGCTAGAATTACTTCCTCACCTTGACCTGGGTCCTATCCCCTTCAGATTCAGCCCAAACTGGATCAAGGAACCAGACTTCATGCAGCTTGTCAAGGATTGTTGGAATCAATCTATTTCAGGATCCCCCTTCTTCATATGGGAAGAAAAGCTCAGAAGGGTAAAAAGAGCTCTAAAACATTGGGCCAAAACTCTACCCAAACCGGATACTGAAAGAAAAAATATCAAAGTAGCCCTTGCCAAACATCAAACTCATATGGAAGATTCTCCAATCACCAAAGATCTGCTTAACCAAGAAGCCCAACTCCAACAACACTATAATAAAGCCTGCCTTGCAGAAGAGGAATACTGGCGTTTAAAATCTAGAAGCCTCTGGCTAAAATCAGGGGACAGAAATACAACTTTTTTCCATAAGCAAGCGCAGAGCAGAAAATGTTATAACACCATCTCCGAGATCAAGGTGGACAGTGAAACATTCAAGGAGTTTACAGACATAAAGAAGGCAGCCCACGCCCACTTCCTAAAGTTATATAGCGAAGAAAAGGTTCAGCACCATGCTTCAAATCTTTTAGAAACGATCCCAGCCAAAATTTCTCCAGGTATGAATGAAACCTTGGAGGCCAAAATAACCAAAGAGGAAGTCAGAAAAGCATTAAATGACATGGATCCGGACAAGGCCCCTAGGCCGGATGGATTCACTGCCAGATTTCTTCAATCATGCTGGCCCATTATTGAAAAAGACCTAATTAAAATGATCTGAAAGTCTCAAAACTCCCAAAAAATAGGTGGGAGCACAAACTCTGCCTTCTTAGCCCTCATTCCAAAGGAAAAAGGGGCCAGCAACTTCAGTAGATTTTGGCCGATCTCCCTATGCAACATTGGGTATAAACTAATCACAAAAGTCATAGCAAACCGTTTGAAGCATATACTCCCCAAAATAATCCCGGAGAATCAAGGCGGCTTCATCCAAGGGAGGCAGATAGTGGACAACTTCATCCTTGTCCAAGAGGCAATCCACTCAAGTCTCCACCGTAAAGAGCAAGGTATGATAATTAAACTTGATCTAGCAAATGCATTTGATCGTGTAAATCACAGTTTTTTGCTAGAAGTTATGAACAGGTTTGGGTTTGGATCAAACTTCATTAGCTGGATCCGGGCCTGCGTTTCGGAACCATGGATTGCCCCTCTTGTGAATGGAAGAGCCACAGACTTCTTTAAAGCTTCAAGAGGACTCAGGCAGGGGTGCCCTCTCTCTCCTCTGCTTTTTGTCATTCAAGCATCAGCTCTCAGTTTCCTCCTGGAAAAAAGAATGCAAGAACAAGAATTAATGGGACTGCGTATAGCAAGAGGAGTCAAGAACATCAATCACGCTTTGTTCGCGGACGACACCTTGCTCCTGGGCGCTGCCTCCCTCTCCACTGCCTCCAAATTCAAAGATGTCCTGGATGAACTCAGCATGGCCTCTGGTAGCGTTATCAATAAGAACAAATCCCACATCTACAGTTGGAATACCCCGCCCAGACTTCTCACAGATATCTCCAGGTGCCTTGGAATCGCAGCCTCCACTTCATGGACCTCCTTCAAATACCTGGGCCTCCCGGTTGTACACAAAAGAATCTCCAGCAAAGATTGGCTTCCCCAGCTCAAAAAATTTCAAGCAAAAATTCAGGCTTGGGGCTTTACCTGGCTCAACTATGCTGGTAAGTCCGTCCTCATCAAATCAGTGCTCACTAGTCTTCCTATTTTTCAATTTGCAGGAATGCTTGCTCCTTCAATCATCCTAAAAAAAATGGACGAGCATATTCGGAGATTTTTCTGGAAAGGTGGAAAGCAGAATGAAAGAAAAAACCACCTCATTAGCTGGGAAACTATTTCTAAGACTCTGTGGGAGGGAGGGCTTAACTTCAAAAATCTGGGCCATATGAATGTAGCAATGGCGGCAAAGGTCATCTGGAGAGTTATCGCGCCCAATCCTGGTTGGGCTCAGACAGCTCTCAGGAAAAAATATCTCCGAGGTCCTCGCTCCAGCTGCTTAGACCATCTTATTCGACTGCCAAACTCGCCTTTCCTAAAACTCTATGATAAGGCCGCCTCTCTGATAAAAAATTATTGTTATAGAATTCCAGGTAACGGCAAGAAAACAAAAATTTGGTCTGACAGAATCCTATCCTCTGTCCCGATCAGCGACAGAGCGCAATTGGGCGAGCTCCGGGAGTGGATGGAAAGAAATAACTTAAACACGCTCTGGGATATCTCCGCTTGGAAAGGCAGTGAGTGGACTGGCTGGAAGTCTGTCGATTTGCCAGATCGCCTGGCCGCTGACTGGGCCACGCTAATCGATCTTCTACACGGCCTTGCGCCCTTGAACAGGTATACTCATGACGCTATCGGCTGGGGAAATAAATCTAAAGGGTATACGGTGGCTGAAGGCTACGTTAAACACAGAGAGAGGCCGCACGTCCCCATCAACCCAGCTCCTTGGCAAGCGATCTGGCGAACTCAGGCGTGCCCCAAAATAGACATGTTTGCGTGGATGTTGTGCCATGGCAGAATCCTTACCTTTGACCGTTTGCAGAAGTTGGGATTCAACGGTCCCTCCATATGTCACCTATGTAGCAATAGTGAAGAAACAGCGGCGCACATCTTCCTGAAGTGCAGATTTGCTAAACAGATTTGGAGCGCGCTGTTATATGTCTTGGATCCCTCCTTTCACCTACCGAATACAATGGCTGACCTCTTCGCTAGCTGGACTTCAAATTACCCAGGGCCTTCTCCTCAGAATCAGGTAATCAAATCAGCCTGGGCCATCCTCCCAAAGGTCATTTGCTGGCAGTTGTGGCTGGAGCGCAACAGGAGAACCTTCAAAAACGACAGGCAGCACCAAAAAATTATTGAAGTAAAGATCAAGTGCCAATTAAAGGAATGTCTGTCCCAAATCAAAGATCAAGACAAGGTTTGGGGCGCCTTCCTGGGATTACATTTCCTCCCAGAAATCAGAAAAGTACCTCCTCTCAAAGAATGGCAAATCAGGAAAACAGACGCTGACTTCCAAGACTGGATTAAAACTCAATCAAGCTACTTCCTTTTCTTCGATGGAGCAGCTAAGGGTAACCCGGGCAGAGCAGGTGCTGGAGGGGTCATCCTAAATCCAACAGGAACAAAAATACACTCATATGCTTGGGGGCTTGGACATATGACCAGCACACAAGCTGAGGCCTTGGCCCTTCTGCAAGGCCTCAAGACCCTAAAAGAGCTGAAAATAAAAGAAGCAACGGTTATAGGAGATTCTCAAATCATAATAGGTGCTATGATCACTAACTCCCTTGCAGCAGACCTCAATCTAGCCAGAATGATCTTCAGAATCAAGGCCCTTGAAAGTGACTTCCAGAAGCTGAGCTACTACCATATCTTGAGAGTCCACAATAAAGAAGCTGACAGCGAAGCAAACAAAGCAGCTCTTCTATCTGCCGGGGTCAAGATGAAAGAAGGAAAAGAGTCATGGGAAGCTATTCCTTAACTTGCAGTTCGCCATGTTTTACTGCTTGATTCAAAAAAAAATTGTATGTATATCCAAGTGGGGGAAAATAGAGAATATAGAATCTAAAGATCTTGATGCTAAGGGGAAAATCACAAGTAACATCAACAGCCACACTTTCATAAGTGAAACTCCTCAGGATCCAGGCATCCTTATTGTACACAGAAATTTGGCATTCAAGCCAGGAGGAATATAATCACAATATAACCGTTTCTGTCAAAAAAAAAAAAAAAAATCAAACAAGAATTTAAATGTGGTTGATAGGAAATTTAACTTTAAACACTCCACGAGAACACGGTTATTAAACATTAGTCTCTTCCAAAACACACTGAGACCAATGACAAAAGTTGCACCAATTCAAATCAACAAGATAATGATCATGACTATTCACGCTTTCCAACCAGTCCCTTCTTGCATTTTTGCATAATGTTGAAAATAAAAGGGCGGTGAAATCTGCAAAAAACCTATTGATTTCACTCTTGATATAGTTTTAAATGTCACACCCTACCTCTATCTATCTCCAATATCTATAGTGGCTCGTTGCAAGAGAATAATATTAAACCTAATGGATAAATATTATAAACCCAAAGTATAAAAACCCTAAAATAAACGTGCTTGACCATGATTCATCATCATTGGTTTTCATACTGAGACAGTGTTTGTCACAATATGAAGTTGGACCATGGTTGACCATGGTTGATTTTCAAATTGAGACAATCTTTGGCACATTGTGACACTGGACCATTGTTGACCATGGATGACCATGATTGTAGACCCAAGTGATTTATATTAAACCCTAGGATTAATATTATAAAACCTATGAATAATATTATAAACCAAAGGGAATAACAAACCCAAGGGATTAATTCTAAAACTCAAAGGTATTATAAACCCAAGGGGTTAATATTATAAATGCAACTTATATAAACCCTAAGGGATTGATATTATAAACCCAAGGGATTAATATTAAAAACTCAAGGGATTAAAAACTAAACGAATTGATAATATAAACCCAAGGGATGAATATTACAAATCTAAGGTATATAAACACTCAGATCGATATTATAAACCCAAGGGATTAATATTAAACCCAAGGGATTAATATTATAAACCCAAGGAATATAAACCTTAAGATAAATATTTATCACAATGTGACTTTGGAATATGGTTGACCATGAATGATTTTCATATTGAGACAATCTGTGTCATAATACGATGTTGGGCCATTGTTGACCATGGTTGTTGACCATGGTTGACAATGATTGAACCCAAAGGTATTATAAACCCAAGGGATTGAAATTATAAATACATGATATATAAACCCTAAAGGGATTGATATTATAAACCCAAGAATTAATACTAAAATCCCAAGGGATTAATATTATAAACACAAGGTATATAAACCCTAAGATAAATATTATAAACCGAAGGGAATAATAAATCCAAGGGATAAATATTATAAACCCTAACATAAATATTTGTCACAATGCAACATTGAAATATGGTTGACCGTGATTGATTTTCATATTAAGACAAATAAACACTAAAATAAACATGGTTGACCATTATTTACCATCATTGATTTTCATACTAAGATGATGTTTGTCACAATCTGTTGTTCGATCATGATTGACCGTGGTTGATCATGGTTGATTTTCATATTGAAACCATCTTTGGCACATTGATATATTAGACCATCGTTGACCATGAATGACCATAAATAACTATATATATACCTTATCGACAAATAATATAAAATTTTATAATATAATATAAGTTATTATTCATAATATAATAAAATAAGTTGGGATTATATAACCCAATTTATTGATAGTATACCTAATGTGATTTTTATAACCTAATATAGGTGTATTTCTTTCCATAATTAATGTATGGTTGAAGTATAATATAAAAAATAATATTAATAACTAAAAAAGTTTATATCAATTCTAAATAAAATATAACTACAAAAATAAAATGAATTGCATATATATTAAAAGAAAGTAAAGGAAAATATTATGAAGACCCAAAAACAATGATTAAAAAAATGATCTTAATATATATAGGTCATTAATCTTGACATATACCATTTCAAAAAACAATGATTAAAAAAATTGGCTTTTACAAATAAACAAATATTTTAATATTCATTTTCATTCAACATATAATTTATATATAGAATATTAAAGAATAATTGAATGTTGTATGTACTTTGGTGGGAATGACCGAAGGTGATGTCAACTAAAAAGTAATATTTGGTGAGGGATTAGAAGAACACAACCAATCATAGTTTTAAATAAGTATAGATTATAGCAATAGTTCATAGCCTTAGACAGGGGACAATCAAATATCAAATATGTGTTCATAGAAGGCTAAGGCCTTATATTATAAAGAAATAAATATGGAGGGGTGGGAAAGGATGCTTTGTTGGAGGAGTATCTGAAAGACCATGAACTAGAGAATTAGTTAACATATGGTAAGTTGAAGGATGGGTATCTTGCAAAGGGAGATTATTAAATATAGGTAATATATCTAATAAATGAAACATCATGCCATAAATGGAAAATTAGTGGGTATACTAGTCAAAGAAATCTTTTATGAACATCCATTGTATAACATGTCTCTAAAATTTTCTCAAGTAACATTTAATATTAATCCAGTAACAATTTTTTTTAGTTACATCACCCTCCTTAATGGTATTTTGGCTATTTCATTATGAACACATTAAGGATCATTTTACTCCTTACATTATGAGGCAATGATTACTATTTTTCTTTTCAAAAGAACACTTTCTCTTAAGATAAGTGTAGGTTATGCTTCTTGGACTATTAATTCATATCCCAATGTTTTTCATATCACTTAAGACATTCCTTTCAATGGTGTGTGACCATGTAAATTTTTAACTTTTTTGAACATAAAATTGGATAATGCCTTTATGTGCTTCATCGTTATACCTTATGATTTCTATACGCATCTGTTATTTTTTTTATTCCAATGAACTCCCTCGCAAACCCATGGTTTAATTATAGAGAGGGTCTAACTATGCTTCTTTTCACGTGATGGAGGTCGAGTAGCTAGCCCATCCCCTAGTCATATGGAGTAGCACCATAGGCGACGATGGAGATATTCCTTCTCACGGTTACCATAATGAACTGCCCCTCACTCTTCTACCTCCTTTACCAAGTTCATGTTTGGTTTTGAGAGAAAACCTCTCCTACTATGAAGGAAAATAAGGTTCTAAGGTTTCATCCTCCGTTTGAGCTAGTTACCCTTGTGAGTCTTTGACCAGGTTATAGGCTTTTTCATGGATTGTTAGACATATTGATGCCAATGACAACAATATTTCATGCTCAGCTTATCCTAATAAGCCTGGTCTCTATCCAAGTTTGCTTTTTGCATACTCTCTCACGTTGTATGCCTTTTACTTGTATGAATTAAACGTTGGCTATTTTCTTCTTTTCATTCTATCATTCTCTCTTTATACACTTAGTCTCGTTGTTTCTTTTCATTATAGAGAGATTTACTTACTTTTCAATATGGTTCCTAAGAATAAACCCTCATTGTTCTTTGATAGCGAAAATAATTTTTTCCTACCCTTTTGAGGTAACTATCAATTTTCTTCCTCATAAATTTTATTTTGTTATTTTTCTTCCTTCATGAGTTATGGTGTATAACTAAGGTAGCCTTGCAGGTTAGTAGTTGTTCTAGTTTTTGGAAACTCAAGGGAGAAAGAGTATTTCGAGGGTTTGCTTGTTAATCTTCTAGATTCTTCCATTTATTTATTCTCTAGCTCCATGCATTTTTCGAAGTTCTTTTCTTGGAGTTTCTTTGACTCATTACACTAGTTCTCTTCCATGTTAATCCATAGTTAATTTCATTAAACCTTAAGAGAAATTTTTGAATATCCTAAGGGATACTACTCAATTATATGTATTTTCTTGAAATTTTTGTTTTAAAATAGGGACAAGGCTAGAATTTTATAGCCAAGATATTTTATGGAAATGCTAAATAAGGGTTTCTCTTTCTTACTAGAACATGCATTGTTAATTTCTTTTTTCTACGATGGTAAGATGACTTATTTCAATATTTATGTATACTTAATAATTCTAAACTATTGAATCTTTATAATATAATTAGTTTTCTCTAGGATATGCAATCACAATGAAGGGTTTATCTTCTCATTATTAATACTTGGGAATTATATTATCTTTGGTTATATTCATATGCAATGTATTTCTTCTTAGTTTCTCTTTATAAAGATAAAAAAATTCTAATATTGCATTCTCAATGTTATTTAATTTATACTCCATGATTATGATTTTTATACACATATAGATATTGTATGTTCAATTAATACTATAGGTAAGTCTAAAGGCTAGGGTAACCTTGTAGAATCATGCAACTTGGTTTCTGTAGAAACAATATTAAAGATGAGCAAGGACAATATGCACTCACAAGTTGACGATTAATTCTTTTCTTGTTGCTGACCTATATGCATACTAACCTTGTCTCAATTCCTGGTACTTACCACATTTACAACTTATTTCCTATAACATTTAGGAAGCTTGGTATACACTCCTATGAATTCTAGTAGTATGTGTCCTCCTATATATATATATATATATATATATTGTTGGGATAGGGTCCCTAGGGTCAATTTTTGTTATTTTAAGCAGTTCTTGGTTAGAATTTTGTAAAGAATGTAAAGTCTCCGCAAAATGTGCATGCAGAGCACAAAGTCAAATAAGAGTCAAAGGGGTATTAACCCCTTGTATGGGTAGGTGATAGGATGGTTTTGAGACTCACCCATGGGTCGCGGGCCATGGTATTGTATTGAAAAAGAAATATATATTCAAGTCATAGTGAGTCTAAGTAGTCAATGGGTTTTTGTTGAACAAGTGTGAGGGCAAGGTGCTAAGGTAGGAAATATTTGTTTCCTGTACTTAGGAAAAAGAGGACGGCTCCTGCAGATGAGTGTGCGGAGACCTTGGCAAGTCCGCAACTAAGTGCGCGAGCCAGTGCGACTAAGTGCGCGAGCCGCTGTGGCTAAGTGCGCAAGCCGCTGCAGCTAAGTGCACGAACCGCTGCAGCTGGGTGCACAGGGTGGAAGAGTCTGTAAATTAAATGTTGAATCTAATAAAGACGATTTTGGGTTGAATCAATTGCATTTGTGCCTTGTTCTTGATATGTTATTGAGTTAATGTATCTTTCATCTGTAAGTTGATTGTTACGAATAAATGTATTTTCATTGCGCGATTCTATTGAATCTTTAATATCTATGTATGAAATGAGTAATGAACCATGTTCATGAAGATAGTAACTAGATCTGTTATTATAATTGTTCGGAACAAATAGATTTTCATAAGGGAAGACCTAGGGTCGCTATTTACTAAGTGAAAGTCATGAATCTATCTCTTTTATGTCTGATAAGCATAATCATATACCTCTGCGGAGACCTGGAAGTTAATTGGATAGAGCTGCAACAGTAGAGAGTAGGAAGGTATATATCTACGCGAAGGCAGATCTGAGCTATAAGTGCTCCAGAATACACATCACATGGTCTCTGGATGCAGAAACATAGTTCTATCATCCCCCAATACTGCTTCAGGTGAGACTGCAGCCTACATTACACAAGTTGTTGCCGAAAGGGCCAGCAGTGTAGGGTTTTGTTGGTTGGCACAAATAACTCTAAACCTGGGTCAGGCCCCCTTAAGCCAACAAATGGCTCTGTTTTCGGGACCAGGATCTATCTAAGAGATGTGTGATGTTGAATAAGTGGTTTCCTACAAAGAAAGAAATCGAGAAGTGGATTGACGGAAAATTTCATGCATTTGTGGCTCAAGAGAACAGAAGCCTTAAATTGTCTAAGGAGCAATGGTTGCAGAGATATGTGTATACAAATGAGACTGAAGCATTCTTTTGTTTCTTCCCTGACGAACTGCACCAATGGTTTTCTAGATTGGTGATCTAGGTGGATATTGGTGGCCACCCATCAAGTCCACTTGGACCCCCACCATTTTTTCTTTCAGCTTTTCAGTTTCCTTAATTGTAGCACAATTTACTATTTTTAGCAATTTTTCGAGTCTTGAACTTTCGGAGCCTTTTTGAGGCCATAAATGACATTTTTTGGGAAAACTGGGAGCAACATGTTGCTCTTCCCAAAATTGTAGTTCTCGGATAGATCTTTCTAACGAGATATTGTGCGTGTCAAACGGAGATCGTATGCCAAAGTTACAACCCCGGGAAGTTGATGCACCAATTTACCGAAACGGGGCCCACAATTAGGTTTTTCATCTTTTAGGGTTAGGTTTTTGGATGTTTAGGGTCTTCCATTATTTCTCAACAATAAATAGGCCTTCAAGCCTCATTGTAACACAGTTCAGAGGCATGTAGCTGCCACATCTCTTCTCAGAGATAAGCTACCATCGCCCTAGCTAGTTTATTTCCATTTCTATTTGTAAGCATATTTCAGTATTTTACATTAATGAAATGAAGTATTATTTTTGCTACATCTTTGTGTTTATGGTTATCTCTATAATTTTTTGCGTTCTTGTTTAAATCTGGATCAGTGGTATCAAAGTGGTCTTCTTTTTCTCTGTTTTTTCTTTGCATGTCCCCAATGAGGTTGGGATATAAGGAGTTAGGGCTTGAACTGGTCGAACCTTTGCAAGACCGACCTCGCAAATCCCGACGGCCTCCCATGGTGGATGAAAAGAAAGATGAGGGTGCTGGAGATCCTATCAAAATCTTGCTCGAAGAAGCCCTCGAGCGAAAAAGGAACACGATGATGGACAACTTTTCCCAGATCCTTCAGCGGCTACCCAGGGGTGACACATTGGCTTCCAATAGCTACTCTGGAAATGCCACACCATTTAAGGTACAAGTTAATTTTGAAATCCCCATATTTGAGGGTCAGATAGATGCAGATGCCATCGATAAATAGTTAAATCTGCTAGAGGGTTATTTTTTTGTTCATGATTTTTCCAGTCGGGAAAAGATTATTTTCTCTCTTCTCAAAGTAGCCCCCCACGTCAAGGACTAGTGGGAAACCTACTGCAAGCAGAAGGATGAAAGTACAGGCTCGCTATTTTCAGTCGCACCCACTTGGAATTCATTCCGGGATGCCATCAAGGAGTAGTACTACCCTACGAGAAGCTATGAGGATCAATACATAAGGTGGACCACATTGCAGCAAGGAAGGGACCAAGACGTTCCAGATTTTACCAATATTTTCCATACCCTTCACACAAAGTTGGGTATCAAGGATTTGGAGTAGCATTTAGTACTCAAATACTGTGGCTGCCTGCGCAAGTACATCTAGGAATAAATAGAATTCATGAACATCTCCTCGCTTGACACGGCATACCGATATTTCGTCAAGGTCAAGAAAAAGTTTAAACAGAAGAAGTGAGACTTTGGATCTACGAATCTGAAGCAAGGGAAAGGTGCCCCCAAACCGCAGAATAAAGGACAAAGCCAAGGCGAGGTGGCCCAAGACAACCCGCCAAAGCTGCAAGTAAAGAACACCACCGTGAAGCCGAAAAAGGACACGAGAAAGTGGTGTGAGTTCCATGAGAGCTCCACTCATAACACAAGTGAGTGTCGGTCCAAGCAGTCACTAGTGGCTGAGCTAAATGTTTCAAAATCAGATGCATGTTCCAACTCTAAGTCAAAACCCGAAAAGGGGAATGACAAAGGGAAGCAGATTATCGATGCGGATCCCAATGCCACCGTTGCCACCATGAAGATCCAAAAGGAGGAACCCAAAGATCCAGAGGAGGAGGAGCGTCTCTTCCACTCCCAGATGTGGGTAAAGGGCTCCCTGCTACAGTTCATTATCGACAATGGGAGCCAAAAGAACCTCATTTCGATAGAGGTCGTGAAGCGGATGGGCTTACCAACCATAGCACATCCACAACCATACACCATCGGGTGGCTTCACTAAGGACGGGATCTTCGTGTGAGCCAGCAATGTCGCCTTCCATACAACATCAAGCCCTTCATGGATGAGGTATTGTGTGACATTGCTCCCCTTGAAGTTTGTGATGTGTTATTAGGAAAACCATACTTGTGGAAGCAACATGTTGTGTATGAATCAAGGCCTCGTGTTTTTATTGTTACTTTGGGAAATAAGTTGTACAGGATACCGAAGGTAGCACCACCTACTGCCATATATTTGGTTACTACAAAACAATGCAGTAAGCTCATTTCCAAAATCGAGAAATTTGTTTTCTTGATGATACGCCCTCAAGGAAAGAAGAAGACGATGGCCACGACCTCTAGACAGGGCCCTCCGCATGACAACTACAGATGGACAAGGTTGTGAAGGAGTACAAGGACATCTTCACCTCCCTCATAAGGGTTCCTCTGCATTGTCAGGTCAAGCACTCCATCGATCTGACCCCAGGTGCGTCGCTGCCCAATGGGCCAATCTCTCGGTGCTCCATTTTGGAGAACGATGAAATCAAGAGGCAGATTCAGGAGCTATTGCAGAAAGGTCACATCCGTCCGAGTTCATCGCCCTGTGGGAGCCCGATCATGTTGGTATAGAAGAAGGATGGGACTTGGAGACTTTGTATTTACTATTAGGCACTGAACAAGATCACTGTCCGTAATAGGTACCCGATCCCACGGATTGATGACCTCTTGGACCAATTGAAGGGGGCAAAATATTTCAGCAAGATCGATTTGAAGTCAGGATATCACCAGGTACCAATCGAACCCTTTGATGTACGGAAGACTACCTTCAAAGCCAAGGAGGGCCTTTTCGAATGGTTGGTTATGCCTTTTGGATTGACAAATGCTCCTGCAACCTTCATGAGGCTAATCGATGATATCTTGCAGCCATTCACCAACTCATTTGTAGTGGTATACTTGGATGACATCCTAATCTTCAGCCAGAGTTGGGAAGAGCACCTCCACCACATCTGACAGGTTCTCCAAACAATGCGGCAACACAATTTATGTGCCAATTTGGAGAAATGCACTTTTGGCATGACCCAGGTTTAGTATCTAGGATACATTATTGATGAACAGGGGGTGCATGTGGATCCAACCAAGATCCAAGTCATTCGGGATTAGCCATCTCCAGCCACCCTAACAAAACTCCGCAGCTTTCTAGGTCTTGCCAACTTCTACTGTAGGTTCGTGTTGGGATTTTCTCATATCACTTGGCCCTTGAGTCAAGTCACTAAGGGAGGAGTGAAAGAAAAATTATTTTGGTCAGAATCTCAACAGAAGGCATTCACAGAGTTGAAAGATCACCTTTGCTCAGCACTAGTGCTCGCATTACCAGACTTGCAACAACCATTTGAGGTCGAGACAGATGCCTTTGACTATTCTATTGGGGCAGTCCTTACTCACACAGGCATCCAATGGCATATCACAGTGAGACACTTTCAGACACAGTCTAGAAGTATCCCACTTATGACAAAGACATGTATTCCATTGTGTAGGCATGCCGACTATGGAAGCATTACATTTTGGGGAAGGAAACGGCCATCCACACAAACCATCGACCCTTGTAGTTCATATAGACCCGAGGAGAATTTCAGAATGATCGCCATCAGAAGTAGTCCACATACCTGCAACAGTTCCATTTGAATGTCAAGTATAAGAAGGGCAGCACCAATAATGTTGCAGATTGCCTCAGTCGACCAATGATCATGGCATTAAGCATCATGCTCAACTCTTGTGGGCACGATACTTATGATTGGCCACTTCTCTACAAAAGCGACCCAGAATTCGGCCACACATACCAGACACTCTTGGAGGGTCAGCATGTTCCATATTTTCACCTCCAGGATGCTCTGTTATGCCACTTGGGTCACCTTTGTGTTCCTTCAAGAGAGCATGCCAAGATGGTTTTGGAAGCACACTATAGTCGGGTTACTAGGCATTTTGGGGTCAAGAAAATGGTGGCAGTACTGCAGAAGTATTTCTATTGGCTGAATCTTCGACAGGATGTTGGGAAGTACATCAGATCATGCACTACCTGCACCATTTCCAAACTAACCATCAAGAAGCAAGACCTCTATACCCCGCTTCCTACCGTGAGTTGACCTTGGGAATCCATCTCCATGGATTACATGTTAGGCCTTCCTTCCACTAAGCATGGAAATGACTGTGTTTTCTGGGTCGTTGATAGGTTCTCGAAGATGGCCATTATGGCGGCCTGTAAGAAGAATATCACAGTAGAAGCCACTGCTAAACTCTTCTTTGAACGAGTTCGGGATGGAAGGTTCCTCAGTACATTTTGGTCCAATCTCTGGTCGATGTTGGACACCATACTCACTAATTCCACAGCCTTCCATCCTCAAACTAATGGCCAGATAGAGGTTGTCAACAAGATGATTATACACATTCTGCACATGTACAACTCAAAGCATCCACACACATGGGATGAGAGCCTCCCCTATGTTCAGCATAGCTACAACTGGGCTCTCCACAACTCGACTGGCCACAACCCTTTTCAGGTGGACTTGGGATTCCAACCACTGTCCCATTGATGTGGCCATGTCATTTGTAGCTACTCTTGTAGATTTGGCTCATGTCCAGTCCGAAACCGATAAGGAAAACAGCTTCATTGAGCACATCCAACATATTCGCTAGTAGGCCCATGACATTCTAGAAAAATCAAATGCCAAGTACAAGCAGTGACATGATCGACATCGGGTGCCACACAAGTTTTAGGTGGGCGACCAAGTCTGGTTGCATTTGCAAAAGGAATGCCTTACCGGAGCCTATCAAAAATGCAGACCACTCCAATATGGTCCTTACACCATTACTAAGGCTAAGGGAGACAATGCATTTGAGCTTAGCATTCCCCCATTCCTTGGCCTGCACCCAGTGTTCAATGTGGACCGCCTCCGGCCATACTTTCCACCATTACTAGACACATCTGACATTGTAGAACAACTCACACCCACAGAGTTAAATCCAGATTGCATGGAACAAGCTGCAAGTGATCAGATCATGGACACACAGATCAAGCACACTCGCTAGCAGCATATCCAACTGCATCGAGTTGTCAAAGCAGACCAACTCCTTCACCAGGGCAAGTGGCTCACCAAGGACTAAGTTCAACAAAAGTTTCCTCATCTCATGGAGGAACTCAACGCAATGGGGACCATTGCTTCCTAAGGGGGGAGGAATGATCCAGGTGGATATTGGTGGCCACCCACAAAGTCCACTTGGACCCCTACCATTGTTTGTTTCAGCTTTTCAGTTTCCTTAATTGTAGCAAAGTTTACTATTTTTAGTAGTTTTTCGGGTCCTGAACTTCCGAAGCCGTTTTGAGGCCCTAAACGACATTTTTTGGGAAAATTGGGAGCAATATGGGTCCATGGACCGATGTTGCTCTTCCCATTAGATAGATATTTCTAGCGAGATACTATGCGCATAAAACGGAGATCGTATGCCAAAGTTATGAGCCCAGGAAATTGATGCACCAATTTACCCAAACGAGGCCCACAATTTGGCATTTCATCTTCTAGGGTTAGGTTTTTGGATGTTTAGGGTCTTCCATTGTTTCTCAATAATAAATAGACCTTCGAGCCTCATTGTAACACAGTTCAGAGGCATGTAGCTGCCACATCTCTTCTCAAAGATAAGCTACCATCGCCCTAGCCGGTTTATTTCCATTTCTGTTTGTAAGCATATTTCAGTATTTTACATTAATGAAATGAAGTATTATTTCAGCGGCATCTTTGTGTTTATGGTTATCTCTGTAATTTTTTGTGTTCCTGTTTAAATCCAAATCAGTTGGCAGATAATCAAGGGACATGGAGGCTCCACAGCCTTATAGTGTGGACACCATAACTGGTGTAACGTCTAGAAGCATCTGAAAGCAATATCAGATGGGACGTGGCTCATTGGATTGATCGCACAATTGGAATTTTTGTGACTGAGTTCATGGTTGATCGAAAAATCAGCTATAGCAAGGAAGAAGGTAGGCTCTTCAAGGGACCATGAGGTAAGTATCTAAAATCATTAAAAACATGGATTAAAATGATGGTATGTGAAAAGAGGGTTATGAAATTACCTTGATGTTTGGAGCTATGCGGAGTGGTAAATTATTTAGAATAAAAGAAGGAACAAGCTCAGAGTATAGTCTGCTCATTAAATCCCCTTCAAGTAATGACGAAGGGACAATGTTGACTATACCACGAAGTCTAGTACAGTTGATTAAGTAGGGTATCTTGCGGATACCTCATCCATCCACTCCACCTCCACCTCATATGCCTACACCTTCAGCTCCACCTCCACATCCACTTCCACCATTCAAAATGGCATATGTGATGAAGATGTCGGTTTTAAAGGGGTCAAGAGCGAAGGCCCCAAACAGTTTTGGTTTGTTGCAGATGATGTGTGGACAACACAGTAGATTATGGTAAAGAAGGCGCAGTTGGTCACAACCTTACAAGATTGATCATTGACGTGGTACATCAAGTACTGCACTGATAACCCCAATGTTACATTGGTAGAGACCCAGCAAGCTCTGAACAAGGAGTTTAGAAAGCCTAAGTTAGAGGTGTAGTTGGTGACTGAGTTCAAATAAAATAAAAAAAATATAGATGACTCACCCTAGGATTTCGATCAGAGACTGAAATGCCTTATCATGCAAGCCAATATGATAATATTAGATTCTCAGCATCGAGATTGGTATATCGTGTCACTTTTAGCACACTTAAGATTTTCGTTGTGACAGCAAAAGATAGCAACACAAGCAGAAGTGGTACAAATCACGATGAGTTTGGAAGCCTCGCCAATACAAGATACAAACATTGGAGTGCAGTAGATTCACTCGTACTTGGAAAGCCTACACTTGGAGTTGCAGAGTTTGAATAAAGGCAAGGAAACCGAGCCGACAGCGCGCGTAGAAGTCTAGTGCTTAAAATGCAAGGGTCATGGTCACGATAAGGACCATTGTTTGGTTTATCAAAATTATCTTATAGGGGGAGGGCATGTCTCCTTGAAGCCAGAGGCTACTACTGGGTCAAGCATAGGAGCTGCGTTATTTCTCAGCTTACTAGACAACATGTGACAGATAATTGTCACTTAGTGCAAAAGTTTGTACAGACACCCTAACAGTGGTTCTGCAATTTCTGTAAGATTGTAGGTCACAATGAATGCCATTGCTAAAGTTATGAGCTAATGATGGATAAAACCCATACCTACTGAATGCAGGCAGAAAATCGACCTCAGGATCAGGGCGCAGGAGTAGCACACGGTGGATTCCAAGGCCGAGGATGAGGAAGAGGGGGCGGAGCTGGGAAAGGACGTGGGCAGATAATTTGCTATAACTATGGTGAAGCAGGAAACTTCACGTGAGATTGCCCAAACCCCATGTACCCTTTGTGTCAATATTGCAAATAGTTAGACCATGTGATAGAATATTTTTTGATCCTTATAGAAAAGATGCAAGAAAAGAAGACGCAACCCCAACAACCTATGCAAAACTTACAAATGATGAGGGTGGAACCTCATGAAGAGGATCATAGTGTAAATATAGTAACAAGAAGTGGTATGGAAACAGGTGAAGATAAAGGAAAACAACCTGAGACTGAAGATTGGGTACATCAGGCCGCTAAGAAAGAAATATATTTTTACATTAGTAAAGTTAAAGAAACATTAACGGAAGCCAAGAAGAGCTTCATTGAGGCCTCCACCTCAGGAAACCAAGGGAAATTGCTAGAAACCAGTGCGACGTAGGAGGTAGATCTGTCGGTATTATCTACATTTCTAAAGACCTGTATGAAGTTTTTGCACAATAAGAAATAAGTAAAAGGGTTGCAAGAGCTAATCGACAAGTGTACGAATAAAGAAAAGACCCTTTTTGAATAGTGCACCATGAGAAAAATTGGTAAGCATAAGAAGAAAATGGGGCAAGAGATGAGGCTAACCACACAAATATGAGAATATTAAATGGACCAGGTAATCTTGGATCTGGGATCTGATGCAAATGTCCTACCTAAGAAGACGTGGGAGAGAATAGGGAGGCATGCACTGTAGTGTTCTCCTATCTAGCTTCGCATGGCTAATCAACAAAATATTATTTCGATGGGGCGCTTATATGGTGTAGTGGTAAACATTGAGGGCACAAGTGTGTTGGCTGACTTTGAGGTCACTGAAATAGTGGATGATAGTAACATGTACCCCGCGCTACTAGGTATTGACTGGGCTTTTGACATGGATGCAGTAATCAACTTGAAGAAGTGGAAGATGATTTTTGAAAGGAAGGTGCTCCGGGTTGCAGTGCCACTAGACCCTGCCGAGGGAGTGAGTTATACTGAATCTGTTCACGACTTTGTGGAGAATGATGATGGTCTGGATCATATATACAAGATCACAGTGCGAGAAGAAGATTGGATCAAACCTACAGCCGATGGAAAAATTGCGTGGGACATGGATAGTTCATGCACCTCATACTTGGATGAAGAACTTGAGCACTCATAGAATCGGTTGCATGAAGTATCTACGCTCTGGTGTAATATGAAGACCAAACCACTGAGGTGTGTTTCAACTGAGGTAAGAAAGATTCCACATTATGATGGTTTAACTGATGTGTATCTATTTTTAGATGAATTTGAAAGGGAAGTACTTGAAGAACATTGCTTCCAAGCATTGGAGTTGGAACTATGCGCTATGCCTACCCATTGGTGGGGTACGCACAAGGAGAGCTTTGTTGGATGGAAGGAATATATAAGAATGATGAGATTAAGGTTTGGATATGCTAATACCCAGATGACAGAGAAGTACAGTGGGAAGGATGATCCGCGTGATCATTTGGCATGATGGACTAAGGCCTGGGGAATGAAGCCACAACCAGAATGGGTGCACATTTTTGTCATACCTTAGATACAATCCCTATGAACTGGTATTTAGAAACAGAGCTTCACCATGGGACAATGGAGTGGGACATATTAAGAGAAATTTTTCTATTGACTTTCAGCTTTTAGGATGGGTTTGAATGCATTGACGAAGCGCTCCAGGAGATAAAAGTTGTTATATTCAGAACGCCTGAGGAACCAGTAGAATGGACTCAATAGGATTGGAGTACATAGCTATGCCATGCACTGGAATGCTACAATGTGACTGCTGAGGAGGAAGAAGAAAATCCATGGAATATTAACATATGAGAGACAAAAGGACAACACAAAGTTGAAGGACTGAAAGCAGAAAAGTCGAAGATATCAGAGCCTTTGAAAACTAGACAAGTAAATATTGGATCTGAAGCAGAGCCTAAGTTCATGAAGATAGGAGACTATTGGGACAAAGATAAAGTCGATAAGGTGGTCGTACTGTTGTGGAATAACAGGATCTATTTCCAACAAAGTTCTCGAATCTAAAGGGGATCGTTGGAGATTTGGGTGTTATGAAGATCACATTGGAACCTTATGTGAAACCCATTAAGCAGAGACCTTATTGGCTAAATCCGAAGTATAAAGAAAAGGTGTGCCAAGAGCTTGATAAGATGTTGGATGATGGTATTATTGAACTAGTAGAAGAATCTAATTGGGTGAGTCCAATGGTTGTCCAAAAGAAGAAACAGAAAGGAGAAATTCAGATATGCGGAGATCTAAGAAAACTAAATGATGCATATGTGCATTGTTGGGTGTAGGAATTGTTGTCAAGAAGACTCCTTCAACACTTAATTGTCAACCTGGGGGTTTCATAAACTTATAATCGAATCACAGGAAATACCAGAAATGATATGAACTTTTCTAAAATCTATTCCTACTTCCTTAATTTCAATCTTGCAAAATCAAAAAGAAAAGATCACCTGGAAATTTACAATAAAGATATTCTAGTGATCGAATATGAAAGAAAGTACATTTTCAGGAAAACAAATAAAAGGAATTCTCAAAACCTCTTGCAACAATCTTTGAAAATGTAAATCTATGTTTATCTTCAGTGAAGTTGTGTTCTAGATTAATAATTGGACCCTTGAAGATATCTGGATCCTTTTAGATCTTCCTCCCTGTATTAAGTTATTATTCTTGTACTTCTCCAATGTGCTTGCACTAGTACCAAAACAAAGTTTAAGTGTTGGGAGTATACTTTACACCTGTACTTAAGATTTATGTCTTTATGCAGGAACTCTAAGCCTCAAGGCTATAGTACTTTGTTCCTATATTAGGAGATCGATTCTTGTATCGGGACAGAGGTTCCTACACCAAGCTTTCCAATCCTTCTTTCGAGAAAATAAAGAATGTGTTAACTAAGAAAAATAACTTGCAAAGGTGAACAAAACTTTTAAAATAAATTCCTCAAACCGAAATATGCTTCAACTAATATTTTAATGTCTAAAACGAGAATTAATTCTAAAGTCAAAGAAAACTTTTTATTAAGGAACTTCTACATGTAATCTAAGAGATCATTGAAATATGACAGTAGGCTTCAGTCCTGTAATATCTATCCACACTACTGATCTGCATGCATAACCTTTTAAACCCAGAAAGATTTCCTTTAAGAAATATTACACATGAATCAGATCTTTCCTAAATTATATAAAGTGCAGGCACATACCATTGTGTGTGTCGCAACAACGTTTTGTTTCAGAAGTGTGTTTAATTCTAAATATCAAAAGAACTTAAGAATGGAAATCACACTTTTAGAATCGCTTTAAGTCTTAATAGAAATCACACTCTTCAAGTTCGCATTAAGACTTATCAAATAAAAACTAAAGACCATTACTATAATGAACCAAAAGAATCGATATGTGAAACTACAAACGCACTAGTGCAGGAATGCGTGCCTACACGATCCAAGCAAAAAACGAGATTAAGCTTCAAAAAAAGAAATCTCCAGATCCTACGGTCATCACTCTTATCGCACAATTAACTTGCTCGTTCGTTAGCCTGCGATGAGAGCAGTTTTCTCTCTCATCCGCCGGACACGCGTCATTCAACGTATGACATCGCTTGGTCCTCTAACAAATCCGCTTACCGCCCAAAACACCTCCGATATTCCGCTAGTTTTGAAGCGCGGGACCCACCTATCATTTTAGTGCTTTTCCCACAGTTTTCTGATTTCCCCTTGTGACCGAGCGCTCGGGGCTTTTTCCTTCTCGAGGGGTTTTGCCTGGCTTTGCGCTAATCATGCATCAAAAACAACCTCCATTTCTGGGTTTGAGCTTCCCAATTGCCATTTTGCGCCTTGCATAGTCTCCATGGGCCTATGGTCAAGTGCTTTGACTGAAGGTCCTCGTTGCTTCGTGATGGCTGCAAATTACCATTATTTAGAGGTTATTTCTAATAAGATCGATATCCACAAGACTTTGAACTTCAGCATGAGTTTCTTTATAGAGTTTGGATAACTTTAAGAGAGTTTAAGGGTCCAATTCGGATCACGCCTTCCCACTAAAAGAAATTTTGGTCCACCAAAAGACTGATATACTGATCTAAGCAGTAATGAGAGTAACAACACCCTCTTCTTTCAGCCTCCCTACACTTGCCTTTGTATAGTGCCTCTGAACCACAATCTCTAACCACTTCCCTTTTTGGATGGGTTGGTCGCCTTGGGAAGAACTATTTTCCTCCTTGACTTCATGCAGAACTTCTGCTGTGAAGTTTACATAAGGTAGCTTGAACTTCTTTGCCTTGATCCTTGATCTAAGGTGGCTCAAACAAATGTGAAGTACATCTGCTCCACAAAACTTTCATTTGTACCTGTTTGAAAAACTGCCAACAACAACTGTTAACAACAGTAGGCACATAGAAAACAATTGCATGGGCTAACTCCTGCTTCAACAAAGAAACAGATTTCACATCTTGTGAAACCTTCCATGTCTTATTTCTGCATACAAATGACTGACTAGATAACAAGCCAATAAAACATGCCTTTGCAACAAATGACCCTTCAAGTCAAGCATGTAGGAAAAAGGCCTTTAGGACTCTTTTCCAAAATATGAAACACTTCATCATTATCTCCATTTTGGAGACCAAGTTAACTTCTCCCAAGCCAACATTACATGCATCTCATGCTCATGCATGTATTCCATCTATCAACTTTCGCTTAAGTACATTGTACTTTCGAAGCTAAAATGAACATATTGTTGCAGCAATAAAGTGAGTTTCCTACTCAACCTCTTTCCATTTACCATTTTGGTAAGATCCTACAACTTGCATTTATTCCACAAAGAAATGCAAACAGATGCATCAAAGGACATGTCGTCTTAATTGGATAAGAATTCTAACCATTTCTTACCAATCCATTTCAAATATCCCTCCTTGGTTTTCACATTAGCATCAATATGTGAATCATTCTGAAACCCATCAATCATGGAATCTTTATTTCCATCCCTGCCATTTTCTTTTTCCACCTTCTCCTTCAGCTTTGGTGGGAGCAGTGCTGGATTCAAAGTCCAACACCCTTCAACAAGATTCCCTTGCTTATGGCAATAAATGCAACACATGTGCATCCTTTTGATAGCATGATTTGCCTCGTCTTGTGGAATTTTGGCTGCTTGCTTCTTTTCCTTCAAAAGTTTCCTGTATGTGGCCATCCTCTTCCAACATCTAGAAACATAATGGTTATCCAAACCACAAAAGGAACATGAAATTCTTTTTCCATGCTTTACAAAATCAAAAGGAATGTGTTTAGAACAAGATTTATACTTGCCTTTTTCACCTTTATTGCCTTCATGAGTAGGTGAAGCAAATGAAGAAGTGGCTCCCTTTGGAACACTGTCACTTTCTTCAAGGTTGTCAGAGTTTCCACAACCCTTTGGTTCAAGTATGTGCTTCTGAACACCTGCATCATGCGAATGATGTTTTGAGCTATTGCATTCCTCCTTAATACAATCCTCACACTTCTGAGGTAGAGGACCTGCAATGAAACTCCCTTTGGGAACTGTTTCAATGGCCTTCATGGAAGCTTTGGAACTCTCTCCATAATATTGTTCATAACCAAGACCCAAATACTTAGGCCTTTCCTCAACCATTATTGGTTCAATAATACCTTGTGCATGCTTTCCCAAGCCCTTTCCTTCATAGCCCATCTTGGACATTAGCTTGGAACCTATGCCTCTAGTATGTTTTTCAAAAGAACCAATACAAGCATTCTTAGAGGAATTTGAAGATAAAAAGGAATGGTTTACCTCTTCTTCAAGCTGATACTTGGCCAAGACTTCTTTTGCAACAAAGAGTTGTGACTCCAACTCATGCATCATTTTCAGGTTCATACTTGCAATATGAAGTTGCCTCTCCATTTCTTGCAATTCGTCAGAAAGCAACCGCTTCTCTTCCTCCACGGAATTCAACTGCTCTCTAGGTAGGTTTCTCTTCCTACCATCCTCATGCATTTCTCTCACCATATCCATCATGGTGGACAAGTCTTGCTTCATGTCTCCATCAAAGGAAATTATGAAGAAAGAAGAATTTTAGGACTCACTTGTGGAATTTGTCATTATGCCAATGAACAAAAGAACTTCAAACAAGATTAATAAAGAGCTTACTCAAGCAACCTTTTGCTACAAACCTATGGTGGTGCTTCAAGGGTTGCTTTGAGGACCTTTGGGATAGAAGAATGCCTTCAGCCCTTCTTCCGTCTTGTCCTTCCTGGACTGAGCTATCAATAGCTTTCCCTTCACCTCTACAAACTCAAACAATATTCAGTCTGCAACCAAGCATACAATTGATGAGGTAATCAATCCTTGATTGTCAAAACACCTTTCAAACAAGCAATCTTTGCCCTGTCAATCAAGCATTCTGATACAACCTTCTTTGAAGGTGCAGTTAAATCAATCTTAAGCTCTGATACCACCTGATCTGAAAATGGGGCTCTTAGGATTCTTGTCTAACTTACAAGAACCTCTCCCACTTCCAAAGCTTTAAAATTTTCCTAAGTCTTAATGATTAACCAATGCGGAATTAAGAAATGCTTGAAAATATGGGTGTATGCTTGTATTTGTTTTCAGTTGATTATGTTGTTTGTGTTGTTATGGGAAGGTACTTAAACTGATATATAAATGCGTATAACAGTAGTTAGAGCAGCAGTAAACACAAACACATAAGAGTTCACCCTGATATCTTGGGCTACGTCTCCTTGAGCTCTAATCAACTCAATTAGGCTCTCTGGGATTATGGCAATAGTTCTTTTACAAGTTCCACACTCAACTCCAATGTTTTACACAGGAACATTTGGCTTAGAACACCATCTTATCCCTTGGCTCTTGGAGCTCTTCGGCTTTCTACCTCTGGCTCTTGGCTCTGGCTCTGGCTCTTGGCTTTGACTCTAGCTCTGGCTCTTTAGCTCGGGCTCTGGTTCTGGCTCTCAGCTCTCGCTTCTGGCACTCGCTCTAGCTCTTGGCTTTGGCTGTGGCTCACGTCTCTCTGCTCTGGCTTCTCTAAGCTCTTTCTCTCGGCCTTTGCATGCCTCTGTGAGTCGCTCGACCTACAAGCAACTCCAACAACAATATGATGCTGTCAATTGAGCTCTCTAGCTTTTCACTCGACCTCCTGAGTGACTCTAAAGACTCTCTGCGCATTCCCCTTTTTCTATCTCTATCAGTTTGTGGCTTTAAGCCATCTGCTTCCTAACTGTTCGTTTCCGCTTTCAGCTCTCTCATTCCATGCCTCTATCCATTTGAATCCTTTCTTTCGGTTGTTACAGTCACTGCATCACACCTCACAGGGAAGCGGCTACCTATTCCATAACGGATAAGTGTCAAGTTCACCGGAAACACTCGATTGTTTGAAACGGCCGTTATTTCCATTTACTCCAAGAAAGCCCGCGAAACATGAATCTCTACCAACTCATTGTCCACGTCGGACTTCAAATCTTTATGCACCATAGCTTATTTCTCCCTTGGGTCTGGTCATCCATCGGGTGATATCTCCGTCATTAGATCTGGGGCCTCCAAATCCTATGTTCATTGCTCTTATTGTGCGGTTGACTTGCTCGATCATTAGCATGCGATGAGAGCAGTTTTCTCCCTCATCTGCCAAACACACATCATTCAATGTATGGCATCGCTTGGTCCTTTGACAAATCCGCTTACCGCCCAAAATGCCTCCGATATTCCACCGGTTTTACAGCGCGGGACTCGCCTGTCATTTTAGCGCTTTTCCCACAGTTTTCCGATTTCCCCTTGTGACCGAGCGCTCGAGGATTTTTCCTTCTCAAGGGGTTTTTCCCGGTGGTTTGCACTAATCGCGCATCAAAAACAGCCTCCGTTTCTGGGTTTGAGCTTCCCAATTGTCGTTTGTGTGCCATGCACAGTCTCCATGGGCCAACTGTCAAGTGCTTTGACCGAAGGTCCTCGTTGCTTCGTGTTGGCTACAAATTACCATTGTTATTTTTGATAAGCTTGATATCCACAAGACTTTGAACTTTGGCATGAGTTTCTTTATAGAGTTTGGGTAACTTTAAAAGAGTTTAAGGATCCAATTTGGATCATTTGTCTTCGTGGTGTTGTTCTTTTCCTGCTACTTCGGCGGGTTGTCCTGGGTCGCCCTGCCTTGGTTTGGCCTTTGATATGTGGTTTGGGGGTGCCTTTTCCTTGCTTCAGATTCATAGATCCAAAGTCTTGCTTCTTTTGTTTAAACTTCTACTCAATCTTGACAACGGATCAATATGTTTTCCCGAGTGAGGAGATGTCTAGGAACTCCATCTTGTCCTGGATGTACTTGTGTAGATAGTCGAGGTACTTAAGTACCAAATGTCACTCAGAATCCTTGATACCCAACTTAGTACGGAGGGTATAGAAAACATTTGTGAACTCCAGCACATCTTGGTCCCTTCCCTGCCGTAGCATGGTCCACTTTATGTATTTATCTTAATAGCTCATGACAGGGTAATATTCTTCCTTGATGGCGTCTCAGAAATAACCCCAAGTGGGTGTGACTAAAAACAATGACGATTACCTCTCGTCCTTTTGTTCACAGTAGGTTTCCCACCTGTCCTCGATGTGTGGGGTAGCTTTGAGAAGTACAAAAGTAATATTTTCCCGATTGCAAAATTCATGAACTAAAAAATATCTTTCCAACATATTCAACCATTTATCTATGGCATCTGCATCTATTTTTCCCTCAAATATGGGAATATTGAAGTTAACCTGTACCTTAAAAGGATTAGCGCCTCCAGAGTGGCTACTAGACGAAGATGTGTCGTCTGTGGGTAGTCGTCGAAGCATCTAGGCAAAGTTATCCATCATCGTATTCCTTTGTCGCTCGAGGGCTTCCTTGAGCAATATTTTGAAAGGATCTCCTGCCCTCTCATCTTTTGTTTCTTCTACCATGGGAGGTCGTCAGAGTTTGCAAAGGTTCAACCAGATCGAGCCCTAACTCCTTGGACATGCAAAGAAAAATAGAAAAAGAGAAAACACTCTGATACCAATGATCCGAACTTAAATAGGAACGCAACAAATTACAAATATAACCATAAATACAGAAATGCAGCAAAAATAACACTTCATTTCATTAATATCATAATACTGAAATATGCCTACAAACAAAATGGAAATAAACTAGCTTAGGTAATGGTAGCTTATCTCTTGGCCGCTACATGCCTCTAAACTGTGTTACAATGAGGTTAAAAGGCCTACTTATTATTGAGAAACAATGGAAAATTGCTAAACATCCAAAAACCTAACCCTAGGAGATGAAGTGCCAAAATTATGGGCCCTATTTGGGTAAATTGGTACATCAACATCACGGGGTTGTAACTTTGGCATATGATCTTCTTTTGGCTATCATAATACCTCGTTTCGAAGATCTAAAAGAGGAGACCAAAAAATGAATAAAATGATTTAGGAGTTTTTGATCTTGCTATTTTCCCTAAAAACATTGTTTAGGGCCTCAAAACGGCTCCAAAGGTTCAGGACCCGAAAAACTGCTAAAAATAGTAAACTGTGCTACAATTAAGGAAACTGAAAACCTAAAAGAGACAGTATTGGGAGTCCAAGTAGAATAGGTGGGTGGCCACCAATATCCACCTGGATCAACCAATCAGTGTTTGTGAACCACCCTTAAACAAAAAAATTGCTAATTGGCAAGTGATAATAATGCATTTCAGCAATAAATGAGTAACAATCTTTAGTAAATGTCATTGAATTAAGATGATATGAGCGACGTCTAGAGTTTCTGTAAATGGTGAATTCTACTTATTCAAATAATAAATATGTATCTATTGAAGGAATGGCAACTCAATCCATGATTTCGTACAATGCCATGCTGAAATCCAAATTTGTTCTTCCAATTGTTCAAGAAGTTTTGGCTACTAGTGTTCCATTGAAAGAAGATGTCTTTAATAGTGAATTTTTTTCGCAAATCAAGGTTTAGTTTGCAGATTTAATGGGTTTTGATTGTGATTAATTGATCTCCACAAATGGATTATTGATACATGAAAACCCAATTTGACTGGTGATCTAAATATTTACCCCTTGGCTGGGGGTTTTTGTTGTTGTGGTTTTTGATAATATTGAGGATAAGCAGAATATTTATGAATCTGGGCCCTGGTTTTGGGGCAATGTTGGCCTTTTTCATTTAGCCCTGTTCTTCCACCTTTGATCCAGTTAGAGCATCAATCTACATGGCTCCTATTTGGGTAAGGCTTCCAAACCTTCCCTTGCATATTTGGAACCTTCCAATGTTATCTTCCATTGGTAATGCAATAGGGAAGCTTTATTGTTGTAGCCTAGAACCAATTTTTCTTTTTTATAAAGTTATTTATGTTTGAATATGTGTTGAGATGGATTTCAACAAGGGTTTTCTTGCTAAGATTAATCTGATAGCTCTAGACTATGTTTGGGTTAAGAATATCGATTATGAAAATGTTTCATTTCAATGCCGAGCGTGTTATGAAACAGGGCATGTAATTAAAAATTGCTCAAAGCATTTATAGAATAACATAGTCCATAAAAATAACCGGAAGCCTGAATGGTGGGAAGGAGCTCAGTCTGAACACTATATAGTTACAAAGAAGAAGAGAGTCAGGATAAGAAAGAAGAAAAGGAAAAACATGAAGATCAAGCAGACAAGGAAGAAATTAAAGACAATAGTTCTCAATCATTGAAGGTTGATCCATTAGACACAACAAAAAATGCAGGTTGGATTCAAGTGGGGGAGAAGCGAAAAAATATTTCACCAATAAAAACCAGAAGTCAGTTGAAATTAAATAAAAAATAGTTAAAAATGGAATGTATATATATTTGGATCTCAAAGGTATTTCGGAAAAAAATTAAAAAAATAAAATAATAAATAAATTAGCTGGAATGGGATTAAAATTTTTGTATCATGGAGTAGTCACTTGAAGGATTAGATTTAACCTACGTGCTCAATCTCAAACCTACAAAGAATATTGGTAATTTTGAAGAAATGTAACGGTTGTGGTTCAGATACTAGTTTAGATTTAAATAAAATTCTCATACTTGTTTTGATTATTAATTAACACATTTTGACTCGGTGAAATCACATAAAATTAAAATTTTAAAAATAAAATAAAATTAATTAAGAATTATAATTAATTATAAATGATAATTAAGCCAGTCTAGATCCATCTTAACTTTATATCTACTAAGTGTTGAGGGATTACATCTCTTGAAGTGAAAATCTCTTATGAATCTAGGTTGGTTTCTATATTAAGAAATTATCTAGCCATATTTTGAATATAAACTTGGCAAGCATCAAGAAAGATAGATAGTTTGGTGTCTTAGTTGGAGTTTATTATTTTTTATGGATGTTAAAAATTATATATATATATGTGTGTGTGTGTGTGTGTGTGTGTGTGTCAGACCAGGAGGTAACTCCTCAAATGTAATCGTATTATTCATTCAGGTTGTTCATTATTATATACAACAGGGAGTGACTGTTCAGTTCATCTTCCGATGACTCTCCATTTGCTCTATTATTTATTTACACTAATTACAATTGTTCACCCAATCCCTATGATTAGGTGTCAACATTCCTCCCCCCCCCCTTAATCTGAAGGGATGTTGGTGAGTCCAAGCATCATTCTACATCTTTCAAGATTTTCTCTTCCATGTGCTTTGGTGAAGATGTCTGCAATCTTCTCATTAGTGGAAAAATGGTGAAGTTTGGCCTCAACATGATGTCGAGTGAGATGATATTTTGTATTGATGTGCTTCGTTCGATCATGGAACTTTGGGTTCTTGGCTAAATTTATTGCTAAGGTATTGTCAATCATGACTGGAGTAGATTGTACTTGTTTTACCTGCAAATCTTCCAGAATTTTCTTGAGCCACAGAATTTCTTTTGTTGCCTCAGTTGCTGCCACATATTCTGCCTCTGTTGTGGAATCTTCTAGAACTTATTGTTTGCATGATCTCCAAGAAACAGCTCCTGATCCAAGACTCATAGCATAACCCGAAGTCGATACCCCAATTTCTTTGTCTCCATCGAAGTATAAATCAGAGTATCCAATCAAGCTGAAGTCGCCCACCTGTGTATACTTGATTCCAAAGTCTTGAGTTCCCTTCAAGTACTTTAGAACTATTTTTGCAGCAGACCAATGTCCCTCACAAGGCTTTTGCATAAACCTGGACAGGATTCCAACAACAAACGAAATGTCTGGTCTGGTAGTAGTTAGGTAGTTGAGACTTCCTACAAGTTGTCTATACTTTGTTGCATCCTCAAATTCTTTTCCTTCAATGGATGTGAGCTTTAAGTTTTGTTCCATTGGAGTAGTCAAAGGATTGCATTTAGTCATGCCAAACCTATTCAATAGATCTCCAATGTACTTCTTTTGAGAAAGGAATATGGACTTCGGATGTTGAGTTACTTCAATACCAAGATAGTAATGAACATAGCTCAAATCAGTCATTTCAAAACCTTTCCTCAATTCCTTCTTTATGGATGTAATGTAGCTCTCATTGTTCCCTGTCATCAAAAGATCATCTACATATACCACAAGATATACAACTGTTTTGCCAACCTTCTTGACAAACAAAGTTGCATCATCAAGATCATAATGTTTGAAATTGAGTTTCAGAAGATGCTCAGTTAGTTTTTCATACCAAGCTCGTGGTGCTTGTTTGAGGCCTTACAAGGATTTCACAAGTTTGCATACTTTATTTTCATGTCTTTTATAGAAAATCCTTCAGGCTGGGACATAAAATCATTCTCTTTTAGATCTCCATTCAAGAAAGCAGTTTTTACATCCATTTGATGGACTTTCCAACCATTTTGAGCTGTTAAGGCAAAGAGTGTCCGGATGGTAACCCATTTTGTTATGGGGGAAAAAGTATCCTCATAATCGACCCCTTCTTTCTGTGCAAAACCTTTTGCCACAAGCTTAGCTTTGTGCTTGTCAAGTGAGCCATCAGCTTTATACTTGTTCTTGTAGACCCACTTGTAGCCAATTGGTTTGGTTCCCAATGGAGGATCAACTAGCTTCCAAGTGCCATTCTTTATCAAGGTATCATACTCCTTTTGCATTGCTTCTTTCCATTCATCATAAGAAGGAGCTTCTTTGAACGAAGTTGGTTCAAAATCTGTAGACAAATTCAATTCACAATCATAAGAAACAACCATATCAACAAGTAAATCAGAGTCATCTACATCACCTCCATTTTGTCGGCTTGAATTTTTAGTTCCTGTCTTTCCAACCTTATCAGGATGAACACTTTCAAGTGTCTTTGTCAACCACTTTGGGGGACCTTTCTGAGATGGTCTAGGCTGCTCTGTTGATTGAGTTGGGACTGAATCAAGATTGAGTCTTCCAAATTTTGTCAATCACATCACTCAAAGTATCATCCGTTGTTGGAGTTTCATGCGGGGGAGAGGGTGCTTCAGAAGAAGATTCCACAGGTTGATCTAGTATAGGAATCCCCCCTTCAATATGTGGAATCTGATTATCAAATTCTTGAAATGATTTTGCATTTGCAAATCTATCCAAGCGATCAAGTTGCCACTCAACAACATTGTCAGTTTTGGATGATTCAAGAAAGATTACATATCTAGATACAACAAACCTTTTATTGACTTCATCATAGAGATAATATGCTTTGGAGGTGTTTGAATACCCCAGGAAGATACACTTACGACTTCCTGCACCAAGTTTGTTTTTATGTACCTTTGGTATCAAGGCATAACACGTGGAACCAAAGACCCTGAAATGCTTTACGGAAGGAATGTGCCCATATCACATTTCATAAGGAGTCTTGTTTCTAATAGCATTAGATGGACATCTATTCTTTACATATACATCACATAGAATTGCATCAGCCCAAAACATCATTTTGACATTTTTGAAAAACATCATGGAGCACACCATATTTAAGATTGACTTATTCATTCTTTCAGCTACTCCATTCTGTTGGGGATTATAAGGCAAAGTTGTTTGATGTTTGATCCCATGTTGGCGAAGATATTTTTCAAATTAATTTGAAGTGTATTCTTTTCCATTATCAGTGTGAATAGATTCAATATGAGATTGTGCATAATTTTCAATCCATGTATGAAAGTTCTTGAATGTTTGAAAAGCATCAGCTTTGTTCTTCAATAAATAAACCCAACACATTCTAGTGTAGTCATCAATAAATATCATCATATATTTATTTCCATTTGCAGAAGGAACAGGCATTGGACCACATAAATCTGAATGAATGATTTCAAGTTTTCTATGTGCTTTGGAATGTGAATCATGAAAAGATTGTTTGCTATGCTTTCCTAGAATGCAAGCATCACATTGCTTAAGTTCCTAAGAATTGTAGGCAAACTAGTAACACCATTTTTTTCAACAAGAGGAGGCTGTCATAGTTCAAGTGTCCAAATCTAGCATGCCATAATAAAATTGGTGGAAATGTACCTTCTTCATAATGAGAATTGTATGAGAAGTTTTGTGCACGAGCAGAGGAACCCTTCAGCTTGAGAAGCCTTTCTTCTTATATCCCCGTCATGACAAGTGAGTGGTCTGATGCTTTTCTCACCTCAAGCTTGCCATCAAACATATGAATGGAGTGTCCTTGCTGGCAGATGTGGACCAAGGACAACAAGTTTCTCCTCAGCTGTGGGAGATATAAAACATGATGCAGAAGAAAGTCTAGAAGACCAGGCAATTTAAGCTTGGTTGTACCAAGCCTTGATGACTTGAGTTTTGATTTGTCTGCAAAGTATACTACTCCATCAACATTGTCAGAAATTATTCAAACAAATCTCTTCTAAAATTCATGTGGCAAGTTGTTCCTGAATCAAGCAACCAATCGTTTTTCCAAGAAGCAAGTGAAGCATTAAATAAGTCTTCATTTACTCCAATATTACAGTGTGCCACAACATAGTGAGTGAATTCAGGTGCTATACCTTTCTCTTTGTCATTATTTTTACCTTTGGGTTGGTTTCTTTCATGCTCAATTATGTCCCAAGGCAACTTGCATGTGGATGCATCATGTGATCCATCTCTTTTGCAGCATATGTAGTGCAAATCTGACTTTTCTCCTTGAGAGTGTCTCCCCCCCTTGCCTCTGATATTTCTTCCTCTTCCTCTTCGACCACCTCTTCCTCTCGAAGAATCTTGAGCAAGATTCTTCTCTCTATGTGCACGGCACACAGCCTCTTCAGAAGACTGAGGAGTTGTCTTCTTCCCAAAAGCTTTCTCTCTTTCAGCAAATTTTTTCATAAGGGAGTCAAAGGTAATATCTTTGAGGTTTCCATTTGCTTGCAATGACTCAAGATAATTTGAGTAAGTGGGATAAAGTGCCTTGAGAAAAGCTATCAGAGGACTGTCCATTTCAACATTAGTGACTTTGATATCATGCATAATAGATTTTACTTCTGATGGAAGAGTAAGAGGATCATTATTTTGTAATTCAAGGGTGAACAATTTAATCATGAGTTGAACAACTTCAAGTGCAGTGTGAGTCATAAAGTTCCTTCAGTTTTTCTAAGGCTTCGAAAGAATTTGAAAATGGCGAAATATGGCAACTCACCTCTTCATTTACTAATGCTACAATCAATGCATAAGCCTTTCTATTCTTATTTTCCCAAATGACGAATTCCTTGTCTGAGGAAGGTTGTTCTGGCTCTTTGTCTTCGTTTCCAACACACACTCCTTTCCACAACTCATTATAAATGAGAGTGTGTTTGATTTTCCGATACCAGTCAGGATAGTTCTCCTTCCCATTGAGAACCACTCCCACAACAAATATCAATGAGTGCATTTCAAAAATATGTATTGCGTAAAAAAATCGCTCTTCTGCTGGTAAAAAAATAACGAGGAGTTTGACGAAAATGAGGTGGTAGTCTGTAATTCGACTACTGGTTAACTTTGTAACCAATCAGCTGCGCTTAAATCCAGTTCTATACGTGGATTTCCCCCTAAGGGTCCCGCTTATCTGACGAATCACTATCGGTCCCTCGTTGACTTCTCCTTTTATCAAGCGCTTTAATCCGCACCATTGATCTCACTTCTCTAGATCCAATGGATATTGCATCGTCCGCTCACCAACTAACCCGACGATCTCCATCGTTGATGTGACCCCTCCAATCGAACGGTTATCGCACAATCTCGTGTTAAATCTTGCACGACCGATATCAGGTCGAGAGCGCACGAGAAAAGTGGTTTTCCTATGCTACGTGTCGCCTGCTAAGGTTAATCGCGTGAATGTTAGGAATACCATTTACAGCCTTTAGGGCATGCAAGATACTGATTCCCACTTATCCATACCACCCATGTGCTTAATTCATACTTTTAATAAAGGCGCTTAAGGAAAGGTTTAGCGCTTAAACTCAGTATTAATGCTTAACACTAATTGACTGTGATTTATAAATAAAATGTATGAACAAAGAAAAATACCCGATTAGGGTCCACAACACCGATACAAAGTCATAAGAGAACTTCATTCATCGCACTCATGTTTAACACTATGAAACCAAGAGAGTAATGAAACCATGAGAGGTATATTGGTAGGCAACATGCATGCAGGTGTGGGAGTGATACCTCAACTGCGCTTGTGGAGCAATTGCCTCACATAACCAGCCGAACATTTGCAGCAGTTGCCAGAGAGGGGTAGCAGTTGTGAGAGAGGAGAAAACCTACACGAGGTCAGTTCTGCAAAATAGGCAAAACATAGGCTAGAAGGGAGTTACAAAGCAGAGAGGGAAGCCAAAAATGGCGCTGGCTCTGATACCATGTTAGACCATGAGGTAACTCCTCAAATGTAATCATATTATTCATTCAGGTTGTTCATTATTATACAAGAGGGAGTGATTGTTCAATTCAACTCTCGATGACTCTCCATTTTCTCTATTATTTATCTACACTAATTACAGTTGTTCACCCAATCCCTATGATTAGGTGTCAACAATATATATATATATATATATATATATATATATATATATATATATATATATATTATTTAATAATTGAATTAAATATAAATGATTATTAGTATCGTTATAGATATTAAAAGGTTGATATCAAAATATTTATTCAGTAATAAATCTCATAATTTTAAAGGTTTAAAAATTTATAAAAATTAACTAAATTATAATTTTACTTTAAATTAGTCTCCAGGGGTTAGGTCAATTGGTAATCCCCTGTGATAATGAAGTGTTATGATAAGGAGATAAAAAGTTTGAATTTCTCCAGTTATTTACTCTTGTTTGTGGATTAATGGCCAATTAGTAATCTCATGTGATGATGAAGTGTTGTATAGAAGGATATTCAAGGTTTGAATTTCCGTAGTTATTTACCCTTGTTGTGAATTAGTGGTAGTGCCTTCAGTACAAAACTATTTATGTAGTTATTTAAAAAAATAAACACTTTATTTTAAATTATTAATATTATTTTTATAAAAAAAAAAAATAACACTTGAGTTAAATGTGTGGACACAACACATATATTAAAAGATATGTAACAAGGCTCTCATTATCAAGGTTCATCTCGACTATATCATGAAGATTTTTAATCTTTAAATAGTGTTTGTTACAAGACAATAAGCCAATACTAATACTTATTAATATCACATGTCCACAGTATTATCACTCATTTCATAATCAAAATAGTTTGTATATTTTTATTTTATAACTTTTTTTTAATTCAATGGAAAAGAAAAAAGGACATAACTACCTTTCAGATAAATCATTTTTTTTCTTACTTGGAAAGAGTATTTATATTATAAAAATATGCCCTTGGCTCAAAAAAAAAAAATTAGGAATTACATATCACCTTCTTCAAAATATCTATCATTTTTCTCTAGTACAAGAGATATGTTAAACTTTCTTGTTGAGCTACAAAAATGGGGCTTTTGTAGTTGCATACCTCAGAGAACAAAACATAAAATTATTGACTGGTAATAAAGTCCTTCATGGTTATGAACCTAATATTATGAGCTTATTGCATTGGGTTAAATTCATTTTTAAGTTATTAGACTCCATTTATTAATAGTTGATGGACTAATTTGACCATTGATGCACAACTATCCAGCTTTCAATTTGCATTCATCATTAGCGAGCTTAGTTGCTTCTTTGTTATGGTCATGTAATACATGACATTATTTCACCTACTTTTCGTTGGCAATCAAGATATCATGATAAAGATCATCCATATCTACTTGATTATTTGTCATATGACCAAGTCCGCATGAGTATCCAAACCCTTTGTCATCCTCGGGGTCATAAAGAGCCTCTTTGTTATGGTCTTGTAATACATGACATTATTTCACCTACTTTTCGTTGGCAATCAAGATACCATGATAAAGATCATCCATCTCTACTTGATTATTTGTCATATGATCAAGTCCCCATGAGTACCTAAACCCTTTTTCATCCTTAGGTTCATAAAGAGCCCCTCCCCCTCTTGGGTTTCTTTTGGAGGCCCCATCAAAATAGAGAATCCATCCTTGTCTACTATTCTTCTAAGTTTTGAATTCTACATCTATCATTCTAAGCTTCCAACATCTCTCATATTTTGTTGATAACAACTAGTAATTTATGGGTAGTTGATCCAACTCTTTCATAGGGCAGTTATAATTCTACTTTGGGACTTCAAATTTGGCACACAATGATAATGAATTGCAGTGCTTTGAGGAGTAAGCTTGTTATTAAAGATTGCATTATTTCTAGCAAGCCAAACTTTCTAGCATATAAATTTAGGGAGGACTTCTAATATCTATCCATAATTATTATCAAAAACATTTCATAGATATTTAGTAGGGGTTAAATCCTCAGCATCTACCTATTAATTATTGATAATTAAATTAAATTCTAGAAACTTTATTCCAAAATAGATACATTTATTAATGTAATTATATGGAGTATTTGTTTTTAATACACACTTTATTATTATACCTGCCCCAAGCATGGTATTACACATTTGGTTGTGCGTTTGACTGCACATTAATTTGTCTTTATCTATAGTTTAACATTGAAATTCAATTTTTGTTTTTTAATTATTATTTAAAATTATTTATTTGTAAGGTACCTTCCATTTTTCTATTAGTTACTAATTGTTTTAGTTTTAGTTTTATTTAACTTTTTTTTTGTCTTGTTTTATTATTTCCATTTTCATGAATTATTTTTTCTCCATTAAAACTTCTATTTCAATGAATATAGATAAATTAATAGAAAACAATTAATTTTTAAAATCTTGTGATTGTTTCTTTCCTAATTTTATGAAAAAACTTTATTCATATATGGTTATTAATATTTAGGATCTCATGAGCATTTTGTTTTAGCAGGTCAAAAGATTTGAAGCTCTAGCTAAGGTGAACACTAGGAGCAAATCCAATGCAATGCACTGAAGCTCTTCATTTAATTTTAGGGGATTCAAATTCCAAGGTGTAGAGGTTGGGGTATGGGTCCAAACTAATTCTACCATTGTGCAGGGATGAGATATTACCAGGATCTCACTTTGAAGTTCGAGGTTAGGCATTTATTGGGAGGTTAGTCTTCAATTTCTCATCTATTTCAATTGGTTTGTTAAATTTGTTTTACCTTTTTCCCTCAAACCAAACACAAAAGACATTATTAATCTGAAAGACATAATTATTCAACAATATGGATTACAAAAGTCTAAGATCTAATATTAATTAACTTGTCTTTACAATTTAATTTAAAAAATAATTTAATACTAAATCACAAATTATAGATCATCCCAATTCCATTTTTCTCTGCAAAGAAAGCATAGATGTTTAAAACAGGACGTCATTTGAGAGAACAATAAAAATTTTGTTCCATATTCCCCTGCCTTCCACAAACCCAATTGCATTCAACCCTATATCAATCATGTACAATGCCCATGAATTTTGTAGGAGACAAATGGTTGTGCAAACAAGTTTCAAGTTTCTTGGAATTGACATCTCGTTCACTTGAAACAAAGTTTCTCCATATCAATTTGAACTAAACATTGTTTTCACTTTCATTTCTATTTTTGTATGAAAACTTTAATTGATCAACTCACTAATTTTAAATATAATTAAGACTCCAATTAACTATAAACCAATAAGCATACTCCAATTAACTATATTTAAACAAGAGATAGGTATTTGTAGCACTTGTTTTTATTATAATATAGTTTCTATAATATTTTTGACTAACTTTATTTAAAATTTGATCAAATATTATTCAAATTGTATAGATTATTTAATTTATATAATCCAAATATCCAAAAAAAAAAAAAAAAAGCTAAATTCATTTATATGTTTTAAAATATAATTTTAATAACAAAAAAAATACAATTTTAATATATATTCCATAATTTTCCATTGAACTTAATTGAGGTTGTGTTATGCTCTTAAATAAGTTTATAATGAAGGCAAGCCTAGTACCAGCCACCTCTGCCTGCCTTCAAACAGGCAAGTTGACTTTCTTGGCAAGGGCTAACGAGCCTGGGGCATTAAATGCCCGCTTAGCTGCAAGCCCGATAGCCATATAGCTTTCACTGGGGACAGGGTGGGGAAAGAGTGTTCAGAAAGCACCATCTGTTTTATATGGCTATCGAGCTTGCAGCTAAGCGAGCATTTAATACCCGATAGCAAGCTCATTAGCCCTTTCCGACTTTCTTACCCAAATGAACCAAATACCCTAAACGCTATTAAGACTGGACAGTTGTCGGAGTCAAAAACAATATTATTTTAAAGTCTTAAAAGCTAAAAATAACCTAATGACTTAAGTATCAAAAGTAACTATACTTATTATTTACCAAAATCCTTGAAAAAAATCAGTGGGAAAACGAGGCTATCTGATGGCCCAGTTACCAGTATCCCACACCGGTTTGCCGGTCCCTGCGTTTCAATATGCATGCGTGAACCTTGAACAGGTGAGGTGACAACTACTGCAAACGACTCCAGCTTTTACGTTACAGCCATTTTGAGGGTGCAATTATACGAAGATATTTGGAAATCAAAGCCAGCTCAGTGTTCCAACGACAAGATGGGAAAGAAAACGCTTTCTGCGTTGAAACGGCGGATTAGGGGACCTGTCCTTCCAGCTGTTGCTGCTTCATTATCGCAAATCGGTTTTTTCAATTTTGAAAATAGTACATCTACTTAATTATATTTAGTAAATGTTCCTGCGTTTTCAGCGATTTCTTAATTTTGTAGATCCGGCCCTGCCAACGCCCACATTCTGTAATATTACCTGTAGAGAAAAAAATGGAAAACCTAGAAGGACAAGTGGGCAAAAGATTGAAGGACGGTTTTCCATATATTTCTTTAATTTGGAATTTGGATGTGAAAGTGTAATCGTATTTTAAATCTTTTCGTTGAAAAAAAAAAACTGAAAGATTGAAGGACGGTTTTCCAGATATTTCTTTAATTTGGAAATTGGATGTGAAAGCGTAATCGTATTTCAAATTTTTGTCCCTTTTGGTTGAAAATGATCTTGTTATGCAGAAAATATCTTATTTCTTGAGATTTAATTTATTTCTATATTCAGTGCATTTAATATTATATTGTCCACATTCAATGCACTGCTACATAATCATGACCAGGTGTTATGGCTCGGTGGAAATGTACAAAACCCAGCAGCCCCAAGGAAGAATCACTGAATTAGGTGCAAAAAAGCGAAATTAGGGCTCGGTTTAAATGTACAAAACCGAGGAACCCTAAGGAAGAATCAAGTGGAGTAAAACAAGAAAAGAGTACAATTCTTTTCTTCTGCAAAATCTGTAGCCATGGCTTACGGTGATCAGAACAGTACTGTTGAGTTGGAAGATGGAAGACCAGGCCTGGTGAAGCGAAATGTCTCCAAGTCTAGCCCGGATAATGAAACTACCGTGCAAGAAAATGGGCTTGGTGATGAGCTGAGCATTGAACAAATTTTTGCCAACAAGGAGGTGCCTGGATGGCGGCAGCAAATCACATTCCGGGGACTGATTGTGAGCCTGATGATTAGTATCCTGCTCAGTGTGATAGTCATGAAACTTAATCTCACGACTGGAGTCATCCCTTCCCTTAATGTATCAGCTGGACTGTTGGGATTCTTCTTTGTCAAATCCTGGGCTAAACTCATGGAGAGGTCTGGGCTACTGAGGACTCCTTTCACCAGACAAGAGAATACTGTCATACAAACCTGCGTGGTTGCGGCCACTGGTATCGCTTTCAGCGGTGTGTAATCTCACTTATTGATTAAACTTAAATCCCAACAAATAGCGTTTCCTGATTTTGAAATGTTTTTTAAGAATTTAACAAGCAATACCCTGTGCTTTCTGATGACATGTTGAATGTGTACAGGAGGATTTGGATCATACCTGTTAGGTATGAGCAGTAGCACTTATAACGAGGTGGGCCAAACAGAGGGCAATAATCCGAGAGACACAAAGGATCCGCAGCTTGGTTGGATAATTGTGTTTCTCTTTGTAGTGAGTTTTATAGGCCTCTTTGGTGTGGTGGCCCTGAGGAAGGTAATGTACTTATTTTGGTTTTGCAATCGTAAGTAGCTTTGCAGAATATGCATTAGGTGGTTGTGTATATATATATAATTAGGTGGTTGTGTATATATATATAATGGTTTGATTGGATTTTAAAATATTTTTTTCATTTCTTTTATATGTATATTGATTTGAAAGTATATGTATTAAAATAATGTGTTACAGGAATGTGATTCTTAAATTGTTTTGAAGTGGTTAAGAGGTTAAGATTCTGGTTTAATTGTTTTGAAGTGGTTAAGAGGTTAAGATTTTGGTGCAAGGAAATGGATTAGCCATCTAAAATTCACAAGTATATGGTAAGAATGAAAGTCTACCCACATACAGAATAGAGCATTAGTGGGTAAGAATGAAAGTATACCCACATACATAACAAAGTATTAGTAGGTAAGAATAAAAGTCTACTCACATACACAACAGAGCATCAGTGGATAAGGAAACAGTTTAATGGCTAAGAATTGGCATATGGTAAAAGTGAAACCCAGAAAGGGACAAGGAAACAGTTTAATGACTAAGAATTGGCATATGGTAAAAGTGAAACCCAAAAAACATTAGCTCTAGCTCGTAGCATGGTTTTTTTTAATAAAATATCAAATCAACCTAAAAAGTGATGAATAATAACCCATAATAACAATTTCCATTGCTAATTTAACAATTACATAATAATAAAATCTTCCATTATTTTTAAATATATATTTAAAAAAATTTCATAATTTTTCAAACCAAAGCATGTAACAAAAACTAAAATATATTGAAATTATTTATTTGTTTTCCGAAAGACTGAAATAAAAACATTTTGTATTTTTCCAAACCAAAATATCTAACAAAACTTAGAAATATATTGAAATTATTTATTTGTTTCTTTGAAACACCTAACAAAATATAAATAACAAACCCTAATAATATTCTTCAAATTATGTTAAAATCATTTATCTGCTTTCTTAAGATCCTATCGAAATATAAAAGACAAGCCCTAATAATATTCATTAAATCATGTTGAAATCATTCATCTGCTTTCTTAAATGGCTATCAAATTATCAGTGGCAAATCCTGATAATATTTCATTTGCTTGCTTTTCTTAAAAGGCAGAGGAACGACTTCAGTTTACATTAATACAGGAAGGAGCAACTGGGAATCATCTTTTTTCTTAAAAAAATAGATCTGATTTTTAAGAGGAAATACATGCAATATTTTAAGTTTGTGCTTTCAGGCTTACTTTATATTAATTATGTGGTTCAGCATGGCATGTTATATTATAAAATTTTGTTGCAGATAATGATTATCGACTACAAGCTGACTTACCCAAGCGGAACTGCAACAGCTGTACTCATCAATGGATTCCACACACCACAAGGTTCTAAAGTTGCAAGGTATCCTAACGAGTGATTTTCATTGTTTTCTTTTTTCGTTTGTTTGTGGTGAGGCAGGGTACCCCCAGATGGAGAAAAATCGATGTTGAAAACTTGTTTAAACCTGGATTTTCTTTTGATCGATAACATTTCTTTACCAATTACATATGGATATGGATGACCATTATCTAGTAGTAATCCAATCAAAGAGTTTATCTACACGGTTTGTAATGTTAAAATATATATATATATATATATATATATATATATATAAATTTAAATAATATTTTTCAATAAAATTATAAAACATTTCAGAAGATTTCTAAAACCTGTAATTTTAATTTTTTATATTTTTTATAAAGTTAATTTTTATTTGTAGAGAAAGTTACATTATTTTCATGGTCTTGTTTACTAGTGGTTTGTCACTTAGGAAATCATATCATGAGCAAAAATAACAGGGAATCAGTTCAAAAATAGTTTATATGTCTACACCAAGTCTCCAAAACTAGAGAATGTTCTATAAGAACATGATACTACATGGCTTGATGTCTGTGAGAAACTAAGGCTAACATTCAAAGGCCTAGCAAAAGGAGAAAACCACACATAGAGAAACCAAATTCATCATGAAAACGGGAAGAAGTGGAGATGCCCACCCTGATGGGGTGGGTGTTGGGTTGTGTTATATTCTTTCCACGACTAACCTACGTAGTTAAAAGGGGGGTTACCGCCCCCCTTCGTTGCGCCGATTGCGCAGCGGGGGGTCACAGGGGGGGCGGCAGCCCCCCCTGTCCGGGGGTTTGAGGGGAGCGGGTAGCCCCCCTCTACGGGGTCTGGGGCAGCGCCCCGGGAAAAAAATTTTTGGACCCTATATTAGGTTGGGCGAACCTACCTATGGTTTTGTGCATGATTTTCGCACATGGTATTGGACGCGATGGTTTTTCGGTCCATGGTATTGGATGCTTCGGCATGTATAAATATGTATTGTAACATTGAAAGGAGCATAATGAAAAATCAAGCTAGTAGTCCCGGTTTTGGGATCCAGGGAAAAAAAAAATCTCTGTGCATATGTGTTTTATGGGTTATGCTCTCGCATTGTTTATTTTCTTTGTTTAAGAATTCGTATGCAGGTAATTTCTGTATAGGGTTAAAACCTACAGTGGGGATTTCCATGGCTTAATCACTTGGACCTGTGCTTCAATCTCCTTGAGTCTTGCCCCCATTTCATTTTGGTGAACCACCACATTGTTGAGCACCAAAAATATTTCTTCCTTATCATTAGACCTATCCATGATTACCATATCCAACAACATTTTCATTCTTTAATATAAATCAATTATCAACAGGTATTGATTTTTCTCATCATGGGAATGCCCTGGGCCAGGTACACAATCCCTTAGGTTAGTTAATACTTTTGAACCTGATAAAACGACCTCTCTTAACAACATTTGCTTCAAAATCACGCAAATCATCGTGAACATCCACGAGGACCTATTCATTGAATAAGTGAGTTGAAGTTTCTACCCTTGAACAAACACGAGAGCCTCCAATCCCCCCACAACTACTACTATTGTAAGTCTTGCATCATGCTCTCTGCCTAATCATTTTTGTGAACGTAGTTCGCTAGATCGGATGTGGATTGGATACACATATTGTAGGAAGGGTTGCAAAATGGAGAGTTGGAAGAAGACTAAAATGTGGAAAAGTCTCAACCATGCTCAATGTCTATGGCAAGCTAGTAGGAGCTTGAATAGAAATGAACACAACGAAGGAAAAAGCAACACAAATTGCAGCTCAAATGACAATCTTGAAGCCATAAGCAAAGGAAGAATGTGGGCAATAAGTGCTAAGGACTAGGCCAACATCAAAAACAATGGGAGAGGAATCATGATCACCGCCATTCAACCATCCTTACATGTGGTGGTCATCATCCCAAAATAGTCCAAAATACAAGCGCATAACAACTGCAATGTTACTCCATTGTACCCTTGCTCATTCCATATATCTTAATTAAGGCTAGTCGAGTGGCACATCTACCTCATTCATTAAGTGATGTGACAATGCCCATAATGCGTCTTGCCTCACTTGATCTAAAAGAATTTTAAGATTTGAAAACAATCATTTGCCTATCATTTTTTAGTATGTGAATATATATATATTATTCTTCTCTTTCGACAAAAAAATTGTGTATGTTTCTATTAGAAATTGTTTTATATAAATATTGTGACTTTTGAGTAATAGTAAATTGCATGGTACATAAAAAGATTTAGTCAATACTCTTGTAAGTGTTGAAGAGTGAAATTTTATAAGGTGAATTCTCCTCTAGTTATTGAATAATTAGAAGAGAATATATGAATATTGATCATAATTAGAACCTGTTTAGTGTCATTAATTCATAGAAATTGTTTGTTTTATTGCCTACTCCATTTGTGAAAGGTTTTCCTATCGTAGTTATGAAAGGGGTGCAATGACTAGAGGAGAGATGTAGGATATCCCCATCCTATTTTACATGGAATTCGTTCCTTCGGAGGCCTCAAGAAAGAAAAGCCCATGGCATTTCCTCTCTTTTTTTGTTTCTTGGTAGCGTTTTTTTGAGAAAAATCAAAGAGAATACATACATTTTGTAAAGCACATTGTAAAGATAAGGTAACCCTTTCCTCAAACATTTTGGAGTTCCTAGCTAACATTATCTCACCATATAAATACTATTAAATATTTTTTATCATATATATTTATGTAAAAGATTACATCAATGTTAAAGCATTTTTCACCGTGTTCAAGAGGGTATGTTGGGGGTTGAGCCCACCACCCTGCAATGTGATGCAAAGTAATGAGCAGGGCATGATTTTTTATCATATATATTTATGTAAAAGATTACATCAATGCATTTTTCAGCGTGTTCAAGAGGGTGTGTTGGGGGTTGAGCCCACCACCCTGCAATGTGATGCAAAGCAATGAGCAGGGCATGTGGCCTGCCCCTAGCATGCATTTTCATGCAAACCCCTAGCTGGTCATTTATGGCTATTTATCCTTGCAACTCACCATCGTTCATGGAGGTTTGGAGCAGAGACAAGGTTGAGGAGTCTACCTCCCTACTACTGGTGGAAGCTCAAGATTTTATCGTTGCTAAGTCATCGTTTATTTGGGTGCTAGGTCTTGGAGAGGAGTGGTTTGAGCATTGCATGGTGTTGGTGAAGTGGAGGTGGGAGGGTACTTTCCGTCAGTGCACATAATTCTGTCATTGGGCTTTGGATATTGCATGTGCTATCTAGCATAGGTCCATCTATTACAACTGAGGCAGGGTGGTTTAGATTGGTTTTCTCTCACTCTTAAATTGTATATTGTTTGCGTTGTCTTTTTTCTCAATTTCGGTCTTTGGTTATCAAGCAGGAATCACTATTGGGTTAAGGGCGAGAGTTTTTCTGGTTAATTTTCATTCTGGTTCTAGCTGTTTGGAATTTAAGAAAATTAGCGGTTTTCTAAGTTTGTGCGTGCCTCGCAACATTTCTATTAAGTGGTCTCTCATTATGAGTTTGTGCAATTAGATTAAATCTCTCTTGCCCTCTTGGTCTAATCTGGCTCTATGTAAATTTGGTTATATTGGTCTTCTGGTTGGTTTGTGTCTTTATTCCTAATTGAATTTTTAAGGGACGAGGGTTTCTATTTTGAGTGGAGTGGGTTCTGTGTTGTCTAAGTGTGTAGCTCTCTCGCACAATTCAGTCTAAGAATTTTGTTATAGCGATGATTTTATTTTTTATGGTTTGGTTCCTATTAGTGCATTGTTTATTATGTTCTCTTTCTCCTTTCTAGGTCGTGGATGCTTTAGCTATTACTACAGGTGTGACCCCTGTTTCGCAACCATGCCTCCCATGAAACAATTGTGTTGCAGGGGACGTGGGGGATGCACCCTACGAGGCTAATGAAGGGATAGGCTCTTTGCTCAGGACTCCATTGCCACTTGTTTTGACATTTTTCCTCCAGAGACGCGGAAGGAAATTAAAAATATGGAAACATAGGCAGGGGCAGAAAGATAGTCCCACTCGAACTCTGAGATTTGGATGAGGTTTCTATTTGGGTTCTGAATCTTGGTCATATAATGAGACAGAAGAAGAAATGCTTAAACTAATTATCCACTATTAAATGAAGACATTGTTTGGCATGGTTTTGAAGGATGAAAAGGTGGAATGGTATAATGTGTTCACTTCTTTGGAGGACATCAAGAGGATGTTAAGAAACCAACGCTTCACTTTGAACAGGCTAGAATCAAGGTTGGCACACATGGAAGTACACATCCACTTTGATTTTGACATCGATGCACCTCTTGGATCGAGTGCTAGGAACCTTGCTCCTATCTCCTTTTCTAATCTTGAATGATGTTTATGTTTTCAAGCGTTCTTATTACTCTTACACACATTTATATATACATATATTTTCATTAAAATGTCATATACACCTCATCTTAAATTTTCTATATATCTTTTTATTTTATAATATTAAATATATTATATAGTGATATATATTTTTAAAAATATATAAATTTCCTAACTTATCTTTAATTTTTATATGCATTTTTTTATTCTTTCATCTTATTATTTTTACTTCTGGCATTTTTAGTGATAAAAGTATAACCTAAATTAACATATTATATTTATTTAAATATGTAAATTCTTTTTTACTAGGTTGGTTGTTATGTGCAAATGATTTCTATAAATTAATTGTATATTATATGTATTTGTTATGAGGTATAAATCATTTTTATAGATTAATTTTATATTTGAAAAAAAGTATTTATTTATTATTTGTTTTTACCATGTTTATAATAATTAATACTTTATCAAATAAATTTTTTATTTAAATTTTTTATTTTTAAAATTATTTTTTATACATAAAAAAATATTAAAAAAATCTATTTAATTATTATAGTTTTATATAAATGAAAATTAAGTTGATCATAATGATATAAATATTATTTTATTTCATTTTTTATTTTAAATAAGGAAATTGATTTTTTTTAATATTATTATTCCATATAAATAATCTTTAATAGTAATAATAATTTATTTTTAAAGTTATAACTAACATTAGTGTATAAATTCTTAGGTTTGTGAAAAAAAACGAACCTCAATATAACACTTAATTACTAAAATAAAATAAAAAACTTACCTGGATAAAATCTACCCAAAATATATATAAAATTTAAATAACTAAACAACCAAAATTTTAAAAACTTTTGAGTAAATAATTCTTCATCAATCAATGTTCCAGTTATAGCTTTTATATATATGTACAAATTGCACATAGATTCTTATTCGACTCTCGGACTTCAGTATTTGGGAAAATATATAGGAAGCTAAATGTGAGTGTGAATTTCTATACCATCTCTTGCAATGACAATAGAATGCATATTGCAGGAAGCAGGTGGCGTATCTGGGAAAATACTTTGTCATCAGCTTCCTTTTCGGCTTTTTCCAATGGTTCTACACGGGTGGGAGCGATTGTGGCTTTGTTAATTTCCCCACTTTAGGATTGAAAGCTCGTGATAATACGTAAGTGTAGTTTATATTAACACCAGTTTCTTTTCTTCTCCTTCTCATTCACATTATGCCCAACTAATCTAAATGGCTGTGGATTTGCAGGTTTTTCTTTGACTTCAGCTTAACATACGTTGGAGCTGGTATGATTTGCCCCCACTTGGTTAATGTATCGTTAGTAGTGGGAGCAGTTATTTCGTATGGTATCATGTGGCCTCTCATAAACAACCGCAAAGGGGACTGGTATAGTTCAGACCTTCCTGAAAACAGCATGGCCGGTATCCAGGGTTATAAGGTATATGAAACTGAAAAATTATTCATATAATTTTTATATTATTTATTGGATGATGTATTAGGAGAAGAACATTTTTAGATTATTAAATTTTAGTCATTTATAATTTAAAATTTTGAAATTTTAGGAATAGAGTCTAATATAAAATACACTTTTGACTTAATAAACTATATTAATTTGTTAAATTATTTATTTAAAGTGATGTTTAATTATTTAAGGTGTCTTTTAATTATTGATTAAAATCTGATGAAACAATTTTTAGTCAATTCATGAGTTTTTATTATCTAAAATGGATTTTTAAAAGTATCAATGGATTCATAGCAGTCTTGGAACACTTAAATTATGTAAAGTTTACAACTCAAACTTGTGATTTTAACAACAAATCACTACAGAATTTTAGGTAAAACTCAAACTTGTGATTTTAATAGATCCTACCAAATTTTATATAAATTTGAGAGTAAAATATACCCAACTTTTTCCAAAACCTAAAATATTTTTTGATAAAAATTTAAATTATCAAAAATTTACCTAATATATAATCATAAAATGACAATTAGATTCGAACTATCAGGGAAGGACCACCTATCCATATATGGGAAACTATATGACCTACATGAATCTTCTGAAAATAATTTTTACCATACAAAACCAAATTGATATGCAAATGAATAACCGAAGCAAAGAAATCCTTTCATGTTTCTCGTTTGTGATCAAGAATGTGGATAGAGGTAATTGAAGGGATCCTCTTGTCCATCATTCAACCAAGGTGCTCATTCCCATTCCATTAGAGTCAGATTGCAGCTTGTGTCCGCATCTTATTGTGGGTTCACCTCTAACTATTGATCGAAGATCCTGGTTCCCGGGGTTTTCTCCATAACGTTGATGAGAGGTCGAGGTTTTTCATAGGACTGTTCGCTCACTCATTGGTTTCGGTTTTGTGGGATTGGGGTTTTACCTTTGGCTTTCTAAATTTAGAATGAAAATGGATTTAAAATTTTGGTTGATTTATTTTTATGGTTATTTTATAAGGTTTTTCTATTTTTTTTATATTTAGATTTATGATAATTGTAAATAGTTTAAAAGGGAAAAAAATTGGAGAGATAACATTGAATATTTTTTTGGAGTCAATGTCGTCAACCCTCCACTGTGCTTTATTATCAGTCAAATTCTCTATTGTGGTTCATCATCAGTGTCTACTCATGATAAACCATAGTAGAAGGTTGGAAACGTTGGCTCCAAAAAAAATTCGATGTGATCTCTCCCAAAAAATTATCTTCTAAATATTATGTATCACAGAAGTCTAAACTCAGAAATTGTAAATAGTACCAGCATAAATTTATATTAATTATGGATCTAACATGAACAATGAATAGAGAGGATCAAATTTTTTCATATTTAAATTTATTTTGAAGTACAGAAAATAATGTGTATTTTTTTATTGTTTAAATTAAATTTTTTTAATGTTGCTGAAACTTGTTTTTTAGTTATTAATGCATTTTTAAGTATATGTCAATATAAATTTATATTTAAAAAAATTATTTATAACTCTTTTGCCTTAGTTAGCGGAGAACACACAGTCTGAACCATTTTTATGTCAACGTTTCAAATCCCAACTGGGATCCATCATCAGGATTTGACATAAAAATGGTTCAGGCTGTGTGTTCTCCGGTAACTAAGGCAAAAGATACAAACCACAGATCTCTTAAATCCAGTATTTATAACTCATTTTGGATATTTTATTTTTAACAGATTTTTATATAAAATATTTTATTTATAATCTATTTTGGATATTTTATTCTATACAACATTAAATATTTTCTTTTGACATTTTTTATATAAATAAATATAGATATATATGAATTTGATATCATTTTTTAAAATATTTTTGAAAAATATAAAATTTAAACAGGTTAATTTAGATTACATTAAGTAAAATTATATTAGAATTATATTATTTAGATTACTTTAAATGAAATTATATTAGGTTATATAAACAGCTAATTAAATATGTATAACAGAGTATTTTGAAAATATTTTAGTTTTATTTTAAGAAAAACAGACATGCTTGTCAATCAAGTCTATAAAATCTATAGACTGAGAAGTTACCCATTAGGTCTATAGTCTATAACATTTATAAAATAAAGCTCTCAACTCAAAGAAGAAACGGTAATCTATAACATTTATGTCTATAACGTCTATAGAATAAGAAATTACCCATCAAACTTATAACTTCTATAAAATGAAACTCTTCACTCAAAGAGAAACTGTAATCTATAACATCTATAGAATGAAGCTCTCAGCTATAGAATGAAGCTCTCAGCTCAAAGAAACTGTAATTAAGATAAAGTATGGTCGGCCCTCTAACAAGAACGTCAATACTGTACGCAGGTGTTCATAGCTATTGCACTGATATTAGGGGACGGGTTATACAACTTTGCGAAAGTCACATACATCACACTCGGCAGTATGTATGGTGAAGCGAAGAGGAGAAACAGGACGACAAGCCACCACGACCAGCAACCAGATGACATTCCGTACGATGAACAGCGGCGTACTGATCTTTTCTTGAAGGACGTTATACCCATATGGGTGGCTGCATGTGGGTATGTATCCCTTGCCGCGATATCCATAGGGGTAATCCCACAGATATTTCAGGCTGTAAAATGGTACTATGTATTAATAGCCTACATTGTGGCTCCCGTGCTGGGATTCTGCAACGCATATGGATGTGGGCTCACAGATTGGAGCTTGGCCTCAACTTATGGGAAATTGGCCCTCTTCATCTTCGGAGCATGGGCAGGGAAGGACCATGGCGGTGTCATGGCAGCCTTAGCTACATGCGGCGTCATGATGTCTATAGTTTCCACTGCTTCAGATCTGACACAGGATTTCAAGACTGGGTACCTAACGCTGTCATCTCCAAGATCTATGTTTCTGGCCCAGGTGATTGGTACAACCATGGGATGCGTAATTGCGCCTTCTATTTTCATACTCTTCAATAAGGCCTTCGACTTGGGAAACCAACATGGCGAATACCCGGCCCCCAATGCTCTGGTATACAGAAACATGGCCATTTTAGCAGTGGAGGGATTCTCTGCTCTTCCGAAACATTGTCTCGCTCTGTGCTATGGTTTCTTTGCTTTTGCCATAGTAGTAAACCTGATCAGAGACAAAGTGCCAAGAACTGTTTGTCAGTTTATTCCCATACCAATGGCCATGGCTATTCCATTCTACTTGGGTGGATACTTTACCATTGATATGTTCGTGGGCACTGTTATTGTATTTGTTTGGCAGAGAAGGAATCGCAGGTCGGCTGATCGATACGTTCCTGCAGTGGCCTCTGGTCTGTTATGTGGAGATGGATTATGGTCCCTTCCTGCATCAATCCTGGCCCTGGCTAAAGTTAAGCCTCCTATCTGCATGAAATTCCTGCCCAGGTCGGTGAACGCTAAGGTGGACATTTTTCTGGGCAACACCTAATGGGCTGGAGAATTTCTCTTATATGCTTTCAAAGTGCTCAAGTTGAAGTTTGTTTGTATATTATTAGTGCACATACTTTTTGGAACGCCAACATGTTGGGTATTTTTAAATGGAGAAATACCAAAACCAGCAAAATAAAATTAACCACCATAGAGACAATGCTCTGTTTACTCTGTCCAAGATCTTTTGACAGGGAACCTCTTAAAACCAAAATGACTCAGAAGACACCATTACACAGTCACAACACATTTCTATTAATTTAAAACAAGCATTCTGTTACATATTTCTTCCTCTGTGCAAAGAGGGAATTACAAAAAAAAACTCTGCTGCTCTCACAGATTTTCCACTGCTATGGATATTACATAAACAGCTTCAAAAAAAAACATTCCTGTGTTTTTCATTGCCAGACCAACATTACAGCACTGCTGTGCATATACAAAAAGATAATCGCACTCTCGTGCGTAGCCACACCACTCCAAAATTACAAAAGGAACTACACACAAAAACTACAACACGTAGACATATTTGTTTTTAACGTATGACAATGTGTATACAAAAAAATATAAAAATAAACGTATGACATATGGGACATATGCCCATAACTCTATTAAACACTTCCCCATAACAAATATTAAAGCCTCCACCAAAAACTTACGAACAACATTAAATACATTTAATTCGCTTCTCGGCGGTCAACAAAAAAAACTTCACGCAAAATCAGACTTGTCGTGGGCCCGTGCACCTTTCGGAGATCAACGGCGGAGATCACCCGATCAAATCGTTGAGCCGATCCTACGTGGTTCGCACGCCAACCTCCAGCAAACCAAACGAACTTTACTGTCCGGGGAAAGTGGTTTTGGGCGTCGTACAAGAGACGCGTGGCGCCATGTGAATGTGTTCGGAGCCTCAGCTACGGATACCGCCTTTGGTGAATGGCGGTGCGGGGAGACCGGGTGGTTTTCCTGAAAAGACCACCGCGCGCTGTAAAATTACAAATTTAACACTCCCCTTTAATTTTAACAGCCGCGCGTTCAGTCATTCCCAAACACTTTCTCAAAAATTCGAAACTCTTCTGAACCAGTGGCTTTGTCAAGATGTCTGCAACCTGTTCCTGGGTCCTGCAATGTTCGAGGACAATTTCTCCATTGTTCACTAATTCTCTGATGTAGTGAAACCTTGTATCGATGTGTTTCGTTCTTTTATGAAACACAGAATTCTTTGACAAAGCAATAGCTGAGCTATTGTCACAAAAGACCACTGTCGTTTTTGCCTGCTCTTGGCCTAAGCTTCTCAACATTCTTCTCATCCATACTGCCTGACATGCTGCTGCTGTAGCTGCCACATATTCTGCCTCTGCTGTAGATAATGCTACAATGGACTGCTTCTTAGAAGCCCATGAAATGGCTCCTGAACCCATGTTAAAAACATAATCGGAAGTGCTCTTCCGATCATCTACACTTCCAGCCCAATCGCTATCTGTGTACCCAACCAAATCTGAATGTTCTGAGGCATGATATAGAATTCCAAACATTTTGGTACCTTTCACATACCTCAAAATTCTCTTTGCTGCCTGCCAATGTGCCTCCTTCGGCCTCTCCATGAACCTGGAAATTAAACTAACAGCATACATTAAATCAGGCCTAGTTGCTGTTAAATACATAACGCTGCCCACAATGCTTTTGTACAGGCTAGGATCAAAATCCTTGCTGCTGTCCTCTCTGCTGAGCTTTAATCCCATCACTGTGGGAGTGATGGCTGCCTTGCATTCTTCCATCTTAAATCTGCCCAATACTTGATTTACATATCTTGCTTGTGAGATAAAAATTCCTTTTTCATTTTGCTCTACTTCTATGCCTAAGAAGTATCTCAACAAACCCATGTCAGTCATTTCAAATTCATCCTTCATGACTGATTTAAAATTCTCAATAAGATACATATCATTTCCAGTGAAAATAACATCATCTACATACAAGACAACAATTAAAATTTTACCATCCTTTTCCTTGATGTAGACTATGGGTTCTCCTTCACATTTGTCAAATTCATTCTCCAATAGATATGAATCTATCCTGCTATACCATGCTCTTGGCGCTTGCTTCAGCCCATACAGAGCTTTCTTCAATTTGCACACTTTGTGCTCTTCACCTTTCTTCTCATATCCGAGAGGCTGTTCCACATAGACCTCTTCCATTAACACTCCATTTAGGGATGCTGATTTCACATCCATTTGGTAGACTTTCCATTTGTTTTGTGCTGCTATGGACAGCACTGCTCTCACGGTTTCCATTCTTGCAACCGGGCCGAAAGTCTCCTCATAGTCTCTTCCATACTGCTGCTTGTAGCCTTTGACAACCAGCCTTGCTTTATGCCTTTCAATCTTGCCTTCAGCATTGCTCTTGGTCTTGTAGACCCATTTCACACCAATGACTTCTTTGCCTTTTGGTAGCTCAACCAAATCCCATGTTTTGTTTCTTTCTATGGCATTCATTTCCTCATCCATAGCTTCTATCCATTTTCTATCTTTAATAGCTTCTTCAAAATGAATAGGATCATCAACATGACAATACAAGGCAAATAAGGAATTCATTCCTTCATCATAAATTTCACTTAGATTTCTAAATTTCTTACCTCTTTCACTTGGTGTGCAAGTGCTTGAAGATGCACTTGAGTTTCCTCCTTGTGGTGTGCTTGGGGAAGCACTCTCATTGATCCTCAATGGTGTACCTTGTTGTTCTTGTGTTGGTGCTGCTGTTTGGGGATTCATTTCAGCCACTTCCTCTTCATCTTCATCATGAGGCAAACAGTTTTTAATGTTCACTGTTTTCTCTATGCTTCCATCCCAAGCTTCCTCTTCAATGAATTGAACATCCCTGCTGACAAAGAACTTCTTGGTAGATGGAATGTACAACCTGTAGGCTTTGGATTCATCACTGTATCCAATGAAGATGCATTTCTCCCCTTTGCTGTCCAACTTCCTCCTTAGCTGATCCGGAATGTGTGCATAGGCCACACACCCAAAAACTCTCATGTGGGTGACTCCTTGCTTTCTCCCACTCCATGCCTCTTCTGGCACTTTGTTCATGACTGCTTTTGTAGGACACCTGTTCAGTATATACACTGCACAATGTACAGCTTCAGCCCAATACTCATTTGGCAAATGCTTTGCCTTCAGCATGCTCCTCGCCATATCCATGATGGTCATGTTCTTCCTTTCAGCAACTCCATTTTGCTGTGGGGTGTACCTGGCTGTAAACTGTTTATGAATTCCATTTTCTCTACAAAACTTTAGGAATTCATTGGAGATATACTCACCTCCTCTATCAGTTCTCAATACTTTTATGTGCAGCCCGCTTTGGTTCTCCACAAGTGCTTTGAAGTTTTGGAATTTCTCAAAGACTTCACTTTTGTTCTTGAGGAAATATATCCAAGTCTTTCTTGTAAAATCATCAATGAATGTCAAGAAATATAGGCTGCCTGCTAATGATGGAGCTTGCATTGGTCCACACAAATCTGAGTGGATAATCTCTAAGGGTGCCTTTGCCCTTATGCTTTTCCCTGATGGAAAACTTTCTCTATGTTGTTTGCCCAATATACAACCTTCACAAAGGCTGTCCGGCTTCTCTATCAATGGTAATCCCTTTACCATTCCTTTTCTGCTCAATAAGTTTAGACCTCCAAAATTTAGATGCCCGAATCTCAAGTGCCATAACCAGTTCTCATCCTTTGGCACGCTTTGGAAGGCCTCTTGGGTGACTGCTGCCATTTCCCTTTTGTTTTTCATGTCTGCCCTGATCCGGAGAGGGAACATCATGTTCCTTGTCATCTTCACTTCAGCAATGCATCTTTTGCTGGGTGGTATGTCCATGATGGTGCACACATCATTTACAAAGTAAACATTGTAACCCTTTTGGATAAGCTGTCCAACACTCAATAGGTTACATCTCATTCCGGGAACATAGTAGACATCTGCTATGGTTTTCCTTTCTCCTTGCTTTGTAAATATTTTTACCTCCCCTTTTCCCATAACAGACACTTTACTATCAGTTCCTAGTGTGACCTCTGATTTCAAATTCTGATTTAAGGCTGAAAAGAGGGCTATATTCCCTATCATATGGTTGCTGCAACCTGAGTCTAAAAACCATATGTCCTCACTATGTGTTTCAGCCATGTTACAAGCTAACAGGACATTTTCTTGACTGCTGTTTTCTCTTGTAACATTTGCATTTTGTTTGCTGTTCATATCATGTTGTTTCTTTCTACAATCACTAGCATAATGTCCATACTTTTTGCAATAATAGCATTGAACATTAGATTTATCATACCTTTGTCCTTGAGCCTGATACTGATCTCTTTGTTGGCTGCTGCCTTGACCTTGGTTCTGATTTGGATTGCTGCCTCTTCCTTGTGCATTTGATGGGCTGTTCCTTCCACCTCTGTTCTGGCTTCTGCCTCTTCCTCTTCGGTTTCCTCTTCCTTGACCCCTTCCTCTTCCAAAGGACATCTGGGTCTTGAAGGCTTGCTCAAGGGATGAGTTTTCATTCCTACTCAACCTCTGCTCATGAGTCATGAGGGATGCATGCAGCTCATCAACTGAATAGTTTGAGAGATCCTTTGTCTCTTCAATGGTGGTGACTATGGCATCAAACCTTGAGGGTAAGACCCTCAATATTTTCTCCACAATCCTTCTGTCTTCAATGGTTTCTCCATGAGTTCTCATTTGTGTGATTACACCAATCACATGAGTGAAGAATGATTCAATGTTGTCTGACTCCTTCATGTTCAAGTTTTCAAAATCCTTTCTCAGCATTTGCAATTTTGATGTCTTCACTCTCTCCATGCCTTGATAGGTTGTCTTAAGGGTTTCCCATGCATTGTGTGATGTTTTAGCTGCTGCTATCCTTGGAAATATACTCTGGTCTACTGCTAGATGCAACAATAAAATGGCCTTTGCATCCTTCTTCCTATTGCTCTTCAGGAGATCTCTCTCTCCCTGAGTTAATGCATTGAACTCAGTTTCATCTGCTGGTTCTTCAAAACCATCTTCAACTATTTCCCATAAATCTTGAGAGGCAAACAGAGCTCTCATAGTTATTGACCAGTAGTCATAGTTCTTCCCATTAAACTGTGGGAGCTGGGTGTTAAACATACCCATACTTGTGCTAGCCATTCCTTGACTGTGTATTTAAAACAACTGACTGCTTCAACAGTAACAAACAAGAAAGCTTTGAAGAATACCTGAATCCTTCGCTGTCTGAGTCTTCTGTCTGCCTGAGAAGTTTTGCTGCAGCAACAACCTTCTCCCTTCAGCTTCTTTAACTTCTTTAAAGAGCCTAAGCCCGCTCTGATACCACTGTTGGGTATTTTTAAATGGAGAAATACCAAAACCAGCAAAATAAAATTCACCACAGAGACAATGCTCTGTTTACTCTGTCCAAGATCTTTTGATAGGGAACCTCTTAAAACCAAAATGACTCAGAAGACACCATTACACAGTCACAACACATTTCTATTAATTTAAAACAAGCATTCTGTTACATATTTCTTCCTCTGTGCAAAGAGGGAATTACAAAAAAAAACTCTGCTGCTCTCACAGATTTTCCACTGCTGTGGATATTACATAAACAGCTTCAAAAACATTCCTGTGTTTTTCATTGCCAGACCAACATTACAGCACTGTTGTGCATATACAAAAAGATAATCGCACTCTCGTGCGTAGCCACACCACTCCAAAATTACAAAAGGAACTACACACAAAAACTACAACACGTAGACATATTTGTTTTTAACGTATGACAATGTGTATACAAAAAAATATAAAAATAAACGTATGACATATGGGACATATGCCCATAACTCTATTAAACACTTCCCCATAACAAATATTAAAGCCTCCACCAAAAACTTACGAACAACATTAAATACATTTAATTCGCTTCTCGGCGGTCAACAAAAAAAACTTCACGCAAAATCAGACTTGTCGTGGGCCCGTGCACCTTCCGGAGATCGACGGCGGAGATCACCCGATCAAATCGTTGAGCTGATCCTACGTGGTTCGCACGCCAACCTCCAGCAAACCAAACGAACTTTACTGTCCGGGGAAAGTGGTTTTGGGCGTCGTACAAGAGACGCGTGGCGCCATGTGAATGTGTTCGGAGCCTCAGCTACGGATACCGCCTTTGGTGAATGGCGGTGCGGGGAGACCGGGTGGTTTCCCTGAAAAGACCACCGCGCGCTGTAAAATTACAAATTTAACACAACAGTTCCGTGGGGAACTCGTCCATAACGCCATGTTCAGAAATATTGGCGTTTGCTCTAAAACGAATTAAATATGTCTAATGGATTTATCATGTGCATATCCCATAATCGTAATTGGTATTTTTTTTTCTAATAATTAAGACCTCTGAGATGTATAATTTATAATTTGGATATTGTGAGTTTTAACGTTAAGAATCCGTTTTTGAAGGTTAAAAAATGAAAGAAAACACTTTTTATATTGTGATGGGATTACTGTATGTGATTCTCTTTTTAAGATAAAAGAATTCAAAACCGGAAAAAAACACACTGTATGGTTCGATTAATAAGTCACTTAAATGTAATTAATCATTTCTATATAATAAAATTGGAAGTTGGGATTTAATTTTTATATGTGGATAATTACGGAAGTTGGGATTCAAATTTTATATATTGATAGATAATTATGTTGATAGATGTTGATGTTTTTATTTAAGGATAGGTGTTTTAAAATTTTATTACAAGTGATTATTATGTGGATGGTAGAAATTTAATCAAATATCTATATTTATAATAGTCAAGTTGATTATACTCTTTTAATTAATTTATTTCAAATTAATTAATTAAAAAAAATGTCATATCAACACATGACATATTGGATATGTGGTATCAATAAACCATTGTATTGGCCTATGATATTTAAAGTGAGATGAATCTCCATTGGAAGTTGAGATTTAATTTTTAAACATTGATAATTATGTTGATAGATGTTTCTATTTAAGAATAGGTGTTTTAGAATTTTATTATAAATTATTATTATGTGGATGGTAGAGATTTAACCTCTATAAAATATGTATATTTATAATAGTCAAGTTGGTTATAAGATTTTATTTAATTTATCACAAATTAATTAATTAAAAAATATCATATCAAACCCGTGATATATTGGGCACATGGTATTGATAAACTATTATAGTGGCCTATGGTATTTAAAGTGAGATGAATCTCCATAATAAAGTGAGAATGAATCCCCAAAATTACTAATATTATTAAATATTTTTTTAAATGTATATATGTTTCACTCATATATTATTTTTTAATTAATAATAATAATAATTTAAAATAAATTTAAATTTAATTTTTCTTTTAATTTAGGCAATATTAAATATATAGAATATGTATAACAATAATAATTTAAAATATATATATATATATATATATATATATATATATATATATATATCTATATATATTTAATTATTTTATTTTTAATTTGGGCACTATTAAATATATCATAAAATATATATTTTAACACTCATCATAAATTGATGCCTATAAATTTTTATTGACCATTTAATTTATATAATTCACGAATTCAATTGAAATTAACATTGATAATTAAAAAATACTCCAATCACACGTAGAGGTTTGGTCTCGTGGCTAGGACGATCTGTTAAGTAGTCCGTGCCGCTCTTCTTGGGGGCTGGGCGGTTCTTCCTAGAGGTTATAGTGGCAGCGGGGACCACTAGTCAAAAAAAAAAAAAATACTCCAATCAAAATTGATTTTGTGAAATATGAAGAGGAACCACAAAAGCACTAGATGATATTTTGGTTTATGGAGTATATATTTTTTAAGTTGATTTTTAATGAGAATTTATGAAATATAAATATAAGTTTTCCGGATTAATCACATTATTAGGATTTGGTTTACGTTTCGAACCAACCAATGTGGTTCATCCTCAGGACAAGGTGATAACAAGTGACTATAAAGAGGAAATATAAAAAGGAATTACAAAATCAATATTATAACACGTGATTATTTAATTTGTTTTATTTTAAAGTTGGTCAACAATTTAAAAAATCACTAGAATAGATCCATATTAATCATGGATAGGGATCTTTTTATAGTGAAAAGCTCTCTCTAGATCTTTTTATAGTGTAAAATCCTTTGAATACATGGAATAAAATAGATTATCCATTCAATTCCAACAAACATTGCTCCATTCAAAATTAACCTTTAATAAAAAGTTCAAAATGTAAAATAATGATCCCTGAAATGCTATAACAATAAGATTGTGAAGAATGACACTTAGACTCTGTTTTTTATGTCCAATAAACCACATTTAATCATCATCATCATCATTATTATTATATTAAACCATTTATAATATGTATGGTTGAAACTGAAATAATTTAGTTAACTTGAAAATTGAGATATTTTATTTATGAATTTACATGGTTCACACTAAAAAAGATATTTTTCCCTAAAGTTAATATTAAAATAAACTAGTTAATATAGATATTAAAATGATTTACTTACAATAAGAATACATACATAACACCATCTTTATTTGTTTGTTTTTTTAATTACTTTAAAAATTTTAAAAGTTGATATAAAATTATCATATTTGATATGGACATAGAAATATTTTATTTATAATTAATAGTGAATTATTTTTACCATATTACTTTTGTATTGGGTTGTAATATCAACAACCAAGCAAGCACAATGTGTGGGACTACGTTTTATAATATTTTAAGTATAACTAACTATATATATATATATATATATATATTATAACATACAGTATCTTTTGATTTAAAAAATATTTTATTTTTATTTTAAAAAGGACACGTGTCAACTCCATGTTGAGCATAGACATAATTACACGTGACTGTCATATTGGCTTGTAGAATGAACCTCTCAACTCAATACTATTAAGTTATTAAATTTGTATAAACTATATTTTAAATTACTAGGCATTGCGATCTCATTAAAATCTAATGAAATTTTGAAAAAAAAAACACATAATTTTTAAGTTATTAAACTCAAAAAATAACAGTGATCTCACTAAAAATTATTGTTTAAAATTTTATTAAGAACTAAACAAATTATAATTTTAAATTATTAAATCTATATAATTTAAATGTTAAAAAAAAAATTACAAACCCTAAATCTCTTTTGTACTTAAAAATATAAACACAAAACCTATACTCAGTGAGTGTTATTCAAGTCATCTGTTTTTACTTTGTTAGATCAGGTCAATCACAAAACCTTGAAACAAAATCTCTTTTCACTCTAAAAGAAATTTGCACCTTAAGAAAATTGATCTCTCTCAGATCTTAATAGATCTAGAGTTAAGATGGATCTAGACTATTTTAATTATTAATTATAACTAGAATTATTTATTTTATTATTTTATTTTATTTTTATGTAATTTACATTCAATTTTTTAGTTAATAATTGTAATTAATAAAATAAAATAAAATTGTAATGTTCGTGTAATTTTATTATTAATTTAAAATGTTTACATAATATAACATGACAAGGGCATTATAACATCTAATATCTCTTCCATTTTATTATTGAGTTAAAATGTATAACAGGGCATTATAACATCTAACATCTCTTCCATACTAGATTGCATAACTTCTCTCGGTGCAATACGTCTCTCTTCCATACTAAATTAAAAAATTGGAAAATGTCACCTATTAAATTGGAGAACGTCCTAAATGCAATACATGTATCTCTTCCCTATTAAATTAGAGAACGTCTCTAGATGCCATACTTATTGTGTGAAAAGTTAGCTAAGAACACAACCTTAAACCAAAATAATGTTAAGTGTGGGGTTGTTCAAGTTATTCGTTCTTATTATACCCGTTGAGAGGCGGGTAATATTGTAATTACTACTCTTGTGTAGTAACTGATTCCCCGTTATTGTTATAACTTCCATTAATAATTAAGACCTCTCAGATGTATAATATAGAATTTGGATATTGTGGGTTTTAACATTAAGAATCCGTTTTTGAAGGTTAAAAAAGGAAAGAAAACCCTTTTTATATTGTGATGGGATGAATATGCCATTCTCTTTTTAAGATAAAAGAATTCAAAACCGGAAAACCTCTTTATATGGTTCGAGTAATAAGTCACTTAAATGTAATCAATCATTTCTATATAATAAAATTGGAAGTTGGGATTTAATTTTTATATATGGATAATTGTGGAAGTTGGATAATTTTATATATCGATAATCAACCTGATGTTGATGTTTTTATATAAAGATAATTGTTTTAGAATTTTATTATAAGTGATTATTATGTGGATGGTAAAAAATTAATTTCTATGAAATATATATATTTATAATAATCAAGTTGATTATACTCTTTTAATTAATTTATCTCAAATTTAATTAATTAAGGAAAATGTCATATCAACACGCTATATATTGGGTATGTGGTATTGCTAAACTATTCTATTGGCCCATGATATTTAAAGTGAGATGAATTTCCATTAGAAGTTGAGATTTAATTTGTATACATTAATAGTTATGTTGATAGATGTTTCTATTTAAGGATAGGTGTTTTAGAATTTTATTATAAGTGATTATTACATGGATGTTAGAGATTTAACCTCTATAAAATATGTATATTTATAATAGTCAAGTTGGTTATAAATTTTTATTTAATTTATCACAAATTAATTAATTAAAAAAATGTCATATCAAACGCTTGATATATTGGACATATGGTATTGATAAACCATTGTATTAGCCAATAATATTTAAAGTGAAATAAATCTCCATAATAAAGTGAGAATAAATCTCTATAATTAATAATAATAATTTAAAATAAAATAATAATTAAATTTAGTTTTTTCATTTTTATTTATTTATTTTTAATTTAAACATTATTAAATATATCATAAAATATATATATTTTAATACTTATCATAAATTAACAATGATCATTTCAAAATACTCCAATCAAAATTGATTTTGTGAATTATAAAGAGGAACCACAGAAGCACTATATGATATTTTGGTTTACGGGGTATATATTTTTCAATTAACAATGATCATTAAAAAATACTCCAATCAAAATTGATTTTGTGAATTATAAAGAGGAACCACAGAAGCACTAGATGATATTTTGGTTTACGGGTTATATATTTTTTAAGCTGGTTTTTAATGAGAATTTATGAAATATAAAGAGGAATTGCAAAAGGAATATTATAATAAGGTGATTATTTTTGGTTTTTGGTTTTTTTTTTTAAAGATGGTTATTAATTGAAAAAATCATTAGTATAAACCCATATTAATTATGGTTAGAGATTTTATTATAGTGAAAATCTCTCTCTAGATCGGTTTATAAAGCAAAATCTTTTGATTACATGGAATAAAATAGATTAATCATTTAATTTCAACAAACATTTGCTCCATTCAAAATTAATACTTAATAAAAGGTTCAAAATGTAAAATAATGATTCTGAAATGCTATAACAATAAGATTTTGAAGAATGACACTTAGACTCTCTTTTCTTGAGGTCCAATAAACCACATTTAATCATCATTATTATTATTATTATTATTATTATTATTATTGTATTAAACCGTTTATAATATGTATGATTGACATTGCAATAATTTAGTTAACATTGAGATATTTTATTTATGAATTACATTATTCACATTAAAGTTTTTATTTTATTTTATGTTTTTACTAAAGTTGATATTCAAATAAATTAGTTAATATAGATATTAAAATGGTTTATTTACAATAAGAATACATACATAACATCATTTTTATTTGTTTGTTGTTTTAATTACTTTTAAAAATTTAAAAAGTTGATATAAAATTATCTTATTTGATATGGACATAGGAATATTTTATTTATAACTAAGAGTGAAATATTTTTACCAAATTACTTTTGTATTGGATTGTAATATCAACAACTAATAAAGCAAGCACAATTAGTGGGACTTGTAATATTTTAAGCGAAACTAACTAAATATGTATATTTGTTTTTTATTTTGATTATAGCATACGCTATTTTTTAATTTAAACAATATTTTATTTTTATTTTAAAAGGAACACTTGTCAACTCCATGTTGAGCACAGACATAATTACATGTGACTGTCATATTGGGTTGTAGATTAAACCTCTCAACTCAATACTACTAAGTTATTAAATTTGTGTAACTTATATTTTAAATTACTAAGCATTGTGATCTCATTAAAATCTAATGAAATTTTGAAAAAAATAATAATTTTAAGTTATCAAACTCAAATACATATATATATGAAATATATAAATTTTAAACACTCAAATATTGTAATCCCACTAAAAAAATTTTGTTTAAAATTTTATTAAGAACTAAACAAATTATAATTTTAAATTATTAAATCTATATAATCTAAATGTTAAAAAAATTACAAATCTTAAATCTATTTTGTATTTAAAAATACAAACAAAATCCTATATTTAGTGAAGGTTGTTCAAGTCACTTGTTTTTAATTTATAAGATCACGTCAATCACAAAACTTTGAAGCAAAAATCTCTTTTCACTCTAAAAGAGGTTTGCATCTTAAGAAATTTGATCTCTCTCAACACTTAATAGATCTAGAGTTAAAGATGAGCCTAGATTGATTTAATTATTAATTATAACTATAATTATTTATTTTATTTTTATGTAACTTACATTCAATTTTTTAATTAATAATTGTAATTAATAATTTTTTATTTTAATTTATCTTATTTTTATGTTTATGTAATTTTATTGAGTCAAAATATTTACATAACATAACAAACCATGACATTATAACATCTCTTCCGTATTAAATTGTCTAAACACAATATAATTATATCTCTTTCTTACTAAATTGAAAAATTGGAAAACCTCTCCAACTACAATACATGTATCTCTTCCATATTAAATTAGATAACGTCTCTAAATGCAATACATGTTGTGTGAAGAGTCAGTGAAGCACACGACCTTAAACCAAAATAATGTTACGTGGGGTTGTTCAAGTTATTCGTTCTTATTATACCTGTTGAGAGGCAGGTAATATTGTAATTTTTGTGTAGTAATTTTACACAATTAATTCCCCGTTATTGTTATAAATTTTACTTTAGATTATTTATTTTTGTTTATTAATTTTATTTTTTAATAAAAATTTAATATTTTTAATTTTTTATTCGTTAAATATATAGATTTGAGTAATTTTATCTTGTTTTAATAAAAGTTGTCTAAAGGCAAAATATGATTTAAAATTTAAAAAAGTTTTTAAAAATTTAGAATGTCACTTGTTTGTCATTATAATCAATATTAAATGATATTAAAAATTTAAACACTACCTGTATTAAGAAAGTATCTAGCATTATTTCATTAGTATATCTCTGTATATTGAGAAAGCACTTGGAAATTGCCATTGCACTTTTTTATGCATTGTTAGCCAGTAAATGTGAAATCCATATTGGATAGATCTTTCTGGTGCTATAGGAAATTTAGCTTTTAAAATGTATCGTTGGATCTCACTATTTGATCACATGTTCTTTATTTTTCTTGAATCCAGTATTGAACTCTAGACTTCAAGTAATATAGGATCGCAAAGATGCACAACATAGCATTGGGACGGAACTGAAAGTGTATTGTGGATCCTGGGAAAAAATGCAATGAATTTGCTTGCAAAACTTCTTAATTAGTTTATCTAGCACCAGAATTTAAAGTAATGATTGGAAACAGAGCTATCATAAATTTTCCATGGAAGTGTCATAGTATTAAGTTGAACATGGGGGAGTATTTGTTGGATAGTCTCATGATTGCAATCCAAATGGGTGGTGTTGATGTTGTATTAGGGGTCTAATGGTTACAACCATTAGGAACATCGGCCCTTAATTTTCAAGATATTTTGATAATATTTTTCTCAAAAGGAAAGGAAATTGAGCTTAGATCTATCCAAGGGAAACCTGATAAAGTGATCAGTGCTAATAGCATGAAAAAATCAATAAAAGAGGGACACCAAGGTGTAAATGCATAATTGTCTTCATCAGATGTTCAAACATATATATCCTCTGCTCCAATGGATCTCCAAAAAGTTATCAAAAACCATCAAAGCTATTTAGAGAGATGCCTAAGGATCTTCCACCTACTTGAGATCATGACCATGCTATTCATTTACAACCCAAAAGTGTACCACCGATCATTATGCCTTACAGGTATCCATATGCACAGAAGAGTGAGATTCAGTGTATAATTCAAGAAATTCTAGAGACGGGCATCATTCAACCTAATGGTTCATGGAATATGTGTTCAGATTACAAACAACTAAACAAAATGACAATAAAAGATAAGTTTCTTATTCATTCATTGATGAATTATTAAACCAATTACATGAAGTAATACTCTTTAATAGGTTTAATCTATGTTTGAGATATCATCAAATCATAATGAGGAAAGAAGACATTCCAAAAACAACCTTTAGAACACATGAAGGTCATTATGAGTTTTTAGTTATACCATTTGGACTTACAAATGCACCTTCAACATTTCAAAGCTTGATGAATTATATTTTCAAACCAACCATTATAAAATTTATGTTAGTATTTTTTTATGGCATATTAATCTACAAAAAATCTTGGGAAGAGCATGTACAACATGTTGATAGGGTCTTAACAGTGTTGGAAGAACAATAACTATATGAAAATCCTTCCAAGTATGCCTTTGGGGTTCAAGAAGTGGAATATTTCGGTTATATTGTATCACATGAGGGTGTCAAAGTGAATCCTAAAAAAATTAAAGCTATGAGGGAATGGTCAATCCCTAATACCTTAAAGAAACTCAGAGGATCCTTAGGATTAACAAGATATTACTATAAGTTTGTCAACAATTATGGGAAAATAATAACACCTCTAATAAAATTATTAAACAAGGAAGAATTTTCTTGGACTAAAGAAGCAACCAAAGATTTTGAAACAAGTAAAGAATCTATTTATACAACTCCTATCATGGTGAAACCTGACTTGAAAAAATATTCATTATGGAGTGTGATGCCTTTGGCAATGGCATTAGTGCAATTTTGATGCAAGAAGGAAGGCCCCTTGCATTCGAAAGTAGTGAACTTAAAGGAAATAACTTACTCAAATACATGTATGAAAAAGAAATGTTGTAATATATAATTAATAAATGGAATCCATACCTCATAAGAAGACACTTCAAAGCAAAAACAGGCTATGATAGTTTGAAGTACTTCTTGGAAAAATGACTATCTTCAAAAGAGAAACAAAAATGGGTTTATGACTTTCAAATTATCTACAAAAATGGAAAACAATATATTGTGGCAGATGCACTCTCAAGGAAAGAGGAAGATACAAAGGGTTTACTATGTGTTATTTCCATTCCACAATCTAACTAAGTGGAAAAATCAAGATAGAATTGAAGTAAGATGAGAAGGTATACAAGATCATTCAACAATTACCGAAGTACCCTGATGTAGTAGAATAATTTATGTGGAAGAATGATTTGTTGTGGTATCCAGATTGCTTATACTTATGTAAAAATTATCAACTCACACAAAAGGTCATTTTCAAATTGCACTCCTTGTTAGGATGACATTCATGGTTCTTGTAGATATATCATAGGCTCAAGAAAGTTTTTTGGGGGAAGATCTTAAAGCATATGTACAAATTTTTGTGTTTGAATGTGTGGTATGCCAATAAAATAAGGAAAAGACAATCAAGACCCCGAAGCTCCTTAAACTGTTATCCAAACCAAGCCAACATTGGGAAGAATTTTCAATGGATTTTATTGCAAATTTACCAAAATATGAAGGAAAGTGTCATTATGGTAGTTGTAGATCGAATGAAGAAGTATGCCTTTTTTTCTCTCTTTCTCATCCTTTTAAAGCAAGTGTAGTGGCATATTCATGGAAATAATCCAAAAGCTAGGAGACAAGTGACAACAAGTTGGGACATGGTAGTTACATAAATCGAGAACATGATGAATTAGTGATGGTTACCAAGGAGTCAAACCGTTTTGTAATTAACAGGAAGGAGTTGAACCATTATGGTAATTGGATACTGTTGAACCATTGTGCTTGTTGAAAATCATAGGCATGTGAACTATTTAGTAATTGACTTGTTGGAGACACCTTATAAGAGGATAAACTACAACATATTTGGGTTAGCCAATGTAAATATTGAATGGATGAATGTTGTTAAATATTTGATTGAGGGATCACATCCGTAAGAGTTTCTAAGATAAGAAAAAAATCACCTTAAAGAAATGAAATGTAAATTACAATGGTAAACATTTATTGATCAATAAAATTATTTTTAAAATCAACCTAGATCCATCTTAACTCTAGATCTACCAAGCACTGAGAGGGATCAAATCCCTTGACATACAAACCTATTTTAAAGTGAAAAAAGATTTGATTCCTCGCAGAACTTGGTAGATCCAAAGTTAAAATGGATCTAGGATGGTCTAATTATGAATTATTTATTTTGTATTTTATTGTATTTATTTTCAATTTTATTTTTATGTAATTTGACCTAGTGAAAATGTTTTATGGGTAATTATAATTATTAATTAATTATTTTTTATTTATTTTATTTTATTTTGACCTAATCAAAATGTTTACAAGACATTAAATTACATTACAACATCTCTACTATTGAAATTGTGTAAACTATGGTCGGTCTTCGTAATGTATGTTTAGCCTTTGATGTATTTATATTGATTATTTTAAAACATATTTTAAATGTTTGAGTCAAAAGAAAAATATATTGAGTCATGTCTCATTTATACTTTTGAAAGAAGAAAATTTGAATTTTAAAATTTGGAGGTTTTGGCTCCAAGTTTGTCAAGTCGGCCCTAGCATATTCGCACCCATTCGACCCACCTATTTCACTATATAAAGGAAGCTTGACCTCCTCCTCAAGGCAACAATTCACACACTCTAAAGCAAGATAGTTTATGGGCATCCTGGAGAAGGACAAGGAGGACAAAAATAAGGATGAAATTTCATCTCTCTCTCTCTTTTTTAGCTCACATAAGTGGAAGGAAACTCTCTCTATAGTTCACATTTTTCTAGGTTGTTTTCATTGCAAGGGCCAAAATTTTTGGGTAATTGTTGGGGGGCGAAATTCTGGGATTCTAGTAGTTGCAGCAGGGTCGAAATTGCTGGGGTAGATCAGTAGAGTGAAGTGTTGTATCAGATTGGGAAACTTGACTTGGAGGGATTGACCATAGATTTGTTGAAGGTTAGTTTGACCTAGTTGATGACTAGAAGTTCTAGGTGTGTATCTTCTTGAACAAAGAATTTCTCTATTGAAAATGTTGTTGGGTTTTTCTCCTTAGTGGGTTTTCCTAGGGTAAACCTTGTGTTCTCTTTGTGCATTATGATATCTATTGTTATATTGTTATTGTATGGTTGAATGTTTGAAGTAGAATTACTTAATGATATATTGGAAAAACTAAAATAATATCATCATCATTAGAAGTAATTATCAGTTTTCATAAATATTGTGCTAGTATCTATTGCACTTGAAAAATCAACATGTGGTATCAGATCTTTGGTGAAGGAAGGAACACTGAGATCACTCTTGAAGAAACCCTACATTGAGATCACTATTGTTGAAGTCCAAGGAAGGAACACTAATATCACTCTTGAAGAAACCCTACATTGAGATCAATATTGTTGAATTCATTCATGTTGATTTACATCCATGGCTTCTTCTATGAAATCAGAGAATGGGTTAGAAGGGGCCTCAAACTTCAAAGCTTGGAAAACTACGATTTATCTTATTCTTGCAAAGAATAAAGTTTTGGATATTGTGAGAGGGAAAGTAGTAGAACCACCAAATACTATAGGAAAAGAGAAGTTCAATAAGGATGGAATCACTGCCATGAGTCTTATTGTGGATTGCATAAGAGATCATCTAATCCCCTATATTGAAAATATTGATCATTCCAAGAAGATGTATGATTCCCTAACTAATCAATTTACTGTCAAGAATGTTGGCCAAGCCATGAGCTTGAAAAATGACCTCTATGATATAAGAATGACAAATGATGACGTTGCAGCTTCATATTTTGTAAAGATCTCTAAGTTAAGGTACCAAGTACAAACAATTGATGAAACTCTCTGAGAAGAAACTTGTGACTGCAACACTCTATGGTCTACCTAGATCATGGGATGCATTTATAGCAGGTATAAGTAGTTGGAAGGAAGCTCCTTTGTTTGAACAACTATGGACCTCTTGTGCTCAAGAATAATCAAGGCTTATATCAAGAGATAGAAGGAAGAAGCTTCTCAAGCATTTGTAGCTCACTTCAAGAAGAAGACTAAAGGAAAGAAGAAGTTTGGCTTTCAAAAAAATTAGTTAGGAAGAAACTCACCTCCTCCCCAAAGGAAGAAGGATATGTCAAAAGTTCAATGCTATGGTTGTAACAAATTTGGACATCATAAAAGGGATTGCCTTGAAGTGTCTAACAACAAAAAGAGAAAAGGAAAACAATATGCTTCTGCAACCGATATTGACGATGAACATCCAAACAAGCCTAAAGGTGACAAGGATTTCTTTTACTTTTATGCTCTAATAGGTTCTATTGCAGATGATGATGATATGTGGCTAGTAGAGAGTGGAGCTTTAAGACATATGACAGGAGATTGTGGTAATATTACTAGCATAATGGAAAAAAGACTATCTCAAAAGGTAGAGCTCGGAGATAACCACATCTATGTAGTCAAAGGATTTGGAAAGAATATAATGAGTTGGAATCTAATAACAATGTTCATCTCGGCAATGTTCTATATGTACCAGGTTTGAAACATAAAGTCTTTATTTCATGTTTAGAAGATAAAGGAGATAGAGTATCATTTATGGATGGCAAAGTACTTGTATGTTCCAAGGGCTCTAGTATAGATGATGTTAGGGTTATTAGGATTCGTGAAGGGAGATTATATAGGCTCGTGGGTCAACTAGCTCAAGCTCTAGTACATGATGAAATTAATCCATGTGAACTATGGCATAGGAGATATGGCCATGTTCATTATAAAGCATTGCCATAGTTAAATCAAATAGTTTCAGTGGTTCCTAAATTGCAAATAGATCACAAAGGTGTATTCAAAGGTTGTGGACTTGGAAAGAATGTCAATTTTCCATTTCCAAGTAGTGACAATACATCTAAAGAAGTTTTGGATTTGATTCAATTTGATGTATGTGGTCCTATGACTATAAGGTTGCTTGGAGATTCTTTATACTAGGTAACATTCTTTGATGGCTTCTCTCCTAAAACACAGATCTATCTCATGAAGTCCAAGGATGGAGTCTTCACCAAGTTTCAAGAATTCAAAGTTGAAGTGGAAAACTTGATAGGTAAGAAGATCAATATTTTTAGATATAACAATGGAGGAGAATAAGTCTCAAAAGAACTTGTTTCTTTCTATAAGGTTGGGATTAAGATGGAGTTAATTATTCCCTATAATCCTTAAAAGAATGGTGTGGCGGAAAGAAATAACATGTCCATTAAAGAATTTGTCAAGGCTATGATGCATGATCAGGATTTGTCGATGTTTTTATGGGGAGAAGCATCATTGATAGTTGTATACATTTAAAATAGAATTCCTTGTTGAATTTTGGAAGACATGGCTCCTAAAGAAGCATTCTTTAGATGAAACCTAGAGGTTGGAGATATGAGAATCTTTGGTTGCCCTACTTACATTTATGTTCCTAAGATAAAAGGAACAAGCTATAACCTTCTAGAAAGAAAGGTATATTGTTGGTTACAACAATTCATCAAAGGCCTACATAATCTACATTCCAGAGAAGCAAAGGATTGAGGTCAGCCGAGATGTCACCTTTGATGAGAAAGTTATATATTGTGTGATATTCCTACTTAGAAATATTGCTAAGGGAAATATCAATCTTGCCCAATTTTGTCTTATTTCATGTTTTCACTTAGGAGATGTCGGTTTAGAGGTCCCACAAGAATTATGGGATTAAGTGGGGGCCCAAACATTAGGAAGGAAGGGAAATATTGTGGCTCTAATGGAGCGTGGGGACCACCCCATGGCGAATTACGACCCATATGTGGAGTACGCTCTCATTGGAGCGAAGTTGGTGGGGGGAAGTCGAGTTGGGCCCACATGGGCATCTTGGAGTCTCTTTTGCTAAATAGAGCAAGAGGCACTCATTTTGGTCATTCATTCATCTATTCCAAAATTGTGTCTTTAACATAGCACACTTGAGTGAAAGCCAAGTCTGCAGTGTTGTTTAGCACACAAGTGTCTCTAATAGGAGATCTCAACTCTTGCTTCGATGGACTTCAAGTGCCAGCCCAAGGAGGGAGTCCTACCTATATCAATTTGTACCAGCAACAGGGAGTGCGAGTTTTTGTGGAGAGCATTGGTAGCAACAGAACAAGGACTGCGCAGTTCTTGGAGGAGGCAAGCTTGGAGGTTGAGCAGTGAAGGGGGATAGGGGCCTAAACTTGAGGTAGAGTCTAGGGAAGTGTTGTGGGAGCTTTCCCAACATTTTGGCAGAGCAAAAAATGCAGCATTTGCTACAGGTTACATCTTCTTATTGTGGAGGAGGGTCAAGCAATTGGGAGTCAATTTTGGAGCATCAAAACTAGGACAAACCCTTTCTGGGTTTTTCTATGTTTATTGAGGAGATACCAAGATTAATTTGGCATAATTTTATGGGAAGATTTGAGGGGTCAAAAAGGGGCCCCAACTCAGCCAGCAACTACATTCCTTAGCGGATAGTTGAGCTGAAATTCCATTGTCAACATTTGGCTAATTCCTTCATGGGTTTTTATGGGTTATTGGTGGGGAGACCGAGGTTAATTTCCTGAAATTTTCTGAGCATCCGAGGAGGCCCTAGAAATAGTTCTTTGTAGCCAGCGGCATATTTTCTGGGTAGTTTCATCACAGAGCTAGGAGAGAGCAACAACATATTTGAGATGGATTTCTTATTGTTCATTTGGGATTAGATAGCTTGCCTTGAGCAAGCCCTGGTGCACTATTTCCAGCACCACATTGTATCCTCTTATTTATTAATAAAATGGCTCAGATCAACACAGTTCATGGAGATTTTCGGTCGTTAAATGTGTTGTAAATTTTTGTATGTGTTTCTGCTATGTTTGCTTTGTTTTACATTAATTATTTCCATTATTAATATTAAAGTGGTATCAGAGCATGATTTTGGCTAGCTGTGGGTCAAAATCACACAAATGCTCAAGTGTTATTATAGATTAGAATTCCAGAGGCTAAAACACTAGTCCCATATTATTCTCCAGATTGAGCTTATGGCCAAAAATGTCTTAGCGGAAGGAATTTGAAAATGTTACTAGGAGCATCGAGACACTGGTAGGGCTTCTCAAAGAGTGGTTATAGGCAAAGGTAGCAAGAAGAAATAGTGGTTGTTGACCTACAGATGAAGGAAATAAGAGGAGCATGATTGTTGAATGAAACGCTAGTAGAAATACTGCAGAGACGAAGATAGGAGGCAGAGGTAGTGACGAGATGAGAGAGAACATACCCCTGGAGGAGAGAGTTCATTTAGATACATTCCAATCGATTGAGCATGAGGCTAATAACACGCAAGAGGAGCATGAGGATACACCTAGTGTGATGCAGGAGTCACCCCTATTGGAGTTTCCTTTGGTATCCCCATTAGACAAATTAGAGGAGGCAGATGAGAACACATCCATTGATGAGATATCCCAGTCTATTACAGAGCTTCAGAACAGTAGCCACATGTAGCTGAATGATGGCATGTCTTGCATGTTGGGTTATCTTTAGAGGAGTAGTTGAAGGCCCATGTTAAGCCCATGATGGAGGAGGATGTGCAGCCATCCTTTGGGATAGTCATTGATGAGGGGAAGCATAGAGACCACATGTTGGGATTCCACCATAGTTCACTTTAGAAGCGCACTAACAGGATCTACAATGTTATTAGCCCATCCCTATGCATTAGATTGAGAGAGGCGGAGTTCTTTAGACATACCATAGGGGATGACCAGGTTAGCAACACTATTAGGTCACATTTTTCCATTGGAGAGAGGGAGACAGAGCTACCTAGTTAGATCTCATGTGTTGACCTAGATGGCGGGATGAGATGATCAGAGTTTCATAAGGTGCAACATTCGCATGTCGAGGTTGTTCTATGTGCGAGAGTTCGTGCATTTGATCCCTCTCTTGAGGTTGGATGGTAAGAGATTATGAGTTGGTACCCTGTGTAGTGGGCTATGGAGATGGTGGCGGACCATGGTGTAGCTCAGCAGGAGCTTCCAAGCACTAGGGATACCAAAATCCCAAACTGGCATTGGGATCCACGTGGGATTACCTATCATTTCCCAGGTATTTCGGTTGAATACAACATGGATGGTATAGTTGAGTGTGCACATTTGTTAGAGGAGTCTCGGTCAGCACTAATGGATAACCAGTTTATGTACAGACTCCTTTGTTTGTCTTGGTATGATGTTTGTAAAAGGGATCACTGGGTGATCAGCATACTCTAGCAGAAAATTTTCAGAGGAGGTGGCATTAGTAGGCTACCATAGCATGCCTTGTATGGAGCTGGGGATTGTTCACTTTTGTGAGGCACAGAGGACGCAGAGGAGCAGATCGGTGGTGGCATCACTACTAACACATAGGGAGATTCACTTCTCGGATGCCTCAGGAGGGATTTGGAGAGAAGATCCATTCATCACTGGATATAGTGATGCGATGGTGGAGGTGATGATACCGATTAAGCGTGTCCTGACACGAAGAGACATGGATCTAGGCCATCACATCCAGGGATGTGTGGAAGCATCTAGAGTTGAGCAATGGACTACCGATAGAATGGAGGTGCATGGTAGTGTACGGACATAGCACGAGACAGTACAGGGTGGTATAGTGGTAGTCGGGGATATCCTGTGGTGTACAGAGATAGGTCTTCGCCTGGTTTATCAGTAGATCTGCAACAGAGAGAGGGCCACCCATAGGGTTATTCTTCATTTCCCCAGTAGATTCTTGATCCTACCTGTTGTAACATGTGTTTTGTTGCTTGTAGTATTTAATTTTCATTCAAAAACTTGAAAATATTTCAAAAAATATTAAAGCAAGAGGAAGAAGTGATAATGACATAGCGGAAGACCAAAAACATTAAAGAAACCTGAAACACAGAGGAGACATTGAAGAACAACGTAAAAACCCAAGCATGAGAGTAGCAAAGAGATGAAGAATAAACACACAGGAACCGTTGGATCTAGAAGATCAACGAACGAGATTTGTTCGCGACAAGTGGCTAGGATTCAGTCGTAAGATAGAGCTAAGAAATGAACGGCGAAGATTCAATCTAAGCACTAGTGAAGGAGAAAGTCGGGAATCGATCTGGATCGTCAGATCTACAGATGGGTGAAATCGACGGATATCGGGTCAGAAGATGCACGTTGGTTAATTCAAAAGCCAGACCCGAAATTTTATAGGTTGAGAGTTTATAACTCCCATCGGGTCCGAAAAGGGCGTTAAACCTCGCATAAGTATTCCACCCGATATCGTTTTGGACCATCAGATCAAGCAGATCTAGATCAATGGTCACAAAAGCGTCGGGCTAGTTTGGTGATCAGAAAAAGACATTAGCCGTCAGATCGAGGACAAGATCGATGGTGGAGAAAGGTCGCGATAAAGGAATTGGAAGGGCAGATTTAAAACTATAAGCGAGATTTTGGGCAGATGCAAAGTGGTAAACGGTATTTAGAGGAAAGCGCCCGGTTCAATTCAATGGTTGACACTTAGCACTAGAGTAGAGAAAAAAACCGCCCATTTCAAGTGGGTAACTCTTGTGCATATAGCCCACCCGAAGTTGATATCATCCGTCAGATCTTGGGGTTTAAATCTACGGTGGAGAATGGCCTGACCCAAAAATATCTGCATTGTGTCTTAAACTCTCGGTGCGTCCGCCTTATCGTGTATTGTAAAGGTTTACATTGATATAACATTTGAAAGGTCGATTGCGATTTGCGATGCGAAGTCAATGGAGCACTAAACGGGTGGATCCGATGGATTTATGGAGCAAGATTAATTCTTTTTTAGGTCCGTATTAATTAAAGGTTCGCGTTGATTTCGCCGTGTAAAGAGGAAAATCAGTGTTAGAGTCGAATCTGAAGAGGAAGATAATCAGGTATGTTCTCTTTGTATTTTGGCCAATCAAAATGCTCGATACATATATAAGCCCAGGTTTACATAAGTCAAACACATTTCATTACGGCTAAAACAAATTAAGCATCATTAAGGCATATATAGAGGAACCTAGTAGCAGATTAACAAAGCAAGCCAACAGTTATCGTCTTCTTCTAAATTCAGTTATTTTCCTGTTATTTCATGTTTTTTGAGGTGTCTTTTACCCTTTGTAAAATTCTATAGTAGTTTTACTTCAGATAGTTAGAGAAGCAGTTAAATAATTCGACAGTTTCAGAAATCAACAATTGTTCCACAATGTATAAAAAGATGAAAATTTACAAAGAAAGGGTTTGAATTTTGGAGAACCTAGAGACAAGGCCACTGTATTCATGATATAGTTGTTGATTAATGAAGAATTAGAAGTTTCCATGCATTTGTTGGGTATGATTTTGTGACTTATCTATTATGTGCCATCTTATGTTTTCTTCCTTCAAGTACGGTAATGAAGTTGCAGGTCTTTATTTGCTTAGGTAGAGAAAGTTAAAGTTCCTTAAAAGAACGCTCCTGTGCTTGAAATTTTCACCTTTCTTTTTAAGTTACAGATAGTAGTTTCTGTGCAAGGCAGCATATTATCTTTAACTTCCCCAAGAATCATAGATAGTAGGTTCTGTGTTAAACAGCATATTGTCCATGATTCAGTTCTCACCTTCATAATTCTTCTAAGTTATAGATAGTAGTTTCTGTGTTAGGCAGCATACTATTTTTAACTTCTTCAAGCTTTCTTCATTTATCATTCATATTCAGCTATCAAATGGCATTCTGATATTTCCTTGTCACTTAAGTATTGAGAGTAAAAAACCAAGTCTCCAAATCCTTCGTTTGAGAACACAACATATATCTCAGTGACAAATAAGTGACAGTAAATAATATTTATTAATGTCTTAAGCACAATTTCTCTACAACCAGGAAATTGGTTTCTTAAGGAACAACATTAATTGGCGACGTTGCCGAGGAGAGAAGACAAGAACACTTTTCCCTGGGTTTTCACGATTTTCCTCTAGTTGTTCAGTGAGGAGGAAATATTTGGATGTTTGAATCAAAGTAATAACTCCGGCTTCAAGTAGACCCCATACAAGATCATACACTTCACAACAGAAGGTTCAAGTTCCTCCAGATCCTGAAAGGCTAGTTTCTAAGAGGGTTGGAAATTCTTAGATCCCAATTACACCCATCCCTACATTTTCTGCATCAGGGAGTAAATTATCTGAACATTCATCTAATAAAGAGTCATCTTTTTCATCATCTTCATTTCAGGAACCTAACTATCAAGAGCAATCTTTAGAGTTTGTTACTTTTCATTTACTTGTTATAATTATTCAACCTGAACCAATGTCCACATTACCACCTCTGCACACTCCATTTACTTCTAAGTCAGGTTCTGCATTTATGGGTAATCAAGGTTCAATAAACATGGCAGTACCTGCATTCTTGATGAATAGGTATGCACCTCTTCAATTGCCACAACTGTTAAATCAAATTCCATAGGAATACCTCAATATTCTTCCTCATTTTACAGGGGAAGATGAACAAACTATAGAGAATCATGTGTCAGTATTTTGCAATTTTGCAGAAAACAAAAATGTTGAACATGTAGATGTTGTTCTAAGACTTTTTGTTCAGTCCTTGGATGGAGAAGTAAGGAAATGGTTTAAAGGACTTCCCAATAATTCTATTCCTTCTTGGGAAGAGATGGAACGTTTATTCATTTAGAAATGGGGAGAAAAAAAAGACCATGGGTATTCATTAATAGAGTTTAATGCCATAAAGAAGAAGTCTGATGAAACTGTGGTCGAATTTGTTAGAAGATTTAACAAATTGTACAATAGTCTTCCAGCAAAGATTAAGCCTCCTCCTGCTGGTGCAAAAATAACTTTTGCAATGGCTTTTGAATCAAATTTTGGATTCACATTAAGGGAAAGAATATCTCCAACCCTTGATCAAATCCAAACATATGCATTAGAGATAGAAGCAAATCTGGTGGCTACAGGAAAAGCACCAGAGACACAGCCTATCCAAGACAAGGGAAAGGCAAAGATGGAATCCTCTCAAAGTCAAGCATTGGAGGATATGTATAATGTAATCAAAACTTTGTCAGACAAGTTAGATAAATTAGAGTTAGAAAACAAGAATTTTCAGAAGCAAACACAATATAATAAGAACTTCAATCCCCAATACAGAAGACAACCTTTGCAAATCTTGCAGAAGGAAAGAAAAGATCAAAATTAGATTCAAGCACCATTGTATATAGAAGCAGACCCTGGTGAAGAACAGGAGCAACCTGAAGATCAAATTTCTACATTATATGCAGTAGATGAAGATGAACTTGGTATTGAAGAAGAAGAGTATGAATACGATGAAACATATGCCATTCATGATGGAAATAAAATTGATGAATATTGGAAGCAATTCTCTGATTTTATACAGGCTGAACTTCATAAGAAATATGACTTGAGATCGAGGAAAAGGTCAAGAAATCAAGAAAATGAAAGTGAGCAGCAAGTTTCAACTTCCTCACCAAAGGCGACTCCACAAGAATCTCAGCCTGCAAAACAAGTGAATAAAGGAAAGCAATAGCAGAATGAAAATGGAAAGACACAAATACTTCAAGGTGAGTCTTCTCAAGATCAAGTTGAAAAAATTCCTTTGGAGAAACTTGTTTCAATTCCTCAAGTAATTCCAGTCATGAAAAAAGGTGAAGAGGAGAACAAAAGGACTGCTAAACAGGGTCACTTACTTAGTCTTACCAAGGAGTTGGAAAAGGTAAGAATTCATGTTCCTCTTATAGAATTGACAAGAATACCTATTTATCAAAAGGAGATTGCTGAGTTTGTTAAGTTGAAAGAAAATGAGATTATAAATGACACTGTAAATCTGCAGGAAGACAAACCAGTAGTGGTTTTTGGTCCACATGTTGAGGAAATAAACTCTTCAATACTGCCTTTTTATATTTCTTTATTGTTCCATGATTTCCTCTTACATAATTGTATGTTTGATTCAGGAGCTTCACACAATCTTATGCCTTTGTCAGTAATGAAGCAACTAAATCTACAAGTTACCAAACCTTATAGGGACTTGTATTCTTTTGATTCAAACAAAGTCAAGTGTCTTGGGGTCATTAAGGATCTGGCAGTGTCACTAGCTCAAATTCCAGCTAGAAGCTTGGTCATGGATGTAGTAGTAGCAGATATTCCTGCTAGATTTGGAATGCTTCTATCTAGGTCCTAGGGGGCTAAATTGGGTGGTGTTTTGAAGCTATATTTTACGTATGTTGTTATACCAACTTTTGGTGGGGAAGAGAGGAGATTGTACAGAGAAACTAGATTTGTAAAAACAATTACAAAAAATGGAGCAAGTAATTCACCTGTATATAGCCAGGAGAAGGATGACTTTGCTTGTTTCATGTTGCATGATAATGCAGAGCTGGCTGAAGATAATCAGAAGCAGCTTGCTTCAGCCAATGTAATTACAGAGCTGCAAACTGAAGAAGTGTGGAAATGTTTCTTTGATGGAGCTTATTCCAAGGAAGGAACAGGTGCTGGTTTTCTTCTAATTGCACCTGGAGGTAATATGTTCCCTTTTTCCTTTAAATTAGAGTTCGAGGCAACAAACAATGTGGCAGAATATGAGTCCTTGATTATTGCTTTACAAATAGCTAAACAGATGGGAGTTAAGTTGATTTCTAATTTTGGAGATTCGGAGTTGCTTATTAAGCAAATAAAGAATCACTACCAAACAAAGCACCCTAGGCTTAGGGCATACAGGAATGATGTATGGGATTTGATTGTGAACTTTTTCGAAGCTTTTAACATTCAATTAATTCCAAGAGATGAGAATAGATTAGCAGATTCATTGGTTGTGGCTACTAGTACTTTCAAGCCTCCTATTAATCCAAGACTAAGATTTGAGATAGAGATGAGACATAGACCCTTTGTTCCTGATAATGTTAAGAATTGGAAAGTTTTTGAGGATGATCAACAGATCAAGGAGGTTTTTACTATGGTTGAAGAGTTTCAAGGTACAAAAATTGATCAAGATGAAGAAGAAACAGTAGAAGTTGCAGAAGTCAGTGGTTTAAAAGAAACAATAGCTAATCAGAAGATCTTTCAATTGAAAGATAATATTATGCCAAAGGGATTTGTTCCCCTTGAAATACTTTTTAATCCCAATGATGTGGTTGTTGTCTCAGGGAAAATTTCACAGGAGGAACATATTCATATCACAACATTGGAATTCAGGAGAATCCCAGGTTAGTGAAATTATTCAGTGGAGTTCCATCCAATTTTCAAGAAAGATATATCAAAAGTTTCAAGAATTATGTTGATGTCTTTGCATGGTCTTATGAAGATCTCAAAACCTATGATGTAAATATTATTCAGCACAAGATTCCCTTGAAGGAGGGAATTAAACCCTACAAACAGAAGCTTAGAAAGATAAATCCTCTGCTTCTACTATCAACTGAAAAGGAGGTCAAGAAGTTGCTTGATGCCAAAATAATAGTTCCACTTAGGTATTCTAATTGGGTGGGTAATTTAGTGCCTGTGAGAAAGAAAAATGGAGAAATAAGGTTATGTGTGGATTTCAGAAATCTCAACAGGGCTTCTTTGAAAGATAACTATCCATTGCCTAAAATGGATCATGTGCTGCAAAAGGTAATGGGATCTTTTATAATGTCAATGTTAGATGGATTTTCTAGTTATAACCAGGTTGTTGTGGATAAGGAGGATCAGAAGAAAACGACATTCACAACTCCCTGGGGAACCTTTATGTATGCTAGAATGCCTTTCGGATTGATGAACGCAGGTGCTACATTTCAAAGGGCTATGGACATTGCTTTTGTTGGAGATAAGTTTGTAGTAATATATTTGGATGATATTACTGTTTTCTCAAAGTCTGATGAAGAACATTTGGACCATTTGAAAAAGACTTTTGATAAATGTAGAAGATTTGGACTTTCCTTAAATCCCAAAAAATCCATTTTTGCTCTGGAAGAAGGAAAACTATTAGCGCACATTGTTTCAAGAGATGGAGTGAATATAGATCCGGCCAGAGTACAAGCTGTGCAAAAAATACCATTGCTTAGGAGTAAAAAGGATATTCAAAAGTTTCTAGGAAAGATAAACTTCTTGAGAATATTTGTATCCAACTATGCAGAAATTGTAAAAGAAATTACTAATATGCTAAAGAAGGAGAATGAAGTGAATTGGACCAAAGAAGCTAGAGAATCATTTTCCAAGATTAAAGAGGCATTACAGGCAACTCTAGTCTTAATCAGCCCTGATTACCAAAAGCCTTTCCAAGTTTTTTCATTCGCATCATCAAGTTCAATAATTGTTGTCTTATTGTAGAAGAATGATGAAGAAGATGCTTAGGGATTCTAAGCTGAAATATAATATTCTTGAGAAACATGTGTATGCTTTGGTAAAAGCCCTTAAAGATTTTAGAAATTATTTGTTGCAGTCACAAATTATTTCTTATGTGCCAAATGCTACAATAAAAGATGTATTACTACAAGGAGATGTAGAAGGCAGAAGAGGAAAATGGATAGCCAAGATCCAAGAATATGATTTGGACATAAAACCCACAAAGTTGGTGAAAGGACAAGGACTGGAAAAAATGTTGACAGAATCAAACTTTGAGGCATTGGGAATCAACTTGCTGGCACCTGTGGATGAAAAAATAGCTGAAGAAAGTGAAGGAAAGCAAGATCCAGATATGAAGATTAGGTATAAATTTTTGTGTTTAGAATGGTATAGGCATATAATTCATTATTTGTGCTTTCCTTCTAGTCCCCAATCCTTAGATAGAACAAAGTATAGGGCACTAAAGATCAAGGCACAACCATATGTGATTGTGTAAGGCAGATTGTACTGGAAGGATCCTACTAGAATTTTATTGTTATGTTTAACAGAGGATGAATTTACAGAAATAATCAAAGATTATCATGAAGGGTTATGTGTAGGACATTACAGTTGGAAAGTAACTGCACATAACATCCTTCAAGCAGGATTTTATTGGCCTACTTTATTTGGTGATACATATAAGTTTGTTAGAAGTTGTCAGAAGTGTCAGCTTTTTGCTGAGAAAAAGAGATTAGCCCCTTTACCTTTGATTCCAATTTTTGTAGAGGAGCCATTTAGACAATGGGGATTGGACCTTGTTGGAGAAATCAATCCACCTTCAAGTAGACAACACAAGTGGGTTCTCACAGCAACTGATTGTTTCACCAAATGGGTAGAGGCTATACCTACTAAGAAAGCAAATGATCAGATAGCAATGATGTTCTTGGAGGAGAATATTTTCAGCAGATTTGGATGCCCCATCAAAATTATAACAGACAATGCTCAAGTCTTCAATTCAAGTAAGTTCATTGCTTTTTGTCACAAGTATAATGATTTTTTGTCCCGTTCAACAGCTTACCATCTGCAGGGAAATGGATTAGCTGAGTCTACTAACAAAATTTTGATGAAGATCCTTAAGAAAACCATTGCAAAAAAATCAAAGAGATTGGCATTCTAAGTTAAAGTTTTCTTTGTGGGCTGCTAGAGTAGCTACAAGAAGATCTACAGGGAAATCACCTTTTGAATTAGTATATGGAACTTAGGCTCTATTTCCAAGTCAACTTGTGAAGCCAGTGGTTGCAATGATTTAGGAGGCGAAAGAAGAACCAAATGCTTTGATAAGAAGAATGAATAAAGTGATGGAGCTAAGCGAGAACAAGGACAAGGTAAGAGACAACTTGATTATGTATCAATCCAAGGTGAAAAATATTTTTGACCGAAAAGCCAAGGAAATTGATTTTAAAATTGCAGATTTAGTATTGAGATGGGATAGCAAAAGAGAAGATAAGGGTAAACATGGGAAGTTTGATCCTCTCTGGTATGGCCCTTTTAGAATCGCTAAAGTAAGATCCAATAATACTTTCATTCTTGATAATCTTGATGGTGAAACTCTACAGCTTCCTGTTAATGGGCAATACTTAAAGCATTACTTCCAGTTTTGAAGAATAAGCACCGTTTCATTGTAAATACCGGAGTGAAATCAGTGTACAAATTCCATAGTATTTAAATTTATGTGAAGCAATATATGACTCCATGCCTGAAGTGAAGGCACTAATCTATGGTTATTAGCGCTTCTGTGGCAAAAGCACTATCCCCAGGTGGAGCCAGATGTTGTAACATGCGTTTTGTTGCTTGTAGTATTTATTTTTCATTCAAAAACTTGAAAATATTTCAAAAAAGATTAAAGTAAGAGGAAGAAGTGATAATGACATAGCAGAAGACCAGAACATTGAAGAAACCCGAAACACAGAGGAGACATTGAAGAACAGCGTAAAAACCCAAGTATGAGAGTAGCGAAGAGATGAAGAATAAATGCACAGGAACCGTTGGATCTAGAAGATCAATGGACGAGATTTGTTCGCGATGAGCGGCCAGGATTTAGTCGTAAGATAGAGCTAAGAAATGAATGGCGAAGATTCAATCTAAGCATTGGTGAAAGGAGAAAGTCGGGAATCGATCTGGATCGTCAGATCTACAGATGGGTGAAATCGACAGATATCGGGTCAGAAGATGCACGCTAGTTAATTCAAAAGTTGGACCCGAAATTTTATAGGTTGAGAGTTTATAACTCCCACCGGATCCAAAAAGGTCATTAAACCTTGCATAAGTATTCCACCCGATATCGTTTTGGACCGTCAGATCAAGCAGATCTAGATCAATGGTCACAAAAGCGTTGGGCTAGTTTGGTGATCGAAAAAAGACATTAGTCATCAGATCGAGAACAAGATCGACGGTGGAGAAAAGTCGCGATAAAGGAATTGGAAGGGAAAATTTAAAACTATAAGCGGGATTTTGGGTGGATGCAAAGTGGTAAATGGTATTTAGAGGAAAGCGCCCGATTCCATTCAATGGTTGACATGTAGCACTAAAGGAGAGAGAAAAACTGCCCATTTCATATGGGTAACTCTCATGCAAATAGCCCACCCAAAATTGATATCAGTCGTCAGATCCTGGGGTTGAAATCTACAGTGGAGAATGGCCGAACTCGAAAATATATGCATTATGTCTTAAAATTTCGGCACATCCGCCTTATCGCGTATTGTAAAGGTTTACATTGATATAACATTTGAAAGGTCAATTGCGATTTGCGATGCGAAGTCAATGGAGCATTGAACGAGTGGATCCGACAGATTTATGGAGCAAGATTAATTCTTTTTTAGTTCCGTATTAATTAAAGGTTTGCGTTGATTTCGCTGTGTAAAGAGGAAAATCAGTGTTAGAGCCGAATCTGAAGAGGAAGACAATCGGGTATGTTCTCTTTGTATTTTGGCCAATCAAAACGCCCGATACATATGTAAGCCTAGGTTTACACAAGTCAAACAAATTTCATTACGGATAAAATGAATTAAACATCATGGAACCCGACATCGGATTAACAGAGCAAGCCAACAGTTATCGTCTTCTTCTAAATTCAGTTATTTTCCTGTTATTTCATATTTTTTGAGGTGTCTTTTACCCTCTGTAAAATTCTATAATAGTTTTACTTCAGATAGTTAGAGAAGTAGTTAAATAATTTGACAGTTTCAGAAATCAACAACTGTTCCACAATGTATAAGACGATGAAAATTTACAAAGAAAGGGTTCGAATTTTGGAGAACCTGGAGACAAGGCCACTGTATTCATGATATAATTATTGATTAATGAAGAATCAGAAGTTTTCGTGCATTTGTTGGGTATGATTTTGTGACTTATCTGTTATGTTCCATCTTATGTTTTCTTCCTTCAAGTATGGTAATGAAGTTGCAGGTCTTTATTTGCTTAGGTAGATAAAGTTACAGTTCCTTAAAAGAGCGCTCCTGTACTTGAAATTTTCACCTTTATTTTTAAGTTATAGATAGTAGTTTCTATGCAAGGCAGCATATTATCTTTAACTTTCCCAAGAATCATAGATAGTAGGTTCTGTGTTAAACAACATATTGTCCATGATTCAGTTCTCACCTTCATAATTATTCTAAGTTACAGATAGTAGTTTCTGCATTAGTGTAGTGGCCAATCTAGGGTGCTCGATTAGACTAGATTTATTATCAACCAGGGTCAGTAAACTTCGAGGCATGTGTCTACAGTATATAGACATAAAGGATTCCTAACTAAGTGTTTATTGTGATAGGTTGCAGTACTCCTTTACAGGAGGTTAATATATGTTTCCTCTCACCTTAACACTCAAAACACCTAACTTATCTAACTATCCTAAGGATACAACGTATTGCTAGACTGAGATTTTAATCCTCTTACAAGGATGCTATGCACAAAAGCCCTGTCTAGTTAACACTTAAGCATTCATAAAAAAAAAATCAAAAGCACACTAAAGTTTAAATGCATGAAAAACAGAGTCTATGGAGATGCTTTAAAATATAACGATGGATCAAATCTCTTACAAGATATGGTTCAATGATCTAACGATAAAATCTTCAAGCTATCACCATAAATACCATTTATGAGAATTTCTAATCGAATCGACAAAATCATAAACATGGAAATAACACTAAACACTATGCGTTCTATTCAAACTCAAAAACTGCTAAGGAAATGAAATTAACAGTATACCAATCCACGTAGGGCCCGTCCACGTTTCTATGGTACATTGAAGTAAACTCAAGCAACGAGAGTATTAACGCATAAACACTGCTGGAGTAAAACCGTGACTATATTCAAGTGCTGAAGATTGAAATCACATACAAGAGTTATGTTCTCAAACGATGTATAGAGATAATAATCGTAATTGTAACTATTCTTGAAAACAAAATAAGACGCAGTCTTTATCTGCCTGTCCCTATCTGAATCAAATGTACATTCATTAAGCAGATGTTTTTGCTTTTACAAAGGAATGATTTTTGGTCATTTCTAATCTAAACCAATTTCCAAAAAAACAAAACGAAACCGGTTTGGGAAACCATGGCTTTTACTGCCTTTGTAACCAAAAGGTTGGGGTTTGACCAACGTGGACTGCATAACCAAGAGCTTTTGATTTGCTGTAGAATCGATTTTTCACCATGCATGTACATTCCAGGTCTCGTTCCTGTCCATTACTTTGGCTTACCTATCATGCCACATGTCAGATGATAAACCATTTACAGGATGTTATGACTTCCTGTAATCTTTTTATTGAAAATTCCTAATTTCTAACATAAAAATTCATAAATTAACTTTAATGCAAACTAACAACTATAATGCTATTAATTAATCAATTTCAAGGAATCTAAGGGGTCTATGGAGGAAAAAGGTAGACAAATGATGGTGTTTCTAGAATAAAAAGATGGTAATGGAATGGTACCAACATTTCCCCCAAGCTCAATGAATTAGCATGTCCTCATGCTAATCCTGATGTGCTTCCTCTAAACTCTGTTCCTGCCTGTACCTCTGCTGCTTTTAACAATGCATCTATGTTCTTCTTAGCATGGGCATCTTTCTGAATGTGGAGCTCATGTTTCAAACTCTTGTATTTCTCCTTGAGGGCTTTCTTTTGGGTATACCATTTGGTTGCCCACTTGAAAATGTCAGTTTGTTCAGCCTCGAGTTCTTTGATTTGCTCCTTTAACTTCTCATTTTTCTGTTGAGTCTCCTTACTCTGTGCTCTCAGCATTTCATTCTCTTTCTTGATGACTTTCTCCAACATGTTGGCCTCCATCAGTTCTTCTTTTAACTTTTCAATTTGCTTTTCCAGCCTCCTTTGTTTCTTAATTGCAGGTGGTGACTCTTTTCCTTGCCTATTGTTGCTCTCAACCTCCATTTCGACTTCTGGTCCAGGTTGTGAGTGAGAACTGCTCTCGATGTCCATCGGTGCATGTGCATTTGATTCTGGTTGATCTTCTTGTGGCTGGGTCTTTTGTGCTCTCCTAGATCTTCTTGTATATGTAGTGAAAATTTTATCTTGCTCCATTTTCTGGGCAGCCTCTTGTCTCCTCTTTCTCATCCTCACACTACTACTAGGTGGAGGGACATTTCTTGATTTGCGCACAGGAATCTCTTCATCAATGTCAAGCATAAATCTTGAGTGCTCTTGCTGTTCTTGCTCATCCTCTTCATCTTTGATTTGATTGGCAGCCAGAAATTCCTTCCACGTTTTTCCCCTTCTCTGTAATTCAAATTCAATTAGAATTTTAATTAACCCAAAATGACATAAACTTTTATCTTCATTACCCTTTTTCTTTTGGATAGTTTTTGACATCTTGGTCAAGCTCTGCAAGAGGAAATATGGTAAACTAATGGTGCACTGCCCTTTTAAATGTAACAGGAGTTTGATGTGGTATAAAAAGACTATGTTGTAACGACCCTCACACGTAACAAATTTTTGAATGATATACACCATTTCGTCCCATGGATGCATCAGCCAGCTCCTAGGGACACCCTTCTTCCAGTTAACAGATGAAACCCTCGACCTGGACATGAATTGGGTCCATGATTTTTCTTTGAATTGTTTTGTTTTGGAGTATTTTTCTCCTTCCGGGTTGATCCCCAAGGATTGTGCTATGGTGTCTTCTGAGATCCTAAATGAGAAATTGCCTATCAATGCTTTCTCCCCATTAAATGTAAAGGCAAACTGTTTAGTTACTTCCTCATTGCTCCCATTAAACTTCTCCAAGAAAGGTAGCCATTTTTTTTCTCTTAAAATTGCAATGCAGTCATCGTGGTACTGAGAACTATCAAATGTGTTTGGCTCTACTCTATTAGTCATTTTGACAGAGAAACTTCTGCTCTAACCCTCTTCGTTTATGCTTACTAATTTAACAAGGGTATTTTGGTTTGTTACCTTTGCTTTTCGCTCCACACAATTGACCTGGTGGCGCCCTCTGTTCTTCGAGATCAGCTCCTTCAATGGATTAAGCAGGGACCGAATGATTGTCCTTCAATTATGGCGGAGGTGGAAACTTGTGAGCCCAATTACTGTGCTTTCCTTTCGTAGCACTTGTTGTTCTTGACCTTTGTTTTTTAAATCACAGCACTTGAATTGCTAGTATGGAACGCCCTTTTTACAACTGAGAATGAAATGGAATTTTAACAACCGACTTGACCCAATTCACTATAATAATAACAGAGTGTATTCATATTTCTATGACAGAGGAGTAGATGTACTGGTTTGTATGAGTATAATCATGAGAACGCCGTAAGCATGTATGGAGTACTAGAGTATAATAACGGATAGTTGTTTGCATGAGTCGACTTGGTCGAACAATCATGTTATAACTTAGCCGATTCAAAAACAATGAATGAAACCGTGTAACATTTGGCTTTGCAATAGTTCACCACCTGTCCCTTGCTCATTGGTACTTGGCCGAATAGGGAGATGTTGAACCGATAGTAAATTTTGATGGCCGATAAGGAGTTAATAACAAGGCTGGGAGGGTGGTATAATAGAGGATTTAAAAATCATAGGAGGAGTATGGGGATAGGCTAGAGTGTTGGGAAATGATAGGAATTAGGAATATGACGAGGGTGATGGATATGTGGGTGTTTTTGAAATTGATCATAAGCAGTCATAGTCATCACATTTAACACTAAAGTAATCTAAGAATTTAAATGTTAAAAATAAAAATTACAATAATACATTACACTTTTATTGGTTGATCAAGAGTTGAGTTGGCATGCATAGGTAGGACTGGTCTTTTTCGTTCAGATATGACTAATCTTTGTTGTCCATAACAGGTCCCTCTGAGATCTGGAGAATGTTTGTGCAGCTTCTTCGAAATCTGGAAAAGAACTATATGTGTGTAGCTTCCTTGATCTTTGGTGTTTGATGGAGCCTCGGTGACGAGCAACCTTTGAATCTCTGTTGAAACTTTGTTGAATCTTTGCTGAAGTAACTTGAGATAGCAGTTTCTAACATGTCCCTTTTATGTTTTTTGAACAGGTCCCTCTAATGTTGGTGCTGGTAACATGGTCTTCCGAACAGGTCCCACTGCATAGTGCTTAAACAGGTCCCTCTGATTAGAACAAAGACAAAAACAACTTCTTTATTGAAATACTGAAGTGTTGAAACAAACTCTTTGAGAATTTACAATGAGGAGATGAGATAAAAACAAAAACTCTGATGCTTGTCCCCCACTAAAGCTTCGACTTGTCCTCAAGTCATTATTCAATCGATGAATCAAACAGGAAACAAAAAGAAAAGGAATTCTTACCAGCCAAAGAATTGGTTTTCAAGTAAGAATTCTGGGTTAGAGTGTGCCAGAGTCTAGTTTTCACATCTAAACCATTATTACTTTTTTTAATTTTTCTTAAACCTTTTTTTTTTAATTAAATTTTTTTAAATTTCTAAATTGAAATGAAATGAACTAAGGTAGAGATACTACAGCTGAAGGCTGCAATATCTCAACCTCCCTTTGCTGAGATACAGTTTGAAGAAAATTTTACTTGCTGATGGGCCTATGGTAAAGTTTCAAGCGATGGCCATTGACAATAAAGGGGTGGCCTTCTCCATCAATGGTAATAAGCTTGACTGATCCATTGTCATAAACTTGAACTATTTCGTATGGGCCCATCCAATGTGTGGTAAATTTCGCTTTATGATCTCTGAATTTAGATTCAAAGAGTAAAGCCCAGTCTCCTTCTTTGAACTATTTCTTCTTGATATGTGCATCATGCCACTGCTTCCTTTGTTGTTGCATGAGGAGTGTTGTCTCCTCTACTTGCTGCCTCATTTCATCTAGCTGGTTCAACTGCTGAATTCTTTCTTGTTGTGCTTGATTAAGATCAATTCCCAAATCTGCAACCATCTTAAAAGTATGTATTTGAAACTCAATAGGAAGCATTACCTCTTTGCCATACACCAACTGATATGGTGCAAATCCTGTAGTATTCTTCCACGTGATTCTATAAGCCCAATGTGCATCTTTTGTTGGAAATAATACTGAGAGGGGGGGTGAATCAGTATTATCAATTCAAATATTCCTTTTTCAAAATCAAATGATATACGCTACTTTATTTAATTAAACCCATGTATATACGCAACTATGCATAAGGAAACCCGTGTATAGAAAGCAAACTCTTAATTTACTTTATCTTTCTTATGCCGATCGTTAATATGTGTTTCAGAATCAAATAACCAGTAACTGGAAACAGTAAAACAGAGCAGAAAGACAATCACACACAAGAACACAAGATATAAGGTGGAAACCCAATGTGGGTGAAAACCACCTGCTGCAATTCGTCTCTATCTTCCTTTAAATTAGAAACTTCTTTTACAATGTACTGGTGCAGTCCTTTACCAGTACGCAGGCTGCAACCTGCAGAGAGCTACAACCCTCTCTCGTTCTCCAGCTTCTCCTGGAAGGGAGCTACAACCCCCTTAGCTCTTGCACTAGCCAAGATACTAGTATGTAGGTGCTGGCCTACAGAAGGCTACAACCTTCTCTTTCTTCCAGGGACCATGTTTCATAAATTTTCAGACTGGATCCATGAACATCAAACAATCATAAACAATTTATGCATCAAACAACCTCCTTTTCACCAATTAGAACTGAATCAAGTAGATACTTCTCTGACAGTTGTACCCAAAGCACAGTAACAGCAACCACACTCCAAATTCTGAACCCAAAACACTACAACAATAAATAGAGGCAGCTAGATCACAACTCAAAAGATATACGCTACTTCAATAACCTGAAACCTGCGTGCATACGCTTCTGCGTATGGAACAACCTGTGTATATGCTGTTTTAATTCACTGAACCAACGTATATATGCGCCTTCGCTTCACTGAACCTGCGTACAGATCTATAAAGGAGAATTTACTCTTTCAAACAGTCCAATGCTAAGTAACCCAGATTATCAGATTTATATACCAAGTGTGCGCCTCACAGAACAGATCAAAATCATACAAAGATACTACCATTCAAGCTTTAAATATTATGACCCATCAATAGATCTTATCCTTCTTTATGTGCTTAGGTTCCTCCTTCATTCAGATCCAGATCTGCACCATAACCCCAATCACAAAAGTTTCAGATCTAGCACATGTTAGATATTCAATTGATTCCAAAGATGCTTTGCCAAGTGATCTCCTTCCTCTTTTATAGTCTTAGGCCTTTCTCAATACCACGGTCCAAAACCATAATAACACAATACCACAGGCCCAATACTTGGGATCAATACTTCTGACGTGATACCATGCTCCAAAAACATAGGTTCAAGTACCCAGGACTAACTACCACGGACCAAAGGTAAGTTTTCCAACATATACGCGCTTTTCCTTGTGTGAAAGTGTGTGTATACGCATACGCGCCTTTGTAACATCTAACCCGCGTGTATACGCATCTTCGTCTAGATGAACCTGCATATATGTCTTTTCCTTCATTCTGAAAGCCTGAACTGAGATCTGTTATCAAAGAGAGTTGCCATCAAGGACAACACCTATGCCATAGCTCCAAACCTGTGCCATAATGCCAACAATCTCCCCCTTTGGACTTGATGGCAACCCCAAGATCCTCAAAGTCATTCTCCCCCTTTGTCATCAAGGGCAAAGGGTTGTTCTCCCCCTAAGTACATGCTGAAATATCTGCCCTGTTGTGCTGACCATGCTCCCCCTGACTGTAGGCAAGATCTGCAAAAAGATGTTCTTCAAGAAGAACCATGACTTATACATCATAAAAGACCTTCCTATCACCAAAAGACTCAATACATACATCCATCACCCAACCAAGTGGGGATCATCCACCCAACCAAGTGGGGATACATTAGAAATTTACATATGACAACCAAATACATTATATCTTCATCCCAGGCATAGTGGGGAAACCAAGATAGGCCGTTACATGACCTTGACACCATAAAAGAGATACATGACATAGAGACGAAATATCTAGAGCAATACTTATGAAAGACACCAATAACTGATAGCAGCAGCATCTGTCAATCACCATTCAGATCAGCAACCAAGATTTCCTTATGTTCTCCCTCTGCCTTTGTTCCACCTGAACTCAACAACAGCTTAGAACCAAAAGCTTCTAAGATAATGCCAACAATGCATCATTAGAAGTTTATCTGCTCCCCCTGAACCTGTGCCGAAAGGTCTCTGTCATACCCATATCAGAATATCTTCAACCAGAGCCTGTCCCTACTGATATCCATCAAACCTCTATATACGCGACTGTCTCTACAGAAACCGGTGTATGTACGCGGATCCTCCTCAGGCAACTCGCGTACACCCATTTTTCTCTGAACCAGACAAGATTTAACAGCAAGATGATGCATCAACTACCTCCAGCTTCTGTCTGAGGTATTCGAATGTCTCCCTGGGAAATGGTTTGGTGAGAATATCAGCAACTTGTTCCTTAGAAGGAACATACTCCAACTTGACCTTTTGTTCCAACACTTGTTCCTAGAGAAAGTGATACTTGTTTGGTATGTGCTTGGTTTTTGAATGCATGACTGGGTTCTTAGAAACGCTGATTGCACTTGTAATATCACATAAGATGGAGATAGGTGGTGTACAAGTGATTTGAAATTCCTGCAAGGTTTGCATCATCCAAAGAAGTTGAGTGCAACAAGATGCAGCAGCCACATATTCCACTTCAGCTGTAGATAAAGCAATCGAACTCTATTTCTTGCTGAACCAAGATACTAATCTGGAACCCATAAAGAATTCTCCACCACTTGTGCTCTTTCTGTCATCCACGCTTCCAGCCCAATCTGCATCTGTATAAGCATGTAGAGTGAGATCTGTATCTCTAGGATACCATAAGCCATAGTTTTGAGTTCCTTAAAGATACTTGAAAATTCTCTTTACTGCCTGAAGATGGGTTTTTTTAGGATTTGCCTAAAATCTTCCAACTATTCCCACTGCATGCATGATGTCTGGTCGAGTACCTATCAAATAAAGAAGACTTCCAATCATGGATCTATAGGTTGGTTGATGCACTATTGCAGATTCATTATTTGCACTGAGGCTGCATCCTGTAACCATAGGGGTACATACTAGTTTTGCATCTTCCATGCCATATTTCTTCAAGATCTGCTTGAGATACTTGGCTTGAGACAAAAAGATACCGCCTTCATTTTGTTGGATTTGCAATCCAAGAAAATATGTCAGTTCTCCAAGCAAAGACATTTCAAATTCTTTCTGCATTACCAAGGCAAAGCTTTGACTCATAGCTTCTTCATTGCTGCCAAAGATAATATCATCTACATACACAAGTATTAGCAATTTGTCATTTTCAATTTTTATATAAAGATTGCTATCTGTTGATCCTTTTGAAAAACCTTGTTGATGAAGGTATTTGTCCAAACGATAGTACCAAGCCCTTGGAGCTTGTTTAAGACCATAAAGGGCCTTCTTAAGTCTGCATACAAGATTTGGATCATTCCCAAGAATGAAACCATCTGGTTGCTCAATGTACACTTCTTCTTCTAAGTCTCCATTCAGAAAGGTTGATTTCATGTCCATTTGAAATACTTTGAATTTTTGAAAGCTTGAGAGAGCAAGGAACATTCGGATGGCCTCAAGTCTAGCAACGGGAGCAAAAGTTTCTTCAAAGTCTATTCCTTCTTGTTGAGCATACCCTTTACAGACAAGTCTGGCCTTGTTTCTAATAACTTCCCCATTTTCATTCAACTTGTTCTTGAAGATCCATTTTGTTCCTATGACATTCTTATCCTTTGGTCTAGGGACCAACTCCCAAGTGTTGTTCTTTTCGATCTGCTCAAGTTCTTCATCCATTGCCTTGACCCAGCATTCATCTTTGCATGCCTCTTTTACATTTTGTGGCTCAGTGGAGGAGAGCAAAGCCAAATAGCTTGAGGCTTCTGCAATTGTTCTTCTTGTTTGTATACCTGCCTCTTTCTGCCCCAAAATTTGAGATTCTGGATGATTCTTCTGAACATACCTGGATGGAGTCTTCTCTTCTATCCTTATCTGTTCCTCTAGTGCCTCTTGAGGTTCTCCTTCATCATCAGTCTGATTTGGAGATTAGTCTTCATCCTCTTCGATATTTTCATAATTTACTTGCCTAGGAATGTATCCTTTTTCATCAACCACTACGTCAATGCTGTCAACAATTCTTCCAAGTATTTTATTGTAACACTTATATGCTTTGCTGTGGGGAGAATAACCAAGGAGAATGCCTTCATCTGCTCTAGGTTCAAGTTTGCCAAGCTGTTCATCATTATTCTTAATATAGCATTTGCTTCCAAAAATTTTGAAATGCTTTACCGAAGGAGTCTCACCATACCATAGCTCATGAGGAGTTTGAGTGTTGTTCACTCGGACATTTGTTTTGTTGAGAATAACAACCGCAGCAAATGCAGCTTCACCCCAGAAGGTTGCGGGAGTTCCAGACTCATCAAGCATAGCACGAGCCATTTGTTGGACCGTTCTGTTCATCCTTTCCACCACTCCATTTTTCTGAGGAGTCCTAGCTAGAGAGAATTCCCTTCTTATTCCATGTTCTTCACAGAAATTGAAAAATTCATTTGAGGTAAACTCCCCACCTCTGTCAGATCTGAGGCACTTAATTTTGTGATCTGATTCATTTTCAGCCAAGGCTTTGAAAGATTTGAATTTTTCGAATGCTTCGTCCTTGTGTTTCATAAGTCCTAACCAAACCATCCTGGAGAAGTCGTCAATGAATAATATAAAGTATTCTTCTCCTCGAGGTGACATTGTCCTAAATGGACCACATACATCTGTATGGACTAGTTCAAGATGCCTGCTGGCTGATCCTTCCTTCTCAGGGAAGTTGGTTCTATTTTGCTTACCAAACTGACATGATTTGCATATGGTGTTGTCTGGAATTTTGATATCTAGAAGACCACGAACTGCCTGATATTTGCATGCTTTCCTTATTTATGAAAAGCTTAGATGCCCCAACCTCCAGTGCCATAACCAGTGTTCATCATCCTTGCTCAAATAGCATTGTTGTTGTCCTTCTTTAAATATGTATAAGTTATTTGGAGTTCTTCTGCCTTTGATCACTGTTTTTCCTGTATCAAGATCACGAACACTACATCCATTTGATCGAAATATTACCTCGATTCCTTGATCGCACATCTCACTGACACTCAGAAGATTATGCTTCAAGCCATCAACATACAAAATATTTCTAGCTTTGACCTTTTCTTTCAACTGAGCAGTGCGTTTTCCTTTTATGACTGCAGGGGTATCATTTCCAAAAGAAACTTTCTTTCCCTTTTCTAAAACACTATATGATTCAAGTTTTTCTTTATCACCTGTCATATGCTTTGAACATCCGTTGTCGATGTACCATTGATTTTATTGTCCTTCTACATATAAGACTATCCCACATCTTTCTCATTGTGGTTCCTTCATTCTCCATGTTCTGGGACTTGAGGTTTGTTCCTTCTGAGTTGTCTTCCAAAACCTGCTCCTGCATTCAGACTCTTCATGACCGAAGTTATTACAAATAGAACATTCAATTTCATTTTCAAGGGCCGAAAAGTTGTTATAGGTCCTTTTTGTGATTCCAGTCATACTTCTTTGTTTTTGAGCTTCTCTAGTCATGATTGTCTTATAGGCAACACATTGAGCAGCTTTGTGGCCAAAGTTATGGCAAGAGAAACATTGGCCATTGAAGAAACTCCTGTGATTTTCAAATCTACCAGCCAAATGATTGTAGTTTCTATTGGCATCCATTCTTGAGGCAAATTGAGAAGGTTTTACCTGTGGCTAGTTGTAGCTTCTGTTTGTCCTTAAAGTAGATTGTCCCCGATTTTCCTGATAGTCTTTGTTCATTCTTGAGGAAAATTGTCCCTGATTTACCTGATGATGTCTATTAGGCCTTTTCTCGCTCCTCCTTGCTGCATCAAGATAACTTTTGGAAGTGGATGCTTGTGATGCTTCTCCATTATATCCCAGACCTATCTTGATTAGTGGAGAACGCTGCACATTGATAATCTCATCCAGAGTTTCAGATCCTTTAACAAATTTAAGATTAAGAGCTTTTGTTTTCTCAATCTCTTTTCTAAGACCAACAATTTCACATTCCAATTTTTCATGATGTTTTTCCCTTTCAACCAGTTGACATTGCAGAGAATCAATAATCATATTTTTCTCTTCTAAACAAACTTTGAGTTTAGAAATTTCTTCATAAAAACCTTCTTCATCTATAGCATCCATGTAATCATCATCTTCAAAAGCCATTAAAAGTTTATAATTATTACCTTGTTCATCTTCATCACTATTTGAAAGTCCATCACTATCTTCATGAGTGTAATAGCTTTTCTTATTTGCATTATGTTTCTTGTTCCATCTAACAGGTTCTTTCCCCTTGTCAATCCTTATGAGGACATTTGGCAGCATAGTGACCGACTCTTCCACAAGCAAAGCATTTGAAAGGTAACTTACCTCGGAATCTTCCAGCACCCTGTTGAAGGTTTTTGACAAAATTTGATTCTTCTTCTTCTTCTGACACATGTCCTGACTCATAATAGTCTCCTTTGCCTGAAGCCTTGAAGGCAGCTTCTCTCCTGTCTGATGGTCCTCCTTTCCTCATTTCATAAGCAGTTAGAATTCCGTGCAGATGTGACATGGTAAGGTTTCGTAGATTCTCTTTTTCTTCTATTGCAGAAACTTTAGATTCAAACCTAGGGGACAAATATCTTAGAACTTTTTCAACCACAACAGCCTCTTTTATTTCTTCACCCAAGTTTTTCATACAATTAACAATCTCATCTACACGAAGGAAATAGTTAGCCACACTTTCATCATTGTACATTCTGAGATTTTCATATTGAATTATGAAGCCTTGAAGTTTTGCTCGTTTTACCTGATCATCTCCTTCATAGCTCAAAACAATCTTGTCCCATATTTCTTTTGCAGATTTATACTGCATAACCTTGACAAATTCTGATTGAGATAGACATCTTAATAGAGTATTGACCGCCTTTGCATTTGTTTCATATTTCTTCTTCTCAGTCGGATCTGTAGGAGTTGTTGATGGAAAATTATACCCTGTATCTATGATATCCCAGACTTCTGTACCAAGAGATTGAAGATAGGCAGTAACTCTTACCTTCCAATATATGAAGTTTGTCCCATCAAAAATCGGTGGCCTGATTGATGCTTCCCTCTCGTAGTTGCTCATGATGAAAGATCTTCCTTCAAGCGATCAAGCTTCTTCTGAAGGACCTGCTCCGATACCAATTGTTGGAAATAATACTGAGAGGGGGGGTGAATCAGTATTATCAAGTCAAATATTCCTTTTTCAAAATCAAATGATATACGCTACTTCAGTTAATTAAACCCGCGTATATACGCAACTATGCATAAGGAAACCCGCGTATACAAAGCAAACTCTTAATTTACTTTATCTTTCTGATGCTGATTGTTAATCTGTGTTTCAGAATCAAATAACCAGTAACCGGAAACAGTAAAACAGAGCAGAAAGACAATCACACACAAGAACACAAGATATAAGGTGGAAACCCAATGTGGGTGAAAACCACCTGCTGCAATTCGTCTCTATCTTCCTTTAAATTAGAAACTTCTTTTACAATGTACTGGTGCAGTCCTTTACCAGTACGCAGGCTGCAACCTGCAGAGAGCTATCTCATTCTCCAGCTTCTCCTGGAATGGAGCTACAACCCCCTTAGCTCTTGCACTAGCCAAGATACTAGTACATAGGTGTTGGCCTACAGAAGGCTACAACCTTCTCTTTCTTCCAGGGACCACGTTTCATAAATTTTCAGACTAGATCCATGAACATCAAACAATCATAAACAATTTTTGCATCAAACAACCTCCTTTTCACCAATTAGAACTGAATCAAGTAGATACTTCTCTGACAGTTGTACCCAAAACACAGTAACAACAACCACACACCAAATTCTGAACCCAAAACACTGCAGCAATAAACAGAGGCAGCTAGATCACAACTCAAAAGATATACGCTACTTCAATAACCTGAAACCTGCGTGCATACGCTTCTGCGTATGGAACAACCTACGTATACGTTGTTTTAATTCACTGAACCAGCGTGTATACGCGCCTTCGCTTCACTGAACCTGCATACAGATCTATAAAGGAGATATTACTCTTTCAAACAGTCAAATGCTAAGTAACCCAGATTATCAGATTTATAGATCAAGTGTGCGCCTCACAGAACAGATCAAAATCATACAAAGATACTATCATTCAAGCTTTAAAGATTATGACCCACCAATAGATCTTATCCTTCTTTATGCACTTAGGTTCTTCCTTCATTCAGATCCAGATCTGCACCATAACCCCAATCACAAAAGTTTTAGATCTAGCACATGTTAGATATTCAATTGATTCCAAAGATGCTTTGCCAAGTGATCTCCTTCCTCTTTTATAGTCTTAGGCCTTTCTCAATACCACGGTCCAAAACCATAATAACACAATACCACACGCCCAATACTTGGGATCAATACTTCTGACGAGATACCATGGTCCAAAACCATAGGTTCAAGTACCAAGGACTAACTACCATGGACCAAAGGTAAGTTTTCCAACATATACGTGCTTTTCCTTGCATGAAAGTGCGTGTATACGCATACGCGCCTTTGTAACGTCTAACCCGTGTGTATACCATCTTCGTCTAGATGAACCTGTGTATATGTCTTTTCCTTCATTCTGAAAGCCTGAACTGAGATCTGTTATCAAAGAGAGTTGCCATCAAGGACAACACCTGTGCCATAGCTCCAAACCTGTGCCATAATTCCAACATCTTTGAGCTTCTCCTCCCAATTCTTTATGTTCATTGCTATAGTCTTAGTGATAATTCCTTCCAAAGTTTTATTTGTGGATTCCACCTGGCCATTGGCCTGTGGATGGTAAGGTGTACTTTTTCTGTGCTTGATTTGATATTTTTCTGTGATGTCTTTAACTAGCTTTGAAGTAAACTGAGTACCTTGATCAGTCACTATCTCCCTTGGTACTCCATACCTTACAAAAATCTCTTCAAAAAGGAAGTTTACCACTGTTTGTTCAGTTTCCCGGACTAGTGCTTTAGCTTCAGCCCATTTTGTTACATAATCAGTACATACTAAGATGTACTTCTTACCATTGGAAGTTGGATTAATGGGTCCTATGAAATCTAGAGCCCATTTTTCAAATGGCTCTAGGTGTACTTGAGGCTGAAGTGGCATCTCATCTGTAGCTGTTGGCCTACCCATTCTTTGACAGCTATCACAACTCTTCACGTACTTCTTGGAATCCTTAAAAATAGATGGCCAGTAGTATCCAAGACTAAGAATCTTGAATGCTGTTCGTTTAGCTGCAAAATTCCCACCACACGGTTCATCATGGAAAGATTTTAAAATATCAATTATTTCATCATTTCTTACACATTGTCTAATAATCATATCATAACCAGTGTAAAATAAATCGCCATTAATCCATGAGTATCGAGCACTTTGTTTGACTAGCCTCTTCTTTTCCTTTGGAGTAAAGTATGGAGGTGTTCTTCCTGTGGACAAATAATTGGCCAAGTCAGCATACCAAGGATTCACTATTCAAAATTGCAAATAAATTTTCATCTGGAAACGAATCTTCAACCGGAACAACCTCACCTTGATTTTGCAGTCTAGAAAGAAAATATGCCACCTAATTCTCCTTACCTGGTCTATCTAACACTGTGATATTAAATTCCTGTAATAATAACAACCATCTGGTAACTCTGCCACTAGTTACTGGTTTATTCATTAAATGCTTAATGGCAGAATGGTCAGTATGTACGAAAACCTCATAACCAGTTATATAATGTCGGAATTTATTCATGGCATGTATGATGGCAAGCATTTCTTTTTCTGTGACTGTGTAGTTTAATTCTGCAGATTTTTGCTAATGAAATAGATGGCATAATGACAAGACTCCTCTTTTTGGCCTAATGAGGCACCTACTGCAGTATCAAATGCATCTATAAAGATGTGAAATGGTAGGTTCCAATTAGGTCCTTTTAAGACTCGTGTGGTTGATAACTTTTCTTTGAGTGTTTCAAATGCTTGCTGACAATTCTCATTCCAGTTGAAAGGTGTATCTTTTGCTAGAAGTTTAAACATAGGTGAAGCTATTTTATTAAAATGTTCAATAAACCTTCTGTAATAGCTTGCATACCCAAGGAAACTTCTTACCTATTTTTGAGTCTTTGAAATTGGCAAATTAACAATGATCTGGATTTTTGATGGATCAACTTTAATGCCTTGAAAAGAAATATAGTGGCCTAACACTATCCCCTCATTTAACATCATAAAACACTTTTCATTGCTCAGGGACAAATTAGCTTCAATACATCTCTTCAAAACTTTTTCAAGATTCATTAATGCATGCTCAAATGAATCACCATACACTGAAAAATCATCCATGTAAACTTCAACACAATCATGAACTAAATCAACAAAAATAGCTAATACAGCTCTCTGAAATGTAGCTGGAGCATTGCAAAGTCCAAATGGAAAAACATTATAAGCATAAGTGCCCCAGGGACAAGTAAAAGTGGTTTTGTCCTGGTCTTCTAAGGCTATCCTAATGTGGTTGTAGCCACTGAAACCATCAAGAAAAGAGAATTATGATTTCCCAGCTAATGTGTCTAGCACTTGGTCAATAAATGGTAGTGGGAAATAATCTTTGAGAATTGCTTTGTTCAATTGTCGGTAATCAACACAAATCCGCCACTTACCATTTTTCTTGGGCACTACTACCAATGGGGATACCCACTGGCTGTCAGAGATAGGATAGATAAAATTGACTTTCAACAGTTTTTATAATTCCTCTCTAACAATATCCTGAAGCATGGGGTTCATTCGTCTCTGCGGTTGCCTCACTAGTTTGATATTACAATCGGTATAAATATGGTGAGTGCATGTTTCAAGGTGAATCCCGTGCATATCGGTGTAGTCCCAAGCAAATGCTTTCTGGTATTTTCTCAATAATTGAATCAATTTTTCCTCCTGGGATGAATCTAGGTGAGTGCCAATATTCAAAGTTTTTCCTGGACTAATCTCTATGACCTTTCTTTGTGTGTTTGTGATAGATTGAATGGGAAAAATGTTCTGAAATGTTGTTTGCAAAGATTAAATGGTGCATGTTTCCTGAAAATTTTGTGCCAAAAGTTCATCTGCAGCATGATATTGGTCATTTCTCAAATCTTCGGAAACATCAGGTTGAGAAAGGAAGAACTCTACCAAATCATCATTATTATGTTTTTGAAAATCATAGATTTGGTTGATGCTGAAAACAGATTGAACTTCTTCTTTGTCATTGTATTTATCGTCAAGCCATAAATTGTGTGCTACTGCTGGTGATTGTGCTAATGGGTAAAGAGTGAGTTGTTTTCTTTCAGTTCCTCGTGAAATAATCATACTACCCGATCGACATCCTATGAATGCATCAGCAGTTTCTAACCATGGTCTACCAAGGATGATAGGGTGTCCTCCTAAATTGGATTTTGGCTGAAGAACTAAAAAGTCCACTGGATACTCCCAAGAGTCCAGTGAAACAATTATGTCCTCCAAAATCCCTTCAGGAATCACTTTAGACCTATCAGCGAGTTCTAGAACAATTGTTGTGTGCTGCAAATTTGTGACCTGGAGTGTTTTCATGGTTTCAAGAGTCGTCACATTTATTGCGGCCCCAAGATCAATTAAGGTGTTTGGAATATGTATGTTGTTAATGATTGTAGTGACTCTGGGAATACCAGGATCAACATACTTTTCCATTGAGATGGTGTTTGTCATAAGGCTAGCTAAATGTCCAATAACATGAATGGTTTGTGGATCAACTCTTTTCCTAGTAGGCTTTTTAAGGCACAGTTCTTTGATGGCTTTAGTATATATGGGAATGTCTTTTATGGCTTGTAGTAGTGGAATTTTTATATAGACATTCTTTAGCTCATCTAAAACATTAAACTGTGGTATAGACATGGGAAGTTTTGTTTGGACCAATCGGTCTGGAAAAGGTGGTGGATGCAACGGTTGCATTTGTTTATTTTTTATATCATCATTTTGTTTCCTTTGAATTGGAGTTTCATTTTCATTTTCTTCGTTTTCTTCTTGTTTATCAGCTGTTAGAGATTCTTTTTGAAGTATCTTACCAGACCTCAAATTGATATTTTGCAAGGGTAATGTGGGATATGAGGTTCCCTCATCTACATTTTAGGCTGGTCTCTCTGCTCTGTTATTTGGATTTGGTACAGGTTGAGCAGGGATTTGAGTAGGTCTGGGAGGTTGTGAGTTAGATGGAAGTTGTAATTGTGGTGGATTTATTGGTGGAGGAGCAGGCAATGCTTGTTGAATGGGTTGAGGTTGATGTGGGTAAACAACTTGCTGCTGAGGATATTGTTGATATGGTTGAGGATATAGCGAATATGGCTGATGATATTGTTGATATAGCTGCGAATATGGTTGGTATGGTTGAGGATATGAGTGATATTGTTGAGAGTATTGCTGAGATGGTCTCCATTGTTGTTATGGGTAATTTTGGTGCTGCCATGGCATGGGTACATTCCACGAATTCTGAGCATACAGCTGATCATGTACAGGAAATTGCAAATTCTGGATTGGGAACATACCTTGAGGTGCTGGTTTTGGCTGCCATGATCTCTTTGCGCCTATGTAATACACATTTTCCATATCTGTGTTAGCTGCCACATTACAATTCTGCAAAACCTTGACTTTAGAGCAATGAAATATATCATGATTTTCAGTACAAAAGGCACAAACTTGAATGTTTTCTAATGGGTAGTCTTTTAAGGCATGTTTCTTCTGGCATTTTGGGCAAAAGATAGCCATAATTTGATCTTCCTCTTCTTGTCTCTTCTTAGCTTTTAGAGTGTCAATTTGAGTTCCTAAGGTACTTAATAGATCTGTTTTGAATTCCTCTAACAAGTTTCCTATTTCAGCCCTTGTGACACTTGCTGAAGCAGATTTTGTGGCTTTGGATGATATGGTTCTTTTCCAATTTTGGCTTTGCTCCTAGAATACTTTTCACATAACTCAGCAATTTCTTCAAAAGTTAAAGTGGAAATATCACCTTTTCCCATCAAATTAAGATCATCTAAGTATTCCTCTCGAATGCCCTTCAAAAATATTGTTCGAATTAGATCAAGAGGCATGGTTCTGTGTTTTGATTTTTGTAAATTGTAAACAAACCGCTCTAAGTACTCCTCTAAATTTTCATCCTCTTGTTGGTTCATCCTAAAGATATCATCTTTGGAATCTTTCAATCTACAATAAGGTTGGTATTTCTTTAGGAATATTCTTCTCATGCCATCCCAAGACACTAAATGAGTTCACTCAATCACTCGATCAATGGAACAAATGTTGTTCCCTAACCTTGGAGTAGACAGTGAGATCATCTTGGTAATACACCATTGTCTTGCCAATCAAATCGCGGAAGATCGTTTAATCGTGGCAAGAGCAAGAAAAATTGAACGTTTCCTATCACAACCCTTTTTTGTAGCAGAGGTATTCACAGGTTCCCCGGGAAAATATGTGGGTAGCATGTTCACCAAGCCCCATGAACCATCTTAATGCTGATGCTTTTAATGTTGTTGGGAAGAGTCTAAGCCCATGGGCATCATCTGTGTAACCATATGTTTGACATACAATGTCAAACTCAAACAAGAATGAATCTGGGTCTTCTGAAGCCATGCCATAAAAGTTTGGTAGCACAGATGGAGGTATGTTTTTCATTTTTATTTCGTCATCCTATTCTGGTTCTTGGATAGGAAATTTAAAGGTTGACTCTTCCTCTTGACCTTGATTTGGTGGTCCTCTTTCTGATCCATGTCCTTCTTCAGCCATTTTGATAGGTTCCTCTATTGATTTAATTTCTTTTTCAGTGTCACTTGTTTCAAAGAGAAGTTCAAGGAAAGATTGTTGAGTTACTGTGCTACTTTCTCCTTTTATAGAGGATTCAGGGAAATGTTTCCTCTGTGATTTGTGTGCTAATAGAATTTTCCTCTTGATGAGTGTGAGTCTTTGCCCTAATTTCTGTTTATCCTCTAATTTTTGTATGGTGACTTCCTCAGCTGATATTGTGTGTTCAACTTTTCCTAAAGGGTCTGCTCTTGATGGTAGGTTAGTTTTTGGATGGGGGGTTTTTATGAATCTACCTTTATTATCTCTGGATCTAGCCATAAGTAAACATGACTTATAAAATGATGAATTAAAATTAAATCTATGTTTTTTCTTGTTTTTGTTTATTTAAAAAAAAAAATTATATTTTGATTTTATTTTTTTTGAAACCCTCTAACTACGCCTCCCCGGCAACGGCGCCAAAATGTAGTGGCCAATCTAGGGTGCTAGATTAAACTAGATTTATTATCAACCAGGGTCAGTAAACTTCGAGGCATGTGTCTACAGTCTATAGACATAAAGCATTCCTAACTAATTGTTTATTGTGATAGGTTGCAGTACTCCTTTACAAGAGGTTAAAATATGTTTCCTCTCACCTTAACACTCAGAACACCTAACTTATCTAACTGTCCTAAGGATACAGTGTATTGCTAGACTGAGATTTTAATCCTCTTACAAGGATGTTATGCACAAAAGCCCTGTCTAGTTAACACTTAAGCATTCATAAAAAAAAAAATCAAAAGCACACTAAAGTTTAAATGCATGAAAAACAGAGTCTATGGAGATGCTTTAAAATATAATGATGGATCAAATCTCTTACAAGATATGGTTCAATGATCTAACGATAAAATCTTCAAGATATCACCATAAATACCATTTGTGAGAATTTCTAATCGAATCGACAAAATCATAAACATGGAAATAACACTAAACACTATGCGTTCTATTCAAATTCAAAAACTGCTTAGGAAATGAATTAACAGTATACCAATCCACGCACGGCCCATCCACGTTTCAATGGTACAATGAAGTAAACTCAAGCAACGAGAGTATTAACGCATAAACACTGCTGGAGTAAAACCGTGACTATATTCAAGTGCTGAAGATTAAAATCACATACAAGAGTTATGTTCTCAAACGATGTATAGAGATAACAATCGTAACTGTAATTGTTCTTGAAAACAAAATAATATGCAGTCTTTATGTGCATGTCCCTATCTGAATCGAATGTACATTCATTAAGTAGATGTTTCTGCTTTTACAAAGGAATGATTTTTGGTCATTTCTAATCTAAACCGATTTCCAAAAAAACAAAACGAAACCGATTTGGGAAACCATGGTTTTTACTGCCTTTGTAGCCAAAAGGCTGGGGTTTGACCAGCGTGGACCGCATAACCAGGAGCTTTTGATTTGCTGTAGAATCGATTTTTCACTATGCATGTACATTCCTGGTCTCGTTCCTGTCCATTACTTTGGCTTGCCTGTCATGCCACGTGTCAGATGATAAACCATTTACAGGATGTTATGACTTCCTGTAATCTTTTTATTGAAAATGGCTAATTTCTAACATAAAAATTCATAAATTAACTTTAATGCAAACTAACAACTATAATGCTATTAATTAATCAATTTCAAGGAATATAAGGGGTCTATGGAGGAAAAAGGTAGACAAATGATGGTGTTTCTAGAAGAAAAAGATGGTAATGGAATGGTACCAACAATTAGGCAACATACTATTTTTAACTTCTTCAAGCTTTCTTCGTTTATCATTCATATTCAGCTATCAAATGGCATTCTGATATTTCCTTGTCACCTAAGTATTGAGAGTAAAAAACCAAGTCTCCAGGTCCTTCATTTGAGAACATAACATATATCTAAGTGACAAATAAGTGACAGTGAATAATATTTATTAATGTCTTAAGCACAATTTCTCTACAGCCAGGAAATTAGTTTCTTAAGGAACAACACTACCCTTCAGGACCTCCCCACCCATGACTCTCCAGTTGAGACATTTGGTGGAGACATGGGCTGACGGATGCAGGCTTAAGGATGGTTTGGTTTATTGCCAAGGTAGCATAGGTTCCACTCCTGGGCTCACACAGGGGGAATCAATTGTGATGGAACTACATGATTCACTTCGAGCGAGACAGTTAGAGGTGTCACAAGAGCCTGAGGGATAATGGATGGTAGACTTCGTCTACAGAAGGGAACCCATACTTCGAGCAATATCTAGATGTATCGTAAGGAGTTGGGATAGTAGACTTCACTGCATGGTTTAGTAGGAGCAAGGCAGGTTGACTTGCACAGGCAGGTTGTAGCCGTGGTCACTGAGGCATGTAGAACAGTCTATGAACTGCATATCCCGGAGGAAGCATCATTGGAGGTGAAGATCAGGAAGTTGGCTACAGGTGTGCGCGAAAGTTAAGATGGAAGTGTCCAAGTTTTAGTTTGAACTGAACCTGAAAATCATAGAGTTAGAGTTGAAATCACAACCTTCAATTCCGCTAGAGGTCAAAGAACAGAGCGAAGCCGCTGTGAAGGATGTAGTCGCAGCAGTGGATGTCATGGTGGTGGATTGCACTGCGCTCTTCAAGCAATCCATGGAGGTAGTCATGGATCTGCAGGAAGATCCTAAAATGCAGAGGTTAAACACAAAGGCCTATGAATTGTAGTAGTTGTATGATGAAGTGAGAGCGACGACATGCACCATCGCTATAGCACAACGATTGGCCAAGCTGCAGGAGGAAAAACAGTTGCTTGAACAGGTGGAAGTAGCGCAGAGGAAAGAGGCGGTCCTCAAGGCCAGATTGGGGCCTTGGTTGGATGAGGCCTATGTTATCTCTACCAACATTAAGGAGAAGTTGGCAAGCCTACAGAGAATGCAGCAGAAAATCAAGGAAGACAACACGGGACTAGCAACAGAGCAGCTGGTGGAGCAGATCAAACAGGAAGCCACGTAGAGCATGGCTAAGGTAGCAGTGGCACAAGTAGAGTTGGGAGGTCTCCGCACTAAAATCTTTGTGCCAACAGAGTGACTCGAGGGCAAGTCACGATCTTTGTGTTGGGGGCCTGTTGGGACAGGGTCCCCTAGGGTCAATTTTGGGGCAAAAGCCCAAGTTTTGTTGTATAAAGTGTAAAGTCTCCACAAGTTGTGGTCGCGGAGCACGTAGATAGTAAAGTGTCATAAAGGGTTTTACCCTTCTTTTATGTAATTTGTGTTGGCTTTTATAGATCTACCCATGGTCCAAAGACCATGGGATTATATAAGTAGGAGAGTCTTAGAGAGTCTAAGAAAAGAAAGTGATGATGAAGATGAATGTAATGGGTCAGTAGAGAAAAGAGTGAAGAAGTCTTAGAGTAGAAGAGAGGCTCTGCAGTTGTGTGCGTAGAGGCCTAAAGTAGAGTCCACAGCTGAGTGCGCAGACCCCTGCAGTTGAGTGCGCGGGTAAGTCTTGAGTTTGTAAGCAAAACTAAAGTATTAATAAAGAGATTATTCCAAAACTTCCTGTGTTTGTCTACTTCCTTCTGTTATGAATGAATGTGCTATTATGTTATGATGAATGATGGGTTTATGAATTAATATTGTATTGATGCATGACTTTACATGATTTATATTTTCATATGAATGCAAGTAATAGTAACTGTTTACGCAGAGAATATATTGTTGCATGTTAAAGTTATCAAACACTTAAACTGATCTGGGTAAATATGGGATTAAGGGAAATCACAGAGGTGCATAAGTGGTTGATTCACCTATTTAGGGTCTGTGAAGGATGGTTGAGAACATTCGCAGAGGTATAGAATCTGATTAAGGGAAGTTATATCGATAATCCCTAAAGGCTTATCGATCTGCACGAAGGCAGGTTTAGGGCATAAAAAGACATTACACTAATCTCTAGGTGCGGAAACTTGGTTCCAGCATCCCCCCATATTGCTTCGGGTGAGACTTCAGTCCGCGCATCGCGGGTTGATGCCGAAAGGGCCAGTAGTGTAGGGATTTGTTTGGAAAAACTAACTCAGAACCTAGGTCGGGACCCACTAAGCCAACACTAATGGAGAGTCTAGAATAAAGAATACAATCCCTACTGCCCTTCCACACTTCCATGGCTTAACATCTACGGATCCTGATACTTTTATGTTTGAATTTTTTATTGTCTGTAGGACCTATGGCTATGCCTCTGATGACCAGAAGTTGTAGTTATTCCCATCTACCCTTAAGGATGCATCCTTTCTCTGGTTTATGGGTCCGCCAAGGGATAACATCACTACCTGGGCTCAAATGAAACAAGCCTTTAGTAACAAGTACATGTACTACTATAGGTACAAAGAAACCAAGGAAGAAATCTTTATAATGACTCTTGTACCTGATGAATCCTTAGAGGACTATGAAGAGATATTTCAACTTAGTTATAGGAGGGACAGATGCACCCTTGATCTTGAATAACTCAAGTTAGTTCTTCTTCGAGGGATCAAGGAGGACATGCTAGAAACCCTCAGCCTGCTGTCTGGGGGAGACATCTATCAGTTATCCTATGAGGACATCAAAACATTGTTCAAAATCACTCTAGGGATGTTAGGAAGAAGGGTAGTGCTAGTCAAGGCTTGATTAGTTCCTCTCCTTCCACAACATCCATCAAGAATGAGATTGGGAACATGTTGGAGGACTTTAAGATTGAAATAATACATACATTTTCTTTGCAAATGGATACCATGCATGTCAATAAGAGACAAGAGAAAGCAGAGAGAGCCCTAGCTATTTTCTACCCTAAATGCACTAGAAGGCACCCTAGAAATGAATGCCCATTAAATGTCATATAGGTCTACTTAGTCTGTGAGGAAAACCATGCCACAGATAAATTCCCTTCTTTTCCTGGTTTAAAATTTATATACCAAGGGGCAGAAGGTGGGGCTGAGCAAATTTTCTTTATAAATCAAAGGAGGCCTAAAGGACCTTGGCCATACTAGTAGGGCATGCAAGGTGCATCTTACTCTTATTACCATCCCAACCAAAATGCACCCTTGCCACCTTGGTACTCTTCCACTCATCCATCATGGTCTACACCTCCTTCTTGGCCTTATTCTCCTCAATCCTCCCCAACCTGTTAATCAACCATTTTAGCCATATGCTTCTCAACCTCCTCAATGGAATAACCCTTCACAAGGGTGGAGGCCTCAACTCAACCAACCTCTTGCTTTACTGCCTCCACCTCCACCTCAACCACAAATCACTCATCTTGCTCCACCCAAGCAACCTCATATGCCTACTCAACCCAATCCAAACCTGAATAGCAAGCAAGCAAAACAAGTCTACAGTGGAGAGACATCTTACCCTACCTATGCTATGGAGATCCAAGAAACCTTAGGTCTGGAAGAGTGCTTCCAGATAACCAACTCCATCTCCACCTAAATAACTTGAAGAGGAAAAGGAAGAGAGTACCCCTCAAGTAAATCCACCTCATTTTCCTGAGATATTGATCCATCCTAGCCAACACACCCTAGAAGAGATTGAACTTCTGGGAGAATTGAAGAATTTGTGTGTTAAAATACCCCTCCTCCAAGATATTAAGGATGTTCACATATATAATAATCTTATCAAGGATAAATGTTTCAAACACCCTGGGAGGAGAAAAAAAAACACCCCCACCATCAATTTTATTGGTGAATTATTTGATTTGATGCGGGGGAGAGTGATTTGTCCAAAATATTTAGACCTTGGAAGTCCAGTAGTAGATGTGCACATTGATGGCATCATTGTCACTCATACCCTTATTGATCTTGGGGCTGCCATCAATGTGATGAGTAAAGAAACCATACTAAAACTAAACCTCTAAGGAGCCTTGAGAAAAACCACTACAGTGTTACAACTAACAAATATATCCACAGTGGCTCTTGAGGGAGTTTTTGAGGATGTAATGGTCTCTATTGACTCTTGGGAGTATCCTATAACTTATTGGTTCTCCAATCCAACACCAAATTCAATGGCTATCCTCTCATCTTTGGAAGGTTGTGGTTAGTCACTTCTGATGCTTACATTAGTTACAGGGTCAGAAACATGACCATTAATAATGGGCATTTGTCCAAAAAATTGGTATTGTATCCTCCTTCTCAGTCATCCATTGAGCATGACTTACCCTTGTGGCTAGAAGAGGAGGAGAAATATGAAATGTATCATACAATATCCCATCCAAACTATACCCTAGATGTTATTATAGGAGGGGGGAAACCTGATGAAGATGACCTCATTGACCAGATCCTCCAGAACCAACCCCCAAATACCATGCATCTTGATGATCTTGTGAAAGAGTCTGAGAGTAGTCCTTGGATTTAATTATGCTTAGTTGACCCAAGTCTTGCCCCATGTCAAAGTTGTAGAATTTGGTCCATATAGAACCTTGAAGATTCACCCCTCTCTCTTGGCCAACCAATAAGAGAAGTTGTGCAATATGATGAGATAACACTTAGATGTTTTTGCTTGGAACTATAAAGAAATGAAGGGGGTGCATCCCTTGGTTTGTACTCATCACATCTACATCAAGGAAGGATGAAAACATGTGCGCCAACCTCAGAGGAGAATGAACCCAACCCTCAAGGACATAGTAAAGGAAGAATTGCAAAAGTTGTTGGATGCAGGGTTCATATACCCCATCTCAGATAGTGAGTGGGTGTCCCCTCTAGTTTTAGTCCCAAAGAAGAATGGGAAGTGGAGGATCTATGTGGATTACAAAGAATTGAACAAAGCCACCAAGAAAGACCATTTCCCTTTGCCTTTCATTGATCAAGTTTTAGATGGTCTTGCAGGGAAGAAGTTATTCTCTTTCCTGGATGGATTCAGTGGTTACAATTAGATCCAGATCAGCCTTGAGGATCAAGACAAAACTACATTCACATGTCCTTAGGGTATCTTTTCTTATAGGGTCCTCCCTTTCGGTCTATGCAATGCCCCTGTCACTTTTCAAAGGGCAATTTTGAGCATCTTTGTTGAGCTTGTCCATGACTTTGTGGAGATCTACATGGATTATTTCACTCCCTATGGGTGTGACTTCCTGGAGGCTCTCTCTAATCTAGGAAAAGTCCTGAGGAAATGCATTGAAATGAACCTCTCACTTAGTCCTGAGAAATTTGAATTATTAATGAATGCAGGGATTGTCCTTGGTCATTCAATATATCAATAAGGGAATACAAGTGGACCCAAACAATATTTCCATCATCAAAAGGGTCCCTACTCCTCAAAAGCAGAGGGATGTTAGGAGTTTCTTGGGTTTAGCTGGCTATTATAGGAGGTTTATCAAGGACTTCAGTAAAGTGGCTTCACCATTGTTTGGGTTGCTGGCCAAGGACTTAAAATTTTGTTGGACAAATAGATACCAAGAGGCCCTTGAGATTTTGCAAGAGAAATTAACCACTGCACCCATACTTAGGGGTCGAAATTAGGCTCTTCCTTTCCATATCCATGCTTATGCATCCGACAAAGTTGTGGGGAAGCCTTGGGACAAATAGATGATAATTTACCCTATGCCATTTATTTCATTAGTAAAAATATGTCTAAGGATTAATTGAACTACATTGTCACTGAGAAAGAACTCTTAGTTGTTGTACACTCCTTAAACAAATTTAGACACTACATCACTAGGTACCAAAATTTTGTGCATATTGACCATGAGGCTATTAAATATTTGATGAATAAGCCTATTGACGGTGTTGGACCTACCAACATGCTAGGGGATCTCCCTGGTAAGAAGTCCCAACTAGACCTCAGACCGTTTGGTGTAGGAGTCCCAGCAATGGGGTAGTACGGTATCACCTTGACCACGGTTTCATGTAGAGGTGAGTAATATGTCCCTATTGGTTGCAAGGGTGTGACATGTGCAGCAAGTCAAGGAAGGTGCATGAATGGGTCTAACACACATAACTGGGGTATGAGTGTGCCCCTTACAAACCTGTGACAGCACACAACTTGAAAGGGAACACATGATAGAGATACATCACAAGATGGAAATAAGGTTAGACAACGATCCAAAGTGTTGGTTAAACCAATAGCACATCTCAATAAGATTCATATAAACATATATAGAAAATTCCATACATATATGCGTAAACAACAAATACATATATCATTAGAGTAACCAAGATAGTTGAAATACAATAACAACATATGCATGAAATGTGTTGGCTCTGTTATATTAAGAAAGTGAAAGCTCCAATCATACATAGAACTATGACCAACCACTAGTCCTGACAATGTAACGTTATAATCATTGTCGCCTGCTCCTCAAAAAAGATATACTAGCTTTGCACTGTGGAGAAGCCAAGGCTCGTTACAATACACTCCAAGCTTTCTCTGAGATACACCTATAGGAATATTGGCTCCCAAAAGCTTGTACAATGATTTATGAGGTTCTATAAATAGCAAAGGGTGTGGTGACCCTTGAAATTCCCCTTTGTGGCTTTTCACCTACCCTCATGACTCTTCAACTACTACATGATTGTTACATTCTACTATCGACACTTGGTCTTTCACTTTTACAAGATGTTACATTACAATCTGCACATGTACCCATGTGAGACAAAATAGGCTTGAGCAAGCCATGCAAGATATCACTAAGACTCGAACAGTTGTGGGAATACCAACTCTTTGACATCCTCGTGATGATCGACGGTGGTGAACTGATGCCAAGCTTGGTAGTCTGTTATGGTGTATGCATGCTCAATGGTGGAATCCCCCTAAAGTCGAACTCTTGCCTCCGTTGCATCCAGGTACACTGATTTGGCACCTCTTTCTAACTCATCTAATAACATGCGCATAATATTCTTGAGTGTAGCTAGAACAGCAACATACTGATGCATAGTGTTGTGCCGATCTCCAAGTCTTTGTTGGTGGCCATGCGCATCAACTCATCAAATTACATTTCAAACTCCAGTCAGACTTGGTTCTTTGTCTTCACCTCGGTGAGTGTGCCAATAGATTAGATCGCATGTATGTAAACAATGACATCCATGCTTCTGAACACCCATGCATGTGAAGCCTGCAAATTGGTGATGAGCTGCAGGAGTTCCTCATAGTTTTGGATCTGACTCCGGATGCGTGCCTTCAACTCTACCACCTTGGGCTTCATCATCTTTGGAAAATGTAATGGGGCTCCCTTGTACCTCATTGTCCATGTTTTCATGCGATCGACAGCAGTGTGTAGACTTGATAAGTTGTGTTCTCTCCTAGCATAGCGCTACTGCCAACCGTTGAGATGGACAACTAGCTTATGCATGGTGAAAAGATTGGAATACAACATTTGCATGACTACCTCGAGGGACGATACTTCATCCAATATCACTCTCTTAAACTCTACTCTGGCGGATGATGTAACTTGTTCTCCTCCTTGCTTGGTCGCTTGTAAATCCTTATACATGCGCTCATTCTCAGCTATTAAGAATCGAACATTCGAGCTGGTGGCTTCGGCATATGCTCTGGTAGCATCAGCCAATGTTGCTGGATGCTTGCGTACATTAGATATGATCACTCGTTCTTCAAAATGCGCAGGAGATATGCGAACATCCAGAGTGGGCACTCTATGCGACTGCATAACTCTATGTTGTGACTCGTCGAAAGATATGTTGTGCATCTCCACCTTTGGATTGTCTTCAAGGATCTCTAAGTCTCCTTAGTCACTTGGGACTTGCTCTGCTTCCGAATGTGGTGAAGCCGGTGGGGTGACCTCTTGGTTTTGAGGCATGAGGCCAATATCATGATCTGACTCTAGTTGGACCATATCTATACCCATATGCTCTAGCATATGTTCAATCTCTTGAGCTAAGTCCTACTCCTGTGACTACTCACCTTGTCTACTTTGTGCTAGCTACTCGGATGAGTCTATAACCTGTATGGGCACAGTTTCATCAATTTGTGCATGTTGCGCCTCCTGTTGTACCTATTCCTATTGTTCTTCCTTCTCTCTTCTACGCAGCTCCTGTTCTTCCCTGAGTTGCCACTTCAACTCCTACAACTCCCTTTCTATTTCCTCCATCCTCTGTTTCTCTCTTAGCCTTTGTGCCATCCTCTTTTCATGTTTTCACCTCTTAGCATCAATCTCCAAAGCTACTTTCAACACAAGTGGATATGCTTTGAACTTGCAGCTTTGTTCTCCCTCTGCATTGTCAACAACCTTCCTCTTACCTTTGTCATGCGTAGGTCTACTACCCTCTACCATTGCTAACGATGGTGCTCCCTGAGATGTTTCTTCCCTCTACTTTGCCAACCACTCTACTGCTATGCCGACTGGTTCATTGAACCTAGAGAAGTGATAGAAATATCTTCGTGGGTCTTCCTCAGGCCAATGACACACCCCGTGGATCCAAGGAAACCACACTCTCACACAGTGGTCATTCACCAAGCAATGCAGGTTATATGGATTAAAACTTCTAGTGTTGAAGGTGAATCTTTTGAACTCCTTCGTCTCAGCCTCAGCATGCTTGAGATTTCGTATCTCATACAACTTGATTCGCAAAGGAAGAGTGGGCCAAGGTGACTTCTTCTTCCTGTGTAATCTTGCTGACAACCTTGTTGAGATGTGATATGACACCTCTTGCATGACGAGATTTTCCATGGAAAACTTCGATAAAACATGCAGATCCTTCTCCGCATTGTACATACATATGAAGGTGCCAAGGGGTGAGGCATATAATCTCCTATGTCGATCAATGCCTCCATCGATGCCTGTGACATGCAAGGTGGACCTGCTCAAATATCATTTTGTACACCGGGGTGACAAAGTGGTCTGACAAATTTGTGATAAGTCCGCAGAAGTCTATTCGGAGAACAAGCCTGGGAACTGCTGACAGGCACAAACTGCATCAAGAATGTATGTGGACATGTATATCTCTGCTTACTAACCTTTGGGCAAATGTAGGGCTTTTATCACCTATTCATTCAACCTGAGAGCTAACATGTCGAAACAGTATGTATGTGGACATGTATGTCTCTGCTTACTAACCTTTGGGCAAATGTAGGGCTTTTATCACCTATTCATTCAACCTGAGAGCTAACATGTTGAAACAGTTGCAAGGTCTTCCTTCACTGGTCAGTTGGTCCAACCAAATCACCCAACTCTGCAGGAAGGTATATATGCTCTCTTGGCCATATAAGCGGCATGAAAATATGACCAAGTACTAATATGCCTTCTGCAGTATCTTTGTCTTGTAAACCTAGTTAGGTGTTGTCCTGAACTTGGTCGGCTCTTTCACCCAGCTCTTCAAGATATCTCTTGATTTTGCACTGCTACTGGGTCTATTGAAGGGTTTCTCCATTATAATCACCAGTTGTGGCAAGTGATACATCTGCTGAAAATCCTTCCCCCTGAAGGTAGAAAGATATGTTCTGCTAACACTACTCAACACCATTGTCTTAGGATCAGTGTGTGAGACAATCTAGTGGATCATGTCTACGCATTGAAATGCGGGATACCTGCATGAAATCTAGTACAAGCCAGACTTGTGGATGTTGACATAGACCATGCATCTTCCATATCTTCCTCAAATGTGCCTGAGAATGTGTCATTGATGTCCTTCCATTTCATCTTGATGTCCTTACTATGAACAACTTGGTGTCTTCGTAAATGGGCAAGCTCATAGACACTTGTTCAACTGCATCTCCAGTTGCACTTCCAATGGTGTCCTTTGACCCTGCTCTCTTGGAGGCCATTGTACTTGTATTGCTAAGAGATAGACGAATACATGTAATGCCTGGAGACATAGCAACACTCATGGCAAGAAATTTGTCAATTGAAAACCAAAACAAATTTGATGACTATGCAAGGCACAGTCTGGGTTGTCATGAGGTTGTGTGACTGTTGAAACTGTGCAATGCATAGTCCAGCCTGGCCTGCTGAGGACTAAAACTGCGCAATGCACAATTTCAGTTAGCAATGACATGCAAACCCACAAACTGCATTGCACAATTTCTAGGGTCAACAGGGCACTGCCTCCCATAATTTCCCAATGCAAGCCTAGAGGTCAGTGTTGGCTAGATTTTTATATTTTCTGGGAGGAAGGAAAATCCTTTACTCTCGGAAATGCGCATTTATGTCCGGGCAAGGCAAGGTTCAGGCCTAGGCAACCCAAACCCATTGACGGGCAACTGAAAACATGAAAATTTTTGAATGCATGGCAAGACTGAGTGTAAGCAAGAGTGAATGATCATGCGTGCAAACAATGAGTGCAAGATTCATAAAACAGGAAAGCAAGCATGTGTGTGAAGAAAATCACCGCAACTGTGAATAGTGAGACACAATGAAAAACTTAAAACAACACTTCTACAAGCTAACATTCATTAAAATGACAGCAGGCATTCAAAAAAACCAAGCAAACAACATTCATACAAAGCAAAATACAAAAATCGACAAAAAAGAAGCAAATGACATGAAAAGTAGACTTACCCAGAAAAAGTTGAGATGGATGTGCCGAAGACTCCTAGATGTGATGTGGGATGTCAAAGCTCGAATATTGATGTGAGGAATGAGCTCTACAACATTGAGTAAATAAGTTTAATAAGGATGAGGCTATGACGTGCATGCCTCAAATTTAGGAAAAAGTGACACTTGGAGGGAAGTTTCTAAAATGATCTTTGCATGTAACCTCTAGTTGCTAAAAACAGATCCCTAAAATCTAGGGATGTTTTTTATTTTTACTTTTTACTTTTCTGGGAAAAAGCAACCTAAGCATGCAAATTAGGATTTCTCAATTCTAGGGGCAACTGGTCAACCTGAAAGAACATACAACAATCTACAAGCCTAGGGATGAGATTTGTGCAGTTTCTGGACTAAGAAAGACTAGTTGTCCCTCATGCATTACGCAATTTCTGGACTAAATCCCTATCCGTCAGTTAGAATTCTAAAATTTCTTAGTTGAATCCCAGTGTTGGGCTGGCTTGGGAAATTTCGAGAGGGAAGTTTGTCTAGTTGGATTGCGCATCTCTAGAGCCCAGCTGGATTGCGCAATTTCTGGAGGGAAGGTTGGTTCCCCTCCAGAATTGTGCAATTTTTAGGGGGAGCATCTTAGACAGAAAAATGCCTAAGTCTGGAATGATAGCCTATGGTGGGAGATAAACAAGTTGACATGCACAAGCTAGAAGGCCACTGAAACTCAGTTGAAGCCTATGTACTTACTCAGTGCAAGACATGCTGCTAAGAATGGTTGGTAGGGAGGCTCCAAAACAAAGCTAAGGAAAAAATTTGGAAGGTGGTTGTAGATGCTACAACACTTGGTGACACACTGGTAGAACTCCAGCTCTTTGAATGGACCTTGTTCTATGAAAAGAAATTCTAACTCCTTCGGAAGTATTGTTCAATTCTCAAATCATCTTGGTTTCCGCACTAGCTTGATTGAGAGATGTAGCATATGCCATGCTCTTGGTTAGTCAGCACACATTCCATTCCAAGTCAACACAGTTGTTTTGATTGGGATGAGGGGTATATCGGTGCACAAGCAATATGATAATCAAAGTTTAAGTTTCATCTCTGGTGTTGCTCTACTGCCAGCAGGCCTGGACAGTACCCCAGCAAAGTCATGCAAGAATACAAGCATCGCTCTGTTTCCAACGAGCCTGGTCAGTACCCCGGTGGAGTTACTTGCATCACCTCTCTGTGCAGGAAGCATTTTTCTTCTTTCGCCTTATTCATTTTTCATTTTTTTAAATTTTTCATATTTTCATTTTTTTTTTCAAGAATTGTGCATATCACTTATTTATTTCAGAGGCGGAAGAGGGATCCTGACTTATTGAAATTAGAAGAGGTTGTTCCTTCAGAGAAGTATTTTGTATATACCTCTGATATAATTGTTAAGGTTTTCCCCCTCACCTTACTCTACTTGACTGAGCTGACAAGGGTTAACCCAAAACAATCGACTAGAGTAGGTGATACTAGTTAGCGCGCAAGCATTGTGTTTTCATCAAGGTTCACTTCGAACAGAACGTATTTTCCATTGGTGTATCATGGACTGAAGACAAAAATTTCTACATAAAGAGATAGGACAATAGATAGCCAAGTATTGATAATTGTACAAGTCCTCTTGTGCTTTACCCTGCTTGTTTCAAGAGTTGCACATGTTCCATGCGAAACTAGCCTACAAATGTAAACAACAAAACAAAGAGTATAGGCAAATGTGAAAGAAAGGTGAGTAAGTAAAGCAAGAAAGCAAGAAAACAAACACAAAAAGCAAGAAGCAAACATTACTCCTACTCCTAAACTAACGGTGCATGGGCCTGATCACATGAAGTGATATTTCCAATGCAGCCACCAGCACATTGGTCGACCCATGGTTGTGAAGGCATGGTTCACGAATAGCACAGTGGCACGAATCAGCGAACATGAAAGATATAACAATTAAGACAAACACACTCTGAGTTTAAATGCATCCATAGAAAAGAAATGAGTGAAAGAGAAAGAGATGCAATTCATGGACTTACCATGGTGTTGTGCTACACTTCGTGCAAATGTTAAGCATGTGCATTCTCTTGATTGTGACATGCAAGAAAATGCAAGAAACATAGACAATTTGCATCATGCACATGTGCTTGTTGTGTAAGATTCCTCCAATGCATGAGTGATGGGATCATGTAGTTCAAGTGGAGGAAGCAAAATCTGTGCGTGGGATTGATCTTCAATGCATATAGATGAGTGATGAGGAGCCTTGGGTGTTTCAACAATTTCCTAATCGGAAGAGAGACCAACCTCAGGACAGTGAGGGCCTAATATAACCATCATCTCGGGCTGAAGTGCCTCGATATTCTGTTGGGTTTTGATTTCATCGATAGATAGATCATCATAAACAAGTGGCTTAGATAGATCAACAGTGATATAATCAACATCGTGATCGAATATGGGAGTAAATAGATCACGACAGCTACGGTCAGAAAAATCAATGATTTCATCAGCATCCTCATGATCAGATAAATCAAACAGAGGGGTAGATGAGAAGCAATAATATTCACCCTCTGCATTTCTGGAAAAAGCAGATGAAAAATCAAGTGGATCTTCAATGAATAATTTTTCCTCTCCGCTGTCGAATGATGGACTAACATCAGGTGTGTTTTGTGAATGATTAGCAGTAGATGCATCCATGGATGGATTTACACAAGGGAAATCAAAGATAGCAGAATCACCAAAGATGTTAGGAAAAAGCAGAGGAGGTGTGGACAGAAGGAGATCATCCTTCACCACGAGTTGATGTTCAAGTTCCCAGTCATACCCATCATGAATAACAACACAAGTTCGTTGTGTGACACCAACTCCGTCGAGGGCTTGATCCTTTTTCACAACAGGAGTAGAGTCAAGAATGGAAGAACACAAGACAACGAAATCTAGAGGATCAGAAAAATGCAAAGATGGAGGTTGAGGTATCAAATGCATGTGACAACCCATGGGCTTTACAACCAAATCTGCGTGAAAATTGAGAGAAGTGATGCTGGGAGGATATGACATTTGAACATATGTGTGTGCATGTTCTCCCGTATCACTATGCAGTGGTGGAACTATTTGATGAGGGGGAGGCAGACAGTCACTTGTGATAGTGACTGTGTCTGCTTGTGATTGTTGGTTTGTTTTATATTCTTTCCACGACTAGCAACCCTAGTTAACCCGGGGGTTAGCAGGGGGGCAGGAGCCCCCCCTTTGTTGCGCTGATTGCGCAGTGGGGGGGGGGGGGGGGGTCACGGGGGTTTGAGGGGGGCAGGTAGCCTCCCTCTACGGTGTCCGGGGCAGCACACCGGGGAAAACTTTTTAGGACCCTATATTAGGTGGGCGGACCTACCTATGGTTTTCTGCATGGTTTTTGCACATGGTTTTCGGTGCGATGGTTTTTGGTCTATGGTATTGGATTCTTTGGCATGTATATATATGTATTGTAACATTGAAAGGAACATAATGAAAAATCAAGTTGGTAGTCTCGATTTTGGGATCCAGGAGAAAATATTTGTGTATATGTGTTTTATGTGTTATGCTCTCAGATTGTTTATTTTCTGTTCTTAGAATTCGTATGCAGGTAATTTATGTATGGGGTTAAAACCTACATTTGGAATCAAATTTGTTTTGGCTTCAAGGGGATGCCTTTGTTGCTGAGGGGTTTCGCTCGGACCTGTGGTAGACCCTGTTCAATAGGAGATCTAAGGGATTGATTCTGGTGGTGAAAGAAGTGTTGGGTTGTGTTATATTATTTCCACGACTAGCCCACATAGTTAACCGGGGGGTTAGAGGGGGGCAGGAGCCCCCCTTCGTTGCACTGATTGCATAGTGAGGGGGTCACAGGGGGTTTGAGGCGTGCAGGTAACCCCTCTCTAATTTTGTTTTTGGACCCTATATTAGGTTGGGCAGACCTACCTATAGTTTTGTGCATGATTTTCGGTCCATGGTTTTGGACGTGATGGTTTTCAGTCCATGGTATTGGATGCTTCGGCATGTATAAATATGTATTGTAACATTGAAATGAACATAATGAAAAATAAAGCTGGTAGTCCCGGTTTTGGGATCCAAGGGAAAATCTCTGTGTATATGTGTTTCATGAGTTATGCTCTTGCATTGTTTATTTTCTGCATGTTTTATAATTCGTATGCAGGTAATTTTTGTATAGGGTTAAAACCTACATTTGGTATCAGAGTTGTTTTGGCTTCAAGGGGATGCCTTTGTTGCTAAGGGGTTTCGCTCGAGCCTATGGTAGACCATATTTAGTGGGAGATCTACGAGATTGATTCTGGTGGTGAAAGAACATGGCGAGCAGTGGAAAGATAGAGATCGAGAAATTTAATGGTCAGAGTTTTGATTTGTGGAAACTCAAGATGGAGGATCTATTGGTGGATAAAGATCAGTGGATCGCGGTAGATCCGAGTACTAAACCAACGGGAGTGTCCGAAGAAGAATGGAAGAAGTTGGATCGGAAGGCAAAGAGCACAATATGATCGTGTGTCTTAGATTCAGTATTGCTGAATGTATCAGGGGAAGCTACGGCGAAGGCTTTATGGGACAAGTTAGGGAATTTGTACCAATCTAAGTCTCTGGTGAATAAACTGTTCCTGTGGAAAAATATGTATAACCTGAGGATGAAAGATGGAGACTCGGTGACGGAGCATCTGAATGCATTTAACACTGTGGTATGTCAGTTATTATCTGTTGATATTAAAATTTCAGATGAAGATAAGTGCATCAGTTTGTTGTGTTCTCTACCATATTCGTGCGATAGTCTGGTTATTGCAATAGGTAGCAAAGCAATTGCCTTGTAGTTTGATGAAATAGTCTCATCCTTGCTGACAGAGGAGATGAGATGGAAAAATATGGAGAGCTAGAATGGTGATGCCTTGTCTGTACGAGGACGGTCCCAGAACAGAAACAAAAATAAGTCATCGAGTGGGAGATCTAAATCTAGAGGGAGATCTAAATCTCCAGGAAAACCTGTAAAGGTGGTGTGCTGGAAATGTGGAAAGGAAGGGCACTACAAAAGGGATTGTAAATCTAAAGCTCCTGACAAAGGAAAGGGATATGATGATGCTCCTTCTGCAGTGGTGAAAACAACCTCAAATGAAGGTGGGGATGTGTACTTGGCTTCTTCAAGTACACATGTAGATCATGAGGCATGGTTGATTGACTCGGGTGCATCCTTTCACTTCACTCCCATAGAGAGTGGTTCTGCAAGTATGACAAATACGATGGTGGTGATGTCCTTTTAGGGGATGATAGGAAGGCTAGAATCAATGGTTGCAGAAAATTAAAGTTGAAGTTGCAAGGTGGAAGGGTTAGAACACTTCCAGATGTTGGGTGTGGAGCCTGATTATCTTCTGTATTCAAAGGTATCGCCGCATTGGACCCCAATTCGTAATGGGGCAGCAATGCCGCCCGTAAAATTTCCTTGTAAAATTTTGTAATTTTGTAGTCAATCTGGGTGGTTCATTAGGCGGAGATCTGACGATATAAGCTATGTTTAATTTAGGTTTTTTTGCCCTAGAAGGTAACCCCTTGCTATATATGAGGGAATTGTATTGCGTCTAAGCATATTTGTATTCACAGTGAGGAAGAGAGAGGAGATTGAGAGGGAAGAGGGAATTACAGTGGATCTTCTGTAGGTTGTATCTCTTCAGTTTGGTGGATAATATAAAAAGAAGGACTGGTTGTTTCTTTGTGGGCGTAGCCCAAACTGGGTGAACCATGTATATTTGTGTCTCTCTTGTTTTATGCGTTTTCTATGTTTATATTTCTGCAATATTTTATGTGTTCCATTGCTCTGTAATATATAATTTTCTAACAACTAGTATCAGAGCCGAAGGTCTATTTGGCTGATAAACTCGCAAGAGAGAAGGGTTCCTGGTTCAAGTGGGAGCAATGGTGGAAGATGGTAGGTTTAGGGTCGAAAAATTTAACGGCCAAAACTACCAGCTATGGAAGATGCAGATGGAATATTATTTGTACTAGAGATATCTATACCAACCATTGAGTGGAAAGACAAAGAAGCCGATGAGTATGACAGACACAGAATGGGATATTCTCGACAGAAAAGAACTTGGAACAATATGGCTGTGCCTAGCGGTGTCTGTAGCATTTAATATTTCAAAGGAAATGACAACAGAGGGTTTAATGTCAACATTGGCCAAACTATATGAAAAACCCTCGACCTCAAATAAGGTATTTCTTATGAAGCATTTATTTAATATGAAGATGTCAGAAGGTGGATCTGTTGCTGATCATGTAAATAAGTTTAATACAATTACCAATCAGTTAAGTTCTATAGGGGTAATTTTTGATGATGATGTTAGGGCTCTGTTATTTCTGTGCTCATTATCAAAAAGTTGGAATGGTTTAGTTATGGCCATTAGTAACTCTGTCTCTGGATCTAGTACTTTAAAGTTTGATGATGTTGTCGGTGCAATCATTAACGAGGAAATGCGACAGAAAAGCTCCGGTGAGACATGAGGTAATGCTTTGACTGCAGAGACTAGAGAAAGAAAAATGGAAGGAGGAAAGAGCCCTAGATATCGCAGTAAGTCAAGAAAAGGCAGATCCAAGTTCATATCAGGGATAGTGTGCTGGAAATATGGGAAGAAAGGACACCTGAAGAAAGACTGCAAGTCTCGAAAGGGAAAAGAAGGAGACGCGCAGCAAGAAAATAATCATGAAGCGAATGTAACAGGTGATGTGTTACAATATGCTTTAATTCTTTCATTAGAAAATATTATTGATGCCTGGGTGGTAGATTCAGAGGCCTCATTCCATGCCACACCTGATAGGAAATATTTTTATGATTATGTTCAAGGAGATTTTGGACAGGTTCGATTGGGTGATGATAAACCTCGTAAAATCATTGGAATGGGTACAATTTTCATAAAACAACAAAATGGAAATCAATGGCTATTGAAGGAGGTAAGGTATGTTCCAGATCTGAAGAAAAATATGATTTCAACAGGGCAATTGGGAGGTGAAGGTTGCGTAACTACTTTCATAGATAAAACTTGGAAGGTCACTAAAGGATCCCTGGTAATAGCGAAAGGAGGAAAGGTTGGTACATTGTATTTATGCAATGGTATTTCTAATTATGTTAATGCTTTAACCTCTATGGGAGAAGATACGGAACTGTGGCATCATAGGTTCGGGCACATGAGTGAGAAGGGGATGCAGATTCTTCACTCAAGAAATTTGTTGCCAGGTTTGAAGCATGTCGATTTAAAATTCTATGAGAATTTTGTTTATGAAAAACAGAAGAGAGTAAGATTCCTTAGAGTTGGGAAAGAAAAGAATAGCGAAAAATTAGAGCTTGTGCATACAGATGTATGGGGACCTGCTCAGGTATCATCTCTTGGTGGCTCTCATTGTTATGTTACTTTTATTGATGATGAAACCAGAAAAACCTATATTTATTGTAATTGAAATAAATCTGATGTATTTGATACTTTCAAGAAATGGAAATCTTTGGTTGAAAATGAGACAGGAAAAAGGTTGAAGTGTCTCAGATCAGACAATGGAGGTGAATATTGCAGCAAAGAGTTTGATAGGTATTGTTCAGAGAATGGAATTCATAGAGAGAAGACAATTCCAAGAACACCACAAGAAAATGGTGTGTCAAAAAGGATGAACAGGATAATCATGGAGCATGCAAGGTGCATGAGATTGCATGCAGGATTGCCTTTACAATTTTGGGCAGATGTTGTAGATATTGTTGTTTATCTAATAAACAGAGGGCATTCAAGTTCCTTGGATGGTGGTATTCCAGAGGAGGCATGGACAGGTAAAAAGGTAAACCACTCTTTTTTAAAGACTTTTGGTTGTGAAGCCTTTGTCCACATTAATAAAGAAAATAGAACAAAGCTTGAGGCAAAATCAAAGAAATGTACCTTTATTGGATATGGTGTTAATGAATTTGGTTATCACTTTTATGATTATGAAAAACACAAAATCATTAGGAGCAGAGATGTCATATTCAATGAAAAGGTTTTGCATAAGGATTAGCTGCAGGAAAAGAAACAGGAAAAAGAAAACAGAGAATACACAGTGCTTGACGAGATCACAGAAAAAGTGATGGTGCCTGAAAATCATAATGATCAACAGCCAGAACAACAACCACAATAGCAACAAGCACCTCAAACACCTGAAAGTGGTGTTAGAAGATCTACTAGGATAAGTAGACCCCCTGAACGATACTCTCCTTCATTATATTATGTATTGTTGACTGATTCTGGTGAACCAGAATGTTATGAAGACGCAGTGCATGTAGAAAACAAGAAGAAGTGGGAGCAAACGATGAAAGAAGAGCTGGACTCCTTAGCACATAACCAGACTTGGGACTTAGTCAGGTTGCCTGCAAGTAAAACAACATTGCAGAATAAATGGATTTACAAGTTGAAGGAAGAAGATCGAGGTAGAAAAAGGTATATAGCTAGACTTGTGGTGAAAGGGTTTGCGCAGAAAAAGGGTATAGACTTTGATGAGATATTTTCTCATGTTGTTAAAATGAATTCAATCAGAGCTATTTTAAGTCTAGTAGCAGCTGAAGATTTGCATCTTGATCAGTTAGATGTAAAGACAGCCTTTCTCCATGGGGATTTGGAGGAAGAGATATATATGCAGCAGCCACAAGGATATGAAGTAAAAGGGAAAGAGAAAATAATGTGCAGGTTGAAGAAGAGCTTGTATGACTTAAAACAGGCTCTAAGGTAGTGGTATCTAAAATTTGACAGGTTTATGTCTGAACAAGGTTATACTAGATGTCACTCTGATCATTGTGTTTATCTCAAAAGGAAAAATGATGGCAGCTATATTATATTGTTATTGTATGTAGATGACATTCTTTTTGCAAGTTCTAACATGCAGGAAATAAATGTGCCCAAAAAAAAGTTGGCAAACTCATTTGCAATGAAGGATTTGGGTGCTGCAAAACTAATCCTTGTTATGAGAATAACTAGAGACAGGAAGAATCGCAAATTAACATTGTCTCAAAGTGAGTACATAGAAAAGGTGTTGAAAAGGTTTAATATGAAGAATGCAAAACCAGTTAGTATACCTTTGGCTAGCCATTTAAAATTAAGTAAGGAGGAATGTCCCAAGACTCAGGAAGAAATGGCTCATATGTCTAAAGTTCCATATGCATCAATAGTTGGAAGCTTAATGTATGCAATGGTCTGCACAAGGCCTGATATTGCACATGCAGTGGGAGTTGTAAACAGGTACATGAACAATCCAGGAAAAGAATATTGGATGGCAGTGAAGTGGATTCTCAAGTTTTTGAGAGGTACCAAAAATCAATCATTATGCTTTAGTGGTTCAAACATTGCTCTATAGGGATATGTTGATGCAAATATGGCGGGTGATAGAGATAACAAGAGGAGCACAACAGGGTATGTGTTTACTGTAGGTGGAACAGCTGTTAGCTGGGTCTCAATGTTGAAAAGTGTGCAACAAGATGATGGAGCTTAGAGGAAAGGAGTCGTGTTCACTAAGTGTTCCCGCATGCAAGTTTTGGCGCAAAGTCTATTTTTAGACTATGTCTATTTTTAGACATATGGGTCATGGTCTATGAGTTGCAGGATGTTGTTTATGGATGATTGGTCATGTTGGGAAAAATAGATGGACTTTTATTTTTGGATCACAGCAGGAGTGATCAGAGTCTATTTTTAGACTGCTAGTCAAAAATAGAAAAGTCAAATATTATTGGCTCATAATAATATTTAGACTATAAACTTTATCTTATCCTCTTGGAGCACTTCAGTTTGAGCTACAGATGTGGCACATGCAGCTGTCAAAAGGAAATACGCTTTCTTTGTGGTTTAGTTGAGCTATTGCATGTAGGACATCAGTTAGAACTCATGTGGTTGAGTTATGTGGAGTTGGATGTGGAGTTGATGGAGTTGTGTTCAGTTTGACTTAGTTGAACTAGTTGTATTTAGTCTAACTGGCCAATAGACTAAGTGATGAGTTCTGTGAATTAGTTATTAATTAATTCACTAATTATTAACTCATAATGCAACTAAAGAATACATCAGTTAACTCAGTGCATGTACAGTTTAGTGGAGACAGGTGTTAGAGGTTGAGATTGCTATCAGTTGTGACTATAGTTGTGCATGAGATTTTGCACAATCAAAGGATTGAGTATGCCCATGAGAATTGCATATGCCCAGTGATATAGCATGTGCTCATGTGATTTCTAGTGTGAGTGATTTTCACAAGGTAAATAGGAGTTTAGATCAGCCATTCATCATTCATTCTCCTGCAAGATTGTGCAGTGGAGGCAGGCAAGCAGCGGAGGAGATTTGGAGATCAGATCTGAGTTGTATTGTGTATAACAGGTGAAGATAATGCTGGATACTTGTGAGGAGTATTGTACTATGTAATGTTACATGTTCTCAATCATTATAATATACAGATAGTGTGGGGTTTTCAGCTGTATGCTTTCCCCGGGTTACATATTGTGTTAATGTGTGCATGCGATTGATGTTTCATTGATTTTAATGCTACTAAATTGATGATCAGCGTAGAGGAGGTTATGTATTATGCATGTATTCCGCAATAGTGTATAATCGGGATAATCTTTGTGAATAAGTATTTATTATTCAAAATTTATACACTCAAAACTGCAAAGTGTTGTTGCACTCTCAACAACAGAAGCAGAGTATGTTGCTGCTATAGAGGCTAGTAAAGAAATGATTTGGTTACAAAGGTTTCTGGATGAATCGGGTAAGAAGCAGGAGTTGGGCAAGTTATACAGTGACAGCCAAAGTGCCATAAATCTTGAAAAGAACTCTACATTTCATTCCAAGACTAAACATATACAGCCCAAGTACCATTTCATACGGTCAGTGTTGGAAGATGGACAGTTGAAACTGGAAAAGATACACACTAACCAAAATCCTGCAGATATGTTAACAAAAGTTGTAACCAGGGAGAAACTGAGAATCTGCTCAGTTTCAATTGGTCTTCAAGTATGATGAAGAAGATGAGAAACAGCCAGGTCCAAAGTGGAGTCACAGTCTAGCAAATGAAGCAGCGGTGGAGTTGTTATAATCAGTCTCCAAGTGGAAGATTGTTGGTTGTGGAGCCTGATTATCTTCTGTATTCAAAGGTATTGCCGCATTGGAACCCAGTTCGTAATGGGGCGGCAACGCCGCCTCTAAAATATTCGCTGCAGGGGGGTCCAAGGGGAGGTAGCTGCAACCTTTGGGAGCCCCCCCTGGCGGGGGGATCAGGGGTAGGGCCCCCGAAGCTAAGAATAGATGTAAAATTGCCTTGTGAAATTTTGTAATTTCGTAGTCAATCTGGGCCATTCATTAGGCGGAGATATGACAGTAGAAGTTATGTTTAATTTAGGGTTTTTCCCTAGAAGTCAACCCCTCGCTATATATGAGGGAATTGTATTACGTCTATGCATATTTGTATTCTGAGTGAGGGAGAGAGAGGAGATTGAGAGTGAAGAGGGAATTACAGTGGATCTGTTGTAGGTTGTATCTCTTCAGTTTGCTGGATAATATAAAAAGAACGATTGGTTGTTTCTTCGTGGACGTAGCCCAAACTGGGTGAACCACGTATATCTTTGTCTCTCTTGTTTTATGCATTTTCTGTGTTTATATTTGTGTAATATTTTATGTGTTCCATTTCTTTGTAATATATAATTTTCTAATACCATGTGTTCTACATATTCCTACATTAGCTAGAAATCTGATTTCTGTAACCAAGCTAGATAATGCAGGTGTAAAAACAGTGTTCGAGAAGGATACATGCATGATGGTTCGGGGAGCACTGACATTGATGTGGGGAGTTTAGATTGGAACTCTGTATAAGCTGCAAGGTAGCATTGTTGTTGATGGGTGCAACACCTCTGTGGTTCCTGAAAGTGGAGCAAAAAATCTAGCGGTCTCTGGAGAGAAGACCATGTTGTGGCATCAAAGGCTTGGACATATTGGAGAGAAGGGCCTTCGAATACTTCATGGTAACGGTATGGTAGAAGATATGAGTAATAGCTCTCTAGATTTTGATTTCTGTGAAAATTGTGTATATGGGAAACTTAATCGAGTGAGTTTCCCCTCTGGTGGTAAGAGGGCAAAACAGATATTAGAACTTGTGCACAGTGATGTGTTTGGACCTGTGAAGGTTCCCTCATTGGGTAAGTCTTGTACTATGTATCATTTATAGATGACTTCTCAAGGAATACATGGATATATTTCCTTAAGAAGAATCTGAAGTCTTTGATAGGTTTAAAGAATTTAAGGCTCTGGTGGAAAACCAAACAGAGAAGAAGATAAAGGTGTTGAAGACAGATAACGGTGGAGAGTTTTGCAATAAGGAATTTGAATAATTTTGTAAGAAGTGTGGTATAGCACGGCATAAGACTACTCCATACACACCTAAGCAAAATGGAGTTGAAGAAGGAATGAAAAAGATGTTGATGGAAAGGGCAAGAAGCATGCTCAGTGGTGCTGGGTTAGGACAGGAATTCTAGGCAGAGGCGGTGGAGACAGCATGTTACCTGGTCAACATATCACCTTCATCAGCGTTGGAGGATAAGACTCCACAAGTGGTATGGACTGGTAAGAAACCCTCTCTTTCACATCTCAGGGTATTTGGATGTGATGCATATGTACATGTTCCAAAGGAGAAACGAACCAAGTTGGATAGTAAATCTGAAAAGTGAATCTTTATTGTGTATAAGGATGGTCTAAAGGGTTATAAGCCTTGGAACCCAGTAACAAGGAAGGTTGTGTACAGCCAAGATGTGGTGTTCAAAGAGGTAAAATATTTTATTAAACATGAATTCCAACCAAAGGAACCTGAGAAGATAGAGTTTGAGCTTAAGGAGGAAGAATCAAACTCTACAACAGAGGAGGAATCAGAAGATGAAGAGCCACAAACTCCGGGTGTGAGAAGATCAGTTCGAGAAAGAAGGCAGCCTGAAAGGTATAGTCCATCTGCTTTCTGTTCAAATTTTTCTTTATCTATTACTGACGATGATCCCAGAACTGTGAAGGAAGTAGTAGATTCAGAGGATGGCAAACTCTGGAAAGATACCATGGTTGATGAAATGGAATCTTTGCACAAAAATGAGGCTTGGGATCTGGTGGAGTTTCCGGCTGGAAGGAAACCCATTGGCAACAAATGGGTGTTCAAGAAGAAGACAAATGCAGAAGGATATGTGGAGAAATACAAATCTCGGTTGGTAGCAAAAGGTTATTCCCAGGTGCTAGGAATTGATTTTGGTGATATTTTTTCTCCTGTTGCCAAGGTAGCTTCTATTAGATTACTTTTATCTGTTGCTGCTGCTTTTGATTTTGAGGTAGAACAGATGGATGTGAAGACAACATTTCTTCAGAGGGGTCTGGAAGAGGAAATCTACATGAAGCAACCTGAAGGCTTTGCGATGAAGGGTAAGAAAGAACTGGTATGTAAGTTAAAGAAGTCTCTGTATGGGTTAAAACAGTCACCAAGGATGTGGTATCAGAAATTTGATACATTTATACGGGGACTTGGCTTCACTAGAAGCAAAGAAGATCACTGTGTGTATTTTAAATTAATTGGTGACCGTGTTATTTATCTGGTCTTGTATGTGGATGATATGTTGTTGGTTGGAAATGAGAAAGAAATTATCTAGGATTTGAAGACCCAATTGCCCTCCAAATTCGACATGAAAGATCTTGGTGCTACAAACTATATTTTGGGCATGGAAATTAAAAGAGACTGGGAAAAGAGGAAGCTCTGGTTAAACCAGAGGAAGTATGTTGAGACAATACTGCAGAGGTTTAATATGCAAGATAGTAAACCAATGAAGGTTCCTATTCCTGTAGGTGTCAAGTTATCTATTGAATAGTGTCCCAAGACACGAGAAGAGGAAGAGGACATGTCCCGTGTTCCATATGCAAGTGCAGTCAGTAGCCTGATGTATGCAATGGTTTGTACTAGACCATACATTGCACATGTAGTGGGAGTATTGAGCAGGTTTATGTCAAAACCAGGGAAGGAGCACTGAACAGCAGTGAAGCGAGTTTTCAGGTATTTGGTGGCACTAGTGATTATGGTTTGTGCTACCAAGGAAGACCGGGATTGGACAGAGTGTTGGATATTCATGGCTTTGTTGATGAAGAATGGGCTGGAGATCTGGATCAGAGAAGATCTACAAGTGGGTATGTGTTTAACCTATTTGGAGGTGCAGTCAGTTGGATGAGTAAGAAACAAGCTATAGTGACACTATCAACTACAGAGGCAGAATACATGGCAGCCACTCATGCAAGCAAGGAAGCAGTTTGGTTGTAGAGATTGTGTTCAAGTATGGGGTTAGTACAGGGAGCTATAAGGATAGACTGTGACAGCCAAAGTGCAATTTTCTTGGCAAAGAACCTTGCATATCATTAAAAGACAAAGTGCATTGATGTTCAGTATCACTTTGTGAGGGATATGATAGAAGAAAAAAAGGTGTTGCTGGTAAAGGTGGACACTTTGAAGAATATTGTAGATGCATTGACAAAATATATGAGCTCTGAGAAGTTCTCTTAATGTAGAGAAACAATGGGAATTGCAGGACTGGATAAATGACTAAGCTCTCATGTGGCCCCCTGTGGAAAGAAAACAACAAGTGGGGGAATGTTGGGTTGTGTTATATTCTTTCCACGACTAGCAGCCCTAGTTAACCGAGGGGTTAGAGGGGGGCAAAGCCACCCCTTCATTGTGCCGATTGTGTAGAGGGGGCCAGATCCCCACCTTCATTGTGCCGATTGTGTAGTGGGGGGGTCATAGGGGGTTTGAGGGGGGCGAGTAGCCCCCCTCTACGAGGTTCGGGTAGTGCCCTGGGGAAAATTTTTTGGGACCCTATATTATGTGGGTGGACCTACCTATGGTTTTGTGCATGGTTTTCGCACATGGTTTTGGGCGCGATGGTTTTCGGTCCATGGTATTGGATGCTTCGGCATGTATATATATGTATTGTAACATTGAAAGGAACATAATGAAAAATCAAGCTAGTAGTCCCGGTTTTGGGATCCAGGGGAAAATCTTTGTGTATATGTGTTTTATGTGTTATGCTCTTGCATTGTTTATTTTCTGTTCTTAGAATTCGTATGCAAGTAATTTCTGTACATGGGTAAAACCTACAGTGATTGCTCAGCTCCATCACTGAAGTATGTTGAGCGAGGTTTGAACTTCAACTTCATCTTCGGATTGAGTCGAATTATTTGTGAAGACAATATTTGAATCTATCCCAAAGATATTGAAACTTCAGCTGGTTTTTCAGAGCTTCAAACTGCAATACATGAAAGAGCTACCAAAAATCCATTGGCGATTCATGTAGAGTCCTTCATTGTTTTAATAGTTTTTTGTAAAGAGGTTTAAGATCAAAATGATGGAAATTAGATTCAATTAGATCACAGAAATGGTCAAATGAGTGCACACAACCATGAGGTAGGCTACTGCAACATCGTTGTGGGGATTCACGAAGTGTGTGTGAAAGAAACAAACTGACCTCCTCTTCATAGAACTCATCTGCATCCTCAAGGAATGCAATTAATTCTTGTAAGTACTTAGGCTAGGCCACTTCTCCTTCACCATCATACGTGAATTCTGAAAAGAGATCAAAAAACTCCCTTGTGATGTCGAGAGGTTCATAATTAGACAGACATCGTGGAGGGATGAGCCTAATGGTCTCCATGACAAATATGTGAAGATTCAAAACAGGATGTGAGGAATCATCTTGTCAGTTGGCCCTCCTTCTAGCACCATAAATGTTGATGGTGCTGGACCCGCCAACATGTCAGGGGATCTCCCTAGTAAGAAGTCCCAACTAGACTTCAGACCATTTGGTGTAGGAGTCCCAGCAGTGGGGTAGTGTGGTATCACATTGACCACGATTGCGCGCAGAGTTGAGTAATATGTACCTGTTGGTAGCAAGGGTGTGACATGTGCAACAAGTCAAGGAAGGTGCATGAATGGGTCTAACACACGTAACGGGGGTATGAGTGTGCCCATTAGAAACCTGTGACAGCACGCAGCTTGAAAGGGAACACACGAGAGAGATACATCACAAGCCAGAAAGAAGGTTAGCCAAAAATCCAAAGTGATGGTTAAACCAAAAACACATCTCGATAAGATTCATACAAACATATATAGAAAATTCCATACATGCATGCATAAACAACAAATACATATATCATTAGAGTAACCAAGAAAGTTGAAATACAATAACATATGCATTAAATGTGTTGGCTCTGTTATATTAAGAAAGTGAAATCTCTAATCATACATACAACTATGACCAACCACTAGTCTCGACAATAGGACGTTATAGTCACTGCCGCCTACTCCTCCAAAGAGATATACTAGCTTTGCACTATGGAGAAGCCAAGGCTTGTTACAATACACTCCAAGCTTTTTCTAAGATACACCTATAGGAATCTTGGCTCCCAAAAGCATGTACAGTGAGTTATGAGGTTCTATAAATAGCAAAGGGTGGGTTGACCCTTGACATTCTCCTTTTTGACTTTTCACCTACCCTTATGACTCTTCAACTGCTACATGACTGTTACATTCTGCTATCAACACTTGGTCTTTCACTTTTACAAGATGTTACATTACAATCCACACATGTACCCATGTGAGACAAAATAGGCTTGAGAAAGCCATGCAAGATATCACTAAGACTCAGCCAATTATGGGAAGACCAACTCTTCGACATCCTCGTGATGATCGATAGTGGCGAACTGATGCCAAGCTTGGTAGTCCGTTATGGTGTCTGTGTGCTCAATGGTGACATCTTGCTGAAAGAAAACTCTTGCCTTCGTTGCATTTGGGTACACTGATTTGGCACCTTTGTCCAACTCATCTGATAACATGCACATCATAGTCTTGAGTGCAGCTGGACCAGCAACATACTGATGCATAGTGTATGCGTTGATCTCCAAGTCTGTGCTGGTGGCTATGCACATCAACTCATCAAAGTACATGTCAAGCTCCAGTCGGACTTGGTTCTTTGTCTTTTCCTTGGTGAATGTACCAATGGATGGGATCACATGCGTGCGCACAATGACATCCATGATTTTGAACACCTGTGCATGTGAAGCCTGCAAATTGGTGATGAGCTGCAGGAGTTCCTCATAGTTTCGGATCTGACTCCGAATTCATGCCTTCAACTCTACCACCTTGGGCTTCATCATCTTTAGAAAATGCAATGGGGCTCCCTTGTACCTCATTGTCCATGTTTTCATGCGATCGAAAGCAGTGTGCTGACTTGACAACATGCGTGCTCTCCTAGCATAGTGATGCTGCCAACCATTGAGATGGACAACTGACTTATGCACGGTGACGAATCTAGAATACAAAATCCGCATGACTACCTCGAGGAACAATACTTCATCCAGTATTACTCTCTTCAACTCTGCTCTGGCAGATGATGTAACCTGTTCTCCTGCTTGCTTGGCCACTTGTAACTCCTTATCCATGCACTCGTTCTCAGCTATCAAGAATCGAACACTCGAGTTGGTGGCTTCGGCATATGCTCTGGTAGCATCGGCCAATGCTGCTAGATGCTTGCGTACATCGGATACGATCACTCATTCTTCAAACTACGCAAGAGATATGCGAACATCCGGAGTGGGCATTCTACACGACTACACAACTCTATGTTATGACTCGTCAAAAGATATGTATTGCATCTCCGCCTCCGGATTGTCTTCAAGGATCTCTGTGTCCCCTTGATCGCTTGGGACTTTATCTACTTCTGGATGTGGTGAAGTTGATGGGGATACCTCTTAGTTTTGAGGCACGAGGTCAATATCCTAATCTGACTCTGGTTGGACCATATCCATGTCCATATGCTCTAGCATTTGTTCAATCTCTTGGACTAAGTCCTGCTCTAGCGATTTCTCACCCTGCCTGCTGCTCATATGAGCTTATAACTTGTATGGGTGCAGTTTCATCAATATGTGCATGTTGTGCCTCTTGTTGTACCTTCTCCTGTTGCGCTTCCTTCTCTCTTATGTGTAGCTCCTATTCTTCTTTGAGTTGTCGCTTCAACTCCTGCAACTCCCTTTCTGTTTCCTTCATCCTTTATTTCTCTCTTAGCCTTTGTGCGATCCTCTTATCATGATGTCGCTTCTTAGCCTCAATCTCCAAAGTTGCTTTCAACACAAGTGGATCTTCTTTGAACTTGAAGCTTTGTTCTACCTCTGCACTGTCAACCTCCTTCCTCTTGCCTTTGTCATGCGCAGGTATGCTACCCTCTGTCGTTGCCGATGATGGTGCTCTCTAAGATGCTGCTTCCCTCTGCTTTTCCAACCACTCTACAGCTATGTTGACTAGTTCATTGAGCCTGGAGAAGTGATAGCAATATCTCCATGGGTCTTCCTCAGGCTAATGACATGCCCTATGGATCCAAGGAAACCACACTCTTGCACAGTGGTCCTTCACCAAGAAATGTGGGTCATACGGATTGAAACTTCTGGTGCCGAAGGTGAATCTTTTGAACTCCTTTGTCTCAGCCTCAGCATGCTTGAGATTTTGTATATCATACAACTTGATTCACAAAGGAAGAGCGGGCCAAGGTGCCTTCTTCTTCCTGTGTAGTCTTGCTGACAGCCCTGTCAAGATGTGATATGACACCTATTGCATGACGAGCTTGTCCATGGAAAACTTTGGTAAAACATGTGGAGCCTTCTCCGCATTGTACATCCATATGAATGTGCTAAGAGGTGAGGCATGCCAATCTGCTATGTTGATCAATGCCTCCATCGTTGTGTGCAACATGCAAGGTGGATCCTCTTCAAATATCATTTTGTACACCGAGGTGAAAAAGTGGTTTGACAACTGTGTGATAACTCTGCAGAAGCTGCATGCGGAGAACAATCTACAATAAGTGTGCATAGAGGTTTCCGAAGGTGTCCATGCCCAACTCAAGACTGGGAACTGTTGACGAGAAACTAATGCATCAAGAATGTATGCAGACATGTATATCTCCACTTGTTGACCTCTAGGCTAATGTTGGGCTTATATCATATGTTCCTTCAACCTGAGAGCCAACATGTCGGACCAATTGCAAGGTCTTCCTTCACAGGCCATTTGGTCCAACACAATCACCCAACTCTGCGGGAATGTCTATGTGCTCTCTTGGCCATATAAGAGGCATGCAAAGATGATCAAGTTCTTCATCTTGTAAACCTGATTGGGTGTTTTCTTAAACTTGGCTGGATGTTTCACCCAGCTCTTCAAGATATCTCTTGAGTTTGCACTGTTATTGGGTTTGCTAAAGGGTTTCTCCATTGTAATCAATGGTTGTGGCAAGTGATAAATCTATTGAAATTCCTTCGCCCTAAAGGTAGCAATCTATGTCCCGCTAACATTGCTCAACAACATTGTCTCAGGATCAATGTGCAAGACAATCCAGTGGATCATGTCCACACATGGAAATACGGATACCTGCATGCAATCCAGTACAAGCCAGACTTGTGGATGTTCACATAGACCTTGTGGTCTTCCAGATCTTCCTCAAATGTGCCTGAGAATGTGTCATTGATGTCCTATCATTTCATCTTGATGTCCTTGTCTATGAAGAGCTTGGTGTCTTTGTAAATGGGCAAACTCATAGAAACTTTTTCAATTGCATCTCCAGTTGCACTTCCAACGGTGTCCTTTGACCCTTCTCTCTTGGAGGCCATTTTACCTGTACTGCTAAGAGATAGACAAACATCTGTGATGCCTGGATACATAGCAACACTCATGGCAAGAAATCTGTCATTTGAAAACCAAAACAAATTTGAGGATTGACATGCAACATACTTGGGTGACTGAGAGTGAAGATTGCCCAATTTTCACCGAGAGGTTGGGAGATTGACTATCAAAACTATGCAAGGCACAACTTGGGCTGGAAGGAGGCTGACTGACTGTTGAAACTGTGCAATGTACAGTCCATCTTGGCCTGTTGAGCGCTGAAGCTATGCAATGCACAATTTCAGTTAGCAATGACATGCAAACCCACAAACTACATTTCACAATTTCTGGGGTCAGCGGGGCACAGCCTCCCAGAATTGCGCAATGCAAGCCTAGAGGTTAGTGTTGGCCATATTTGTGCATTTTCTGGGAGGAAGGCAGAGTCTTTACTCTCATAAATGTGCATTTATGTCCAGGCAAGGCAAGGTCTGAGCCAAGGTAGCCCATACTCGCCAACGAACGACTGAAAACATGAAAAGGTTTGAATGCATGGCAACACTGAGTGTTGTTAGGATATTCCGACACATAGGATATAGTTAAGTTCAACTTGGTCTAGTATAGAGTTAGGTAAAGTGTGTTTCTTTACCGTTGTACATTTTGTAACTTACAATCCGACGGTCACGATATGTAGTGATCTGACGGTTCACTCTCACCTCGGTATTACCGACACTTGATCCGTGGCTTGACACCCGATTGGTCCATGAGTTCTATTTAAAGCGCATGGAGGGTCATTGTTCGGGTAATCCGTGCATGAGAGAAGCTTATGTAAATTTTCATTCTTTGATTAATAAATTGCCTGTAGTACCCACGTTGGGACAGGCCGTGGACTGTTTCCCTCCTTGCACTCTGAGGGTTTTAACCACGTCAAAAATACTGGTGTATTGATTTGAGATCTGGTTGTGAGCGGTGTCCTTTTGGTATTCTTTCTGTGGAACTTACCCTGTAAATTCCTACATGGTATCAGAGCTATTTGAGGGCCGCGTCCGTTAGTGATCCAAATCTGAAGCCGGTAGAACTGCATGCGGCTGCCGTTTCCTAGATCTGCTGTTTCTGACTGCTTTCGGGCCGAGAGGACTGCTCTGTTGCGTTCGGAGCATTTGTTCCAGTGAGGAACCCCTTTCGTTTCACGCGAAAAGGTTTCCGGTAGCCCTAGCTGCGTCATTTTTCAGATCGGGAGGTATACAATGTTTCTTCTGCAGTTTACTATTATTTTCTCTCTGCTTATTTCGGTCTCAGTTTATTTAGCCTTTTTTTTTAACCGGATCTATACCTTTCATTTCTGCGTATGCTCTTTGCCCTGTGACTCTGTGCGATCTGGGCAAATCAGAAACAGAAAGGAAGGATTTTTCTCATGCGTATGCTCTTTTCCCTGCACCTTAGTGTGATCTCGGAAAATCAGAAACATTGAGAAAAATATTTAGTTTTTCGGCTAAAGCTAACTTTGAGATTTTTTTTAAAAAATTTCTAGTTTTTTGGCTAAAGCTAACTTCGAGCCGCAAGGTTCGTTTTTCTTTGCATATTCGTGTTGGGTTTTGTGTTTTGTGTTTTGTAGGGAAAAAGAGCTTTCTCAAGGCAAGCACGCAAACCAAGGCCCCCCCCCCCCCCCTCTCTCTCTCTCTCTCTCTCTCTCTCTCAAATTTTTTGTATAGATCAATTGGTTCAAAGCTATTTTAAAAGAGTAGAGGTCTTGGGTTCAAGTCTCCATTTTGTGGGGGCGGATTTTTTTTCATTCGTGCACTTTGCCGGCAACGTCAACAATTTTTTTTCAAAAAGCCATAACTTCTTCATCCGGAAGCCTTTTTCAGAGCCGTTTTTTTTAAAACCGCCTATTTTTTCGAGATCTATCCATTGGAACACTTACTTTCAGCATCTTCAGCTTCAGTTTTTTTTTTAAATGGAAAGTCCATGCCAAGTCATTCTTGACAGCACTAACTACTTCCAATGGGTAGAATACATGGAAGATTTACTTAGAAGTAAAGGTCTCTTCAGAATAGCCACAAACCAAGAGAAGAAACCAAAAGATGAAGACAAGGCGGCAAAATGGGAAAATAGACAAGATCAAGCACGTGGTTTGATAGGGATGTCTATTTCTCCTGATCTTAGATTCCACATTGCAGGACTTGAGACTCCTCATGAAGCATTAGAAAAACTTGCTAAAGTTTTTGGGATTAAAAATGAAATTAGAGCCCATCAACTTGAAAATGAGCTGCTTACTTTGGATCCTAATAATTTTTCTTGCATTGAAGATTTCTTGTCCAAATTCAAGACCCTTAGATATCTCTTGGAAGGTGTTAAAGTTAAGAAAGAAGATGGTAACCTTATTTATTCCATCCTTACTAAGTTGGGACCAGCCTACTCTGTATTTGTTTCCACTTTCCATTCTACAAGGGAAGCTTTCATTTGTCAAGGCCAAGACTACAAGGCCCCTTCCTTTGACTCCTTTTGTGATTCCTTAATAAGAGAACAAGAAAAACTCTTACACCTTGGTCTTCTTAATCTTGGAAACTCTTCCACGAAAGCGTTAGCCGCCCAGCAGCAACCAAATTCAAAGAATCCTAAAAAGTCATATCCTCAAAAGAATGGTCCTAAACCATCTCAGCCTCAAAATGAAAGATCATTTCAGCAAAATGATAAGACCAATAAAAACAAATGGAAGAAGACTGATAGACATTGTAACTTTTGTAATCGAGATGGCCACTTAGAATCTAAATGCTTTAAGAAGATGGAAGCCTTGGAAGCCGCAATGAAGAAACATAACATCCATGTGGAGCCTACTTCAACTTCAACTTCCGGAATGGCACTTTCTGCATGTCATTGTCAATCATCTCAGTCTGGTTATGCATTAAATGTATCTTCTTCTTCTTCTCATTCTCATGAGTGGCTCATTGATTCTGGAGCCTCTTGTCACATGGCCAAAAACCAAGCCATGTTTTCTTCTTTAAATGATTGTAACACCAAAAATATATATATTGGTGATGATAGATCTCTTAATGTTGTAGGGACTGGAACTGTTCATCTAGACAATGGTCAGTTTAATGATGTATTATGTGTTCCAACCTTATCCTGCAACCTTCTATCTGTCTATCAGATAACTCATTCAGGTGAAGGTAAAATTGTTGAATTTTCACCTCATGATGTTGTAATCAAGGATCTAAAAGATCCTAAACAGATTCTAGCTACTGGTCTTGCTGATGATTCCAAAAGGTTGTATAAGTTTCACAACTTTGGGTCATCCAAAATTCCCTCAGTATTTGTTGCTCATAATGATGAAGTGAGCAAACTTTGGCATGAGCGATTTGGTCACTTAAACTATCGCTCCCTTCAGCATCTATGTAAAGAAAATATGGTGACAGGTCTTCCTATGGTATCTTGCAGAGATGGTGTTTGTTCCGGATGTGTACTCGGAAAACATCATCGGGACAGTTTTGACAAACGTGCCTCTTGGCACGCCTCAGCCCCTTTACAGCTTGTGCACAGTGATTTATGTGGTCCTCTTCCTGTTGCTTCATTCTCTGGCTGCAAGTACTTCTTAACTTTCATTGATGATTTCTCCAGACGCACTTGGGTATACTTCTTAAAACTCAAGAGCGAAGTATTTAACACTTTTTTGGCCTTCAAAGCCTTTGTTGAAAAACAATCTGGACATCAAATTCTTAAGCTAAGAACTGATAATGGTGGAGAATATGTTAAAAACACATTCATCAACTTTTGCACCGAAAATGGAATTCAAATGCAACATACTGTTCCATACACTCCACAACAAAATGGTGTAGCTGAAAGGAAAAATCGCACCTTAAAGGAAATGGCTAATTGTATGCTGCAATCTAAAGGACTCAGTCTTAGTTTTTGGGCCGAAGCAATTAATTGTGCAAATTATATAATCAATCGCACTCCTACTAAGGTTCTAGAGAATATCACTCCAGAAGAAGCTTGGAGTTCCATTAAACCAGATGTAAGTCACTTTCGTGTGTTTGGAAGTGAAGCATGGGCCCATATTCCAGATGAAAAGCATAAAGCTTTAGAACCTAAGAGTGAGAAATGTACTTTTGTTGGATATTCTGAAGATGTAAAAGGTTATAGACTTATTCCATTTAAGTCCAAAAATGTTATCATTAGAAGAGATGTAAAATTTGATGAAAATAAATCGGCCTGCGAGCCTAGTCCGGCGGATGTGCCACCTCTTCCTATCTCTTCTACTTTTGAAAACATTTCTTCTTCAGATGATGAAAGCGAGGATGATAATCCTCCCCCACCTTCTCAGGATCCTCAACTTCCAAGATGGGTCCGTGCTACTCGGGATGCAGCAGGTGATCTTGCCGGTGATCCTACAGATCAGCGACGTACACGTTCTCAGTTTGAAAGAGCCTCTTCTTTACTGGCTCAAGCTCCAGTAAATCATGATCCTGACACTTTTGCAGAAGCTTCAGGCCATCCACATTGGGAAGCAGCTATGAATGAAGAATATCATTCATTGATGACAAATGATACATGGGATCTTGTTCCTCTACCAAAGGGACGCAAACTTGTTAGATGTAAATGGGTTTACAGAACCAAGTATGGACCAGATGGGAAAGTTGATAAACATAAAGCTCGTCTCGTTGCTAAGGGCTTTTCACAGGTTGAAGGCATTGACTACACTGAAACCTTCTCCCCTGTTGCCAAAATGAACTCTATCCGCCTTGTTCTTTCCCTTGCTGCCTCTTTAAAATGGGAAGTCCATCAAATGGATGTTAAATCTGCCTTCTTGCATGGGGACTTGCAGGAAGAAATCTATATGGAACAACCCATTGGCTTCATACAAACAGACTCCAGCCTTGTTTGTCGACTTAAGAAATCCCTTTATGGCCTCAAGCAAGCTCCTCGAGCTTGGTATGCCAAAATGGATAGCTTTCTTTTAGAATCTGGCTTTTCTAGGTGTCATTCTGACAATACTGTCTACACCAAGAAAGTGGGCAACTCTCTTATCATCCTTGTTCTTTATGTTGATGATCTTATTCTTACTGGTAGTGATCCCAACCTTATAAACCATGTGAAGTCCAGCCTTAAAAAGAAATTTGAAATGACAGACTTAGGACATTTACACTATTTTCTCGGTCTTCAAGTCTTGCAATCCCAAGAGGGTATTTTCCTTTCCCAGTCCAAGTATGCTTGTGATATTCTTCGTCATTTTCACATGGAAGACTGTAAGCCAGCCCCTTCTCCCTTTCAGTCTGGAGTCAAACTTTCAGTCTCTTGTACTTCTCCTGAAGTTGATGCTACCTTATACCGTCAACTTGTCGGAAAACTCTTGTATTTAACCCATACTCGTCCTGATCTTTCCTTTGTTGTTGGCCTTGTTGCTCGTTTTATGCAAAACCCCCGTGAAAGTCATTGGAAAGCAGCTAAAAGAATACTTCGTTATGTTCGAGGTACAGTACAGTTTGGGATTCATTACAGTGCCAAAGCAGCTCCTCTGTTAGTTGGTTTCACTGATTCTGATTGGGCTGGTGACCCTGATGATCGGAAGTCTACTGCCAGTTATGTCTTCACTCTTGGTTCAGGACCTATTACATGGGCTTGTAAGAAACAGGCTGCCATTTCTCTTTCATCAGCAGAAGCAGAGTATCGTGGTGCCGTGGAAGCTAGTAAGGAAGCCTTGTGGCTTCGTCAGATCCTATCAGAGTTTGGCTTTGAGCAGCAGCATCCAACCACACTTTGGTGTGATAATCAAAGTGCCATTCAGCTATGCAAAGATCCAGTCCAGCATCAGCGCAGCAAACACATTGAACTACACATGCACTTCATCAGAAAGCTCATTCATGACCATGTTCTTGAAGTGCAATATTGTCCAACAGATGATCAGGTTGCAGACATCTTCACAAAGGCTCTCACAGAGGCGAAGTTCACTAAACTTCGATATATGCTTGGAGTTCAGGAAGTTGTCACTAAGGGGGGATAGGCTCTAGTGCCTCCTTCCTTCTCCTATTGTGTCATATTTGTAAATCCTTCAATCCTATCCCAAGTTGTTCTTAAGGGGGGATGTTAGGATATTCCGACACATAGGATATAGTTAAGTTCAACTTGGTCTAGTATAGAGTTAGGTTAGAGTTAGGTAAAGTGTGTTTCTTTACCGTTGTACATTTTGTAACTTACAATCCGACGGTCACGATATGTAGTGATCCGACGGTTCACTCTCACCTCGGTATTACCGACACTTGATCCGTGGCTTGACACCCGATTGGTCCATGAGTTCTATTTAAAGCGCATGGAGGGTCATTGTTCGGGTAATCCGTGCATGAGAGAAGCTTATGTAAATTTTCATTCTTTGATTAATAAATTGCCTGTAGTACCCACGTTGGGACAGGCCGTGGACTGTTTCCCTCCTTGCACTCTGAGGGTTTTAACCACGTCAAAAATACTGGTGTATTGATTTGAGATCTGGTTGTGAGCGGTGTCCTTTTGGTATTCTTTCTGTGGAACTTACCCTGTAAATTCCTACAAGTGTAAGAAAGAGTTAATGATCATGCATGCAAATAATGAGTGCAAGATTCAAAAAATGGGAAAGTAAGAATGTGTGTGAAGCGAGTCGCCGTAATGGTGACCGTAAGTGCAGAAATAGTGTCATGCATGCAACAACAGTGAGATGTAATGAAAAACTTAAAACAGCGCTTCTACAAGCTAACATGAATTAAAACGACAACAGGCATTCCACAAAACCAAGAAAACAACATTCATACAAAGCGAAATACAAAAAGTGACAAAAAAACAGCAAATGACATGAAAAGAAGGTCAGGGGGAACTAGTCAACCTGAAAGCACATACAGTAGTTTGTAAGCCTATGGATGAGATTTGCGCAGTTTCTAGGCTGAGCAAGACTGGTTGTCCCTCATGCATTGTGCAATTTCTGGACTGAAGCCGTGGCTGTCAGTCAGAATTGCGCAATTTCTGATTTGAAGCCCATTGTTGGGCTGGCTTGCGCAATTTCCAAAGGGAAGGTTGTCTGGATGGATTGCGAATTTCTAGAGCCCAATAAGTAGCCCAGCTAGATTGTGCAATTTCTAGAGGGAAGGTTGGTTCCCCTTTAGAATTGCGAAATTTTCAGGGGGAGCACCTCAGCCAAAAAAATTCCTAAGTCCGGAATAACAGCCTGTGGTGGGAGACAAACAAGTTGACATGCACAGGCTGGCAAGCCACTAAAACTCAGTTGAAGCCTATGTATTTACTGAGTGCAAGACATGCTACTAAGGATGGTTGGTAGGGAGGCTCCAAAACAAAGCTAAGGAAAAAATTTGGAGGGTGGTTGTAGCTACTACAAAACTTGGCGACACACTGGTTGAACTCCAACTCTCTGAATGGACCTTGTTTCGTGAAAATCAAGTCTAACTCCTCCAGAAGTGTTGTTTAGTTCTCAGATCATCTTGGTTTCACACTAGCTTGATTGAGAGATGTAGCATATTCCATGCTCTTGGTTGGTCAACACACATTCCAAGCCAAGTCAACACAATTGTTTTGATTGAGATGGGGGGTATATTGGTGCACAAGGGATATGATAACCAGAGTTTAAGTTTCATCTCTGGTGTTGCTCCACTGCCAGTAGACCTGGACAGTACCTCGGCGGAGTCATGCTAGAACACAAACATCTCTCCACTGCCAGCAAGCCTAGTGAGTACCCCAACATATTTACTTTCATCACCTTTTTGCATATGAGGCCTTTCTCTTCTTTTGCCTTATTCAGTTTTCATTTTTTCAAATTTTTCATTTTTTCATTTTTTCATTTTTTATTTTTTCAAGAACTGTGCATAACTCTTATTTATTTCAGAGGTGGAAGAGGGATCCCGACTTATTGAGAGCAGAAGAGGTTATTCCTTCAAAGAATTATCTTGTATATGCCTTTGACATACTTGTTAAGGTTTTCCCCCTCACCTTACTCTACTCGACTGAGCTAACAAGGGTTAACCCAAAACAACCGACTAGAGTAGGTGATACTAGTTAGCGTGCAAGCGTTGTGTTTTCGTCAAGTAACACTTCGAACAGAACGTATTTTCCATTGGTGTATCATGTACTGAAGAAAAAAATTCGACATAAAGAGATAGGACAACAGATAACCAATTATTGATAATCGTACAATTCCTCTTGCACTTTACCCTGCTTGTTTCAAGAGCTACACATGTTCCATGCGAAACTAGCCTACGAACGTAAACAAGCAAACAAACAACAACAAAAAAGAGTAGAGGCAAATGTGAAAGCAAGGCGAGTAAGGAAAGAAAGAAAGAAAGAAAACAAGCACACAAATCAAGAAGAAAACATTACTCCTACTCCTAAACTAACGGTGCATGGGCCTGATCACGTGAAGTGATATTTCCAATGTAGCCACCGATGCATTGGTCAATCCATGTTGGTGAAGGCATGGTTTGCGAACAGCACAGTCACACGAACCATCGAACATGAAAGATATAAAATGAAGAAAAACACACTCCAAGTTTAAATGCATCCACAGAAAAGAAATGAGTGAAAGAGAAAGACATCCAATCCATGGACTTGCCATGGTGTTGTGCTGGAGGTGGCTAGTTAACTTAGCCACCCTCGGCTAGTAAACTAAAAGTGATGGTAAGAACTCATGCAACATGTAGATGTCACATCAGTCGAGTTGGGATCACATATAGTGGGTGGGAGTTACGAGGAAAGAGGAAATAATTACTCTGAGTGGGGACAACATTCCAAAAGAAGAAACCCCATGTGATTATCAGGTCACCACAACGATCCAAGCCTACGCCAAAAATGACATATTATGTATTGAAGCTAGATTTCTTTGGCATAATCACTCATTTAAAAAATATTTAGGGAGAGGAAAAGCTCAGGGTTCCATCGAGGAGTTTTGAACTCTGTTCTGCAATTGCTACAGGAAGGAGCTACAGGAAAGCCTGCAACTACTACAGGAGGCCATGGTTATAAAATTATATATTACATAGTAATGGAACACATAAAATATTTTAGAAAAATAAATACACAAAATGCATAAAACAAGAGAGACACAGATATACGTGGTTCACCTAGTTTGGGCTGCGTCCACGGAGAAACAGCCAGTCCTTCCTTTTATATTATCCAACAAACTGAAGAGATACAACCTACAGCAGATCCGTTGTAGTTCCCTCTTAGCTCTCAATCTCCTCTCTCTTCCTCACTCAGAATACAAATATACACAGACGCAATACAATTCCCTCATATATAGAAAGGGGTTGCCTTCTAGGGAAAAAAAACCCTAAATTAAACATAACTTCTATCGTCAGATCTTCGCCTAATGAATGGCCCAGATTGACTACGAAATTACAACATTTTACAAGGAAATTTTACATCTATTTTTAGCTTTAGGGGTGCTGCGCCCGATCCCCCCTGGACCGCCCTACAGCGTATATTTTACGAGTGGATTTGCCACCCCATTACAAACTGGGGTCCAATGCGGTGATACCTTTGAGTACAAAAGATAATCTGGCTCCACACCCAACAATCTCCCACTTGAAGACTGATTATAGCAACTCCACCGCTGCTTCATTTGCTGGAAAATGACTCCACTTTGGACCTGGTTGTTTCTCATCTTATTCATCATACTTGAAGACCAATTGAAACTGAGTAGACTCTCAGTTTCTCCCTGGTTACAACTTTTGTTAACATATCTGCAAGATTCTGGCTAGTGTGTATCTTTTGCATCTTCAACTGTCCATCTTCCAATGTTGACTGTATGAAATGGTACCTAAGCTGTATATGTTTAGTCTTGGAATGAAATCCAAAGTTGTTTGCAAGATGTATGGCACTCTGGCTATCACTGTATAACCTGCCCAACTCCTGCTTCTTACCCAATTCATCCAGAACCCTTTGTAACCAAATCATTTCTTTACTAGCCTCTGTAACAGCAAGATACTATGCTTCTGTTGTTGAGAGTGCAACAACACTTTGCAGTTTTGAGACCCAACTGATAGTTGTTCCACCTACAGTAAACACATACCCTGTGGTGCTCCTCCTGTTATCTCTATCACCTGCCATATCTGCATCAACATATCCCTGTAGAGTAATGTTTGAACCACCAAATCATAATTCTTGATTTGTGGTACTTCTCAAATATCTGAGAATCCATTTTATTGCCATCCAATGTTCTTTTCCTGGATTGTTCATGTACCTGCTTACAATTCCCATTGCATGTGCAATATCAGGCCTTGTGCAGACCATTACATACATTAAGCTTCCAACTGTTGATGCATATGGAACTTTAGACATATCATCCATTTCTTCCTGAGTCTTGGGACACATTTCCTTACTTAGTTTGAAATGGCTAGCCAAAGGTATACTAACTGGTTTTGTATTCTGCATATTAAACCTTTTCAACACCTTTTGTATGTACTCACTCTGAGACAATGTTAATTTGTGATTCTTCCTATCTCTAGTTATTCTCATACCAAGGATTTGTTTTGCAACACCCAAATCCTTCATTGCAAACGAGTTTGCCAATTTTCTTTTGAGCACATTTATTTCCTGCATGTTAGAACCTGCAAAAAGCATGTCATCTACATACAATAACAATATAATATAGCTACCATCAAAAGTCTTTTGAGATAAACACAATGATCAAATTGACATCTAGTATAACCTTGTTCAGACATAAACCTGTCAAATTTTAGATACCACTACCTTGGAGCCTATTTTAAGCCATACAAGCTCTTCTTCAACCTACACACTAGTTTCTCCTTCCCTTTTACCTCATATCCTTGTGGCTACTACATATATATCTCTTCCTCCAAATCCCCATAGAAAAAAGTTGTCTTTACATCTAACTACTCTAGATGCAAATCTTCAGCTGCTACTAGACTTAAAATAGTGTTTATGGAAGTCATTTTAACAACAGGAGGAAATATCTCATCAAAGTCTATACCCTTTTTCTATGCAAACCCCTTCACCACAAGTCTAGATTTATACCTTTGTCTACCTCCATCTTCTTCCTTCAAATTGTAAACCCATTTATTCTGCAATGTTGTTTTACCTGCAGGAAACCTGACTAATTCCCATGTCTAGTTATGTGCTAAGGAGTCCATCTCTTCTTTCATGGCTTGCTCCCACTTCTTCCTAGTTTCTACCTGCACTGCTTCTTCATAACATTCTGGTTCACCAGAATCAGTCAACAATACATAATATAATGAAGGATAGTATCGTTCAAGGGGTCTACTTATCCTGGTATATCTTCTAACACCACTTTCAGGTGTTTGAGGTGCTTGTTGTTGTTGTGGTTGTTGTTCTGGCTGTTGATCATTATGATTTTCAGGCACCATCACTTTTTCTGTGATCTCTTCAAGCATTGTGTATTCTCTGTTTTTTTTTTCCTGTTTCTTTTCCTGCAGCTGATCCTTATACAAAACCTTTTCATTGAATATGACATCTCTGCTCCTAATGATTTTGTGTTTTTCATAATCATAAAAGCGATAACCAAAATCATTAACACCATATCCAATAAAGGTACATTTCTTTGATTTTTCCTCAAGCTTTGTTCTATTTTCTTTATTAATGTGGACAAAGGCTTCACAACCAAAATTCTTTAAAAAAGAGTAGTTTACCTTTTTACCTATCCATGCCTCCTCTAGAATACCACCATCCAAGGAACTTGAAGGCCCTTTGTTTATTAGATAAACAACAGTATCTACAGCATCTACCCAAAATTGTAAAGGCAATCCTGCATACAATCTCATGCACCTTGCATGCTCCATGATTGTCCCTTTCATCCTTTCTAACACACCACTTTGTTGTGGTGTTCCTGGAACTGCCTTCTCTCTGCGAATTCCATTTTCTAAACAGTACCTATCAAACTCTTTATTGCAATATTCACATCCATTATCTGATCTGAGACACTTCAACCTTTTTCATGTCTCATTTTCAACCAAAGCTTTCCATTTCTTGAAAGTATCAAATACTTCAGATTTATTTCGAATATAAAAAATCCAGGTTTTTATGGTTGCATCATTAATAAAAGTAACATAATAACGAGAGCCACCGAGAGATGATACCTGAGCAGATCCCCATACATTTGTATGCACAAGCTCTAATTTTTCGCTTTTCTTTTCTTTCCCAACTTTGAGAAATATGACTCTCCTTTGTTTTCCATAAACACAATTTTCACAGAATTCCAAATCAACATGCTTCAAACATGGCAACAAATTTCTTGAGTGAAGGATATGCATCCCCTTCTCACTCATGTTCCCAATCCTATGATGCAACAATGTTGTATCTTCTCCTATAGAGACTAAAGCATTAACATAATTAGAAATACCATTGCATAAATACAATGTACCAACCTTTTCTCCTTTTTCTATTACCAGGGCTCCTTTAGTAACCTTCCAAGTTTTATCTGTGAAAGTAGTTACACAACCTTCACCTCCCAACTACCCTGTTGAAATCAGATTTTTCTTCAGATCTGGAACATGCCTTACCTCCTTCAATAGCCACTGATTTCCATTTTGTTGTTTTATGAAAATTGTACCCATTCCAATGATTTTACAAGGTTTATCATCACCCAGTCGAACCTGTCAAAAATCTCCGTGAACATAATCATGAAAATGTTTCCTATTAGGTGTGGCATGGAATGAGGCCCCTGAATCTACCACCTAGACATCAATAATATTTTCTAATGAAAGAATCAAAGCATCTTGCAACACATCACCTGTCACATTCGCTTCATGATTGTTTTCTTGTTGTGAGTCTCCTTCTTTGCCCTTCCGAGACTTGCAGTCTTTCTTAGGGTGTCCTTTCTTCCCACATTTCTAGCACACTATCCCCGATCTAGACTTGGATCTACCTTTTCTTGACTTACTGTGATATCCAGGGCTCTTTCCTCTTTCCATTTTTCTTCCCCTAGTCTCTGCAGTCAAAGAATTACCTGATGTCTCACCGGAGCTTTTACATCGCATTTCCTCGCTAAGGATTGCACCGACAACATCATCAAAATTTAAAGTACTAGATCTAGAGACAAAGTTACTAATGGCAATGAGCACAGAAATAACAGAGCCCTAACTTCATCATCAAAAGTTACTCCTACAAAACTTAACTGATTGGTAACTGTATTAAATTCATTTAAATGATCAACAACAGATCCACCTTCTGACATCTTCATATTAAATAAACACTTCATAAGAAATACCTTATTTGAGGCCGAGGGTTTTTCATATAGTTTGGCCAATGTTGACATTAAACCCTCTGTTGTCGTTTCCTTTGAAATATTAAACGCTACGAACGTCGCTAGGCACAGCTCTATTGTTCCAAGTTCTTTTCTGTCGAGAATATCCCATTTTGTGTCTGTCATACTCGTCGACTTCTTTTCCTTTCCGCTCAATGGTTGGTATGGATCTCTTTGGTACAAATAATCTTCCATCTGCATCTTCCACAGCTGGTAGTTTTAGCTATTAAATTTTTCGACCCTAAACCTACCATCTTCTGCCATTGCTCCCACTCGAACCAGGAACCCTTCTCTCTTGCGAGTTTATCAGCCAAATAGACCTTTGGCTCTGATACCAGTTGTTATAAAATTATATATTACAGAGCAATGGAACACATAAAATATTTCAGAAATATAAACACAGAAAACGCATAAAACAAGAGAGACACAGGTATACGTGGTTCACCCAGTTTGGGCTACGTCCATGGAAAAACATCCAGTCCTTCCTTTTATATTATCCATCAAACTAAAGAGATACAACCTACAACAGATCCACTGTAGTTCCCTCTTTGCTCTCAATCTCCTCTCTCTTCCTCACTCAGAATACATATATACATAGACGCAATACAATTCCCTCATATATAGCGAGGGGTTGCCTTCTAGGGCAAAAAACCCTAAATTAAACATAACTTCTACCGTCAGATCTCTTCCTAATGAACGGCCTAGATTGACTACGAAATTAAAACATTTTACAAGGCAATTTTACATCTATTTTTAGCTTCAGGGGTGCTGCCCCTGATCCCCCGCCGGGGGGGGGGGGCTCCCAAAGATCGCAGCCACCCTCCTGGACCCCCCTTGCAGCGTATATTTTACGGGCGGCTTTTCCGCCCCATTACGAATTGGGGTCCAATGCGGCGATACCTTTGAATACAGAAGATAATCAGGCTCCACACCCAACACAAGAAACTACTACAGGAAGACTGAAAGGGTGGACGAAAGCCATAGAGAAATTGGTCTCGAAATTACCACCTTCATCCCAGACCACTTGATAAAAATTAAGTGCTACCATCTCCTTCATCCATCCATAAGATTGCATGAAATTTTCACTTCAAATTCTACAGGTAGTAGCAGTCTAATTGTGAAATTAAAAGGTCTTTTCAAGTAGTAGAGTAATGGGAATGTAGGAAATTGTCATCAATAAGGAATTTTAACTCATTGTTGCCACTAAATTATACACTGAAGCTATTGAAGAATTATCTCTCCCTCGCTTAGCTAAAAACATAGAGAAGATATGGGGGGAGGATTTAACATAAGGGAGCCCTCAGATACCAAAAGAATACATATATGCCCTCCTGTGGTAGACATTTTTAGAAAACACCAGTGGTTAGGATTCTTCGAGTTGTTGAAAGGGTATGATGATGACATTTCCTTTGAATTTTCCATGGCCCTGAACTCACAAACAAAGGACAGTGCCACCACTATGGTGAGGGGGCTAACTATCTCACTCAACCCTGAAATAATTAGTAGAGTGACAACCCTACCTCTAGGGATCAAATGGAGTAGAGAGGACAAAGCCACCAGTGTCACTGCTAAAATGAATTTCTTCACTACCAATGAAAATCCTATTGAGGACAATAATGGAGTTAGGATGGAAATCCTACCTTATCCTTGGGATGAGGTGGCCTACCATATTCTGAAATATTGAGTGTGGTCTATTCCTACCACTTTATATTGATTCGTGAACTCAGGTTCCAGGAAGAATTACCTCTCTCTCAAAGGCTTAATGTGCCATACTTCCTCCTATAGTCCATCAGGGACATGAGTCAAAAATTAAGAGAGGGAAAATGCCAACACCTAGGCCACCATGGCCTCATTAAACTGATAGTGGTGAATTCCTTGAGCAAGTTGATAATCCCTATCCTTTGCTCCAAATTCATAGATATGGATAGAGAAACCTTCATTGACACACACACCCTCACACCAGGTGACACCCCAGCCTCTAGTGCTGGAGGAAGAGAGGGAAATACAGAGGAAGGAGAAGAAGGGGCAAGGACAAAAGAGGAAGAAATAGTAGGGTCATAATAAGAGGAAAGAGAAACAGAAGTAGAAAGGACAGTGGAAGGACCAGAGGCAAAGTTAGGAAAAGAACAAGATAAGAGTAAGAGGGGGAGAAATAGGAAAAATCAAGTCCTACGAAGACTACTGAGCCCAGAGAAATAGAGATACCCCCAAAGAAAGCAATTTTGTCTCCATAACCCACTGAACAAGAGGTAGTTGTAACTTTAGCTACACTAAGCAACCCATTCAAACCTAAAAGGAAGAGACAAAGGTAAGACCCCCAATATTTTAAGACTAGGAAAAGCACTAGGATCAAGCAATGGATGCCACAAACTCCCACAAAGGCCCCTATCACAATTGAGGAGTCCCCAAGCAAGAAATAGGAGGTGGGACCCGCTAAAAGAAAAATCAAAGAGGTCACCTCTCTAAAACCCATAACAAAGACTCCTATAGCATATGTAAGGAGGCCCACCACCAAATCAACCTCCTTCAAACAACCCAAGACACCAACCACAACAAGAAGAAAGGGGAAGCTACATGAGGGGTTGAGTATGTTAAGGGAGGGTCAAAGTGTGCTACAAGAGGGGTAGAGGATGCTACAAGAGGAGTAGAATGAGAAACAGGAGGGGTAGAATGTGACACAAAAACTATAGGAGGTAGCAGCCTCCCCAAAAACATTTGAGAAGGACTTCCCAGAGCTCCAAGAGCCTAGTCCACAACCTAGCCTAAACTCTTATTATAAATTCATTGAAGGAGGGATAATTATTCCCCAAAAGTTTGCAGTCCCACTTTTCTATGAGCTAGAAGCAGAAAGAGGAAGAACCCATAGATGGATGCAAATTGCTAAATATAAGAAGGTGGAAGATGTGGGCCTCATGGAAGAAAAGGTCCTTGAAATGGGCAAATAATTAAGTGAGTTGAGAATGAGGGAGTCCACAATGAAGGAGAAACTATAGGCAGAAAATATGTGGTTGAGGGAGAAGTTGCAGGAGAAGGAAACCCAACTTGCCACAATGGCAAGCCTCTCCATGGAGGCATTACAATGTAGACAACCATCCAAGTCTTATGCACTCTTTCTCAAAGAGAAGTGGTTGAAATTCCAAATCAAAACCTTAGCATAACATGGGTCTATTCCATTTCAAGATTACAAATAGTTCATTGAATTCTAAAACCAAGCTAACATGGAGGACAAAGCGAAATTTGTTGAGTTTTACATTCATAATGTCACTTTGACTGATATGAATATTTGGGATCCTAATGCAATATTGGGGGATACATATTTGATGGCCTTAGAGTCCTGGATGAATCATCAGAAGGCAAGAGCTAAGGAAGTGAAGAGAGTCATGGCAAAGGAAGAAAAGGAACCATTATATATCAGGGTAGAGCTAATGAGACCAATGGTTGTCATTAGCAATCATAGCATCATCTCCAACGATGCTGAGCTAGCACCCAAATACCTTTCCACCCAGGAACAAGCCATCTCACATTTTGAAGTCACACTCAGGTTGTTGGGAATAGAAATCCAACAATCCAGTAAGAGGAGATGGAATTCCTTACCCCGCAACCTCCATATCAGAGAATATCACTCTCCTGAAAGGCTGGGGAATGCATTGAATATGACACCACTGTACAAGAGAATCATGTAAAGAATAAAATTTAAGTGGATATGACTCAAGCTCAGTCCACCCTTACTGCTAGGCCTACAGGAAGGAAGAAATGAAGTAGAGGAGCAGAAGGAGTGGATAGAGATAGAAAAGAATGCAGGTTTTTATCCCTAAGAAGGCACACCATCTGAGGAACCTTGGGATGTTAGGGAGGCCACCAAGGCCATGAAAGAAATGGACATAGATGATTGAGTTGCTCAGAGGATGAGAAATAATTTTAGTAGGGGGGTGATGATGAGGCTCATCAATAGGTACATCATAAGGGTCATAATTCCATCCTCCAGCTTTAGAACTATCTCTTTCTCACATTTATTTACAATTTTTGTTATATTATGCTTAGTGAGAGGGGTAAAAGATGTTTTTATATGTCATGTGGCCTAATATGGTTTAATTGAAGGAAATAGAACATTTTTTAGATAATTTCCATGCAGGAGCTCGAAGTAGACAATAGGGAGAGATTCTAGGAGGTTGTCCACCTCCTTAACTCCTTCAATCAGCCAAAATCACCACACTCTCTCTCATTAGCTCGAGGTCATTGGCAACCAAGCAAGATGAGGTCATTGGCAGCCAAGAAAGTGCAGTTAAGGAAGATCAAGATCCACCCTTCTCGAGTTATGGGAGACAAACATTCCTATTTTATAGGGAGCTGCTAGTAGCTACCCTCTTGTATAAATAAACATGTAAAAGATCTCATTAGGATTTGAACTTTGTTTTTAGCTAGGTATCTATTGAGCTCAAGCACTTGGCACTGTTATTTTTTACTAGTTATGTGATGTATTTGACATTGATGCAATGATAATGAGAAGTTTCTTATTGGTTAATCATTGAGTTAGTTCCATAGGGTTGAGGCAATTAGTTTTGGGCCCAACCCTAGTGTCTTAGGTACCTCTTATGTATTGGTATATCTTTTTAATTCAGGGTGCTTATTAGTTTTCAGCATTTCATTAGAAAATAACCCATCAAAATCTTGTGATGGCAACCTCTATCTCATCTCTCCCATGGGAGCATGAATGGAAGTATCTAAAATCATAATCCAAAAATGCTATGTTTATGATTTCTTGGAAGAAGGTCTATCTTAGTCATCTTGTTTTTCATGTGCTTACTATAGCTTAGGAGTTGATTTATTGACTAGATCAGAGTTTTTGGCATAGAGTAGATGGCATCTAAATTCAACTCATCTTTTCCTCTATTAGTTGTTTCATTTTGTTAATGATAAAAGGGTATATGCATGTGATGTTTGCAAGTTTGTTTGGATCTACAGGCCAAGGGCATTTCACCATCTCCATCTTGGACTTCCTCACCCTCTTTTATGAATCCCAAATTTTGTCTTCAAAGTTTTGTTCTTGAGATCATTTTCCTAGATCACCATGAGCAACTCTCCTAGTGCAAAACAGGCCTTCCAAAGGCTCTGAGCTTGGCTAGGGGTGTTGGCCACCTTTCATCCATTTATCTCAACCTCCATCCACCTTTCCATCCCTTAAACCCATCATTCCTACCTCCTAAACCTTCTCGGAAACCTTCCTATAGCATTACAGGCCTTCCTGTAGCAATACAAGGCACCTATAGCAGCCTCCTGTAGCATACCTGTAGCAGCCTATTTCTCCACCTGTTTTGACCTTTGATGCAATTTGGACTTAGTTTAGAAGTAGGTTGACCCCCAGCTGTGACTCCATGATCAAGGGCAACACCTAGGCCACTCCAAACCCTCCTTTTCCTTCACTGCAAAATAGAATAACATTAGTTTCTTTATCACAAATTTGGCACAAATAGAACATTGATTTATATGCAAGTGTGAGCTATATAGATGATGCATGGAATATTGAGTTATGATTTGGTAGGTTAGATTCCTATCTACAAGTAGATCTGGTAGTTATATGGTTGATTGCAAGATAATGTAGTTCCCTTTCTGCAAGTAGTGTATCTCTTATCTTTTCATGAATTGATTCAATGTCATTTACAAGTTGAAGTTAAAAAAGCATTTTCCTTTTTATCATTAGAGGTAGGTTCTAAATTGCAACTTCATTAGTTAGTTTTCCTTCTAATTCAGTAGGAATAATGGTCTTGGAGCACTATTGATCAAATTTCCTAGTTTAGGGTGGCATGAATAAAATCTCATCTATTGTGTATATATTATTGTCACCTCGAATTTTGTATGAAACCTAGGTTGATAAATAGAGTTGAGGAGCCCTTGGGAGTTGCAGCAATCTTGGTGCAATACCAAGGCTCACCAAGTGCATCACTGTTTGATGATTTTACAAGTCTATCAAAGGTGTAACTCAGCTCCTTTTTCATATTCAAAGAGTTTGGAAAAGAGGTGAAAAATAAAACTCCGAAGGTTTATTTTCATAAATAGTCTCTTGAGTCAGAGAAGGCAGAAAATGATACTTAGGAGAACCTCTTAGCCATGTTTTACTAAGGAATTCCTTTTTCATAATTAGTTTATCTTAGTTCGGAAAAGGGTTAAACTTATACTGAGTAGATTGCTTTGCATTTACTTTAACGAGTTCGAAAAGACAAGTTCTAGACAAGATTTTCATCTGTTAGGGAGTCTCACAAGGGGGTGTCACTGATAAACCAATACTATATCATGTGTGTTCATAATGGGGCATTAAAAATGGAAAAATCACAAAATAATATATTTGGGTTATAATGAGGGCCTAAAGGGTTTTAATATACCATACAATAATACATATAACCTAAGGTATTGTTTATACGATTTTTTGGCCAAGTGGAGGCCAAAATACACCATAGTTTGGGAGACCCGCGGTAGGAAAATTTGGGAAAGGTTTGCAGTTTGCAATCGCAACATCATCAGGTTTGTTCGTAAATCCCATGAAACCTTGTATGTAGCACTGCCAAGTCTATCTGCAAACCCTTTTCCCCTTCTCGCTCATCTACAACACACTATCAAGTATGTCCATGAACCCTTGTCCCATGCTCTCTCATCCAAGAATCTAAATCACAGGACTCTTTTTCTAAGAGCCCACTTCTTAGCACTCGACAAGCCCCTATCTTCTTAGCTCTCGAGCCTCTCTTCAACCCCATGTCGACAGACTACAAGGAATTTCCAGGTAAAAATTTTAATTAGGGTTGTTACATTTATATTGTGATTTTGTTGCTCATATAGTGAAGTAACCCTGGCTCTTCTTCCCTTCTCACAAGTGGATGAGAATATTCTCCTCTCTTCTCAACTTAACATTGCCCAAGCCTGCGGAATTTTTAGGAAGAGTGATTTCTTGGTCCCTAAACCTTGCAAAGGCTAATTCATTTTCTTGTTATACTTCCTGAGTATTGTTCTCATCGCATTATTTTTCTATATTTTATTCCCGACATAAGTTTCCTCCTCGGCTACAGGTGCACTTCACCCTCCTCACCCCGCTTAAGGTTACAGTCATTAATTTTCTCGATTTTTCTTTTGCCTTATTTAATATTTGGTTTTTCCATTGTTATACAGGTAAATTAATTTGACCTTTTATTTTTGGATCGATGTCCACCTTTACTGGTTGGATTCAAGCACCGAATCGTGACAAGTGTTTGTGGTTGTCCAGGTGAAAAAACCCTTTCCCAGTTGTCCTAAATAATATCAAGAATCGCTCAACCCCTTATTGAAGTTCAGGTGGATAACAAATTTTGTTAATATTCTAAAATCTCTAATTAATCAAGAGACTATTAAGATTATGTAAATCTGAATCAAAGATGGGGTTTTTCAGGTTCCAAGTAATACTATCCATTTGGGCTCAAGAACTCATTTTTTTCTTTAGCAAAATATTATTTGATTGAATACATTTAAGGTGATCCCTTCCTCTAAGGTTAGGGGGGAAATATAGGATAAGAGGATAGAGCGTGTGAGGAACAAATTAAAAGTCCATCCCCCTCAAAGAAAGTTTGGTCATTTGGGGTGGTTCCTTCTAGTCAATCTCAAAACTGTCTGTAATGTCATTTTTAATATATCAGATTTTGTAAATCTTGATTACCTTTTTTAATTTGCAATCAACATGAGTTCAGATATAAATATTATCTGTAATTTAGATATAACTACTGCCTATATATAACTAAATAACTGACCACCCTTTTCAATCTACAATCGATATAAGTTGAGATATAACTAGTATTTATATATAAATAACTAGTTGACTATTGGAAACCACATAGACCGTTTGCGACCAAAGACATAGATTATATTTCTCTGTGATCTTGTGATCTGCTCTCTTCTTTTTATATTAATTTTTTTTTTATTTCAAAAGGGGGAGTACTAGGCATGATTTTCCATTTGTTCACCAAAGGATTTTTTTTGTGCAGACGTGAGAATGGCCTCATCTGTTGTGATGAAATAATCCTAACTGTTGGAAATAATACTGAGAGGGGGGGGGTGAATCAGTATTAGCAAATCAATAACTTTTTCATTTCCATAATCAGATTCATATACGCTACTTCAGTTAAGGGAACTTGCGTGTACACGCAACTGTGTTTAGAGCAACTAGCGTATATCCAACAAACTTATGATTCAGTTAATTCATCATATATTGATCTTTAATCAGTGCATCAAAACCATATAAACAGTAACCAGGTGCAGTAAAAATAGAACAGATCATCACACACAAGAAACACACATGAACACCAAGATATAAGGTGGAAACCCAATGTGGGTGAAAACCACCTGCTGCAATCGTCTCTGTCTTCTTTTTAATAATAAGAAAATTATGTTTACAATTTTTGTACTGGTGTAGTCTTATACCAGTACGCAGGCTTCTACCTGCAGAAGGCTACAACCTTCTCTCGTTCTCCAGCTTCTACTGGAAGGGAGCTACAACCCCCTAGCTCTTGTACTAGCTGATATGTTTACTAGTACGTAGGTGTCGGCCTATAGAAGGCTACAACCTTCTCTTTTCTTCCAGGGACCACGTTTCATAAATTTTCAGACTAGATCCATCAACAACATCATTCAATCATCAAATATATCTGCATCAACCAATCTCCTTTTGAACCAACCACAACCAAATCAATCAATCACTCTGATCATTCAGAATGTTGTCACTAGAATACAGTAACCAGAACCCAAGCAATAACCCAGAACACTGCAACAGAAAACAAAAGCAACTAAAACATATTTTATAAGGTATACACTACTTCCATGTGTTGAACCTGCATGCATACGCGCTTTCCTCAAAGCGAACCAGCGTACAGATCTGCAAATCAAATTTATGATGTATACGCTATTTTGATATGTAGAACCAGCGTGTATATGCTCCTTTTTTGAAGTGAACCTGCGTATAGATCTGTAAAAGATGATTTAAACATAACAACAGTTCCAGACTTCAATCATACCCAGATCATCATATTTACAGACTACAACATGCGCCAGTTATTCAGATACATGATCAAACCACATAAAGATAATTCACTTCAAGCCTTAAGATCTTGATACATCATTAGATCTTATCCTTCATCAAGCGCTAAGGTTCTTCTTCGGTTCAGATCAAGCACGACACCATTAGCCAATAACCTGCATATTAGATCTCACACTATATCAAATATTCGATACTTGCACCCCTTGGCCTAATGATCTTCTCCTCCTTTTATAGTTTTAGGCCTTTCTCAATACCATGGACAAAACCACTTAGGACCAATACCTTGGACCAAATACCTGGGGTCAATACCTCAGACCCGATACCTTGGACCAATACCATGGATCAAAATACCATGGACCACATACTTCGGACCAAACATTTAGTTTTCCAAGGTATACGCACTTTTCCTTTTGTGAAAGTGTGTGTGTACGTATACGCGACTTGTATACAGTGAACCCGCGTGTATACGCAGCTTGGTCAATGGTGAACCTATGTATACCTCTCTTTCTTCATTCTGTGTAGTCTGATTTGTAGCTCTGTGCTGTTAACTTGTAGTACTATGATCTGTCATCTGAGTGAGTTGCTTTCTGAACTGATTCCTTGAAGCTGCCCTGCATTTCATCACACTTGTAAATACTCCTGTCATGCATTCTGTCACATCTGATATCTCTTCTGTAGATTCATCTAGTTACCATATACAAGAGAGTTGTTCTGCTACAAGTGGGTTGCCATCAAGTACAACACATACATCATAATTCCAACACTAACCGTTGGTTGTTCCTAATCAAAATACACACAACACAATGAGAGATATCATGAAATGATCATAATGAGAGATATTAGTTGAATTAACTAGAATGGAAATAACACTTTATTAAAGTTCTAGTGTGCTTCCAAACAAAACACTACCAGCAAACAAATCATCATTTATCAAAGAATGCATTTACGCATGGTAATGCAAGCTTAATACAATGTCAAAAAAAATTGATAGATATTGAGAGAATAAAGTAAAGCAACTTAAGTATTAAGTAAAGCAACTTAATACAATGTCAAAAAAATTGATAGATATTGAGAGAATAAAAAAAAAGGCAACTGCAACATAACATTTGAGGATGGCAGGATAACACCATTAAATTATTGACTTACTTATAGAGATGATAAGTGCCTGTGCAGTATGGTTGAGGTTAGCCCTTTCCCAAGGAATAGCCCTTGCTCCCACCATCTGCACATTATTAACTCCTTATTATACATTAATCCAACCCAGGATTTAATAACAAGGGCAGATACATGTTTATGGATACTAATCTACATATTTAATTGAATTGAATTAGTAGTTCTAGACTATGGCTTTAACAATAATAATAATAAGATGACTCACTATGGGGATTGTGGAAGCTATGCAGGCAATTGCAGTTGCCTTGGCACTTGCTTTCACTGTATCTGTGTGAAAAACCCTTATTGCAAAACACTTTTCCGGTTGTCCTAAAATTCTAAGAAGCTTAAGGTGTTGACCTAATAATATAAAGAATTACACAGAGTGATATCAAAGTTGATGAAATTTATTCCACAAAAACTACAAATTCCTAGAGCCAAGAGAGGATAATGTAGAAGAATCTATAAAAATAATAGCAAGAAGTATGTAGAATCCTAAATAGTCCCAACTAATATCAGAACGCCAAAAACTCAGAAACTCTCTTTAAGTGAAATAATGTGGGAATCGTTGAAGGCTTTCAACTCCAAATTGAGCACCAATATGCTCCTTTTTAATTCTCCATGATATTTTACAACCCTACCTTTCTCCCTCTGATCCGAGAGAAATGTGGCAACAATACTAGAAAAAAATCAATTGAACAACCATGGATAAGGATTAAAATCACATTCATAAATGCCTCATGACTTTTATGGGATTTATGTTGAAATTGGACCACTAGAAGTTAATAAAATTTATTTTAATCAATGTGGACACTATGGGCCAAAGCTATGGTCAATAATCTCTCTTTTGGCTTGCATAGAAAGAGAAATACGCCCTCTATTTACCATCACTTATTGTAATCATTGAAGGTCGACCTGAATTTATAAGGGACATTTTTTTAATGGAGTTGCATTTATAGAAGTGGGTTATGCCACAATCTAGATTTTTAAGATGGTTTTTCAATTGCCTGAAAATTGTTGACAATCAAAGTTTGAATAATTTTGATAAATATGGCATCAAGATTAGCATCTTCGAACTCAAGACAATAACTAACCTGTTTTGGGAAAATTTCAATGCATTCATGCGCCCCAAGCTCCAATAATCTTATGCAGATGCGGGAAGAGAAATTATAAATCATATGTTGGAAGTCGTAGTAGATAAAGTCATTATGGGGGATAAAGAAAGGCACATTCAAAGATTTCAAACAATTTGAGAACTTTTAATAATCATTGGAAGCTCTAAATCTCTATAACTGCAATGTGTATAAAGTATTTCTGCTTTCCTCATTGTTAAGTATGCATGTTCGATATTCCGCTATATGGGTTCTCTGAAAATATTTTTGGCCTATCTGTACCAAGACGTCTAGTTAATTCTTCAACCCTGTTTTATGTTTCAACCACTAGTCGTTAAGCTCAACCTTTTATTCTATTTCAACCACTAGTGGCTTCAAGGTGTTGTTATACAATAGAAGCATCAAATACAAGTATCAATCATCACATAACCATCATAAGGACCACTCTTCAACCTATTCTTCTTCATAATTAAGATCCTAACACTTATTGAATACTTTTATTAAACTTGCAAATGAAGATAATTCCTTTCCACCGAGACTTCCAAACCATATTTCTATAAAATCTTCCAAGGTATATACAGTCATTCTCATCATTATATCTTCATGGACAACACCAATATTTGAAATAATTTCATGAAGGATTCAATATGTAATGTAGTTGAATTAGTATAGCCATGGAATTTCACAATGTGCTCAATGTCCCAATATGATGAGAGCTCATTTAGGAATCTTGAAATACTTGAGAAATAAAATGGGGTATAACACTCGACCTCCTATGGGTGTAATGCCATGTTTCTCCACTTCTAAATATTCAATATGAATAGTTGAAATGAAAATTTGAAAATATATTACAATCATACCTTATTTCAATATCAAAGGAGTTTTTGAATGAGAAATATGTATGTTGTTTGTTGAGCTCTGGTGCAGTGGTAGATCGGTGTAAGTTTACCTTTTTTGGCCCAAATCATATTCCTAACAGATGGTTCTTAAGATAGGTTTATGACATCTACTTAAAAATCATAGGAGTGACATGTCTGAGGGTTAACTTTGGCTTCAAACCCTGTCAAGATTATGGATTAAAAGATAGTTGTACACTATTTTCTAAGCCCTAGTACAACGTTAAATCAATGTAAGTTTACATTCTTTGACCCAAATTCTATTCTTAATAGATGGTGCTTATGGAATCTATTTGGGAGTTAGACTTACATGTCCACAGGGTTATGGCAGTTAGAAGTCCTAAGAGTAACATGGCACTTAGAAGTCCTAAGAGTAACATGGCACTTAGAAGTCCTAAGAGTAACATATTCAATGGGTTAATGTTGTCTCGAAATATTACATAGAGGTATTTACATGGTTGAAACAATTTCAAGATGCACAGATGTTTGGCCTATCTAACTTAATAATGGGAATTTTTAGAAAAGCACTTGAAATTCTGGTTACAAATCATGTTAATATTATGAATTAAAAATAGTTGTACATTGTTATTCCGGGTTCTGGTGCAACAATAAATCAGCTCTCAAATTTGTTTTATTTTTGGTTTAGTTCCATTTGAGGAATCCACCGATAGTACGTTTTGAATCAAAGTGTTTCATCCAAATAGTAATATTTCTTCATGTTTTTTGAGCTTTGAATTGAAAGTTCATACCTTGCTTCCTTGCTCTCTTTTTTTATATATAATAAACCAATATGCTTGTGGAATTTTACTTACTTTTTCATTTACTTATGTGCAAAAACAGATGGAGTTGTTTTATAAAATTTCTACTGGTGAAGAAAATTCTATCATTAGCTTGGTCAAGTGTCAAGAAGGTTGTACGTTTGCTGAAATCCATGAAATTATGAATGATGAAATTGTTGGATACCCTTTTGGTTTTATCTAGGATGGAATAACTTTAAATCCAAAGAAAGAAAAAAAATGGAAAGTTTGTAGAACACTTTTAGGCATCAAGAGGAAACTAGACACATTTGATCTGGAAACAAAGTGTTCAAATGTAGTGGAAACAATACCAAGCTTTGAAAACATTGAAGTGAATGTGGAGGGACATATGCATAAACAACCAAAAGTTTGAAATATGTATTTGTCAATGGAACAATCCATACTTGTTGATCATAGTGCATTGGCATCTTGGGAAAAAAAAGGTTAAAAGTTTAATGGAAGAGTTTTTCAATGAGAAAATTACTCTCAAAGTATATTCAAAAAAGGAAGAATCTAAATTAAAGATCCATTGTGAAATTTTTGGCATTGATTATGGAATAGGTGATGTATCCTTGGCAGCACATACAAGACACAACTTCAAAAACCATCATATGAAAACATGGGCCCATTAACAACGCCTTTCAATGCCAAGTGGTAGTGAAATTCCTTCATGTAACGAAATACAACAGACAGTGATGGTTGGAGATCAATTTCATATTGATCAAGCAATCAAACTTCTAGATGATTTCAAGAAGACACAAGAGCCTAATTGTTCAAGGTGGTGGAAGCAACACTTTCAGACTATAAGGACACGTAAAAAGTGAGAGTGGAATGTACACGATACAATAAATCGTTTTGTTTAGTGCTGGCAAGTGGTAATATTGTTAGTTCTCTAAATGAACACATGAAATGAAAGAAGCACACTACTACTGCTACAAATGAGGGTTCACATGAGGAGATTGGGCTGAGGAGTGGCACAGTTGGGAGACCCAAGAATCCTACCAATGATAAGTCCCAACAAATTTTGACTAGGTTCTTGGTCCCATTATCATCATCAATATTACATATGGGTCCTACAAGTGAAAATCCTTCTACTTCAGGTGTGTTAATTAACAACTTAGACTAAACTTGAATATGAATTTGTATATTATTTTATTTATCTTACTTCAAATTTATTTGTTTTTTATTTTGTTGTCATCTTATTATAGCTCAATTATCTCCCTTGTTACTACAATGTTGAGGGTATTGGTGTCCTTATATTGATAGAAATGGGGAGAGATTTGAAACAAAGGTCCTAATGGAAGATCAAAGAGGTGGAAAATTATGGACCATAGAGAAGCATACCAATATCATGCTATGTTATGAGGGTATTGATTGTCATATTGATGGTACATATAGGCATATTAATTGCCAGAGGGATTCTAAAACATGGATCCCATTTGATTCATTAACATGCACATTTGTAAGTTGGTTCTAAAATGCGATGACTTCAGGATGCAATTATATCGTGAATCAATGTGCACCAATAAAAGAAGTGAACGAGATATAGGAAAAGGTATAAAACTAGACTACTTGACTCAAAATGAACTGAAGAATGTTGCAAGTGTTACAAATTCTAACCATAGATCAACAATGAGAGCTCTTGGGTGGGAGAGGAAAAAGGTTGCTACACTCTCTATTAGAATGAGATCCCTAAAGGAAAAGTTGTTTTAATCGAAATAAAGGAAGGATGTATTTAGGTTTTGCAAGGATGTGTGTGAGGAACATAAGAAATGAAAATTACAAGGTAAAGATGCAGTTTGGGAATTTGTCAAGGATATATTTCATAACTTGATGCAAGAAAAAGCAGGGAGAAGGTATAGTACATCCACAAAATCCCTTTATGAGATGATCAAGTTATGGGGAGGTCTTAGATTACATAGCGTTGTTAGCTTGAATTTGGATGGTCCTTCAATATCTACAACTTTAAGGCAAGTTAGAAAATCATTAGCATATATCCCAGGGGAGCACGAGCACATTTTTGAGGCAGTCGGAAAAGTTTATGCTTCTTATAAAGCCAAGCACGGTATAGATGGCCCAAATCATGTATTTCATGTTGAAGATGAAAAAATTGTGAAAAAAATGTGTTAGGTGGGTAGAAAAAAGTGATACACTGGTGGGGTTTTGTGGTATGAAAGAAGAACATCAATTCCAATTACATTTCTTGGTGAGAGTTGGTGAGGGAGTTGTAGGCTATGAGATTATAATAGATTCTTTTAAGAACATTGTTATTGGCCATTATGAACTTGTTATTATTGAAAACCCTTTACATGAAAAGCTTCCTCGTTTGGTTGTCGTTGTTCATCCAACATGCAATAGGTTCAATCCGAATTCTGTTTATCAACAATGGGAGAAGGTAGAATGTATGTGGAAGAAACACGTGGAAAATAATTTGGGACCTATTGTTGGTCATTCCTTGGATGGGGATAGCATAAGAAGAAAAATTATGCTAAATTATTATTCTTCAACATCAAGTCTTCTATATCAAATTCCTTGGGAAGGGTGGAGGCTAGCCGGGTTGTACAATGGTTGCAATGTAACAGGATTGCATGACCAAGATTACATTAACAATGGAAAAAGGCTACTGAATCCTTTGTTTAGTGATCGAAAATAATTGGTTTTAGGAAATGAGTACATAAGTTTTGGTCATGTAAGAATGGTTTATCATACTTTTAAAGTGGATGATCACAAGCTTAAGGGTGAAGGTATAGAGAGGATTGATCGAAAAAATTTGGGATCCTCACAACGCAATGCTTCAAGTCATGTTCAGAGCTATTTGAAAGAGTTAAGAAGTACACCAAGTGGAAAGTTAGAGAGGACACTAGCTACAAAGACTTATCTAATGATTGTTGCGGACTACATTGACATCTATATGTCTATTAGTTTGAGCCTTTGGGAAAGGGTGCGAAATGCTTCACGAGTTCATCATTTCTTCACATTATGGTTATGTTGGGTACAGAAATAATCTCATACTAATGTAAACATAAATTTTATCAGCAGAGAGGCATATCAAGATGTAAAAATTTCTTGCCATTTTGCATTTTTGTTGATGAGATTGTTTCGAGATCATTACTCTAACTTGCCATGTGTTTTGCACCTGACTGGGTCAGATGTATGTGAGAACTCCTTTAGTAAAGTTGGTGGGATGGTTGGAATGGAGAGGGCCTGTGATTTCTGTTATGAAACCAACTCACAAAAATATAGAAAAGAGAGATAAACGCCTTAGAATTCATCCTCTTCGAGGGGGAAACCTCCTTTACATTACACAAATGAACAATTCTTGGATGATACAAATGACAAGACCTCCTTTCTATATATAGGAGTCTAAGGGGTCATAATATAATCAGATTCGACATAACAATAATAATGTAAGGACACAATAATAACAATAGTGGGCTTCCATGGGGCACAATAATAACAATATGGGGATTACATGGGCACAAAAATATAATAAGGGGGTTGTACTAATAACAATAAGGGGTTACTATAGTAGTATAGGGACCTAACATGCCCCTCTCCTTCAAAAAGAGTTATCCTCAACACTTGAGTAGCTCTTGATGCTTTTGTATAAAATTATTTTCCTCCCATGTGGAATCTTCACCGGGTAGGTTCTTCCACTCAATGAGATACTCTGAAATTGATTGATTTTGTAGATGTCGGGTTCTTGTTTCTGTGACTGCTCCAGGTTCCAATATGATTTTTCCTTCCTCATCAAGTTTTGGCAATATTGTTTGAACCTGGATCTTCTGCGACTTTTGAATGAGTGGCCACACTTCTTCGTCCTTATTCCATTCATCCCTTGCTTCGTTTTTCCAATCCGGTTGGATAATATAAATAACACTAAACAATGCTTCCACATCCTCATCCTTTCTTGAGAGTGTGTCTGCAAAAACATTTTGCTTCCCTTTTGTAGATGATTTCAAAGTCATAACCCAATATATTTGTGACCCATTTTTTTTGTTCTTCTGAAGATAATCTTTGTTCTAAAAAGTATTTAAGATTATCATGATCCGTTTTTACCTTGAAGTGTATTCCCATTAGGTAAGGTCGCCATTTCTTAAGTGCATGTAGTATTGCCAACATTTCCTTCTCATAAATAGCTTGCTTGAGGGACATTTGTTTGTATGGATGTAGCCGTAAAAATACCCAATCACCTACATCAAAACTTCTTTCACTGCAATGTTGATCTGCCTGTTGTTTCATTCGATTCTGCACCAAAGTGGCATTATCCTTTAAAAGTTGGAGAACTTTTTGCGGATGCTCAATGTGATCTTTCACTTCTTGAACCTTTTTCTTCTTGATATGTCCTTCTATCTTGATAGTTTGAGGAGTGGTAATTGATGAGCCCCATAAATGGGTAATTATATGGGCTCATTTTGCCTCCTAACATAGTTTAATCCACCATTCTCTTAGCTTATTGCATGTTTTTTTATTATATTTATGCTTATGGAGTGAGTTGGGTTGGTCATTATGCCATGGAGTCTAATATGTGTTTAATGCATATTTTTGTTCAATTTGGAGATAAAGTCAAAGATTTAATGGACAATTGGCAGCAATAATTCGAAGTAGACAAGGGATAGGATTTATAGGAGGGTATCCCCCTCATTTATGACTCCCCACTTCGAATTCTCCATCATGCAGCTCGGAGCACAAACAGCCATATCAATGCACTAGGAGGCAGCCGAGCAAGTAGAGGATAACTTATGTTCATGTCAAGTTTTGGGAGCCAAGCCTCCCTGATTTTAAGGAAGTTGTTGGGAGCTTCAATTTTATAAGTAGAGAGGCCTAAGGAATCATTAGGGAGTTAGTCAAATTTTCGAATTTTTGTTGCAGCTTTGCTCTGCTCAACTTCAAGCTTACTTTTGTTGACAGTTTCATGTAATCCTATTATTATTTTGATAATAAAGATGAGATCCTTTTTGAGCTAGCACTGAGTTACCTTAGAGGGCTAAAGCTCTTGGGTTAGGGCCTAATCCAAGTAGTCAAGCTCCTCTTGTTTGTATTTATATGCTTTGTTTCAGTTTATGAATTAGTTGCTGTTAGATAAATCTCTTTCTTGTTTAAGAATAGGTTGCTTTTGGTGATTTAGAAGGTTGTTTTCATTTAAGTTTCCGGTATAAGGACAAACAGTGATAGAAAGAAGATACAAAAATGCCATAAACAGAGCCTTGGCCTCCTTTCCTCCCTTTGGGACCATGAACTGAGGCCAAGACCCTCTTGCTGCCACAAAAACACAGATTTGCCTTCTCCATAGCATTTCTAGTGTTGCAGTTTGTTAGAAGGTTAATGCTTTGCTTTAGATCTATTTCACCATGATCATTCTGTCTTGCAATAAGTTTCCTTCCATGCTTTCTCTCATTATATCATTTTTTAGCATTTCTTTCCATAGCTCATAATCTAGATTAGCTTGATGCAAAATTTTGTTTTTTTATGTACTTAGTTTCCTCGCTTGCTTAATCTCATTGTTTGATTTTCAGCTCTCTGGCGGCAAATCTCTTCTCACAACAAGTTAGCCAATCATCCATCCCAATCTCTCTTTCATCTATGCCCCACAGTTCACCCAGAGTTCATTTCAAATCTGCCTTAGTTTTCTGCACTTTTCCATAGACTTTTCTCTCTTTCTGTGAACAAATCTGACCATATTTTTCTCTCCTAATCATTCTTGATGGACCCTAGACACCTTAACACATCATCCTAGCCTTCAGCTACCCTTTCCACCCACTTTCCTACCTTCAAAACCTCCAAAACTTCTCTCGGCATCCTCCTATAGACCCCCTGTAGACCTCTTGTAGATCTCCTGCAGCCTCTTATCGATTTTCCTGTAGGCTTCTTTTTGAATTCTGATTGCCGTAAAAGCCTCTAGAAGGCCACCTGAGCCCTCCTAGGACCCATCCACACCATCCTACACCTCTGCAAAATCCCAAAGTCACCCCCCATAGCCACCTAATCGCTGCCACATTCATAATCAAATAAGTTACATGCATGACAATTTCACATAAAAACCCAAAAAGATGTTTTTTGCTCATTTACTTCTAGAAATAGCTTGAGTAGATGTTGTTTACTTCCTGAGTAGGTAATGGAATTCATTTCATGGTTCTTCATCTCTCTTTCTACAAAAGTAGGATTAGTTGGTTAAGTAGGGTTTGCTAGGTTTACCTTACATTTTAGTCTTCTTTTCCTTTCTACAAGTAGTGTAGCCTCTGTAGAGTAAGATTTCCTTTCTTTCATCACACATAGAGCTTCTTCTGAAATCCATAGAAGTTGGCTTGAGCTCCTAGTGATCTTGCGCCACCTGACCAAGTGACAGCCTGTAGTAAGAACTAGTAATTGTGCATACAGCACCGTCGCTTCCAAGTTTGTTACGAACTACCAGGCTGATAAAACTAAAGTAGGAAGCCCATGAGTTGCAGCATTATTGTTGCAATACTAGTGCTCGCCACTTTTTGGCGCCATTGCTGGGGAAGCGTCGAAGTATTTTGTGATTACTTCTTTCTTCTATTTTCTTTCACAACCTTCTGCTAAGTAGTCTATTTCAGCAAAAGTAGAGTAGTTGTTTCTTTCAGTTTCCGCACTTCCCTGCTTTCATTTTCAATTTTGAAATTTCCATTTTAGCAAAAGTAGATTAGTCATTTCCTTGCTTTCAGTACTACATTTCATTTGCTTTAATTCCAATTCTGCAAATTTCATTTCAGCAACTTCATTTCATCAAAAGTAGATTAGTCATTTCCTTGCTTTTAGTTCTGCATTTCATTTTCTTTCCTTTTCAGTTCTGCAATTTCATTTTAGCAAGTTCATTTCAGTTAGTTGCAATTTGTTTGTTCAATCAATTTCAGTTTTGCAGGTACAAGCAGTGAAAAAATAAACAAAAACCAACCAAAAATATTTCCTTTCATGCCTCGTAGGAACAGAGATAATTCAGGAAAATTCTTGCCCAACACCTCCACTGCATCACATAGCCACCCTTCTCTCTTCTTCGGTGGCAATGATCAAGAAGAACCTTTAGGTGAACAACCAAAGATATTTGAAGAACCTATAGGGGAAGAATAAGAAGAAGACATCCCTCCTGAGACAATGGCTGAAAACAGAAATGCTAGGGGGAATGGAGAAAGAGTAGAGGGTACCTTTCCCATCCGGGAAACCAATGGGGACACCAAAATGAAGAATATAAGTCCCTTAGCCCTACCTCACTTCCATGGGTTGACTACAGAAGATCCTGACACCTTTTTTTTAGTTTGTTGTTATCTGTCAAACCTATGACTATGCAGAAGATGAGCAAAAGTTGAAACTATTTCCTTCTACTCTCAAGGATGCAGCATTGCACTGGTTCATGGGGCTACCTGGCAATAGCATCACAACTTGGGCTCAAATGCAGCAGGACTTTAATAAAAAATACCAAGACTACTGTAGGTCGAAAGATACCAAGGAAGAAATCTTCCGGGTGACCATGGGAAGTGATGAACCCTTGGAAGATTATGAAGAGAGGTTCCAACTTAGTTACAAAAGGGTTAGGTGTACACTTGACCCTGAATCTCTGAAGTTGGTCCTGCTCAGGGGAATTTCAGAAGACCTTCTAGACACCCTCCATTTACTGGCTGGGGGAGACATCTACCAACTACCTTATGAGGACATAAAGACTGTCGTTAGAAATCATTCTAGAGCAACAAGAAAGAGAGGTAGAAGGAGTCAACCCATAGCCAGTACCTCCTCATCCAATTCATCCATCAAAGGTGAACTTGGAAACATGCTGGAAGACTTTAAGAGTGAGATGCTGCAGACTCTTGCCATGCAAATGGATACCTTACATATCAAAAGGAAACAAGAAGAAGCAGAGAGGGCTTTGGCCATTTTTTGTCCTAGGTGCACCAGGAGACATCCTAGGAACGAATTCCCATTGAACTCTATAGAAGTTTGTTCAGTCTGTGAAGAAGATCACTCTACAAATAAGTGCCCCTCCTTGCCTAGACTTAAAGCTATATACCAGGGGGTCGAAGGAGCCACTGAACCACTCTATTCCATGAACCAAAGGAGACTGCATGAACCTAGACCATACCGGTAGGAAATGCAAGGGACATCCCACGCATACTATAATCCCAACCAAGTCACTCCCATACCTTCTGGGGGCCCTCCTGCTCATCCTTCCTAGTCCACACCTCCTCCTTGGTCTTATCCATCTCAGCATCATGCCCAACCAGTTGCTCATTCATTTCAATCCTATGCTTAGCCACAACCTCAGTGGAATGCAACTCATCAGGGGTGGAGACCCCAGTACAACTCTCCTCCCGCTCTTTTGCCTCCACCACCTGCTCAACCACAACCATTGCCTCCTACTCCACCAAGGCAACCCCAAATGCCTACCCAGCCGAACCCGAACCCGAACAACAGACAGGCTCAGCAAGTATATAGTGGGGAACCATCATGCCCAACTTATGCTGTGGAGATTTAGGATATTAACCTGCGATCTGGGAAGGTTCTCCTAGATAGCCAGCCTCCCCCTAAGGAGGTTGAGGAAGATAAAGAGGAAAGTGAACCTAAAGCAATTCCACCCTTTCCTGAGAGACTATCTGGGACAACACAGCCCACCCCAGAAGAAACTGAACTTCTGGGAGAATTGAAACAGTTATGTGTAAAGATACCACTTCTCCAAGCCATAAAAGATGTGCCTATATACAATCAGTTGATCAAAGAGAAGTGCTTTAGGCATCCAGGCAAGCGCAAGAGAGATGCCCCAACCATCAATGTCATAGGACAACTGTCCGACCTGATGTTGGGGCAGGTAATCTGTCTGAAATATCTGGACCCTGGAAGCCCAGTAGTTTATGTCCACATCAATGGCACCATGATCCCACACACCTTGATTGATCTGGGAGCTGCCATTAATGTGATGACAAAGGACACCATGCTCAAACTTAACCTCTAGGGCTCCTTGAGGAAGACCACGACAGTACTGCAGCTAGCAGACCGCTCCACCATGACCCCTAAAGGGATTGTGGAAGATGTGATGGTCTCCATTGATTCTTGGGAGTACCCTGCTAATTTCCTAGTTCTCCAGCCGAAGGCAAAGCTCACTGGGTATCCTCTCATCCTGGGAAGACCCTGGTTGGCTACTGCCAATGCCTATATCAGCTGTCGAGCTAGGAACATGACCATCAAGAACGGGCATATGTCCAAGCAGTTAGTCCTATACCCTCCTGCCCAACCCTTGCTAGAACATGACCTACCTATCTAGTTGGAGGAGGAGGATGAGGATGAATTCTATTCTGCACGACTTTGTAAATTAGAAATTGCCAAGCGGGGAAACCTCAAGATGAGGATGATATCATTGAAAATTTAATTCAGAAGCCACCCCCGAGTACCTTGTGATTAGAGGACATAGTGAAAGAAACCCAAAACAATCCCTTAACTGATCTCTATGTGGCCGACCCGACCTCTCTCCGTGTTAAGAATATAGAGTTCGGCCCAGAAAGAACCTTGAAAATCAATTCATCCCTATCCACTTCCCAGGAGAAGGAGTTGTGCAGCTTATTGAGAAAACATTTAGATGCCTTCGCCTAGAGTTATAAGGAGATGAAGGGAGTGCACCCTTCAGTATGTACTCATCATATATACATTAAGGAATATTGCAAACCAGTCAGGTAGCCTCAAAGGAGGATGAATCTAGCCCTTAAAGACATTGTTAAGGAAGAATTACAAAAATTACTTGATGCAGGATTCATCTACCCCATCTCTAACAATGAATGGGTCTCTCCTTTGGTGCTAGTGCCAAAGAAAAATGGTAAGTGGAGAATCTGTGTCGATTATCGGGAATTGAACAAAGCCACTAAAAAGGACCATTTTCCTTTGCCTTTCATAGATCAAGTGTTAGATGGTCTGGTGGGGAAAAAGTTTTTCTCCTTCCTAGATGGGTTTAGCAGGTACAATCATATTCAAATCAGCCCGGAGGACCAAGATAAGACCACTTTCACTTGTCCTTGGGGTACCTTTACATATCGGGTCCTTCCTTTTGGTTTGTGCAATGCTCCAGCCACTTTCCAAAGAGCAGTATTGAGTATATTTTCTGAACTGGTTCATGATGCAGTGGAAATATATATGGATGATTTCACTCCTTATGGTTATAACTTTCAAGAAGCTTTATCTAACCTAGGAAAAGTCTTGGAAAAGTGTATTGAAATGAACCTATCCCTCAGTCCGGAAAAATGTGAATTTTTTATGACTGAAGGGACCATGCTAGGTCATGCAATATCTCAACAAGGATTGCAGGTGGACCCCAACAAAGTTGCCATCATCCAAAGGGTCCCACCTCCTCAAAAGGTGAGAGATGTCAGAATTTTCTTAGGCTTAGCTGGATATTACAGAAGATTCATTAAAGATTTCAGCAAGTTAGCCTCTCCGTTGTTTGGTCTTTTAGGAAAGGATGTTGAATTTATATGGACCGAAGTTGTCAAGAAGCCCTAGATACCTTGAAAAGAAAACTTGTGACTGCCCCAATTTTGAGAGGCCCAAACTAGGCCCTGCCTTTCCACATTCACATAGATGCCTCGAACAATGCAATAGGAGCAGCCTTAGGACAAATTGATGAAAATTTACCTTATGCCATATACTTTATAAGTAAAAATTTGTCAAAGGCAGAGTTAAACTACACAGTAACCGAGAAGGAACTCCTAGTTGTGGTGCATTCCTTAAACAAATTCAGACATTATATCATAGGCTATCAAACCTTTGTACACACTGATCATGCTGCAATTAGATATTTAATGAACAAACCAAATGCAAATGCTCGCATTATTAGATGGTTTCTTTTACTACAGCAATTTGATTTGACCATTGTTGATAAGCCTGGTAAAGAAAATGTTGTTGCTGCCTTTTGTCTAGAGTAAATTTTCCTACAGATGAAGAAGGAATGGTGGATGATCAAATGCTAGATGAACACTTGTTTTCTATCTCAGTACTCTCTCCATGGTTTGGTAATATAGCAAACTACTTGGTTTCAACACAGTTTCCACCACACCTATCCTCAAAGGAGAAGAGCAAGATCGTGAGGAAAAGCGCCCCTTTCACTTTGATTGGGGGCAATCTTTTCAAACTTGGCCCAAATCAGATCTTGAGAAGATGTGTCAGGGATGAGGAAGTCTTTGAAAACCTCCTGACCTGTCATGACAGGCCTTGTTGATGCCATTTTGCAGCAAAGAGGACTACCTTTAAAATATTGCAAGCAGGCTACTATTGGCCCACTCTTCATCAAGATGTGAGGATGTATACCAACCAATGTGATCGGTGTCAAAGGATGGGGAAACCTACTCCAAAGGATGAAATTCCCATGCAACCTCAAGTGACCTTTGAGCCATTTGAGAAGTGGGGCATGGACTTTGTGGGTCCTATTAACCCTCCTTCAAACAGAAGCAATACATCATTGTGTGCAATCAAAGCAGCAACAGAGGAAAAAGTAGCTGAGTTTTTGAGAGAAAACATATTCTATAAGTTCAGGTATCCAAGAGAAATGGTCACAGACCAAGGCAATCAGTTCACTTCCAAGTTGATTGAAGACCTGCTCACACATCATAAAATCAAGCACAAGACTTCCACCCCTTACCATCCACAAGCCAATGGGTAGGTGGAAGTCACTAACAGAGCTTTGGAAGGAATTTTGACCAAGGTAGTGAGCAGCAGCAGAAAAGATTGGGCAAATAGACTAGTTGAGGCCACCTGGGCCTACAACACAACATGGAAGACCACCATAGGGTTCACACCCTATGAACTGGTCTATGGGAAGAAGGCTTTGCTGTCAATAGAATTTGAATACAATACACTAAGAATGGCAGCTCAGCTGGACCTAGACCTCAGCCATGCACAGAGGGAAAGACTACTCCAGCTCAATGGATTGGATGAACAAAGATTGCAGGCCCTTCTCCACACAGAGGTAGTTCAACTTTAGAGGAAGATATGGCATGACAAAAATATTGAGAAGCAATTCCAATAGGGAGATTGGGCACTGCTCTATGACTCAAGGTTTAAATACTTCAAAGGAAAATTGAGGACAATATGGATGGGACCCTACACTGTGGAAAAATGCAATGACAATGGTTCAATTCTGATCAGAACCATTGATGAGGAAGCCATCCCCATGCTTGTCAATGGACATAGGTTGAAAATTTACAAGAAGCCCCTCTCCAGGCAAGAGTTCTTTGAAGATTTGAATAAGACAGTGATGGTAGTGGAGTAGGTCTTAGCATCCACTTCACCTACTCATTGAAGAAAAAAAAAAAAAAATAATAATAATAATAAGGACTCAAGTGAAAACCTCCATGAGGCGCTTCAGTCCCATCGTTGGGTTGAAAACCTCTGTTGAGGTAGCCTAATGATGACAAAAACAAAAAAGGGAGAGAATAAGATCCCTGGGTGAAAACCTCTCTTGGAGGTGCCCAGGGCAGGCAATTAGGGTGAAAACCTCCTTGAGGTGCCCTAGTTGTCTTTCAAAAAAAAAAAATAGAGAAAAGAAGGAAAAGAGAATTGACTTTTAATGTGCATTGCAAGTTACAAGTGGACCACAGGGAGCAAGAGAAGATGCCACAGAGCCTATTTCATCTCCCCCACACTCTTCTCCATCATTTCTGACCTTTCTTCCACCCCACTGTGTTTTTTCCCGAAAACTACAGGAGGCCCTATGTGTTTTACAGGAGGCTCCTGTAGAAATCACAGAGAGCCAGAAATGGTTCCAAAAAGCAGTTTGAGGAGCTAGGAGGTTTCATGAAGAGCATGTAGACCCTCCTATAGCTGTCCACCCTCCTTTCCATCCATCCAACACCTGCACCACCTCATCATCATCATTTTTTCCCTTCCTGCCGAAAAAACACAGAAACTAGTTTTTAGAAAAACAAAAAAACAAAAAATAAAGGGAGAAGCACCTCAAATCTCACCTGCAGCTTACCAAGTACCTCTCCATCTTCATTAGCATCTTTGGCATCATCCTCATAGCTCCCAGCACAAAAATCAACTAAAAATTTTAAAGGGAGAAGCAGCTACATGAGCTCCTGTAGGAATTCCTATAGCAGCTGATCCCATTAAAATCAAGCCACATCAGCAAAAGAAGTGCAACCATGGGATTGAAGGGGACATCTGAAGCTAGATCCAGCCAAAGGATGCCTACACAAGTCAAACCAACCACACATCAGGAAGCAAAGAGCATGTAGCAGAGGAGATAAAGACATGCAGCAACTGAAATATAAGCATGTAGCAGCAAAAGGAACCAAAATGCCTCACAACATGTACATTTGACTCGCAGGTAAGTGACTAATCCTCTCCTCTGTTGCATTTGTGTAATTGGAAAATATTCATAAGCGAATGAGATGGTTAGGTTTGAACAAGAAAATGTGGCCAGTTAACTGGCCACCCTCATCCAGTTAACTGCGCTCATCCGGAGATGCCACCACACATGTGCCTAGTCAACTCAGAAAAATCTAAAGGACAAGTAGTGGAGGATATGCAAACTCTGATGCAATGATGGGAAGTGATTGCGGGAAACAGTCATGATGACAAGGTTGTGGGGACCAATAGTCCAAATATGGTAAGTACATTTTTTCCAACTCACCCCTCACCAGAAATATCCCAAAGAAGAAATAGGTACTCCTCCTCGAAACTCCTTCACCACCTTTTCTTCCATTTCATCCTTGTCCACTTAGCTTGTCACCACCATAGCCTCAAAACCATCATTCTCCATCGCTTTCATCCATCCTCCTACTATCGGCGTTCTACAGGAACACTTACAGGTTCTACAGGAGCACCTACAGGCAGTTCTACAGGAGGGGCAGTAAGCTATTTTTAAGGAGAAAACACGGGGTTTTTGCTCAATTTCTAGCTTGAGGAGGTAGGTTCTGTGCATACCCACCTTGATTATCGGTATGTGCAAGGAATGATATAATTTTAAGGAGAAATTGAGTCCATAGAAGAAGAGGAATTACATAAAAAAATTTGCCTGTTTTCTTAAAAAAAAACATTGTTTTCCTCTGTTTTCCTGTTTCTTCAAAATTCTTGTCTCCATCTCTACCTTGGGTGTTCAAAAGGGGTATAAGCACAATGATAGGGGGATTCATGAGGAAGGAGCCCACAAATTTAGCCAGGCTCCATGAACATCCAGAAGTAGTAGCCATTTTCACCAGAGCAAATTGGATGCCATTTTTTGAGAAATTCTGAGGGTTTGATGAAGAAGTGGCTCAGGAGTTTGCCCTTTCTTTAGTCCCTCACTCAAGGACCCATGCCACTGTTACTTTTAGAGGTCTCTCCATGGAAATCACCCCATAATTTATCAGTAGGGTTACCACCCTTCCTCTTGGATTACCTTGGAGCAAAGATGAAAAGCCAATTGGACAGTTTGCCAAGAAAAACTTCTTCCAAAATAATGAACATCCTGTAGAAGACAAGAATGGCATTAGAAGGATGAGCATACCTTACCCTTGGGATGAGGTCAATTACCAAATTATCAAATATATTTCCTATGAAGGGAGGTATAGCATAGTTTATAGCTACCATGTCAAACTTCTCCATGAGCTAAGATATGGCATGGACACTCCAACACCCCAAAAACTCAGCATCCCCTATTTTCTCCTACAGTCCCTCATAGACTACAGCATTAAGTTGAAGGCAAGAGGTCCAAACCAGTTGGCTCACCATGGGTTAATTAAACTGTTAGTGGAAGAAGCCCTCCATACCTTCACAATCCCCATAGCATGGGAAATCTTCTGAAACATGACAGCAGAAGATGATATAAAGGCCCTCACATATGATCTCAGTCCTTCTGATAGTGAGGGGGAAGAGCAGCAAGGGGGAGAAGGGGAGGAAACTGAGGAACAAACAGAGAGGGAGGAAACCAAAATAGAGGAGGAAGAAACCAAAATAGAACAAAAGGAAACAAAACCAGTAGAGACACAGAAAAAGACAGAAGGAGAGGAAAAAGGGGCAGAAAAGATAGAAGTGTCTCCTGAGACCCTAGAAAGGGAGGCAGCAGCTACTCTCGCTACCCTCAACACCCCAATTAAACCCAAACAAAAGAGGAAGAGGTAGACCTCAATGTATTTCAGGGCTCGAAAGAGCACAAGGATCAAACAAGGGAAGCCCCAGCCTTCTTCTAAAGTGCCCATTGTAATTGAAGATTCACCCACTGTCAAAGGGGAAGAATCTCCCTCTAAAACCCCTATCACATATGAAAGAGGGACTCCCAGATCTTCCACCTAGAAGGAAAGAGTGCAACTACAGGACTCAAAAACAGTTCTATAGGAGGCATAGACTGTTCTACAGGAGACCCTGTCAAGACTACAGGAGACCGAAAAACTTGAAAAAAGACTAGAAGGATAGTCACAGGGGAAGGAGGAAGCAATAGAGACTCAAGAACTTGATCCCCAGCCTAGTTTGGGCTCTTACTACAATCTTCTTGAGGGGGGAAGAATCATTCCACAGAAATTTGAAATCCCACTTTTCTTTGAGTTGGAGAAAGAAAGAATAAGGAGCCATAGGTGGATGCAAATCGCCAAATCCAAGGGAGTAGAGGACATTGGCCACATGGAGAGTAAGCTTAGAGAAATGGGTAGGGAGTTAAGGGATGTAAGACATAGAGAGGAAATCACAAGAACACACTTGGAAACAAAAAAATCATTACTTAGAAGATAGTTGCAAGAGAGGGAGACACAACTAGCATGCATGTCCAGCTGGTCTATGGAGGCCCTGCAGTGCAAAACACCAGCAAAATCATATGGATTATATCTCAAGGACCAATGGCTGTAGTTTCAGATAAAGACTTTGGCACAAAGAGGCACAATGACTTTCCAGGATTATAGACAATTTATGGACCTATGTGACCAAATTTCATCAGAAGACAAAGCAAAAATAGCATAGTTCTATTTGCATAACATGGCCCTCACCGATATGAACGTGTGGGACCCCAATGCTGGGATAGGGGACCTGTAACTAATGGCCATGGCATCATGGATGAATCATGAGGAATTAAGGGCAACAGAGATAAGGAAGTTGATGATAAAGGAGCAGAATGAGCCCCTCATGATCAGAGCTGAGCCATCAGACCCCATGGCTCTCATCAGCACACACCAGCTGCTTGCAAATAATCCCCAAATTTCCCCTAAGTATATCAATGATCAAGCTCAGGCCATTGCACATTTTGAGGACATGGAAAGGTTATTGGGGGATGCCTGTATTCATGCTTGTATGAGGAGGTGGAACACCCTACCATACAGTCTGCAGATCAAGGAGCTTCACTCCACAATAAGGATGAAAGAATCATTAAGGAGAGTGCCACTGTACAAGCACTCTATGCAAAATTTGAAGGTCAATTGGATTGGCCTCAAATTGAGTCCCCCACTGCTGCTAGGAATGCTAGAAGGCAGAAAAGAGGAAGAAGAACAACAACAGTGGGAAGAGGTGGACAGAAAGGCAGGATTCCATGACAAAGAAGAGGACCTCACATTAGAAGCATGGGATGTTAGGGAGGCCATCAGGGCCATCAAAGATGAGGAGATGGATTAAGTTGCTCAGAGGATGAGCAACACCTTCAATAGGGGGGTGATGATGAGCCCCATAAATGGGTAATTACATGGGCTCATTTTTCCTCCTAATATAGTTTAATCCACCATTCTCTTAGCTTATTGCATGTTTTTTTATTATATTTATGCTTATGGAGTGAGTTGGGTTGGTCATTATGCCATGGAGTCTAATATGTGTTTAATGCAGATTTTTGTTCAATTTTGGAGATAAAGTCAAAGATTTAATGGACAATTGGTAGCAATAATTCGAAGTAGATAAGGGAGAGGATTTATAGGAGGGTATCCCCCTCATTTATGACTCCCCACTTTGAATTCTCCATCGTGCAGCTCGGAGCACAAACAGCCACATCAATGCACTAGGAGGCAGCTGAGCAAGTGGAGGATAACTTCTGTTCATCTCAAGTTTTGGGAGCCAAGCCTCCTTGATTTTAAGGAAGTTGTTGGGAGCTTCAGTTGTATAAGTAGAGAGGCCTAGGGCCTCATTAAGGAGTTAGTCAAATTTTTGAATTTTTGTTGCAGCTTTGCTCTGCTCAACTTCGAGCTTACTTTTGTTGACAGTTTCATGTAATCCTATTATTATTTTGATAATAAAGATGAGATCCTTTTTGAGCTAACACTGAGTTACCTCAAAGGCCTGAAGCTCTTGGGTTAGGGCCCAATCCAAGCAGCCAAGCTCCTCTTGTTTGTATTTATATGCTTTGTTTCAATTTATGAATTAGTTGTTGTTAGATAAATCTCTTTCTTGGTTAAGAATAGGTTGCTTTTGGTGATTTAGAAGGTTGTTTCCATTTAAGTTTCCGGTAGCATGTCAAACAGTGATATAAAGAAGATAAAAAAAGGCCATCAACAGAGCCTTGGCCTCCTTTCCTCCCTTTGGGACCATGAACTAAGGCCAAGACTCTCTTGTTGCCACAAAAACACAGATTTGCCTTCTCCATAGGATTTCTAGTGTTGCAGTTTGTTAGAAGGTTAATGCTTTGCTTTAGATCTATTTCACCATGCTCATTTTTGTCTTTCAATAAGTTTCCTTCCATGCTTTCTCTCATTATAGCATTTTTCAACATTTCTTTCCATAGCTCATAATCTAGATTAGCTTGATGCAAAATTCTGTTTTTTTGATGTACTTAGTTTCCTCGCTTGCTTAATCTCATTATTTGATTTTCAATTCTCTGGTAGCAAATATCTTCTCAAAACAAGTTAGCCAATCAGCCATCCCAATCTCTCTTTGATCTATGCCCCACAGGTCGCCTAGAGTTCATTTCAAATCTACCTTAGTTTTCTACACTTTTCCATAGACTTTCCTCTCTTTCCTTGAACAAATCCGACCATATTTCTCTCTCCTAATCATTCTTGATGGACCCTAGACACCTTAACACATCATCCTAGCCTTCAGCTACCCTTTCCACCCACTTTCCTACCTTCAAAACCTCCAAAACTGCTCTCGGCATCCTCCTGTAGATCCCCTGCAGCCTCTTGTAGATTTTCCTGTAGGCTTCTTTTTGAAGTCTGATTGTGGGAAAAGCCTCCAGAAGGCCACCTGAGCCCTCCTAGGACCCATCCACACCATCCTACACCTCTGAAAAATTCCAAAGTCACCCTCCACTGCGACCTAATTGCTGCCACATTCACAATCAAATAAGTTACATGCATGACAATTTCACATAAAAATCCAAAAAGATGTTTTTTGCTCTTTTAATTCTAAAAATAGCTTGAGTAGATGTTGTTTACTTCCTGAGTAGGTAATGGCATTCATTTCATGGTTCTTCATCTCTCTTTCTGCAAAAGTAGGATTAGTTGGTTAAGTAGGGTTTGCTAGGTTTACCTTACATTTCAGTCTTTGTTTCCTTTCTGCAAGTAGAGTAGCCTCTGTAGAGTAAGCTTTCATTTCTTTCATCACACATAGAGCTTCTTCTGGAATCCATAAAATTTTAATTGAGCTCCTAGTGATCTTGCGCCAGCTGACCAAGTGACAGCCTGTAGTAAGAACTAGTACTTGTGCATATAGCACCATCACTTCCAAGTGTGTTACGAACTACCAGGTTGATAAAAGTAAAGTAGGAAGCCCAGGAATTGCAGCATTATTGTTGCAATACTGGTGCTCACCACTTTTTGGCGCCATTGCTGGGAAAGCATCAGAGTTTTTTTTTATTACTGCTTTCTTCTATTTTCTATCACAACCTTCTGCTAAGTAGTTTATTTCAGCAAAAGTAGAGTAGTTGTTTCTTTCAGTTTCCACACTTCCCTACTTTCATTTTCAATTCTGCAATTTCCATTTCAGCAAAAGTAGATTAGTCATTTCCTTGCTTTCAGTTCTGCATTTCATTTGCTTTCATTTCCAATTATGCAAATTTCATTTCAGCAACTTCATTTCAGCAAAAGTAGATTAGTCATTTCCTTGCTTTCAGTTCTACATTTCATTTGCTTTCCTTTTCAGTTTTGCAATTTCATTTCAGCAAGTTCATTTCAGTTAGTTGAAATTTTTTTGTTCAATCAATTTCATTTTTGCAAGTACAAGCAGTGAAAAAAAACAAAAACCAACCAAAAATATTTCCTTTCATGCCTCGTAGGAACAAAGCTAATTTAGGAAAATTCCTGCCCAACACCCCCATTGCATCACATAGCCACCCTTCTCACTTCTCCGGTGGCAGTGATCAAGAAGAACCTTTAGGTGAACAACCAGAGATATTTGAAGAACCTATAGGGGAAGAAGAAGAAGAAGACATCCCTCCTGAGACAATGGCTGAAAACAGAAATGCTAGGGGGAATGGAGAAAGAGTAGAGGGTACCTTTCCCATCCGGGAAACCAATGGGAACACCAAAATGAAGAATATAAGTCCCTCGGCCCTACCTCACTTCCATGGGTTGACTATAAAAGATCCTACCACCTTTTTTTTTAGTTTGTTGTTATCTGTCGAACCTATGACTATGCAAAAGATAAGCAAAAGTTGAAACTATTTCCTTCTACTCTCAAGGATGCAGCATTGCGCTGGTTCATGGGGCTACCTAGCAATAGCATCACAACTTGGGCTCAGATGCAGCAGGCCTTTAATAACAAATACCGAGACTATTGTGAGTCGAAAGATACCAAGGAAGAAATCTTCCGAATGACCATGGGAAGTGATGAATCCTTGGAAGATTATGAAGAGAGGTTCCAGCTTAGTTACAAAAGGGCTAGGTGTACACTCACTTGACCCTGAATCTCTGAGGTTGGTCCTGCTCAGGGGAATTCCAGAAGACCTTCTAGACACCCTCCATTTACTGGCTGGGGGATATATCTACCAACTACCTTATGAGGACATAAAGACTATCTTTAGAAATCATTCTAGAGCAGCAAGAAAGAGAGGTAGGGGGATTCAACCCATAGCTAGTACCTCCTCATCCAATTCATCCATCAAAGGTGAAATTGGAAACATGCTGGAATACTCTAAGAGTGAGATGTTGTAGACTCTTGCCATGCGAATGGATACCTTGCATATCAAAAGGAAACAAGAGGAAGCAGAGAGGGCTTTGGCCATTTTTTGTCCTAGGTGCACCAGGAGGCATCATAGGAACAAATGCCCTTGAACTCTATAAAGGTTTGTTCATTCTGTGAAGAAGATCACTCTATAGATAAGTGCCCCTCCTTGCCCGGACTTAAAGCTATATACCATGGGGCCGAAGGAGCCACTGAACCACTCTATTTCATGAACCAGAGGAGACCGCATGGAACTAGACCATACTATCATGGGATGCAAGGGACATCTCAGGCATACTACAACCCCAACCAAGTCACTCCCAAACCTTATTGGTGCCCTCCTACTCGTCCTTCCCAGTCCACGACTCCTCCTTGGTCCTATCCATCTCAGTATCATGCCCAACCAGCCGCTCATTCATTTCAATCCTATGCTCAGCCACAACCTCAGTGGAATGCAACTCATCAGGGGTGGAGGCCCCAGTACAACTCTCCTCTCACTCTTTTGCCTCCACCACCTGCTCAACCACAACCATTGCCTCCTGCTCCACCAAGGCAACCCCAAATGCCTACCCAACCGAACCCAAACCTGAACAACAGACAGGCTCAGCAAGTATATAGTGGGGAACCATCATGCCCAACTTATGTTGTGGAGATTTAGGAGATTAACCTATGATCTGGGAAGGTTCTCCCAGATAGCCAGCCTCCCCCTAAGGAGGTTGAGGAAGATAAAGAGGAAAGTGAACCTAAATCAATTCCACCCTTTCCTAAGAGACTATCCGGGACAACACAGCCCACCCCAGAAGAAACTGAACTTCTGGGAGAATTGAAATAGTTATGTGTAAAGATACCACTTATCCAAGCCATAAAAGATGTGCCTATATACAATCGGTTGATCAAAGAGAAGTGCTTTAGGCATCCAGGCAGGCACAAGACAGATGCCCCAACCATCAATGTCATAGGACAACTATCTAACCTAATGTTGGGGCAGGTAATCTGTCCGAAATATCTGGACCTTGGAAGCCCATTAGTTGATGTCCACATCAATGGCACCATGATCCCACACGCCTTGATTGATCTGGGAGCTGCCATTAATGTGATGACAAAGGACACCATGTTCAAACTTAACCTCCAGGGCTCCTTGAGGAAGACCATGACAATACTGCAGCTAGCAGACCACTCCTCTGTGACCCCTGAAGGGATTGTGGAAGATGTGATGGTCTCCAATGATTCTTGGGAGTAACCTGCTGATTTCCTAGTTCTCTAGCCGAAGGCAAAGCTCACTCAGTATCCTCTCATCCTGGGAATACCCCGGTTGGCTACTACCGATGCCTATATTAGCTGTCAAGCTGGGAACATGACCATCAAGAACGGGCATATGTCCAAGCAGTTAGTCCTATACCCTCCTCCCCAACCCTTGCTAGAACATGACCTACCTATCTGGTTGGAGGAGGAAGATGAGAATGAAGTCTATTCTGCACTACTTTGTACATTAGAAACTGCCATTGGGAGGAAACCGCAAGATGAGGATGATATCATTGAAAATTTAATTCAGAATCCACCCCCGAGTACCTTGCCATTAGAGGACATAGTGAAAGAAACCCAAAACAATCCCTTAACTGGTCTCCGTGTGGCCGACCCAACCTCTCTTCGTGTTAATAATATAGAGTTCGGCCCAGAAGGAACCTTGAAAATCAATTCATCCCTATCCACTTCCCAGGAGAAGGAGCTATGCAGCTTATTGAGAAAACATTTAGATGCCTTCGCCTGGAGTTATAAGGAGATGAAGGGAGTGCAACCTTCAGTATGTACTCATCATATATAAATTAAGGAAGATTGCAAACCAATTAGGCAGCCTCAAAGGAGGATGAATCCATCCCTTAAAGACATTGTTAGGGAAGAATTGCAAAAATTAATTGATGCAGGATTCATCTACCCCATATCTGACAGAGAATGGTTCTCTCCTTTGGTGCTAGTGCCAAAGAAAAATGGTAAGTGGAGAATCTGTGTACAAAAAGATAGAAAAGAGAGATAAACACCTTAGAATTTAGTCTTTTCGGGGGGGCAACCTCCTTTACATTACAGAAATGAACAATTCTTTGATGATACAAATGACAAGACCTCCTTCCTATATATAGGAGTCTAAGGGGTCATAATATAATCAAAGTCGACATAACAATAATAATGTAAGGGCACAACAATAACGATAGTGAGCTTCTATGGGGCCAAATAATAATAATATGGGGACTACATGGGCACAAAAATATAATAAGGGGGTTGCACTAATAACAATAAGGGTTTACACTAGTAGTATAGGGACCTAACAATTTCACTGACTTGCTTCATGTTGTTGGAACCCTTAATAGAGTTGATGAAAAAGAATCAAATACCCAATGGCTTCATTTTAATCAATCCCCGAAGAAAGAAAACGTTTGGAATAGAGTGCACCAATAAACAATACAAAACATTGACATATTGTTGCAATATGATTCAATATCCACAGACGCTAAAATTGTAGAAGCCCTTAAGATTGGATTGAAGGATGCACAATACATTTTATCAACTCTTGGAATGCAACTAGAAAATTACACTCAATCTTCTTGGTGGGTTAAACCATGGACAAAGGATCAAAATTATCCAACATTCCAAATTGTGGATGAAGTAGTTGATGATTCTCCACCAAGTTGTTCCAACTCTATATTCCAATCTTCATCATCATTGGTACACAATGAAAGTGAATTGCAAATAATGGAAAGTGAGTGGAGACACTAGTTGGATGGAATTTTAGATTCCATTGATGAAAATGTAAGAAAAACAATAAATCCAGTGGTGGATCTTGATGGTAAGGATATGTTTAACGCATGTTTGGTTAGTCAATTTAATGGAAATCCGACATTATCCAAATATAGGTTGATGAAAGTGAGAAATGGGGTCTACTTTAGTCGAGATGGGAAGGCTCCAAAAAACGTTTTTTCAATTGGTTTTGGAATTGGATCATATTGTGGGGTGTTGTTTGAAAGAAACTCAATTCGCCCCACTGAACGCACTGCAAGAAAAGGTGTTACTCAAAGGACAAAACAAGGTGTTTATTATGGAACGTGGTACATTGGAAGGGTTCAAAGAATAAGGAAGAATGATGGTAATATGGTGTTTGATTACCATAATGACATTGACCTTTTAGATAGATTAGAAGGCATCGAGCTTCAATTATGTTGGTATAGTAGAATAAAGGGGCAGCGCATGTATAAGTATGATTTGATAGATCATGCTTTTGTACAACTTGAATATGTTATATCAAATGAAAACTTATCATACAATGCTAGGAATGATACATACAAATTAGAAGAAAGTGATTACAAAGTTTTTCAGATTTTGTGAAAATTTTGAACAAGGTACATTTTCAAAACATTCTACTTTCCCTTTCTTTATGTATTTCCATATGTTGGATCATTTATAAATAATTTTTGGTTGTATTTTTGTTGATTTATTTGTATGAATATGATGTTAATTTTGTACTTTTTGGTTTTAGGTCTAGTGAATAGTTCAAATGGTGAATGTTTAGGATATCTCAACCTTTTTTTGCTACCTGATTTTTGGTGTAAGTTTCCTTCACTAGCCATTCATCTTTTTGTAGTTGTGTTTCATTCAAACATTAATTTGGTATTTCCTCCATAAAAAATAAATAAATAAATAAATAAAATAAAATAAATAAATAAATAGAATTACATACCTATGTAACTATATGTACCCCTTACCTCAACACATATATACAATTTGGAGATAAGGGTAACCCTTACCTCAACACTTGTGTTGGATGCCTTTTGTAACTGTAGTTCCTCTGAAGTTCATCCATTTAATCATGAAAATCAAGAAGAGGTGGTTCCTTTTTCATGAATATGTTTTGTGGATAAGTATGTTGTTCTTCTCACTAATGTTAATGTTTTCCTTGAATTTTTAGATTAATGGTTCGCTTGCTAAAAAAAATATCAAGGATCTGATGGCACGAGCTTCAATCAAGATGCTTTCTGCTCACTCAAGTCAACAGATTTATACCAGTGCAACATCTAACAAATGAAGTGAATGTTATTTTCAAAGTTTATGTGGTAGTTGGCTTTCCTATTTTTTAAATTGGACATATAAATCAGAGTTTGTACTTCAAATGTGTCATCAGACTCTTTTTGGAAGTATTTATATTTTGGCCATACGCACGGGGTCTACAATAGTTAAATTGCACTTGGTTATTATTGACAATTGAGTCCTCAATCATCTTTTGGGAATTTCCTTTCAGTGCTTTCACTACATGACATTAACATTAATTACTATCTGTAAAGGCTTTTGGACATGTGATGGTAGTTTGTTTTTAAATTGTTTGCAACTTTATTGAGATATGTGCTTCTGGTAGATTGGAAGGGTGATGGCACTTTGCTTTATTATTTTTTCCTACATTGATATATATGTGTTTGATGGGCCTTACAACGTGTTCATCTGATCCAAGGGGTATTTTAAGGTGAATGGTATCTTATTTTTTGCAACTTTTGGATTGACAAGAATTTGATAGGGTGAATGGTATGTAAATTTTAATTGATTTTATTTTTCCAAAGAAAGAATGCATAAGTTTCGATTTCATGGGCTAGAAAAGGAAAATACATAGAAAAGTGCTTATAGCGTGACATATCACCTCCAAAAAGGACAAGAAAGCCACTTGGTGGCCACTTTTCACAAACTTTCATACAGAATATACCTGTGATCTCTCCCAGGAACACAGCGAGAAGAAAAAAATATGCATTGATGAGCAAGGAAAGTTGTTAATGGGAGGTGATGCAGAGCTAGTGCCCAGTGTTTTGTTGCTTATTGGTCTCTCCATTATCCCAGAATATCCAAGATGACTGGTAAGCTTTTAGAAATCTTGAATTCTTGCAATAAATGATATGAACTACATAAGCACTTTGAAAGGGCACTTCTGAATCAATTTGAATATCATGTAGTTTGAACCCTTGTTACAGGGCACTTCTGAATCAATTTGAAAGGGTCTTGGGTCATTATGAAATGATTTATTTTATGAGGCTAATTTGTATCTATCTTGAATTTCCTTTTGGCTCATTTAAGGCACATACTAGCCCTTTCCTGAGGCCCTTCTCGACTTTTCTGAGACACCCCCCCCTGTTTGAGGCATCTTTGTATTACTTTTAGGCCTATTCTGGGACCTATTTGGGCCCTCTTCTTGGCATACCTTAGTAGCATTTGACCTAAGTATTTTCAATGGCATCTTTGTGGACGAAATTTAGGATTCTTCTTAGTGAAGTTGGAGGACATTATTGTGTTATATCTATGTGGTTTCTAAACTAATATGATACTCATTTAAGCCTCTGTTATGGGCTCTTTTGAAAGCAATATATATCTATTCAAAATACCTCCAAGGCATATTCCATGTATCCTTATCCTCACCTTTGGTAAGATTTATCATTTCTGTCGAATTTGAAGGGTTTGTTGAGCTATATATAGACCTCTCTGGAGTTGTATCTAGGACTGGTCAAGGGCTTATTCAAAGAACTGAAAGAAGCTAGTGAGGAAATGATGGCTATAATAAAATCATGTCGTGCTTCTAAAACAATTACAAGAAGTCTCTTATTGGCCATCTCAAGAGCAGATCTCTCTTCACTACTGGTATTGGTGTATTTTCTTAAATTTCAATTTGATTTTATGTTTTTCAATAATGATTATTATATCAAAAAGTGTATTATGTACAATTTTGATTAATTTCTATTGCCTTCCATGAATTGAAGATTTTTGTTATCCACAATGTTTGACTATTTCAAGGTTATCTTGTAGTCATATCCTAATATTTTACGTATTGCTTAACTATTTTTACACAGTAAATGTTGGTGCAATAGAGAGCATGGGACTTCCATCCCAACAACATGTTATCTATAGGTGGATGTGGCAGTAGAAGGTAGATGTGTTGTAAATGGCCATCTTTTGGTTAGCTATTTGGAGCATTACTAAGAATAACTTGTTATTGAATACAATAACTATACCTATTTTCTTTTTCCTTTGCAGCACCTTGTTGATTGTCTATGCACTGTATATGTGGAAACTTATTTTCTCTTGAAAATGGTAGGAAGAATCCATAATTTTCCTTTTACAAGTCTTAGTGGGGAGGTGATAAAATTACAAGTCTTTGTTGATAAATTTATCCCTTCGTTGAACAATTCCAAGGTATGCAAAAGTGTTGTTGGGACATTGAAAATTTATTTAGGGTTTTAAATTTAAATTTATTATTGGTTTTAACTTTGTACTGATAGACATATGTTCTTGGAAAGCTTCTTTAGATAAGTATCTTCTTGGAGGTGATTTTATCATTGTTGACATCCACAAATAATTATGCACATTTATCATTTCAAAACAAATGGAGGAAGTGGTGTATCAAATCTTTTTGGTGACAAAGGAAATGCAAGCAGATGTTTCAGCATTAGTTGAAGAGTGCACTGGAGAAGACAGTGTAATGCCCATCTTGAGTCAGATATTAGACCTCCTTTTTCAGGTGATTTTCAACAAGTGATATTTTTATGGTTACTGCAACACATTTCCCCTAATATTTTTTTGCTTACACCATCACTTATATGTGACATGAACTATAGAATGCAATTTTTAATAGTTTATTCCGCCATATAAACTAATTTTTTTTATCAGTGGCTTATATTCTTCTACCTATCTCCTTTGCTTACATGTCAATCATATCCATCCATGATGAGTATTCCTGCGAACCCTGCACACTTCTCTTGTACAATGATTGGTGGCATTGGCAAGAGTGTTCACATAAATGCCATAAGTTGGCAATGCAGGTGCAAACATAGAGGAGAATGTGGGTGCCTAATAAATAGGGTTTGGGTGCTCAATAAGCATGAAGTGAGGTTTTGAGCCCCATTTTCACCGAATCAAATTTTAGAAATTCATCTTATCTATTGGTTAACATTTTTTATAATGACTCTGCATTCATAGAATAATAATGAGCTATAATTTAATTGAATAGGAATAGCCAAGTCAACAATCCACCCATGCTAAGTACTCATAATTCCTTACATTATTGAATCAAAATTTTCATTACGTCACCTTGACCTCTTTCTACTTAGGTAAAATATAGGGGAGAGAGACCGGTGTGTATGCCTATGCTAAACCAAAATATTTGTTTATCGCAAATTTGAATCTTGAGTCTCCCCAACACACAGTGAATTTGAAGCTTGAGTTTCACCGATCATGTAGATAATTCAGTGGCACAAAGAACAATTGAAGCCAAAGAATTTCCAGATCATGTAGTTGTATAAGTGAATTATCTACATCATCACACATATAACGTAGAATGTCGTGTATCTTATTGATACGCTAGCTAAGGTCTTGATCAAGGTTAAAACTCAAAGGAAAAAGACGAAATTATTTCTCATCTCTAAGCAATGTATAAAGCCATAATACAATGGCTATTGAATCTAATCCTCATTCATGAATGAAAATACTACGTTCTCATATGTGCCAAAGAATCATATGATCCACCCAAAACCATTCATATCAAGTCCCCATTCCTTGAAGGATACAATGGAATAACCAATGGAATTCAAGTCCAATTCTGCAACAGTTTGAAAATTTATTATTCCCGTTGGAACATGTTTTTATCTTAATTCATATAAAATTTGGTTGCCTCAAGCATTTGACTATTTTCATGCACAAATAAAGCATTAGAAAATGCTGGCCATTTTTATACATAGACAGAGCACTAGAAAAGGCTAATGTTGTTGGCATGGGTTGAAGAACAAGCACTCCATTCATTCACATGCTTCCCTTTCTTCCTAGTTAAACGGTTGTCATTTTCTTATGCTTGTACGATGTCACTAGTAGCCTTCTCATTCAAAATGGTTGAATAGTCCTTGGTCCTTAAAAAAGGAGAAGAAATACTTTACTTTCTTCTCCTAACAATTCTTACAACCTCATATCTTTTTTCATTTCTTCCTACAAAATTTTCACTATTGTATACCATATGCATATCTTAACCGTTTTTTGTAGGAATCTTCGCTGAACTCTCATTCTAAGTGAGGGAACTATATCCAGACCAGTCTACAACCTAGAATTATTGACCAAAAATTTCAAATTTTAGAAATAGACCTGATATTTTAGTCAAAGTAGGGAAAGTCAAATTAGAAAATGTAGATTTAAAAACATTCACTTTTCAGTCTTGAGGCCTTCTTAGAAATTTTTGAGCAACCAACTTCCAATCCAATTGACCCCAAGTTGTAACTTGTGAGAGTTTCACCGCTTTCTCTAGAACTGACTGCAAAATCTTTCTATGTGCTTTCATACGAAGTTGCAGTGCCTATGGACCTACTCAAAACAGAGGCACACAATCAACGTGACATTTTGATTTCATACTTCTCTATATCATAGCAAAGTCATGTACAATGAATGAAAGCCAAGATGGGAATTATAGCCCTTAACTCTAGCGGTTTGCATGACCTTCTTTGTACCTCCATTTGCATCCATAGGGACTGTATAATCTGCAATATGATGAGATATAAAAAAATAATTGTAGCTAGATATTCCTTCTCTTATTGCATCGTTATTCTTAGAAAATAAAACATCATTTGGAGAGGATAAAAAGGTCTAGGGACCATAAACCTTAGGCATAGTCTCTAATAGAAATAAACTAAAGCACATATTTGCGACTCTCCTCAGTCCTAACCCTTTTTTACAAAAACACCTTGGAGACTTTGTCAAATCCTAACGGTTTTGTTTAAACCGATTTTCTTCTGTAACCTAGGCATTTCAAGGCCTCCTCCTTATCTGGTATGTGGTGTTATATGTTTATCAAACTAGTTTTGTTGAATATAGCAATATGTATCTCAAAATGATTGATGATAATACCTAGGTAGATTTGACATGACACAATGCAAACATTCTTGTTGGAACGAATGACACTTTACCAAAGAAGAAATATATGAAGACAATTTGTAGAAATCTTTTAGTGAAATTCCACCATCGCTTATATGGACTTGGAAGTACACAATCCATTTGTTAATAGTTTCTTTCACCCTATAAATTGATGTTTTCTTAGTTTTCAAATTCTTCTATCTCCTTTGCACTTAAATTCTTCTATCTCCTTTTCACTTACATGTCAATAATATATGTTTGTGATGAATATTTGTGTTAACCCTGCAAACTTCTCGCATACCATGATCATTAGCATTGACAACAGTGTTCCTATAAATGTCCTAAGTTGCCAGTGCAGACTTAAAGGAGAATGTGGGTGCGTAATTACCATTGAGTGAGTGTCTAATAAGCATGAATTAAACTTTTGAACCCTTAGCTTTAGAAACTAAAGCTTGAGAATTTTTTGTTATCTGTTGGTCAACCATTTTATAGTGACTCTGCAGACATAGATTAATAATAAGCTATGATAAAATAGGAAACAACTTGCCCATGTTAAGTACTCACAATGCCTTCCATTATTGAATCAATATTTTAATTATATTATTTCAACCTCTTTATTTTTGGGTAAAGACTAGGGAGCGAGACCTGTGTGTATGCCCATGCTAAACCAGAATCTTTGTTTAAGGGGAATTTGAATATTGAGTTTCACCAACACAATATTAAAAAAAAAATACACAAGATTCTTTACAAATGCAATGTTAGTTAGTGGATACATAAATTCTTTCATACTAAAATGAATGTTTTTTTGGAAGATGGACCAAACCAAACCTCGCGGGCATGTAGTGTAATTTATATGAACTTTTCAATGTTAAAAGTAGTCTTGACCCAACTCGTTCGTACAAAGAACAATAGAAGACAAATAATTTCCAGAGTATATAGTTGTATATATTTGTGTTATTTACATCATCCTACATCTATAGAATAGTTCATATCCTATGGTACACTAGAAAATTACTTGATCAAGGTTGAAACTTAAGGGGAAAAGAAGATAGCATCTCTCATCTCCCAACAATGTACAAAGCCATAATGCAATTTCCATTGACTTTGAATCTCATTCATGAATGCAATTACAACTTGCTCATATGTACAAAATTCTAAGCTACATTGATATGCAATGCTCATCTAAGTCACCCAAAACCACTCACATCAAGCCCCATTTCCATGGAGGATATAGTGGTATAACCATTGGAATTCAAGTCCAATTCCGCTTCCATTTTGAGAATTTATTATTCCCGTTTGAGCATTTTCTAACTTGAATCGTATAAAGTTTTCATGCGAAGATAGAGCACTAGAAAAAGTTGATTATATTCATGCAAAGATAAAGCACTAGAGAAGGTTGAATATTTTTACATGGAGATAGAGCACTACAAAAGGTTGATTATTTTTATGGAGAGATAGAGCACTAGAAAATGCTAATGTCGTTTCCATGGGTTGAACAAAAAGCATGCCACTCATTCACAAGCTTCCTTTTTCTTCAGATAAAGGATTTCCATTTTCTTCTGCATGTACTATGTCACTAGTAGACTTCTCATGCAAAATAATTGAAGAGTCCTTGGTCACAAAGGAAGAAGAAGAAATATTTTCTTCTCCTACCAATTCTTGCAGCCTCATATCTTTTCTCATCACTTCCTTCTAAAACTGCACCATTGCATCATATGCATACCTTCACTGTTTTCTATCACCAAACCTGCAAATGTTTTATAGGGATATTCTTTGAACTCTCATTCTTTGAATTATGTTACTATTGTACACATTTTGCACCCTGATACAATTGGTCAATATGGACAAGAATGAATATGTGGCCCCTTTATCTTGTCATGGCAAGTGGTATTTATTCCTTGACTATGTTATCTGTTCTTTTTTCTTTCCACATTCCTTACTAAAGTTGTCATTCTCAAGCCTTCAAGGTAAATGAGAGTTGTGAAATTCCATCTTACCTACTAGATAGGGAGGTTCCATCTGCTAAATCAGCAAGTGGATTTTTTCAGCCATTGCTACAAGTTGAATTTCAGGCAATTGTATCAGTGGGACATGGTAAAAATCTTGACCCTGATGATGGATGATGGGGCCTTTTACGTCATTATAGATACTCAATTATCTCTGGTAGAGGTTTTCCTACAACTAAATTGGCATATTATGAATGTTTTTATACCTTTTTCTCCTCATGCATAGATTTTTGGCATAAATTTGTTAATTTTTTTACTACAAGGAATTCCCTCTTCCTTTCAAAAGTAAAAACCCTACATCACTAAATAGTTGGGGCCTTTCATCTCTTACTGGAACTTGCTAGAATTAAAGGTGCATAGTTCCAATTAGTCTTCAATTTACAGAATGTTAAACCCCAACATCCTAGACAGTGGTGAAAATTGCATGTAGGCTATTATATTTCAAGTTGCTCACGATCAGTTAATATGGTTTTTGTCAGGCATAAATTTTTGTGATGCTTTCCATTTTGAACTGGATCTTCCTTTCAAAAGTAAAAACCCTACATCACTAAATAGTTGGGGCCTTTCATCTCTTACTGGAACTTGCTAGAATTAAAGGTGCATAGTTCCAATTAGTCTTCAATTTACAGAATGTTAAACCCCAACATCCTAGACAATGGTGAAAATTGCATGTAGGCTATTATATTTCAAGTTGCTCACGATCAGTTAATATGGTTTTTGTCAGGCATAAATTTTTGTGATGCTTTCCATTTTGAACTGGATCTTCATACATAAATACATATATATCTTGTGTTACATGCTGAAAACAAGAACCTCCCACCCGTGGTGATAAATGAAATTGCAAAGGAGCTGAAGAGTCTTGATGAATCACCTCATGGAGGTATAAAAGTGGTGGTGAATGATGACAACTTTTTCAATCACAGTTGCGGACATTGAAGGACCAAGTACATTCTAAAAGAATAATCCAGAACAATGTAACATATTTTGGATGTTCTATGCTTGAGAAAGGGATCATTTTTTCATATTGCATTTACTGAAGCATCTGAATTCGTTTTTTTTGCATGGTTATTACTAGATTTTTGGAACATGAGCTATATTTACATTTATTGATGCTTTTTCCTGTAGCTAGCACTCCATATGAATTTGGTGTTTTTCGAATGAAACTGGTTCTAACTCCTGATTTTCCAAACTCTCCTCCCAGAGGTAATTGTTGATCCTTATAATGATGCTTCATCCAATTTACATTCTCTTAAATGGATATTATGTTTGCTTTAGATGTTTAGTTTCCTATAGGACATTCTTTTTGTTTTTCTACTTATTGCTTATCTAAATCATCAAGTATATAAGGGGGATGCATAACTTGTAAAAACTGAGAAATAAACTTTGCCATCTTTCAATAGTAATGATTGGCTTGGACTGCAGGGTATTTTTTCACAAAAATATTCCACCCTAATATTGCAAGCAACGGAGATATATGTGTCAATACTCTGAAGAAGGATTGGAATCTAACAATAGGACTATGACAGATTCTTCTTGTATGTGTTCATCCACTTATCAATTTAGCTTATTTATGGGTACAATGTGGTTATGTTACAAGAGGTACGATGTGCTTATGTTACAAACAAAATATATTGATATGGGTTTATTTTCCAAGATCTATACAAGAATTCATGCTTTAAAGCCCAAATTGAATAGTAAAGTAGCAATTTCAGAGTCTATTGCTTTAAATGAAGACCCAAAAAATACCCTTGTGACCTCTCCTGCCCCACTTCTACCATACACAACAAATATGAGAATAATATTCAATATCCAAGAATAAATGTTGCTTCAACAGAAGCTATAGGAGTTGGTGTATCAACAGTTCATAAGAAGAAGGATCTAGCTTCTACTAGAGTGCACATTGATAAGAAAAAGATTGATGCAAGGAAGAAAAGTCTTAAAATATCATAGAACTTTAGCCCTTATTATCAGTTATTTGAGTCTTTTAACTGGTCATGTTACAAAGGTGAGCTAATTTATTCTATGAAATTAAAATGCATTGATCCTTTGAGGCCGGATTGAGTATAATGTATTTAGAAGCTGGAAAGGTTTGGTCTTAGAATTTTTGGGAGCCAAAAATTGGGTACCTGAGACATAGTTAATGGAAACTGCTACAAGTTTATCGGTTGGTATCTATATTTATTATTTTTGGCATCCCCTTAAATAATTTTGTATTTTTGTGTTCTTTTATGAGATTTCGTCCATGTAAATCTAGTTTGGTATATAATTTTCAATGATTGTATGCAATTTTTGAAATAGAAGTTTTGTTGGTGCGAAGTTGTTACTCCTAACAACCATGCCCATAATGGAAATGTTGAATCAACATGAAATATTGAGTTTCTTTGTCAATGTTGAAATTTATTCCTTTCACAACAATTAGTTTTTAGTTGAATAATGCTTATTTTTCATTTCTATGTGTTAGTTTCAGCCTTTGAAGCCTTCCTCCAGTGATCAAACATGCTCTTACAAAGTGATTTCAGGGTGTCAAAGTCAAATTTTGTCATTTCAGTGAGTCTTCAAGTAAAATTTGGTCACTAGGTATTAGGTCTAGGGTTGTTTTCACTCCTTCCAAAGTCTTCCAAGTATTGGTCCATGTCACCATTCAGCTTAGTGTACCATCATTCAAATATTTTTCATCATCATTTCAGGTTCCAATGGGTCATTTTACACCTTGTTCGTGCTTCAGTTGTACTTGGGTAAGCCTCATTTCCCTCTCCTAGGGTTTTGAAGGTAATTTTTCTTGGATGGTCAAATGATCAACAAAAATTGTGTCCTGATGTTCATACACCTTCCCCTCTCCCTAATATACCTTCTTAAACAATTCCCATCACTGATATCCCTCAAATTCATCATTTTCTCACAAACCCTAGCTTATTGCTACAATTTGACAAGTTTCTAGGCTAGGCCTATGTTTTGCCATTTTGGACCCCTTCCCCTCACTCAATCTTTGAAATTCCACTTTCTCATGATTCCTAACATCCCTCCCTACTTCCTAAAATTTTCTCAAGAATTTAGAAGCCCCTTATCCCCTTCGTTTCCCTTCATTTCCACAAATCCCCTGTTCCACACATCGGGATAGGTTTTATTCAAATGATGTTTCTGAGTAAGAAAAGATGAATTTGACAAAAGTGAGAGAGGTTTTTTTCCATCATTGACCCAAGAAGAAAAAACTCTTTCAGTTTTTACACAAGTTTCATGGTTTGGGAGAAATGTCAAAAACATCATTGGCCTCAGGAGGATTGATGCACTTTTAGAGTGACCTTGGGAAAATCAATATTTCACCTAGTTGGGATGTTCAAATGACTTTCTTGATGATTTAAATGATATCTAGACAGAGAGATATTTCCAATGAGCTATCATGAGCTCAATTTGGAGTTGAGGAAGACCTTCAAAAGTTGACTGCAACAGCACTCTACATTTAGGCAACCTCATTCTACACATTTTGACCAATCTTGGGAGATTTGACTTTTGATAGGGCAAATGAACTCCAAATTGAAAAATTCAAGATGTTCTGAAAAGTAGACTTTACAATATTTCCAACGAGCTATCACACGCCTAATTTGGACACTGGGAAGGCCCTCAAATTTGATCTACAAAAAGGCATTGCACAGCAAAGGGTCGACGTTGCGCATCAGGCAGCTTTTTCCTGTGTAAAAATACATTGGCGTTGCGCATCAAGCAGGCGCTGCGCATTGGGCTCAGTGCGCTGCGCATTGGCCAGTGAGGCTTCAAAACCAAACAAATTCATCTCAAATCCTCCCAAATGCTTCATTTGCCTTCTTAACAAGTAAGTACACTCACTTTGGAGCCTAGGTAGGGTTTTTATGCTTCAATTATATTTTTATCTCATAAGACTCAAAACCCTAGTGTGTTTTCCTATCTTATTTGTCACCACTGCAAAATATTATTCCTTGTCTCAATATTCCTATTTTCAGTTGCCCTAAACCTACCCTTTAATACTATCTCACTTCACTCATATCCCCTCACCCTACTTCCTTATAAAAATTAATCCCTTCACCAAACCCTAAACCCCTTCCCATCAAACCCTAGCTCCTTGTAAACCCACCTACCCTCTCATTTCATCTCACCATTGTTTTCCCTCTTATAAAAACTCTTCATACTCATCTTGTCCTTACATTCCTTCTTATAAAATCTCTTCATACTCATCTTTTACATAATTGTCCATCATTCATTAAATCATCCCAAAAAGACAAAAATGGAGCGAGACAGTGAGTTTGAATATGAAGAAGACACCCTAATGATCGAGAGATATGGCTTGAAAGGGTAAATATCCACCTTGAGGGCCTTCTGAAGAAAGCAAATAAAGACAACAAGATGCTAAGGCATATGGCACATCATTATTTGACCCGGAATCGAGTTTGCAACAAGAGGATCAAGCACCTTAAGGCAAGATTAAGGAGGGCCTTAAAAGGCAAAAAGAAGGATGAAAAGCTCAACATTTTGGCTGATGTGACTTTAGCCCAACTAAGTAACCCATGATGCAGCTTTGAGCCAAAATTGGGCAAATTTTGAAACAATTTTGTCATTTTCCAATTTTTGAATTAGGCAACACAGGAAATTCTGGCTGATGCATTGAATTGGTGCATCCTCTTGAAAAATGGCTTATAGATTTGGATTCAGCATCAAAAAATAAGCAAACCCAGAAAGTTTCATCAATTTTGGAGGAGATCTTGGCCACCAAAAGGGAAAAAAACACTCAAAAAGTGCCCTCTTTGCCACTTTTTGGACACACAGGAACCAGTCTTGGGAGAATCCACTTTTGAGGGGACAAATGACCTCCAAATCAGAAAATTCAAACTATTCCAGAAACTAGACAGGAAGGGCTTTCAAAAAAGCTATCTTGGGCCTGATTTGGATGAGTGGAAGGCCTCTAAAAGTAGCTTTGAAGCGGCGCTACACATCAGGCTCAGGGCGTTGCGCATCAGGGAAATTTTGTCAATTTTGCCTAAAACTCAAAATTTCACCCAGTTTCTTCAATGGTTGAATTTTCTTCTTGTTTAGGTAAATGTATGCATGGTAAATGATGTATTTGATGTAAGTATAGATTAAAATCACCTCATAGGGTAGATACATCAAGTTCCAAGTGGTGTTGAGCTGTAATGAATTGGTTCCCTAAGTTTTAGAGGCAAGCTGTTCCACTGCCTACTTTTGTGTTCCTAGTTTAGATATGGTTGAAACCACCCCTTTTCTCATGGATTCGACCCCTTATGGATAGCTTAGATGTTTTTGAGGTCTATATGATGCCTTTTCTTAGTCATTTGTAAAGGTTGGACTTTGGCAGAAGTGGTGGCACTCACTTAACATATGTATCAGCAGTTTGGCAAGGAATAAAACCAGGTTTCACAGCTATTTTTGTGGGATTCTTGTGACAGTGAGTTTATGTATTGTTTCTTCTTTGTAATGGGTTTTTTTTTATGTTTTATATGTATCCACATCTCTCTTTCTCTTCTAAACTAAATGAATCAAGGTGAATAGACAAAATACACTAATTTTAGAGTGCTTTGTCTTGCGAATGCATTTGGTTTTCAATGTTTTCACTGTTTGAAGAGGATTCATAGTTTCTTTATGCCCTCCTCAACTCCTCAGTTGTCTTCATCTACCACCTCAATCCATTGCTATTACATAAACCCTTGTCTACCTTGCCCCACAGAACATGATTGTATCCTTGAGTTGATTTCCCAGACCCAATCTGCCTTCTCCAATTGATCCAGCAACCAAAACCTAAAATCAAACAAATTCTCTAATCTACTATACCTAGCCTAAAATCAGCATTCATTTTAGTCATCTCAAGCCCTAGTTGCCAATATCCTAATTGAGATTTACAAGGAGAGAGCCCTCTCCCGACCTGGTAGGGCTAGCTACCAGGTTAAGCGTGGTTTGATGTTACCCTAGACCTGCCTTCTTTTAGCCTAAGGTAGATTTAGGCACTAACACTATGGGTGTGATGTGTATTAAGAGGATGAAAAGGCTTGGTCTTAGAACCTAATCCAATTATAAAACAGATTCACTACTTAGACCAGGATGTTTAAACTTGATATCAAAAGTGGGTTGTTCTCAAATTCAAAAATATTTTCTCCATCGAATTCACAATCCATTTTATCCATTGATCTTTTTTTCACTTGATTTGATTCATCAAGAACTAGAGCTAGTTCTTATTGCTCCAGTTGTTCAGGTTTTGGCTATATATTTGAACATAACACTACGTGACATATAAGATTGTCTGTATGTTATTATTCTTGACTATACATCAAATTTTTTGCAAAAACAATTGGGTCTCCAAAGTTAACTATAGGTTGATGGTTACATGCAAGTTCTCCGCTTTCATATTAAAAATATAGTACAAATTTTTATATGTCACAAACTTACATGCAGGAAATACATTTATACAAAAATGCAGTGCATTGCCACAACGTGGTTCTTATTGGATCTCCATGCACAATGCTAAAAAAAACACCTGTAAAGAAAAACAAGGACAGTGACATTGCCTCCACGTGGCTTTTGTTTCCCAATGAAAACAACCTAATCATGTTATTTATAAAGGGAGTATCTACGTATGGTTTTTTAGCTTGTACGAGTGTAAAATAGCAACTTTTCATTGGTCCCATATTTTCCAGAGTTCTTATCATAGTAGATGTACATTACATGAAGTATTTCATCCATATTTTTGTTGAAAAGGATGTTTATTTAATGGAAAGAGCACCCCCTACGCTAATCTAGTCAACAAGAGACCATGGTAATACATGTAATTGGGAGGGGATGCTTAAATATATAGCTTCACTTCTATTCGTAGAGTCAAAATAGGACTATGGTACATGGAAGGGAGGAACCCTCCTATGTACATGATAAGGTAATTCTTGCCTTCAACATGTAGAAAATCTTGTAGACATTTGGAGGTTTATTTTGGAATACACCATTGTTTTGAGCTAGCCAAATGGATCAAATCACCTATACAACCAAAACTTTGTCTTATGTTCTAGTTGTAGTTCATTCATTTAATGCCTTTGTGTTATCTCCAATCCATTGTTGCATTTTACATAGTCTATGAGTGATAGCCCATATCTCATTGGTGAGATGACAGTGAATCAAAAGGTGATTTCATGTTTTCGTGTTATTCCCTTAAGAGTGCATGTGTTGGGACTTGTCCATCCTCTTCTTATAAGCATGTCTAGGTTGGGATTTCACCCTTGATTTGAGATTTGGGGCCCCAACCTTGGTTGTAGATAGTGGTCTTGCATCTAGAGGGTCTAGACTTGTGCTTGAATACCTTATTTGGTGCAAACCTATTCATAAAGATTCATCAATTGATTTTTCATCATCATATAGATCAATTTATATGTTATTTTATATACATGCACATAATCAATCCTCCTAAAACATGATTGATATTTGTGTGCCTTAGACCATTAAATTCCACAAATCATAGTGAGATGTACTTGAGTGTGGGTTAAGTAATTGCATTGTGGGAGAACTAAATGCGTTTACAATGTATATCAAAAGAAGAAATGTGCAACTAATATGCATTTACAATGTATATCAATAGAAGAAAGGTGCATTGTAGAATGCATGTGATGTCATAAGAGAGGCATCATGTCAATATACTAGGGATATAAATATAAAAGGTTATAAAAAATGGATACATACAATATTTAGTGAAAATAGGGGTTTTTTAAATTGGGAAGGTGTATTGGATTTATATTGGTAGGGGGTTAAATAAGGTGAATTTGCGAGGTATTTTCCAATATGTATTCAAATTAAGGGTATTGTTTAGTATGCCATGAAAACACGTGCTATGTCAGAGGTTCATTGAGTGAAGCCCACATGGAGTCTGAAAAGACATTAAAGAGGAATCTTCCTGGAGGAATGAGTGGTATAAAGGGTCGTAACTGGTTCCGGTCATGATGGAACTGCTCAAAACATGTAGAGGTGAAGAGGCTAGCTAACCAGACCACTAATCACAGTTGTTCCTCAGGAAAGGGTAAAACAACCAAGTGAAAGTGTATGATCAACCAAGCATATGGTGACGATGGAAAGAGAAAACCAAGGCTCATTTGGAAAAAATGAGATGATAAAAATAGAAACCATAAATGATAGGATGAGAATGGTTTCATTTTTACACAAGATTGAAACATGGAAAATTACGCTTGATATTGGTTTCATTTTTACACAAGCTTGAAATAAGGAAAAACTATGCTTGAGAGTGGTTTCATTTTTACACAAGCTTGAAAAAAGTAAAAATTGTGCGTGAGAGTGGTTTCATTTTTACACAAGCTCGAAACAAAAGAAAACAATTCTTTATATAAGTTTCCATGCCCCCATGAAGCTGCAAACGACAGAGAGAGATCCATCCCACTCCTCATCACCTGGGGGACTTGGCTGGCTAGGAACCAGGTCATCTTCAAGGACTCTGTCTTCCCGATCGCAAGATTGGCCGCTGAAGGAGCTGCAATTTTCGATAGTATCCCCACTCCGCCTACTTCTCCTCCTCCCAGGCTGGTTCGACAAGAAATAATAAGACCTTCTATCCCGTGGGCTTACTTTGATGGAGCCTCAGATATAAATGGCCGCTGTGGGGCTGGTTTAATAATTCATCTTTCAAAGGATAAGTTTGTCAAGGCTTCTGTTGGCCTAGGACAAGGCTCCAATAATTTTGTTGAATTGAAAGCCCTCCACCTTCTCCTCGGTTGGCTTGTCCTGCGCAATATGCATGAGGTTCAGATCTATGGGGATTCTATGAACACTGTGCATTGGTTCAATGGGATGCAATTATGCAACAATTTCACCGTGCTTCCCTTGCTCAGAGAAGTTTCTCGCCTAAAAATCACTTCTCGGAGCTCTCTCTCAGTCACATTTACAGGGAAAGAAATTCTGACGCTGACCGTCTCTCCAAAGAAGGTGTCAATCAAGTGATGGGGTCGTGGATTGTCCTGGAAGATGAAAATGGGGTTGCTCGTCCTCTTGAGCAGCCCATTTTCGCTTAGTTCTTTCCTCTGTTTTTCTCCCTCATGTGTTCTGTACATACATGTCTTGTTTCTCCGGTTTTTTCTTTGTTGTTTCTCTGCTCTTTATTAGGTCTCTCGGGCTGCTTTCCTTGTAAAAGGATGCCCACTTCGACCTGGTCTTTTTCTTTTATCCCTTTTCTCCAGAATCCTGGTTGTGCTTACGCAGGATTTCTGCCTGGTCGATGGGTGCTCTCTCCCTGTGCGAAATCGGTGTTTTCTTTCAGCATGGGATTTCTCTTCGTTGGGCTACTCTTCCTCGGGCTCAGCGAGGAGTGTTATTAGACAGGCTTTACGCCTCTTCTCATGGCTCTTGTCGACGCAGGTTTTTCGCCTCTTCTCATGGCTCTTTTCGGCGAACGACTTCTCTTTCCTGAATGTAATTTTTTGGGGTCCCTGCGCTGGTTCATTGTCTTCCGGGTGCGCTTGACGGTGCTAATCTTTATTTTTCAGCAGCGACTCTGTTCTCTCCCCTGTCTCATGGCAAAGAATGATTCCTCTAGCAATGCTTTGCATACGCTGTGTAACTACCTATTATACTTAATAGATGGTTCATTTTTTTCGGTGGAAAAAAAAAAAGTTTCCATGCCCCCACGATAATAACACGATTCTAGGGGCATCCCCCCAAGCTTCACTTCATTCACCTAGGTAGGCTACTAGTTATTAAATAGGTGGATGAAATGAAGGTTCATTTACAAGATCAGATGAAAGACTTGACATGACATCTACGAGATCTAACCAAAGACTCAAATTACAAGGGCATATGTTTCATTTTTTAACAAGATTGACACAGGAAAAGAGCTTTTCTCATGACCCCTTGTTTCATTTTTTAACGAGCTTGACACAAGAAAATGAACTCTACTATGGGACCTTGATCATGACCCACAAGAGGCCATGGCTTCCAAGAGGTTGTCATCAGGTGGAAGAACAATGCTATGGAAGGGATACATATCAATGGATTCAAGGGTAATATCAGGCGCCAGTGCTCATAGTACATGATGCACTACATCACCTTGTTGAAGCCCCGAAAATCGGGTCGACAACAAGGGGGATACCCGCCCGGTCCAGACCTTGGTTGGCAGCTCCTTATGCGTTTGGTATAGCGGGTCCGACTGGGGATAATGGGACCAGTTTCCCAATCTATGGGTGTGTGTGTGTAGAATTGGATGTTGCTGATCTAACAGTTCCTATCTAAGCTATTCTAATTCAAACTTTAATCTAATTCTATGCTATTGTAATCTAATAAACAGCACATCTAAATCTATGCTAACCCGGGATGTAATTCTTCTATTATGCGATCTAAAGAGATTTCAAATAACAACTGGTAATAAAGATCATTCAGCAATTATAAGAAAGGAAATCAATTAAGATGAACCACTTCGCATAAAAAGTTAGGCGAAACAGTTGTGAACAGCATATCGCATAATAAGCTATTCATACATTAAACATAAATAAATAGCTACCACCGTACAAAAGTGCCAAATGATAACTCAAGCATTCATGTGATAACATATAAACAACTAAAAACTGTATATCACTTTAACATATAAGCAGAAATGGTCAAGAGATAAAAGTACCATTTATGACTGGTCCTGTTAGAGTCGGTCTAGCTATCCCTCCGTCAGAGATCAAAGCTCTTTTGCATTTCATGATTAGGTGTCCCATCAGTTTGATCAGTTGCATTTCGTTAGGCATGTCATAACTCTGATGGAGCAGTTTGTGTCATTCATTCCCCTCGTGCTTGGCACTGCTGGTTCAGGCCTGTTTATTAAAATAAGTCTTCAAAGGTCATTTACAATCATGTTTTAAATTTTGAGGTCTTAGGTCTAGGGTTGAGTCAATTTTGTCTTGAAAAGTCTTAGAAGACCAGCAGGGCAGAGGGATGTCTTTGATAGATCATCACTTCAATAATTTTCATCATTGTACAGCTGAGTTAGGACTTCTCTTCAAAACTCTGTTTTGAAGATAAGTCGCCATCTCATTTTTGTAAAAATTGTCAAAATTTTCAGTTCTTCAATCGTTCAAGTGCAGCCTTGGTCTCCTTTGCCAGAGCATATCAGAGCTTTCCCTGCAAAAAATTATCAGAGAAAATCATTTTTTCAACCAATTTTAAAGGGGAAACCAAAAAGGTCAAAGCCTATTAATTTTGAAAAAGTGTCAACAACCAAACATAAGAAAAGGGGTTTTGGGTTAAGCAAAAATCAACAAGGAGTCTATATGAAGATATTTCTCCTCATTTGCAACCCATTCCACATTCCAAGAGCAAAGATCATTGTTCTCAGGCGATTTTGTGAGTTTGTGAGCAAATTGGGCCGTTACAGGTGTGTGTTGCACGTAGGAAGTGTGCGCTGCGCATTGGGTGGTTTGAGCCAGTGCAAAATTACACAGGCGCTGCGCGTTGGAGTGTGCGCTGCGCGTTGGGGTGGCGCGCTGCGCGTTGAATCACAGCCACGGGAAAAACTTGCCTATGCGCCCAGATCGTGTCTAAACGCCTCCAAAGCTGCAAGTAGGTGTTCTATAACTGATTCAATCAATTTGATAGTGTTTATAGTGTGTTTGAAGAGAGGAGGTGATGTGTTGGGTGTAAGAAATCAAATGAAACCCTAAGCCCTTAGCAAAATCTTTTTTAAGGGTATTAAAGGACATATGGCTAAGTGGTGAAGATTTTTCTGCCCTTCCTTGGTGAAACATAGTTCCATGCCCATGTGAAAGCTTTGAGCCAAACAACGCTTCATATTTTGGTCCATTTGTCAAACTGTCCTTATGACTGTTTTATGCCCAATACACTAAAACAGAATGTCCATTATGGCATAAGTCTCATGATATTTCGGTTGGTTTTTGAGCATGTATTGAAATAGTAATTTCACCACACCTACAACCTACTATTGCAGATAGCATACATTTTGCAGACATTGTGTTTTCAGAGCTATGTCAGACACAGATTCATCTTATGAGTAGGGGTATTACAGTGATTCTACAGCAGAGGGTAATGTGCCACGAAGGTCTCGCAGAGGTGGCAAAGGTGGTAAGCCTCGCAGGGAAGAGCCTACTTCTTTGGATCAATTGTAGGCTTGCCCGCTTGCAATGGATTGCTTTCGTCGTCAGTCGTGCTATCGCTATTGTGAGCTAATTTCACAAATTCAGCATCATCGTGAATTAGCTCGTTTGTTCATTCTACATTTACATGATGGCCATGTAAACCTCGCTAGAGTTGATTTCATTTTGTCACCAGAAACGATTGCAGAGGCCACTGGGATACCAAATGTTGGAGAGCAATGGAATAAACGTCAGCAGTTAGATAAATCTTACTATCAGCCATACATCAAACCTGGGTATATGAGGCACTTGAGCAGCATTTTTCCTTTTCAATACTTGAATGATCAGTTTGCACCTTTGATGAAGCTCATCATTCGATATTTTAGTTGTGAGGGCAGATTCTCCCGTCTTTATGCGTACCATGTCCGTTTGTTGATGCATTTTACAAGGGTACGTATAATGAACATTCCATACTTCATGTTTCGCAACATAGAGAAGATGGTGCCTCTTGTACAAAGGAAGACCCCAGCACAGCAGCATAACAGTATTTATCACTACGCGTTGATCAAGATCGTAGTGGTTCATCAGTTGGCACAACAGGGCATCACTTGGGAGGATTTTATTTCTCGTGACCTTTTCACAGTGCCACAGCCACCTCCTGAGATTGTTCATGATGAGGGAGGGCCTTCACATCAGTTTGACATTCCTGAGATAGAGCATGTCAGCGCTCCAGCATGTGTGACATATCAGCGAGGACACAGGGCCTTATTTGCATCAGCACGGCGAGTATTATCTCCACATGGTATGGAAGGGGTCTTGCCTTCTTCTTCAGTATAGGTACAGGTTCAGGACAGAGGAAAGGAGCCAATTTATGAGGAGGGCCATTCAGGTGGTCATGATATTGATGTTGCATTGAGTGATGTCGAAAAGACCGAAATTGATAGAATGAATGAGAAGTTGCTGAAGGCATAATGTCAGATCAAATACTTGGAGCAGCGCAATAAACAGTTAGAGGACGAGCACACACTTATAGAGCTGCAACGAATCCGTGAAGACCGTAGGTTGGCCCGTAAAAGACCGGGTGATTTGACACCTGTTGCGCGGCAATTTGTGCTTGAGAAGGTCAACCGACACTTGGAGGGGTTGTTGGCGAAGGCCAATAGAGACAAAGACTTGCTTCGTCACATGAAGAATCATTACTGGGCCCGCATGCATGTTTGCAAAGCGAAAATGAAGATCCTTAAGAGGTGATTGAGCAAGGCACTTAAACGGCAGAAAAAGCCCGATCCACTCCAAATTTTGTCCGAGGCTTCATTGGTGGGGCACAATACATGATAGAGGGTCATTACTCTGAATTTGGGCAAATTCGGAAAAAAATTTGTCATTTTTGAAAATTTTGTCCTAAAAACAGGTTTTTTGGTTCAACGCGCAGCGCGCTACCCCTAAGATTGGGAGGTCCAAATCACAAATGGTTTGCATTTTTGGATTTTTCATAATGAAATGTACCTGCTCAGCTATTGCCGAAGCATTTCATCGAGATCTGGACGGTCAAAAGGCTCAAAAACACCATGAAAACCACCTTGCTGCCACCTTTTGTCACAGCAGGAAGTACCTCTGGGAGAATGCAGTTTTGAGGGGGCAAATGAGCTCCAAATGGGAAAATTCCACTTGGGTTGGAAAGCAGACATCCAGGGCTTTCCAACAAGCCAACCTAAGCTCAATTTGGATGCCGGAAAGTGCCTCAAAATCAGCCTGAAAAGTGCGCTGCGCGTAGAGATCAGGGCGCTGCGCGTTGAGGATTTTGGCCAATTTTTCACCTTCCAGCTCAGGAATTCGGCCAGTTTTCACCAGTTTTACTCCTTGATGTAATTTTTGACCCACCATGATGTAAATTGATGTATGTAAGGTAACATGGCACCTATCTACTTTCTTCTAGATGATTCCTTCATAAATTAGCAAGAAATTAATGTAATGAATCAGTTTCCTTCTTTTTAGAAGCAGGTTGTTTTGGTCACCTAGATTCCTGCTCCATGTTTAGAATTTGTTGAAACCACTCTCAGAAGGAGGAGCTCGACCCCTAGAGGTTAGGGAATGAGGTTAGCTTGGTCTATATATGTAAATTTTCATTCAGTAACACAGGTTGGACTCTTGGGAAGATTTTGGACACTATTGTACATATTTTTCATATTTTGGCTAAGGGAAGATCAGAGATTTTGCAGCACCTGTTGGGATCCTTGTGGCTTTGTGTGTTGATGGTGTGCTTCTTTCTATAATTGTAAGTTGTTAATGTGTATCATTTCCTTCTTTCATCTTCTGCAATTGAACAAATGAAGTGTTAAGGTAGAATCCATAGATTGTTATGCTCTGCCTTTAAGTTTGTTTGATTTTCCATGTTTTCGTCAGTTTGAAGAGGATCCATATTCTCTTTTGCCCTCTTCAACTCCTTGTCATTCTGATCCATCCATTCACCTGATCAAAAGGCATCAAAACTATTTCCTACCTCGCCCCAACTCGATCTCTGCAAAAATCTGACCTCAATCCCCGCACCCAAAATTGGTTTTCCCATTTCTCCAGCAAAAACCTCAAAAATCTAAAACAAACCTTCCTATCTCTTTACTAGCCTAAAATCAGTATTAAATTTGAGTCATCTCAGCCCCTTTGAAAACCTTTGCCGAGATAGACCCGGAGAGAGCCCTCTCCTGTCCTCGTAGGGCTAGCTACGAGGCTGAGCGTGGTATGATGTTGCCTTGAGTTTTGCCTTCCTCAGCCTGAGGCGGATTCGAGCGCTAACAGGTCCTACTCATAAGCTTCAAGCAACAATGATTTATCTCTCCTTGCTCTAACATCTACTAAGAGTACAAAAGTGCAACATCAGTAGCAGATATCAAATGCAAACATCAACAAATCTTGATCCATTCATTCACCAAAACCTCCTCTATGGGTGCAAAAGTGCATGTTCTGAGGACAAGCTTTTGATAAATTTCTGGATCCTTCTCTAAATGCATGAGAAGGGTTTAAATACTACTTCCTAATTCTAATAATAGTTTATTTACAAAAATTCAGGATGCGGTTTTAAAATGACCGCCCTTTTTCTAAGCAAAATTTAAAGCGAAAATTAAATTCAAAACTAAACTACTTTTGTATCTGGTCTTTAAAACTGCATGTATTCAGCATTGGTTTAAGGAGAGTCGGCTGGCTGACTTCTGCTTTGAGCTGGGCTGAGAAAACGGAATCGATGAGAGCTGGTACCACCTTTTCGGCCGCATTTATGATACACTTCACAGTCATCCACTGACTATGCGGCTTCACCAAGTATGTCCAGTAACATTCCCAATTTAACCTGTTCAGCGCTTGGATTGCTTTTCCCTTTTCTTGCGCTCTCTGCTTCCATTCCGTCTCTAGTTGTAGTTTGTTTGGTAAATACCCCGGGGTGGTTTCTACGATTAAATTTGCTCTGTGCAAATTCTCATTTACACAGTCAATAAGAATGCTTGTTGTCGTAGCTGTTGTTTCTGCCGCTTGTTTTGCCTCCCTGATTTGATCGTCCCACTTGTTAAAGAGCAGCTCTTTATGATTCTCATTTATCCTTGGTGCACCTGCTCTTTTTCCCTCGTCTTCATCCTGCCAAGCCAAGTACTCAGTCACCTGTTTGTCAATCAGATCATAGTCACTTCGTAAGTCGACCACTTGATTAGTGATCTTATCACTCATTTTGCAATAATAATTCCACTGTGATATCTTTTGGCCCAACACTTCTTGCTGTTGTAGTAGTTTTTCATTCAAGGAAATAGATTCTGAAATAAACTCTGTAAGCTTAGGGTCGTCTCTGTGCATCTCTTGTAAATCCTATAACTGTTTTCCCTTCTCGTCCAAACTTCTCTGATAACCTATCTGCATTTGCTGGAAGTCTTCCTGCAACTTTTCAAGCTGTTTGTGTGCCTCATTATTAATGTTGGCTTGTTGCAATTGTAGTTGCAGTACATGTATTTGATCTTCTCACTCTTTCAACAATTGTTGTACTTCTGATGCTTTGTCAATAGTCGCAGAGGCATACGCTCCTGCGATCTGAGATAGCTTGGTCAGATTTTCAGTTAGATTACTGGTGGGATCTTTCCATAAGACGTCTAATTGCTCAGCATCTTGAGAGAGTGTATTTTCTAGTTTCCTTTTCTTTCTCTACCTTCTTACCACTGCTTTATGTTGGAGACTATAAAATATGTCCAAAGGAGGAATTTCTTCTACATTAAGTATAAGCTCAGAAGATGGAGCAATAGGAATGTGCTCTGTTTCTGAGACATTGGTGGCTAAGGTTGTGACTACTTCATGTGCTATCTGTGTATTGCTCACAGGTATTTTTGGGGCTTGTCCTTCAATATTGATCAGTTCATTGAAGGTTTCCCACTCCTTATCTAATTCTGTCGTGACGGGTGGTACTTCAATGACGATAGGGGGAGGATCTCTTTGCGGGGAGGTAATAACCTGCTGTTGTGGAAGTTCCATTGACTGAGCGATGTCCTTAGCTGACTCCTCGCTCCTATCTTGGTCGTTTCCGAATCTTTTAGAATGTTCAGGCATTTCTTGTACAGACTTAGATTTAGATCCGTTAGTGCTTGAACTCCCACTGAGACTAACGCTTGGAGTTGGTTCTCTTGCAGACAGTCGCAGCTTTTCTAGAGGAACACTAGCTAGTCTTCTTTCTCTGTATACCATGAACTTTTGAAAGTCTTCTGGAGACAATTGCAATTGGGCTTCATGCAAAATCTCTTGAAGTGAGCTTTTATTTTGGAATATATCATCAAATAAATCTTTTTTTCCAAAGAACACTTTTATCTTGACTGTAGTTGTGAATTTCTAGGCAACCTCATTTGGGTCAAATGGTCTTCCCGGGAATTTGAATAGTTGTAAACACGTCATATTTTGTACTTCAGTGAACACGTGACCTACATCAAACAGCGAAAAGGCCCCACAAGCCACAGGAAACTGTGGCCATATAGCCTTCTTTTTGTCCTTTAAGTCTTTAGTTAGGCCGCCTTCTGAACAGGTTTGATATACAATTTATCGAGCCAGGAGTTTATCAGGGATATACAAGGGTAGAACATGAGGGGGAGCAGTACTTCCAAATACTCTAACATAAGTGAACAATCTTCTCCACACCATCTTGCGATGGGGAGGATATCTATCTGTGCTTTAGCTGAGCACCTCGGGGGTTCTTTATCATACAACATTCTATGCAAGGGCAGCATGAGTCCGTGACAAATCTGGTAGAAATATGTAGTGAACTGAGAGTCCCACAATATCTTATGATAGACATGGATGGGTAAGGGGTATTGAGTTTTCCACTTCCAACCCATAACAGGGAACTTAGAAACATAACATATTGAATCCATAACATATGTGGCTAGGTAAAAAGGAGGATAAATCCTTTGAGACGTAGATATTTTAGATCGGTAACTAACAATAGCCGTGATTAGGTTATCAGATAAAATCTTGGCCCAATCTACAATAGTGGCATTTGTGGGAGCATCTAGTAATGGTAACCATTCGGATGAAAATTTGTTGATATCTGGCATTCCAAATAATCTACTGAGCATGGCAGCAGCAAAGAAATATGGGGAGATAAGGGAACCAGTACTGTACCTACCGTGCTTATCTTTCTTGAGCGGTTCATCTTTTCTAGACCAATCTTTGGTGGTTTCCGACAGGTTCGGGTTCTCCGCCACAAATTTTTCTATGAATTGCGTGTTATAAGTTGCCTGTGGCTCAGGCAGATGATACATAAGCTTTAAATCTTGTGCAGCGAATGACCCGATGAGCCCTTGACCATGAATCTTGAACTGTCTATTTTTAATTTCTGCGCTATCAAGTATCCACTTGATCATGTCTGTGTATGGGAGAATTTTGGGCCTCGCTGTTATCCGATGTAGGAATGAGCATGCTAGCTCTTCTAGGGATGCTTTGGAAGAGCTCTGTGAGCCCGCGACAGAAGTAACCTTCATTACTCTGGGATTCTCTTCTTCGAGCAGTCTGTACATGCCTTCCCACGTTGCTATTCCTGCGTCTTTGTTACAAGTTGTGTCTGTATATAAAGGTGCCATTTCCTTTTCTTCAAAGCTCTGAGCTTTGTTTTTCTTCCCCATTTCAGCCTGCGTATTGCTTTGAATCGTCCTTCGTTCTCCGTTCCTGCAATTCACAAGTGAAATGGAAATGAATGACCTGGACGGGTGATGGGAGAGTTTTAAATGCCGCAGACATACCAAATACACCACCTTACGTGAAGTGATTCTTTGAAAAGCACGCGTCCATATTTTATTAATAACTGGCAACTAACTCCTGTATTAGCATTTAAAGCGCGTAATTATGTGTCAGCTTATGGCAAGTAGCTTTTCTTGAATATTGTGCCCGAACGATCTGCGATGGAGTGATTTTGCGATTTGCTTCGCAACATCGCAGATCGCAACATCGCAATAACGCACCATCGCACAAATATAACATCGCAATGTTGGTCTGGCTTGACATCGCAACCATTGCTATATCGCGATATCGCAATATCGCAGATCGCAGAAGTTTATGTATGACAAATTTCGTTAACCTGTTTCCTGCGATATGCGATCTTGCGATCGGCGTCATTGCAAATCGGTAAATCTTGAAGTTTTTCTTATAGGTTTTACTTATTGCGACGCGATAGTTGTTTAATACCACAATCTCGCACATGCCGGGATTGTACTTGAATGGTGGCGTTCTACTACCATTTTACGATGCGTTTTTAAAGATTTCTTCCTTATCATAAACTTAGGTTTTAAGTGTTCGAAGGAGTTTCCTAAGCTTACGATGGTAACTTTATTTTGAGGAAAAGAAATTTAAGCCCTACTCTTGCTTTTTCTAAATTTTAACTAAGGGTCCCCACACATTTAGTATTTTGGATAACACTTAAATGAGAAGGGGGGGTTGTTGCTGGTCACAACAATTGGCGATTCACTTGGGAGAACCAGTGATATCTGTTTTTCTATTGAATTTTTCAAACTTCCAAAACAGAAAATTAAACTTTATTATGGAAAGATAAAGCACATTATCCTCTAAACTGTCAATGATATTTTGTTTCAACCTTTTTCTACTTCGACTATTAGCTTCCTCAGGCTAGTCATTGTATTTGTATCAGCCATTACTTGGTTTTGTAAAGATAAAACAAAGTCTCCTCTGTATCCCAGTTTTAAATGTGCTCATTTGTCGTAGGTAGAGCCTCTGCTACCAGCAGGCGTTTATAGCCTCGACAGGGTTACCTGTTACCCAGCAGTGATCCTGTATCCTACCTAAGGTGACCTACAACTTCCAAAGAAAAATCCATATCCACACTTATTGCTTTGATTTTTTATTTTTTTATTCTTAAAGAACAATGTCTTGGTTTGGTAGCCAAATTATGACATAGTCACTCACTTGATTTATAACTTCGTTGAACAAGCTGGCTCGTGATGAGACCCCTTGTCTTTTGATTGCAACAATCTTGAGTCATTGCCCTGTTGTGGTAGACAGTATTGGCAAAGTCAACAAGTTATAATATCTGTGATAATGATAAGACGGCTCGTGATGATACCTCTCATTCTTCAAGATAAAGTGTATCCTTGGATTATTCCTCTGAAGGCTGTGATTTCCTTAGCAGGGAGGAAGACATTGTTTCCTTAAGATAGCTCTGGACGAAAATAATAGAGTTTTTGGAAACAGCTGTTCTACAGAGAATCTTTATTTTGTTATTGATACCTTTCATTATACTGAGATAAAACAATTTCTTCACTAAAGGTTGCTTTCGTCAAACTTCATGAAGTTGAAACTAGTATTATATCTAGGCTAGAGTCTTTAACTGTATCTATCAATAATAAAGATCAGTTTTTCAAAAGATTTGCTATTTATACAAGTGAAAAGTTCAAAATCTGAAAGAGAGTTGGTGTCTCTTAGTAAATGTCAAATGTTGTCAACAACAGCAGATTTTATTAGGGAAAAACATGTTTAAGGAAATGAGAGGTAACTATTCCCTTGGATTATTTACATGGTAGGGATAATTACTTCTCTTATTTTGCCTGCCAACTGTTGAAAATCAACTATCTACTTAACAACCTAGCTAAATTAATTCTACTCCTATTTTAACTATACACAGAAAATTGACTAGGTATAATGATATTTCCAGTGTAACCATCTTTCCATTTTTATTCCTACATGTGTATACCTTTCAAACATCAGTATTAAGAATAAATTTTTTCCTGGACTGAAAACGTTGAATGTGGAATTAGAAAGTGTAACTGTGGTCAGAATTCTGTATGAAATCTCTTTCTTGTGAAATCTTCTTTCCAATTGGATACCTATTGGATCATAAAAGTCAGGATGAGTTTCCATTATGGATTGCTAATCGTGCAATAGGAAAGATGACAGGCTGGGTTGTGAATATGAGTTTTTGGTTTTAATAGCCTGTATTCTATTATGTGTGAAAGTTAGGCCTTGGACTTTTTCTAATGAAAGGAAAGTTTCAAAATATATCTTACTGAATGAATCAATGAAGAATGGATGGAAATTTTTCAAAAGACAATTATCAATTAACCTGAATTGTCGACAATTCTCAAAAAATGCCTTCTTTTGTTGATGATGTTTTGGATAAGATAGAAGTTTTTCAAGAAAAGCTGATATTGATTGGACTTGGAATTGAAAAAGTTCTACATTTATTTAACACAATTCAATTTTCCAAAATGGTAAAACATCACTCAAATGTTTGTCGGTAAGGTGCTCAGTATGCCATAGTAATCTGTCAAGAGTCTGAAAATTAAAATTTAAAGCAAAATCTGATTTTATACAAAATGGGTGCAAGCAAAAAAGAATGCAATGACTCTCTGTACAATTAGTGTTATAACACAACTGGGATTGTTTTGAAATATTTTCTCTTTCACAAGGATTGGCCAGAATTATGGGATTCGAGTAATTTTGAATTCCATCTTGTGAATTAGAAAACAAATTATGATTGGGAACAGGCGTGAAGGTTTGTTCATGATATGAATCATAGATTGGAATACTCTCTTGGGTAGTGAAATCATGTAAATGATCTGTTACTCTGGAATGAGGATCGGCTGAAATAATTCTTGAATTAGAATACCTCTCATTCTCAGATTTCTGTTGATTTACTCAAGATAAATCAACGTCTTCATCATCAAAGTAGCTATCATAAATGACTTCACAAGATTCCCTAGATTTCTCTTTTTCATCCAGTATATTTAAACAAGGAGGATCAAGCCGTTCATGTTTGTAAATGACAAAAGGGTGTTCTATAGCTGCCTCTTTATCTTGAAGACCTAATGGTGATTCATTTGGGTGATCCTCTGTACTTTCTGAGATATCATTAATATTGGGGGGGGAAATTATCATCATTAAAAACATCAGGATAAAGAGAAAAATGAGACTCTGAAATAATGCATTTGAAAATATCTTCGTGTGAAAACTCTTGTTCATCACATTCATCGTAGGTTTCGGGTTTTAGATCATACCTTTGTGTGCTCATGTTTTTTGAAAGAGAATTACTTTGTTGTTCTAACCTTGGCATTTGCATTTGTCGACTTGCGATCATATTATCTGACTTTGTCTCAAAATTGCTTTCCGGTTCCAACGCAGGCTTTCTTCCAACATTCCCGCTTTTGTCTTCTTGTATTGGATCAAGCATGTCCCCTAAGCTTTGGGAAGTTTCTTCATCATGACTTATTCGCACATCCAAATTGGAATTCTCATTTACATTAGAAGAAAATGGAACAAAGCTTGGACTAATTTCTACTGAATCGGGGATAGGGGGCAAAGAATAATTATGATCAACACATTCTAATGATTCTTCATTAATGAGTTCACTCTCAACATCATATTTCAAACAATTAAGATGAAATTGAATATTAAAATCTCTAACAAACTCATCTTCTTTACGTAGATATTCAATTTCATCATATACCTGATCGTAATCATAGCAATCAAATTTACAAATGAAAGCTGTGACAAATTGGTCCCAACTGTGAATTGAGGCAACTGGGAGGGTTCTACACCAGTTTCTAGCTTCCGCTACAAATGTGAGAGTAAAAATTCTGCATAAAATGCCTTCATCAATTCCTTGAAAATTTGAATTTGAAACATTTTGAATAAATTGAAGGGCATGATTAAAAGCAGAAGAATTACTCTTACCATTTAATTTTACCTGAGACAAGAGTCTTACCACTTCGGGTGGAGTGTTGGAAGAGGCACGAACATGGATACAACTCCAAATGGGAAGTTTGAGAGAAGCCATCCTAATTCAAATGTCACAATTGCAAACAAACTCCAACAGACAACATGTTCAGGCCCTCCTTCTAGCGCCAAATATGTTGAAGCCCCGAAAATCGGGTCGACAACAAGGGGGATACCCGCCTGGTCCAGACCTTGGTTGGCAGCTCCTTATTCGTTTGGTATAGCGGGTCCGACTGGGGATAATGGGACTAGTTTCCCAATCTATGGGTGTGTGTGTAGAATTGGATGTTGATGATCTAACAGTTCCTATCTAAGCTATTCTAATTCAAACTTTAATCTAATTCTATGCTATTGTAATCTAATAAACATCACACCTAAATATATGCTAACCCGGGATGTAATTCTTCTATTATGCGATCTAAAGAGATTTCAAATAACAACTAATAATAAAGATCATTCAGCGATTATAAGAAAGGAAATCAATTAAGATGAACCACTTCGCATAAAAAGTTAGGCGAAACAGTTGTGAACAGCATATCGCATAATAAGCTATTCATACATTAAACATAAATAAATAGCTACCACCGTACAAAAGTGCCAAATGATAACTCAAGCATTCATGTGATAACATATAAACAACTAAAAACTGTATATCACTTTAACATATAAGCAGAAATGGTCAAGAGATAAAAGTACCATTTATGACTGGTCCTACTCATAAGCTTCAAGCAACAATTATTTATCTCTCCTTGCTCTAACATCTACTAAGAGTACAAAAGTGCAACATCAGTAGCGAATATCAAATGCAAACATCAACAAATCTTGATCCATTCATTCACCAAAACCTCCTCTGAGGGTGCAAAAGTCCATGTTCTGAGGACAAGTTTTTGATAAATTTTTGGACCCTTCTCTAAATGCATGAGAAGGGTTTAAATACTACTTCCTAATTCTAATAATAGTTTATTTACAAAAATTCAGGATGCGGTTTTAAAATGACCGCCCTTTTTCTAAGCAAAATTTAAAGCGAAAATTAAATTCAGAACTAAACTACTTTTGTATCTGGTCTTTAAAATTGCATGTATTCAGCATTGGTTTAAGGAGAGTCGGCTGGATGACTTCTGCTTTGAGCTGGGCTAAGAAAACGAAATCGATGAGAGCTGGTACCACCTTTTCGGCCGCATTTATGATACACTTCACAGTCATCCACTGACTATGCGGCTTCACCAAGTATGTCCAGTAACATTCCCAATTTAACCTGTTCAACACTTGGATTGCTTTTCCCTTTTCTTGCGCTCTCTGCTTCCATTCCGTCTCTAGTTGTAGTTTGTTTCGTAAATACCCCGGGGTGGTTTATGCGATTAAATTTGCTCTGTGCAAATTCTCATTTACACAGTCAATAAGAATGCTTGTTGTCGTAGCTGCTGTTTCTGCCGCTTGTTCTGCCTCCCTGATTTGATCCTCTCACTTGTTAAAGAGCAGCTCTTTATGATTCTCATTTATCCTTGGTGCGCCTGCTCTTTTTTCCTCATCTTCATCCTGCCAAGCCAAGTACTCAGTCACCCATTTGTCAATCAGATCATAGTCACTTCGTAAGTCGACCAATTGATTAGTGATCTTATCACTCATTTCGCAATAATAATTCCACTGTGATATCTTTTGGCCCAATACTTCTTGTTGTCGCAGTAGTTGTTCATTCAAGGAAATAGATTCTGAAATAAACTCTGTAAGCTTAGGGTCGTCTCTGTGCATCTCTTGTAAATCCTGTAACTGTTTTCCCTTCTCGTCCAAACTTCTCTGATAACCTATCTGCATTTGCTGGAAGTCTTCCTGCAACTTTTCAAGTTGTTTGTGTGCCTCATTATTAGTGTTGGCTTGTTGCAATTGTAGTTGCAGTACCTGTATTTGATCTTCTCGCTCTTTCAACAATTGTTGTACTTCTGATGCTTTGTCAATAGTCGCAAAGGCATACGCTCCTGCGATCTGAGATAGTTTGGTGAGATTTTCAGTCGGATTACTGGTGGGATCTTTCCATAAGACGTCTAATTGCTCAGCATCTTAAGAGAGTGTATTTTCTAGTTTCCTTTTCTTTCTCTGCCTTCTTACCACTGCTTTATGTTGGCGACTATAAAATATGTCCAGAGAGGGAATTTCTTCTACATTAAGTATAAGCTCAGAAGATGGAGCAATAGGAATATGCTCTGTTTCTAAGACATTGTTGGCTAAGGTTGTGACTACTTCCTGTGCTACCTGTGTATTGCTCACAGGTATTTTTGGGGCTTGTCCTTCAAGATTGATCAGTTAGTTGAAGGTTTCCCACTCCTTATCTAATTTTGTCGTGACGGATGGTACTTCAATGACGAGAGGGGGAGGATCTCTTTGCGGGGAGGTAATAACCTACTGTTGTGGAAGTTCCATTGACTGAGCGGTGTCCTTAGCTGACTCCTCGCTCCTATCTTGGTCGTTTCCGGATCTTTTAGAATGTTCAGGCATTTCTTGTACAGACTTAGATTTAGATTTGTTAGTGCTTGAACTCCCACTGAGACTAACGCTTGGAGTTGGTTCTCTTGCAGACAGTCGCAGCTTTTCTAGAGGAACACTGGCTAGTCTTCTTTCTCTGTATACCATGAACTTTTGAAAGTCTTCTGGAGACAATTGCAATTGGGCTTCACGCAAAATCTCTTGAAGTGAGCTTTTATTTTGGAATATATCATCAAATAAATCCTTTTTTCCAAAGAACACTTTTATCTTGACTGTAGTTGTGAAATTTTGGGCAACCTCATTTGGGTCAAATGGTCTTCCCGGGAATTTAAATAGTTGTAAACACGTCATATTCTGTACTTCAGTGAACGCGTGACCTACATCAAACAGCGAAAAGGCCCCACAAGCCACAGGAAACTGTGGCCATATAGCCTTCTTTTTGTCCTTTAAGTCTTTAGTTAGGCCGCCTTCTGAACAAGTTTGATATGCAATTTCTCGAGCTAGGAGTTTATCAGGGATATACAAGGGTAGAACATGAGGGGGTGCAGTACTTCCAAATACTCTAACATAAGTGAACAATTCTTCTCCAAACCATCTTGCGATGGGGAGGATATCTATATGTGCTTCAGGTGAGCACCTCGGGGGTTCTTTATCATACAACATTCTATACAAGGGCAGCATGAGTCCGTGACAAATCTGGTAGAAATATGGAGTGAACTGAGAGTCCCACAATATCTTATGATAGACATGGATGGGTAAGGGGTCTTGAGTTGTCCACTTCCAACCCATAACAGGGAACTTAGAAACATAACATATTGAATCCATAACATATGCGGCTAGGTAAAAAGGAGGATAAATCCTTTGAGACGTAGATCTTTTGGACCGATAACTGACAATAGCCGTGATTAGGTTATCAGATAAAATCTTGGCCCAATCTACAATAGTGGCATTTGTGGCAGCATCTAGTAATGGTAACCATTCGGATGAAAATTTGTTGATATCTGGAATTCCAAATAGTCTACAGAGCATGGCAGCAGCAAAGCAATATGGGGAGGTAAGGGAACTAGTACTGTACATACCGTGCTTATCTTTCTTGAGCGGTTCATCTTTTCTAGACCAATCTTTGGTGGTTTCCGACAGGTTCGGGTTCTCCGCCACAAATTTTTCTATGAATTGTGTGTTATAAGTTGCCTGTGGCTCAGGCAGATGATACATAAGCTTTAAATCCTGTGCAACGAATGACCCGATGAGCCCTTGACCATGAATCTTGAACTGTCTATTTTTCATTTCTGCGCTATCAAGTATCCACTTGATCATGTCTGTGTATGGGAGAATTTTGGGCCTCGCTGCTATCCGATGTAGGAATGAGCATGCTAGCTCTTCTAGGGATGCTTCGGAAGAGCTCTGTGAGCCCGCGACAGCAGTAACCTTCATTACTCTGGGATTCTCTTCTTCGAGCAGTCTGTACATGCCTTCCCACATTGCTATTCTTGCGTCTCTGTTACAAGCTGTGTCTGTATATAAAGGTGCCATTTCCTTTTCTTCAGAGCTCTGGGCTTTGTTTTTCTTCCGCATTTCAGCCTGCGTATTGCTTTGAATCGTCCTTCATTCTCCGTTCCTGCAATTCACAAGTGAAATGGAAATGAATGACCCGGACGGGTGATGGGAGAGTTTTAAATGCCGCAAACATACCATATACACCACCTTACGTGAAGTGATTCTTTGAAAGCACGCGTCCATATTTTATTAATAACTGGCAACTAACTCCTGTACTAGCATTTAAAGCGCGTAATTATGTGTCAGCTTATGGCAATTAGCTTTTCTTGAATATTGTGCCCGAACAATTTGCGATGGAGCGATTTTGCGATTTGCTTCGCACCATCGCACAAATATAACATCGCAGTGTTGGTCTGGCTTGACATCGCAACCATTGCTATATCGCGATATTGCAATATCGCAGATCGCAGAAGTTTATGTATGACAAATTTCGTTAACCTGTTTCCTGCGATATGCGATCTTGCGATCGGCGTCATCGCAAGCCGGTAAATCTTGAAGTTTTTCTTATAGGTTTTACTTATTGCGACGCGATAGTTGTTTAATACCACAATCTCGTACATGTCGAGATTGTACTTGAATGGTGGCGTTCTACTACTGTTTTATGATGCATTTTTAAAGATTTCCTCCTTATCATAAACTTAGGTTTTAAGTGTTCGAAGGAGTTTCCTAAGCTTATGATGGTAACTTTATTTTGAGGAAAAGAAATTTAAGCCCTACTCTTGCTTTTTCTAAATTTTAACTAAGGGTCCCCACACATTTAGTATTTTGGATAATACTTAAATGAGAAGGGGGGGGTTGTTGCTGGTCACAATAATTGGCGATTCACTTGGGAGAACCAGTTATCTCTGTTTTTCTATTGAATTTTTCAAACTTCCAAAACAGGAAATTTTTCAGAAAATTAAACTTTATTATGGAAAGATAAAGCACATTATGCTCTAAACTGTCAATGATATTTTTTTCAACCTTTTTCTTCTTCGACTATTAGCTTCCTCAGGCTAGTCCTTGTATTTGTATCAGCCATTACTTGGTTTTGTAAAGATAAAACAAAGTCTCCTCTGTATCCCAGTTTTAAATGTGATCATTTGTCATAGGTAGAGCCTCTGCTGCTAGCAGGCGTTTATAGCCTCGACAGGGTTACCTGTTACCCAGCAATGATCCTGTATCCTACTTAAGGTGACCTACAACTTCCAAAGGAAAATCCATATCCACACTTATTGCTTTGATTTTTTTTTTTTTTTTTATTCTTAAAGAACAATGTCTTGGTTTGGTAGCCAAATTATGACACAGTCACTCACTTGATTTATAACTTTGTTAAACAAACTGGCTCGTGATGAGACCCCTTGTCTTTTGATTGCAACAATCTTGAGTCATTGCCCTGTTGTGGTAGACAGTATTAGCAAAGTCAGCAAGTTATAATATCTGTGATAATGATAAGCCGGCTCGTGATGAGACCTCTCATTCTTCAAGATAAAGTGTATCCTTGGATTATTCCTCTGAAGGCTGCGATTTCCTTAGCAGGGAGGAAGTCATTGTTTCCTTAAGATAGCTCTGGACGACAATAATAGAGTTTTTGGAAACAGTTGTTCTACAGAGAATCTTTATTTTGTTATTGATACCTTTCATTGTACTGAGATAAAACAATTTCTTCACTAAAGGTTGCTTTCGTCAAACTTTATGAAGTTGAAACTAGTATTATATCTAGGCTAGAGTCTTTAACTGTATCTATCAATAATAAAGATCAGTTTTCCAAAAGATTTGCTATTTATACAAGTGAAAAGTTCAAAATTTGAAAGAGAGTTTGCGTCTCTTAGTAAATGTCAAATGTTGTCAACGACAACAAATTTTATTAGGGAAAAACATGTTTAAGGAAATGAGAGGTAACTATTCCCTTGGATTATTTACGTGGTAGGGATAATTACTTCTCTTATTTTGCCTGCCAACTGTTGAAAATCACTTATCTACCTAACAACCTAGCTAAATTAATTCTACTCCTATTTTAACTATACACAGAAAATTGACTAGGTATAATGATATCTCCAGTGTAACCATCTTTCCATTTTTATTCCTACATGTGTATACCTTTCAAACATTAGTATTAAGAATAAATTTTTTCCTGGACTGAAAACGTTGAATGTGGAATTAGAAAGTGTAACTGTGGTCAGAATTCTGCATGAAATCTCTTTCTTGTGAAATCTTCTTTCCAATTGGATACCTATTGGATCATAAAAGTCAGGATGAGTTTCCATTATGGATTGGTAATCGTGCAATAGGAAAGATGACAGGCTGGGTTGTGAATATGAGTTTTGGGTTTTAATAGCCTGTATTCTATTATGTGTGAAAGTTAGGCCTTGGACTTTTTCTAATGAAAGGAAAGTTTCCAAATATATCTTACTGAATGAATCAATGAAGAATGGATGGAAATTTTTCAAAAGACAATTATCAATTAACCTAAATTGTCGGCAATTCTCCAAAAATGCCTTCTTTTGTTGATGATGTTTTGGATAAGATAGAAGTTTTTCAAGAAAAGCTGATATTGATTGGACTTGGAATTGAAAAAGTTCTACATTTCTTTGACACAATTCAATTTTCCAAAATGGTAAAACATCACTCAAATGTTTGTCGGTAAGGTGCTCAGTATGCCATAGTAATCTATCAAGAGTCTGAAAATTAAAATTTAAAGCAAAATCCGATTTTATACAAAATGAGTGCAAGCGAAAAAGAATGCAATGACTATCTGTACAACTAGTGTTATAGCACAACTAGGATTGTTTTGAAATATTTTCTCTTTCACAAGGATTGGCCAGAATTATGGGATTCGAGTAATTTCGAATTCCATCTTGTGAATTAGAAAACAAATTATGATTGGGAACAGGCGTGAAGGTTTGTTCATGATATGAATCATAGATTGGAATACTCTCTTGGGTAGTGAAATCATGTAAATGATCTGCTACTCTGGAATGAGGATCGGCTGAAATAATTCTTGAATTAGAATATCTCTCATTCTCAGATTTCTGTTGATTTACTCGAGATAAATCAACATCTTCATCATCAAAGTAGCTATCATAAATGACTTCACAAGATTCCCTAGATTTCTCTTTTTCATCCAGTATATTTAAACAAGGAGGATCAAGCCGTTCATGTTTGTAAATGACAAAAGGGTGTTCTATAGCTGCATCTTTATCTTGAAGACCTAATGGTGATTCGTTTGGGTGATCCTCTGTACTTTCTGAAATATCATTAATACTGAGGGGGGGGGAAATTATCATCATTAAAAACATCAAGATAAAGAGAAAAATGAGACTCTGAAATAATGCATTTGAAAATATCTTCGTGTGAAAACTCTTGTTCATCACATTCATCGTAGGTTTCGGGTTTTAGATCATACCTTTGTGTGCTCATGTTTTTTGAAAGAGAATTACTTTGCTATTCTAACCTTGGCATTTGCATTTGTCGACTTGCGATCATATTATCTGACTTTGTCTCAAAATTGCTTTCCGGTTCCAAGGCAGGCTTTCTTCCAACATTCCCAATTTTGTCTTCTTGTATTGCATCAGGCATGTCCCCTAAGCTTTGGGAAGTTTCTTCATCATGACTTATTCGCACATCCAAATTGGAATTCTCATTTACATTAGAATAAAATGGAACAAAGCTTGGACTAATTTCTACTGAATCGGGGATAGGGGGCAGAGAATAATTATGATCAACACATTCTAATTATTCTTCATTCATGAGTTCACTCTCAACATCATATTTCAAACAATTAAGATGAAATTGAATATTAAAATCTCTAATAGACTCATCTTATTTACGTAGATATTCAATTTCATCATATACCTGATCGTAATCATAGCAATCAAATTTACAAATGAAAGCCGTGACAAATTGGTCCCAGCTGTGAATTGAGGCAACTTGGAGGGTTCTACACCAGTTTCTAGCTTCCGCTACAAATGTGAGAGTAAAAATTCTGCATAAAATGCCTTCATCAATTCCTTGAAAATTTGAATTTGAAACATTTTGAATAAATTGAAGGGCATGATTAAAAGCAGAAGAATTACTCTTACCATTGAATTTTACCTGAGACAAGAGTCTTACCACTTCGGGTGGAGTGTTGGAAGAGGCACGAACATGGATACAACTCCAAATGGGAAGTTTGAGAGAAGCCATCCTAATTCAAATGTCACAATTGCAAACAAACTCCAACAGACAACATGTTCAGGCCCTCCTTCTAGCGCCAAATATGTTGAAGCCCCGAAAATCGGGTCGACAACAAGGCGGGTACCCGCCCGGTCTGGACCTTGGTTGGCAGCTCCTTATCCGTTTGGTATAGTGGGTCCGACTGGGGATAATGGGGCCAGTTTCCCAATCTATGGGGGTGTGTGTGTAGAATTGGATGTTGCTGATCTAACAGTTCCTATCTAAGCTATTCTAATTCAAACTTTAATCTAATTCTATGCTATTGTAATATAATCAATAGCACACCTAAATCTATGCTAACCCGGGATGTAATTCTTCTAATATGCGATCTAAAGAGATTTCAAATAACAATTGGTAATAAAGATCATTCGGCGATTATAAGAAAGGAAATCAATTAAGATGAACCACTTCGCATAAAAATTTAGGCGAAACAGTTGTGAACAGCATATCGCATAATAAGCTATTCATACATTAAACATAAATAAATAGCTACCACCGTACAAAAGAGCCAAATGAGAAAACGGAATCGATGAGAGCTGGTACCACCTTTTCGGCCACATTTATGATACACTTTACAGTCATCCACTGACTATGCGGCTTCACCAAGTATGTCCAGTAACATTCCCAAATTAACCTGTTCAACGCTTAGATTGCTTTTCCCTTTTCTTGCGCTCTTTGCTTCCATTCTGTCTCTAGTTGTAGTTTGTTTGGTAAATACCCCGGGGTGGTTTATGCGATTAAATTTGCTCTGTGCAAATTCTCATTTACACAGTCAATAAGAATGCTTGTTGTCGTAGCTGTTGTTTCTGTCGCTTGTTCTGCCTCCCTGATTTGATCGTCCCACTTGTTAAAGAGCGGCTCTTTATGATTCTCATTTATCCTTGGTGCGCCTGCTCTTTTTCCCTCATCTTCATCCTGCCAAGCCAAGTACTCAGTCACCCGTTTGTCAATTAGATCATAGTCACTTCGTAAGTGGACCACTTGATTAGTGATCTTATCACTCATTTCGCAATAATAATGCCACTGTGATATCTTTTTGCCCAACACTTCTTGCTGCTGCAGTAGTTGTTCATTGAAGGAAATAGATTCTGAAATAAACTCTGTAAGCTTAGGGTCATCTCTGTGAATCTCTTGTAAATCCTGTAACTATTTTCCCTTCTTGTCCAAACTTCTCTGATAACCTATCTGCATTTGCTGGAAGTCTTCCTGCAACTTTTCAAGCTGTTTGTGTGCTTCATTATTAATGTTGGCTTGTTGCAATTGTAGTTGCAGTACCTGTATTTGATCTTCTCGCTCTTTCAACAATTGTTGTACTTCTGATTCTTTGTCAATAGTCGCAGAGGCATACGCTCCTACGATCTGAGATAGTTTGGTGAGATTTTCAGTTGGATTACTGGTGGGATCTTTCCATAAGACGTCTAATTGCTCAGCATCTTGAGAGAGTGTATTTTCTAGTTTCCTTTTATTTCTCTGCCTTCTTACCACTGCTTTATGTTGGGGACTATAAAATATGTCCAGAGGGGGAATTTCTTCTACATTAAGTATAAGCTCAGAAGATGGAGCAATAGGAATATGCTCTGTTTCTGAGACATTGCTGGCTAAGGTTGTGACTACTTCCTGTGCTACCTGTGTATTGCTCACAGGTATTTTTGGGGCTTGTCCTTCAATATTGATTAGTTCGTTGAAGTTTTCCCACTCCTTATCTAATTCTGTCGTGACGGGTGGTACTTCAATGACAAGAGGGGGAGGATCTCTTTGCGGGGAGGTAATAACCTGTTGTTGTGGAAGTTCCATTGACTGAGCGGTGTCCTTAGCTGACTCCTCGCTCCTATCTTGGTCGTTTCCGGATCTTTTAGAATGTTCAGGCATTTCTTGTACAGACTTAGATTTAGATCCGTTAGTGCTTGAACTCCCACTGAGACTAACGCTTGGAGTTGGTTCTCTTGCAGACAGTCGCAGCTTTTCTAGAGGAACACTGGCTAGTCTTCTTTCTCTGTATACCATGAACTTTTGAAAGTCTTCTGGAGACAATTGCAATTGGGCTTCACGCAAAATCTCTTGAAGTGAGCTTTTATTTTGGAATATATCATCAAATAAATCATTTTTTCCAAAGAACACTTTTATCTTGACTGTAGTTGTGAAATTCTAGGCAACCTCATTTGGGTCAAATGGTCTTCCCGGAAATTTAAGTAGTTGTAAACACGTCATATTCTGTACTTCAGTGAACACGTGACCTACATCAAACAGCGAAAAGGCCCCACAAGCCATAGGAAATTGTGGCCATATAGCCTTCTTTTTGTCCTTTAAGTCTTTAGTTAGGCCGCCTTCTGAACAGGTTTGATATGCAATTTCTCGAGCTAGGAGTTTATCAGGGATATACAAGGGTAGAACATGAGGGGGTGCAGTACTTCCAAATACTCTAACATAAGTGAAAAATTCTTCTCCGAACAATCTTGCGATGGGGAGGATATATATCTGTGCTTCAGGTGAGCACCTCGGGGGTTCTTTATCATACAACATTCTATACAAGGGCAGCATGAGTCCGTGACAAATCTGGTAGAAATATGGAGTGAACTGAGAGTCCCACAATATCTTATGATAGACATGGATGGGTAAGGGGTCTTGAGTTGTCCACTTCCAACCCATAACAGGGAACTTAGAAACATAACATATTGAATCCATAACATATGCGGCTAGGTAAAAAGGAGGATTTATCCTTTGAGACGTAGATCTTTTAGACCGGTAACTGACAATAGCCGTGATTAGGTTATCAGATAAAATCTTGGCCCAATCTACAATAGTGGCATTTGTGGCAGCATCTAGTAATGGTAACCATTCGGATGAAAATTTGTTGATATCTGGCATTCCAAATAATCTACAGAGCATGGCAGCAGCAAAGCAATATGGGGAGGTAAGGGAACCAGTACTGTACATACCGTGTTTATCTTTCTTGAGCGGTTCATTTTTTCTAGACCAATCTTTGGTTGTTTCCGACAGGTTCGGGTTCTCCGCCACAAATTTTTCTATGAATTGCGTGTTATAAGTTGCCTGTGGCTCAGGCAGATGACACATAAGCTTTAAATCCTATGCAGCGAATGACCCGATGAGCCCTTGACCATGCATCTTGAATTGTCTATTTTTCATTTCTGCGCTATCAAGTATCCACTTGATCATGTCTATGTATGGGAGAATTTTGGGCCTCGCTGCTATCCGATGTAGGAATGAGCATGCTAGCTCTTCTAGGGATGCTTCGGAAGAGCTCTGTGAGCCCGCGACAGCAGTAACCTTCATTACTCTGGGATTCTCTTCTTCGAGCAGTTTGTACATGCCTTCCCACGTTGCTATTCCTGCGTCTCTGTTACAAGTTGTGTCTGTATATAAAGGTGCCATTTCCTTTTCTTTGGAGCTCTGGGCTTTGTTTTTCTTCCCCATTTCAGCCTGCGTATTGCTTTGAATCGTCCTTCATTCTCCGTTCCTGCAATTCACAAGTGAAATGGAAATGAATGACCCGGACGGGTGATGGGAGAGTTTTAAATGCCGCAGACATACCAAATACACCACCTTACGTGAAGTGATTCTTTGAAAAGCACGCGTCCATATTTTATTAATAACTGGCAACTAACTCCTGTATTAGCATTTAAAGCGCGTAATTATGTGTCAGCTTATGGCAAGTATCTTTTCTTAAATATTGTGCCCGAACGATTTGCGATGGATCGATTTTGTGATTTGCTTCGCAACATCGCAAATCGCAACATTGCAATAACGCACCATCGCACAAATATAACATCGCAGTGTTGGTCTGGCTTGACATCGCAACCATTGCTATATCGCGATATCGCAATATCGCAGATCGCAGAAGTTTATGTATGACAAATTTCGTTAACCTGTTTCCTGCGATATGCGATCTTGTGATCGGCGTCATCGCAAATCGGTAAATCTTGAAGTTTTTCTTATAGGTTTTACTTATTGCGACGCGATAGTTGTTTAATACCACAATCTCGTACATGTCGGGATTGTACTTGAATGGTGGCATTCTACTACCATTTTACGATGCTTTTTTAAAGATTTCTTCCTTATCATAAACTTAGGTTTGAAGTGTTCGAAGAAGTTTCCTAAGCTTACAATGGTAACTTTATTTTGAGGAAAAGAAATTTAAGCCCTACTCTTGCTTTTTCTAAATTGTAACTAAGGGTCCCCACACATTTAGTATTTTGGATAACACTTAAATAAGAAGGGGAGGTTGTTGCTGGTCACAACAATTGGCGATTCACTTGGGAGAACCAGTTATCTCTGTTTTTCTATTGAATTTTTCAAACTTCCAAAACAGAAAATTTTTCAGAAAATTAAACTTTATTATGGAAAGATAAAGCACATTATGCTCTAAACTGTCAATGATATTTTGTTTCAACCTTTTTCTACTTCGACTATTAGCTTCCTCAGGCTAGTCCTTGTATTTGTATCAGCCATTACTTGGTTTTGTAAAGATAAAACAAAGTCTCCTCTGTATCCCAGTTTTAAATGTGCTCATTTGTCGTAGGTAGAGCCTCTGCTGCCAGCAGGCGTTTATAGCCTTGACAGGGTTACCTGTTACCCAGCAATGATCCTGTATCCTACTTAAGGTGACCTACAACTTCCAAAGAAAAATCCATATCCACACTTATTGCTTTGATTTTTTCTTTTTTTTTTATTCTTAAAGAACAATGTCTTGGTTTGGTAGCCAAATTATGACACAGTCACTCACTTGATTTATAACTTTGCTGAACAAGTTGGCTCGTGATCAGACCCCTTGTCTTTTGATTGCAACAATCTTGAGTCATTGCCCTGTTGTGGTAGACAGTATTGGCAAAGTCAGCAAGTTATAATATTTGTGATAATGATAAGTCGACTTGTGATGAGACCTCTCATTCTTCAAGATAAAGTGTATCCTTGGATTATTCCTCTGAAGGCTGTGATTTCCTTAGCAGGGAGGAAGTAATTGTTTCCTTAGATAGCTCTGGACGACAATAATAGAGTTTTTGGAAACAGTTGTTCTACAAAGAATCTTTATTTTGTTATTGATACCTTTCATTGTACTGAGATAAAACAATTTCTTCACTAAAGGTTGCTTTCGTCAAACTTTATGAAGTTGAAACTAGTATTATATCTAGGCTAGAGTCTTTAACTGTATCTATCAATAATAAAGATCAGTTTTCCAAAAGATTTGCTATTTATACAAGTGAAAAGTTCAAAATCTGAAAGAGAGTTGTCATCTCTTAGTAAATGTCAAATGTTGTCAACGACAACAGATTTTATTAGGGAAAAACATGTTTAAGGAAATGAGAGGTAACTATTCCCTTGGATTATTTACGTGGTAGGGATAATTACTTCTCTTATTTTGCATGCCAACTATTGAAAATCAACTATCTACCTAACAACCTAGCTAAATTAATTCTACTCCTATTTTAACTATACACAGAAAATTGACTAGGTATAATGATATTTCCAGTGTAACCATCTTTCCATTTTTATTCCTACATGTGTATACCTTTCAAACATCAGTATTAAGAATAAATTTTTTCCTGGACTGAAAACGTTGAATGTGGAATTAGAAAGTGTAACTGTGGTCAGAATTCTGCATGAAATCTCTTTCTTGTGAAATATTCTTTCCAATTGGATACCTATTGGATCATAAAAGTCAGGATGAGTTTCCATTATGGATTGGTAATCGTGCAATAGGAAAGATGACAGGCTGGGTTGTGAATATGAGTTCTTGGTTTTAATAGCCTGTATTCTATTATGTGTGAAAGTTAGGCCTTCGACTTTTTCTAATGAAAGGAAAGTTTCCAAATATATCTTACTAAATGAATCAATGAAGAATGGATGGAAATTTTTCAAAGGACAATTATCAGTTAACCTAAATTGTCGGCAATTCTCCAAAAATGCCTTCTTTTGTTTATGATATTTTGGATAAGATAGAAGTTTTTCAAGAAAAGCTGATATTGATTGGACTTGGAATTGAAAAAGTTCTACATTTCTTTGACACAATTCAATTTTCCAAAATGGTAAAACATCACTCAAATGTTTGTTGGTAAGGTGCTCAGTATGCCATAGTAATCTATCAAGAGTCTGAAAATTAAAATTTAAAGCAAAATCCGATTTTATACAAAATGGGTGCAAGTGAAAAGGAATGCAATGACTATCTGTACAACTAGTGTTATAGCACAACTGGGATCGTTTTGAAATATTTTCTCTTTCACAAGGATTGGCCAGAATTATGGGATTTGAGTAATTTCGAATTCCATCTTGTGAATTAGAAAACAAATTATGATTGGGAACAGGCGTGAAGGTTTTTTCATGATATGAATCATAGATTGGAGTACTCTCTTGGGTAGTGAAATTATGTAAATGATCTGTTACTCTGGAATGAGGATCGGCTGAAATAATTCTTGAATTAGAATATCTCTCATTCTCAGATTTCTGTTGATTTGCTCGAGATAAATCAACGTCTTCATCATCAAAGTAGCTATCATAAATGACTTCACAAGATTCCCTAGATTTCTCTTTTTCATCCGGTATATTTAAACAAGGAGGATCAAGCCATTCATGTTTGTAAATGACAAAAGGGTGTTCTGCAGCTGCCTATTTATCTTGAAGACCTAATGGTGATTCATTTGGGTGATCCTCTGTACTTTCTGAGATATCATTAATACTGAGAGGGGGAAAATTATCATCATTAAAAACATCAGGATAAAGAGAAAAATGAGACTCTGAAATAATGCATTTGAAAATATCTTCGTGTGAAAACTCTTGTTCATCACATTCATCGTAGGTTTCGGGTTTTAGATCATACCTTTGTGTGCTCATGTTTTTTGAAAGAGAATTACTTTGTTGTTCTAACCTTGGCATTTGCATTTGTCGACTTGTGATCATATTATCTGACTTTGTCTCAAAATTGCTTTCTGGTTCCAAGGTAGGCTTTCTTCCAACATTCCCGCTTTTGTCTTCTTGTATTGGATCAGGCATGTTCCCTAAGCTTTGGGAAGTTTCTTCATCATGACTTAAATTGAAGTGCATGATTAAAAGCAGAAGAATTACTCTTACCATTGAATTTTACCTGAGACAAGAGTCTTCCCACTTCGGGTGGAGTGTTGGAAGAGGCACGAACATGGATACAACTCCAAATGGGAAGTTTGAGAGAAGCCATCCTAATTCAAATGTCACAATTGCAAACAAACTCCAACAGACAACATGTTCAGGCCCTCCTTCTAGCACCAAATATGTTGAAGCCCTGAAAATCGGGTCGACAACAAGGGGGATACCCGCCCGGTCCGGACCTTGGTTGGCAGCTCCTTATCCGTTTGGTATAGCGGGTCCAACTGGGGATAATGGGACCAGTTTCCCAATCTGTGGGTGTGTGTGTGTAGAATTGGATGTTGCTGATCTAACAGTTCCTATCTAAGCTATTCTAATTCAAACTTTAATCTAATTCTATGCTATTGTAATCTAATAAACAGCACACCTAAATCTATGCTAACCCGGGATGTAATTCTTCTATTATGCGATCTAAATAGATTTCAAATAACAACTAGTAATAAAGATCATTCAGCGATTATAAGAAAGGAAATCAATTAAGATGAACCACTTCGCATAAAAAGTTAGGCGAAACAGTTGTGAACAACATATCGCATAATAAGCTATTCATACATTAAACATAAATAAATATCTACCACCGTACAAAAGTGCTAAATGATAACTCAAGCATTCATGTGATAACATATAAACAACTAAAAACTGTATATCACTTTAACATATAAGCAGAAATGGTCAAGAGATAAAAGTACCATTTATGACTGGTCCTACTCATAAGCTTCAAGCAACAATGATTTATCTCTCCTTGCTCTAACATCTACTAAGAGTACAAAAGTGCAACATCAGTAGCAGATATCAAATGCAAACATCAACAAATCTTGATGCATTCATTCACCAAAACCTCCTCTGAGGGTGCAAAAGTGCATGTTCTGAGGACAAGTTTTTGATAAATTTCTGGACCCTTCTCTAAATGCATGAGAAGAGTTTAAATACTACTTCCTAATTCTAATAATAGTTTATTTACAAAAATTCAGGATGCGATTTTAAAATGAACGCCCTTTTTCTAAGCAAAATTTAAAGCGAAAATTAAATTCAGAACTAAACTACTTTTGTATCTGGTCTTTAAAACTGCATATATTCAACATTGGTTTAAGGAGAGTCGACTCGCTGACTTCTGCTTTGAGCTGGGCTGAGAAAACGGAATCGATGAGAGCTGGTACCACCTTTTCGGCCGCATTTATGATACACTTCACAGTCATCCACTGACTATGCGGCTTCACCAAGTATGTCCAGTAACATTCCCAATTTAACCTGTTCAGCGCTTGGATTGCTTTTCCCTTTTCTTGCGCTCTCTGCTTCCATTCTGTCTCTAGTTGTAGTTTGTTTGGTAAATACCCCGGGGTGGTTTCTGCGATTAAATTTGCTCTGTGCAAATTCTCATTTACACAGTCAATAAGAATGCTTGCTGTCGTAGTTGCTGTTTTTGCCGCTTGTTCTGCCTCCCTGATTTGATCGTCCCACTTGTTAAAGAGCAGATCTTTATGATTCTCTCTTATCCTTGGTGCACCTGCTCTTTTTCCCTCGGCTTCATCCCGCCAAGCCAAGTACTCAGTCACCCGTTTGCCAATCAGATCATAGTCACTTCGTAAGTCGACCACTTGATTAGTGATCTTATCACTCATTTCGCAATAATAATTCCACTGTGATATCTTTTGGCCCAACACTTCTTGCTGTTGTAGTAGTTTTTCATTCAAGGAAATAGATTCTGAAATAAACTCTGTAAGCTTAGGGTCGTCTCTGTGCATCTCTTGTAAATCCTATAACTGTTTTCCCTTCTCGTCCAAACTTCTCTGATAACCTATCTGCATTTGCTGGAAGTCTTCCTGCAACTTTTCAAGTTGTTTGTGTGCCTCATTATTAGTGTTGGCTTGTTGCAATTGTAGTTGCAGTACCTGTATTTGATCTTCTCGCTCTTTCAACAATTGTTGTACTTTTGATGCTTTGTCAATAGTCGCAGAGGCATACGCTCCTGCGATCTGAGATAGTTTGGTGAGATTTTCAGTCGGATTACTGGTGGGATCTTTCCATAAGACGTCTAATTGCTCAGCATCTTGAGAGAGTGTATTTTCTAGTTTCCTTTTCTTTCTTTGCCTTCTTACCACTGCTTTATGTTGGGGACTATAAAATATGTCCAGAGGGGGAATTTCTTCTACATTAAGTATAAGCTCAGAAGATGGAGCAATAGGAATATGCTCTGTTTCTGAGACATTGTTGGCTAAGGTTGTGACTACTTCCTGTGCTACCTGTGTATTGCTCACAGGTGTTTTTGGGGCTTGTCCTTCAAGATTGATCAGTTCGTTGAAGGTTTCCCATTCCTTATCTAATTCTGTCGTGACGGGTGGTACTTCAATGACGAGAGGGGGAGGATCTCTTTGCGGGGAGGTAATAACCTGTTGTTGTGGAAGTTTCATTGACTAAGCGGTGTCCTTAGCTGACTCCTCGCTCCTATCTTGGTCGTTTCCGAATCTTTTAGAATGTTCGGGCATTTCTTGTACAGACTTAGATTTAGATCTGTTAGTGCTTGAACTCCCACTGAGACTAACACTTGGAGTTGGTTCTCTTGCAGACAGTCGCAGCTTTTCTAGAGGAACACTAGCTAGTCTTCTTTCTCTGTATACCATGAACTTTTGAAAGTCTTCTGGAGACAATTGCAATAGGGCTTCACGCAAAATCTATTGAAGTGAGCTTTTATTTTGGAATATATCATCAAATAAATCCTTTTTTCCAAAGAACACTTTTATCTTGACTATAGTTGTGAAATTCTGGGCAACCTCATTTGGGTCAAATGGTCTTCCCGGGAATTTAAATAGTTGTAAACACGTCATATTCTGTACTTTAGTGAACGCGTGACCTACATCAAACAGCGAAAAGGCCCCACAAGCCACAGGAAACTGTGGCCATATAGCCTTCTTTTTGTCCTTTAAGTCTTTAGTTAGTCCGCCTTCTGAATAGGTTTGATATGAAATTTCTCGAGCCAGGAGTTTATCAGGGATATACAAGGGTAGAACATGAGGAGGTGTAGTACTTCCAAATACTCTAAAATAAGTGAACAATTCTTCTCCGCACCATCTTGCGATGGGGAGGATATCTATCTGTGCTTCAAGTGAGCACCTCGGGGGTTCTTTATCATACAACTTTCTATACAAGGGCAGCATGAGTCTGTGACAAATCTGGTAGAAATATGTAGTGAACTGAGAGTCCCACAATATCTTATGATAGACATGGATGGGTAAGGGGTCTTGAGTTGTCCACTTCCAACCCATAACAGGGAACTTAGAAACATAACATATGCGGCTAGGTAAAAAGGAGGATAAATCCTTTGAGACGTAGATGTTTTAGACAGGTAACTGACAATAGCCGTGATTAGGTTATCAGATAAAATCTTCGCCCAATCTACAATAATGGCATTTGTGGCAGCATCTAGTAATGGTAACCATTCGGATGAAAATTTGTTGATATCTGGCATTCCAAATAATCTACAGAGCATGGCAGCAGCAAAGCAATATGGGGAGGTAAGGGAACCAGTACTGTACATACCGTGCTTATCTTTCTTGAGCGGTTCATCTTTTCTGGACCAATCTTTGGTGGTTTCCGACAGGTTCGGGTTCTCCGCCACAAATTTTTCTATGAATTGCGTGTTATAAGTTGCCTGTGGCTCAGGCAGATGATACATAAGCTTTAAATCCTGTGCAGCGAATGACCCGATGAGCCCTTGACCATGAATCTTGAACTGTCTATTTTTCATTTCTGCGCTATCAAGTATCCACTTGATCATGTCTATGTATGGGAGAATTTTGGGCCTCGCTGCTATCCG